>OY735213.1:39359595-40052095 GCA_963457665.1 Thysanoteuthis rhombus
ATATATAGGACAAACATGAACAACATTATCACAATGCTTAACCCACCACCTCTCAGATCAAAGCAAAATAAAAACACATCTAAAAATATCATCATCATCAGTTTTTTAACGTCCGTCATTGGTTATTGACCTTCACAAGGATTCGCCACATTTCTCTATCGTTGGCATCATGGAGCCAGTACTTTCTGGATTTGTCTAGTTCGTCTTTCCATCTAATACTCTGCTGGCGTTGGTTGCGCATATGATCTCTAGGGATTCATGTCATGAGTTGCGATGTCTATCAGTTGTCTGCCGTTTTTGCAACACGGCCAGTCCGCTACCATTTGAAATTTTTAATGTATTCTATGATGTCTCTGACTTCTGTCTTTTTCCGGATTTATTATGCTATCTTGTGATCTCTCCATGTGAGGTTGAATATGATTCTCTCCTGCGCAGGTTGCTTGGTTCTCAATTTGCAGATCTGTCTCTTGGTTAGGTTCCATGTTTCAGCTCCATAAATGACTATTGGGAGGATGCATTGGTTGTATACCCTTCTTTGGGGGATTAATGGGATCTTCTTGTTTTTAAAGGTTGAGCTTGCTCTGCTGAATGTTTACTATCCCACGGTGTTTTTTTTCTCGATTTCTTCTTCTTTTGTAGGTTTCATGGATATTCGTTGCCCTAAGTAGATGTAGTGGTCTAAATTCCTCCAGTTTTGCGGCTTCGAATTTGATTGTTGAGTTCTATATCCAACTTGATTGTTGCACATGACCCTTGCATATACTAGGTCATTATCAGGGTACGCTAATAGCCAAAAAAGTGACTATTGGGAGGATGCATCGGTTAGGACAGATAAGGACAACATTATCATAATGCTTAACCTACCATCTACCGATCAAAGCAAAATAAAAACACATTTAAAAATATACAAACAATGAAATTATGATACTCCCATACACAAAATACCAATAAATAATACCTGAATGCTACATAAAATTTGCTGCATTATTAGATTGCAAATGATAGAAACTCTCGGAATACAGTGAAGAAGTCCCACATTTGATAATATGCTGTTTAGTCAAGATACTGGTATATCAAATGTATTTGATAATTACTTGGTTGATTGATCATTAATTATTTGATTAATTAATTGATTAATTACTTGAATACAATTGATGACTGAAAAACTCCTCCAAACGAAAAGAAGAGAATTCTCTAAGCTTGCACACCATCAAATGACGTGAATGAAAGACTAACACAAACCAATGAAGATAAAACCAAACTGTAAATGCAAAACTTGATGGTATAATTAAATAGTAAAATATCATCAAACAAGATACATCTCTAGCATGATAAGGAAAAGTACAACTCCACCCTGATATTGAAAATGGCATTGGACTCTATCTTCCAGAAAATATCTATATTTATTGAAACTAAAAATGTGTTCTGTAATACAAAAACAAGAAAAGATTACTTGAAGATAAGAAAGATGTTCTTTGGCTGTCATCTCCAATGAAAGATATATGAATGAAGGGGAGCCTTCAGATTTCCTCTGACTAAGGTTAATTGATTTTATGTATATAAGAGCAACACTACATTTGAAGCAGCTACCCTATCGGTCACAGGTTCAATTCCTGCAGCAACCCGATTTTTTTAAATTTCTTCTTCTATTTATACATCTAGGTCAAGTGATATATTAACTGTGTAATGATGAGAGATCATTTCAAACATATTTCAAATATATATAATGTGATTTACGGTCTTGATACATAAGAGTCACATTGAATGAATTGAAAAGAGACTGTAGAATAAATGAGATGAGAATTTGGAGTGAAAACAGTTATTTAGATCTTTGCATTACCAACAACTGTTTAGTGCAATGGTAAGAGCAACGCTATGTTGAAGCAGGTACCATATATACATATATATACATATATATATATATATACATATATATATATATATATACATACATATATATATATATACATATATATATATACATACATATATATATATACATTTATATATACATTTATATATATATATATATATATATATATATATATATATATATATATATATATATATATATATATATATATATATATATATATATATATATATATATGTACCAGAGTATATGTTTCTGCCCTTTAGGGCTTCTTCAGACAAATGATTCAATTTATTCAGATCCCTATTTGGGGTGGGGGTCTATTTTCTGAGTCAAAAGACTCTGTCTTTTTATATTTACATTTCTTTTTCTTTCTTTTTTATTTCTTTTTTACTATTTGATCTCTGGATTTTTTTTTCTTCCATAGGGAAATTGAATTCATGGCTGGTTGAAGATGGGGGTTTTCCACTCAGAAAATAGCCCCCACCCAACAACACGCTAAAAAGGGATCCAAATAATTGAAATCATTTGCCTGAAGGATCCCAAGAGGGCAGAAACATAAACGTGTTTGTAAAGAAAATCCATTATTTCACCATACATATATATATATATACATATATATAGATTTGGTTGTTTGTAACTGTGTTTGTGTGCCAGGTAAAAAAATTAACTGACATCAGGATCAACTTCAGCAGCAACCATTGATACTATATATAGAGAGAGTTGACTGGCTCATGCCAATTTATTTTTATTTTTATTAGATGAAGTATTAGAAATCATTGCTTCTCAAACTAGTAAAACTGATATCCCCTGTTGGTGTTGCAAAAAAATCATTGGGATTTGCAGAAATATCAAAAATGATTATGTAACTAGAGTTTATAATTCTATCTGTGTTCTAATATTTACTCCTTTTGGTGCTTACTGTGAAATAATTCAATGCTCTTTAATGATTTTATGAATACAAGATTCAGCTGTGTTGCATTTTTAAAACTGGCTTTTTAATAGTTTTTTTTTCCTTAATAATATATAATGCACTGATTTTTTAGAACGTGTGTAGGGGGATGATTTGGTTCTATGTTCTGTTACTGTAAGGTTACAACTAAAGAATAATTGTATCAGTGTCTATTGCTTTTATTGCACTAAGTGAAGAGCCCCAAGAACAATTGTCTCATCAATCAAGAATAAAAAAAAGTTCGAGAAGTCCTGCTTTTTTAATAGTTTTTTACTACAATTTACTTTCATCACTTTTATTTCAGGAATTTCTATTCACAACTCAACTATAATGTTCGAATAGAAACTTACTCTCCATCTATCATAAGACCATCAGAAAGCATTTTTTAAAAACATGGAAATTCATCTGAACCAGATCTTGAAAAATCACCCGAATAATTTATTTCACACCAGAATAACCCTGATACTTCAAAGTCATACTTTCGTGCATCGGATGTAAAGTAAGGGTCTGGGTCAGCATTATAGTTATGATGTGAATAGAATGCTTCCAACCCTTTCTAGAATTATGTCTTCTTCCAAAACTGACTCTTCCCAAAATGTAAGAGGTCTTCTTGATTGAAACCACCAAAAGTTTTTTCTGAAAAGAAAACTCAGTTTTTTGCTTTTAATGGTTAAACAAATTTTCAACATTTTTAAATACAATTCAACTGTGGCCGTGAATCTATAGCTTTCAGTAAAACGTGTAGATTGAGAATAAAAAATAAGCTCTTAGTGTAAATCTTTTTTCCATTTGTTCTGTGACGTACAAAGAAATATATTAAAGAACATACTTTCCATTGAATGGGAGTGTGCTCAAATCTGCCAAAAGATTGGCAACACCCATGCAAGGAATTGATCACAGAATCTGCCAATCACTACACTCGCTACACAAAGACATTTTTTGGTTTCCGTCATCCTCTGCCCACCTTTGTGTATTGTGTAAAAAGATATTTATCAAAGCACATGGTTTATTTCTGTATTTTCAGATGTTCGATGTTCAATCTCATTTTTGGGAAGACAACACCAGAACTCCCTGCTAATATATATGCATATAAATATATATAAATACATATATATATATATATATATATATATATATATATATATATATTGCTCCAAGGTAAGGATGTAGCTAGAGATTTGGGGGCCTTTTCAACATTTACAGAGAGTTGATGAAAAATGAAAATTTGCATTTGCACTATCACTTAATTGGTGAAAAGTAACCAGCAATTATCAAGTTTCTTTTGAATTATACACTGATATATTTTGTTGGTTACCAAATTTCCCCCCAAAAAGCCAATCATGATACACCCATTCCTTTTTTAAAAGAGAACAAAAATTAACATATTTGTCTTCTATGATAAAGATTTACAAATTTCCCAAACATATTCATATTTGTCAATGAAAGCAGAAGAAAAAATATTAAAAAGATTTTTTACACTTTCAACCTTATTCAACTCTTAAATTCATAGACCAATTGCAACCTCTGAAGAACTCTATAATGAATCGAATTTTTCAAAATTGACCTCTTATGTGAAGAAAATTGAAGGAAATATCTTTAAATTACCAAAAAGCACAAGGGAAATTACTTTACTTAGAATCTGCTTCCCTTGATTTAAGATTTAAAATCCCTATCCCTGAATTTAAGTTTGAGGTTTAAAATGAAATCAGAATAAACAGAAACAAGAAATGTAGCAGAAAATATTTCAATATCCCTTACCTTTAAGGGCATCTTCATCATCATTATCAGCCATTTAGTGTCCATTTTTGGATTTTATCCTCAATACACCAGAGCTCTCTATCATGGGCACTGCAGAGCTGATACTTTATGAACTTATCTAGTTTTTCATGCCATCTCATACTTTGCTGACCACATTTCTATATATGATCTCTGGGGATCCATGTTGTGAGTTGTGATATCAAGCAGTTGTCTGCCATTCTTGCAAGATGTCAAGCCCATTGACATCTTAGTTTTCTGTTTTCTATGATATCTCTGACTAGTTTTTTCTCTAATGTACTGTCCTGTCTTGTGATCTCTCCTTGTGTTGTTGTGCATGATTTTCTCTTATGCACATTGCATGGTTTTTAAGTTCGAGGGTCAATCTTTTGGTTAGGTTCCATGTTCACGCTCTATTGGTGACCATGGAAGATGCATTGGCTCTACTGAAAGCTTGCTAACCTAGAGTGATTCTTTGCTTGATTTCTTCTTCTTTCAAGGATTTCATGGAGATTGGTTGTCTTTGATAGATGCCTAATCTCCTCAGTTCTACATTTTCTATTCTGATGTGTCTTTGTCCTCAGCATGTTTGTTGTGCTTCACAATTGTTTCACTGAAGTTCATGTGACAACCAACTTTTTTCTTCATTTATTCCATCTAGCTTTCTTCGGAGATCATGTTAAGCTCCTTAAATGCTTACTTTGGCTCAAAAAAAGGAGATAAATCATTAAAGATCTGCTTGAAATACCAACCAAAATGTAAGTTAGTTTTATATAATTTTCTATTTTTTTATTTTTTGAGCATCTTTAGTTCTACTGTTCCTGATTCAAGCTTTCAAGTTAGCTTTATACATGTTGAATGTTATTAGAGATTGTCACATGGCTTTAGATTTGCCCGGAAATGTCTTCACAGATTATAGATTGAAATCAGAAATTTTCACTCAATATCCAAAAAACAACCCTTGCAGTCATGGGTATATGCTTTGGGAAGGGTCAAGGTGGCAAACAGGGCATTTGCACCCCACGGATCAAGCCTTTTCAACATGAGTGAGGAAGTTTGAAACCTTATAGACATTAAAGAATAAGGGTACAGTATAATTCTTTTGTGTAACCCCATCGTATTGCCCTGGTCTCAGGTCATGCTTCTCAGTCAACCTTGCTCCATCTGATGGTGGGTTTTACTTGTCTACACTACAAATGGCGGAGAGTGTTGCACCTTCTTCACAGATAGAATGCCCATAGTGTAAAAAACACTACTACTAAGATGAAAACGAAACTAGTACACGAAGGGAAATTATGAATCACCGCCATGACCATATATGCTCATTTATATCATGTAAATTTAGCATAAAATTATTTTTCCAAGTTGTACCCTCCACTGGAAATTGGGGCGGGGGGTAAAAAATGAAAAAAACAATTGCACTACTCATTGGAGAGTGTGTGCATGTGTGTGTAGAATTTAAAGTTTCCACTCTGAACGCTCAGAACTGGATGAAATCCAGATACATAGATAAATGCGTGTATATAATTTTCAGAACACATGAATAGCTCAAACCCAGCAAAAGAGTTTAAACCAGTTTGTTGTGGGTAGAGGTGATTAATAACAGCAACAACAATAACAGTTACACGCACAACAAAGGTGGGGTTTTTTTCTCTACCTCTAGGTGACCAATATCTTTGGGCAGCATGTCGTGTTTGAGTGATCAATTAAAAAATTGAGGAAAGGCGTGATCAATGAATAAATTACTTCTCTTGCCTTTTGTTAGGCACTAAGATATCCAAATTTTAAAAAAACTAGGGTGGATACAAACTAAAGGATCAATTTAGCACAAATTTACATAGTAAATTGACCCCCAAACTCATTTCTGGGGGGAGTTGAAAAAAAAAAGCATTTTTCCTACTCATTGAATGGAGTGTGTGTGCAAAATTTCAGATTTCAACTATGAACAGCAAGAATAGGTGAAGTCTTGATACATAGATACATTGAAACAAGGATAAATGAATATATATATATAAATGTCAGTACACATGATTAACCTAAACCCAAAATCTAAATCAGTGCCATAGGTAGCAGAGATTATCATATAATTTTGTATCTGCCTTGAAATATATGCATTTTTTTACTTGAAAAGTGATTAAATTTTCTCATTTGCTATACAGCCAGATAATGCAACAAATCTCTCTGACATTTCAGCACTTGGATTACTTTCTTTTCTTTTTGTTTTGATCTTTGTGCAATGGCTATCACTTCAGTTTTAAATACTTCAATTCATGCATTGTATATGTATCATGTACAGAAAGTAATTGAATTTTCTCATTTGCTATACAGCCAGATAATACAGCAAATCTCTTTGACATTTCAGCACTTGGATTACTTTTTTAGTTTTTTTTTAAATCTTTGTGCAGTGATTATTACTTCAGTTTCAAACACCTCAAATTCATGCGTCGTATATATGTATCATATAGATACAAAACTCCCATCAATTACAGTATCAAAATATCAACTCTGATTGAAAGTGATAATTGGTAAAAATTACTAATTTTTGAGTCATTTTAAAAGTTGACGACAATATAGTACTATAGTAATTGGATCACTGAATAGGGATAAACAGCTTTCAACCATTTAACACAAGTCCTTTGGAAATGCAAGGCCCATAGCATATGATACTTTTGTTACATAGTTAATCCTGGACATAATCCAGGTTCCATTAAAATCAATATATTTGTTTTATAATAAGGATGCTTTATTAGAAGTGGTTACTTACAACATTTCTGTTATCAGCAAGATTATTTAATCTGCGAATTTCAGTGCAATGATATATTATACAGACTCTAAAACTCTCAATTCATCGAAAACATGTTAGATATCAAGGTACATGGTTCTATACCATAAGGTAATGTAATATTTCCATAAAAATATTAGAGACACTTCATCACATTTAAAACATGTAATACCACAATGAAAGCCTCTTCCTAAGACAAAAATTATTATCATGAAGTTAAATTATATATTCAAGTAGGAGCTATTCTTATCGGGCTAATGCCAAGTAACTTTGCTGTTATATTGTTTTTATGACATCTTACATTCCCTGTTCTGTTGAAAAGATTATGCTTTGAAAGCTTCATGGTTCTAGAGTTCAGTATCATGAACAGACAGGTGATATTCAACCGGCTATTCGTGTGAGGTGTTTAAGCAGAAAGTGATTCCCTTTATCTTCTTTCTGGGAAGCACTTTATTAAATATGCAAGACAGGATGGCTATTCTTAAAGTCTATGGAGAATGGCCAAAAGTTGTAAGCATCCAATGAAAATCATGTTGCCAACAGAGAGAAAAGCGATCAGCTCATTGGCTTTTTTAAGACTGAGTCAAGACATTTTCCCTAAAAGATAAAATCTCAAAGGGCTATTACCTTTTTTAAGACTGAGTCAAGACATTTTCCCTAAAAGATAAAATCTCAAAGGGTGATTACCTTTTGTGTAATGGAAAATAACTGAAGCAATATTCGGCTCTTCGAATTCTTGGCAAACTCAACACATTGTTTATAATTAGAATATCTTATAACGGTCAGTATGAACTTCTGCTTACTAGTAAATGAGGAGCAAAGAAGCAGAGTACTTTGTAGTTAAGTCATTTTATTTTGTTTAGCTTTGACACAAATTTTCACCAGGCCATGAATCAAAACTTATTTGGAATGGTCCTTTTATACAAAAAGGTTTTCATTCTTTCATTTTCAGTATTTGCTTTTTGAGCAGAAACTTGAGCTTTTCATAACATGTGATAGTTACATTGATGAATTGATAATCAATTACTAATTACTTTCATAATTGCATTGAAAGATTAATAACAAATCATCCACTAATTAATAACTAATTACATTTATAATTATATCTTTTATCAAATTCCTCATTTTCTTTCTATCAACTTTCAACAATCTACTTCATTACAAAACATTTTATAACTTGTTATATTTTCATACATCTAATATATATCTTCAATTGATTCATTTTCCCCTGTTGTATGTGTGTATATATATATATATATATATATATATATATATGTGTGTGTGTGTTATGTGTGTATACATATATATATGTTATAAACTTTGAAACTCTATTTGATCTCCTGTTATTACACGTGAATGTATCATTTGGCCAAGACAGCATAAATTGAATAAACTTTGATGAAGTGATACCATCACTGTGTAATAACCAATAACAGGAGATAAAAGTAATATAATGCGATTATAATTGTTTTTTTAGAATTATATATCTATTTCTTGATAATATATATATATATATATATATATATATATATATATATATATTTGAAAAGTATATACCAAGGCAGCAATCCTTCATTCATTGCATTAGTTTAAGTTATACATTTAAACTGATTCATTTATGATTCTGTTAATTAAAAAATGACAACACTTTAAGTATGAATATGAATTATAATAGAGAATAATACTAATTAACTTTTAGATACCACTATCAGACTTTCTTGATGATGACCAATAATGGTGGAAAGATCTTGAACCACTAACTTTGGAATATTTTTAATAATTTTTTATGACATCAATAACTGGTTTGTACGTAAACTATAAAAATTGACAAAGAAATGAATAGACAGAGTTTTCCTGTTATATTTACCAATGTATACCTAATTTCATACATATAAGTGAACAATAGAGGTGGGACAGACTCAGGAGTAAAAGTTCATGGAAACTTTATTTGTTAATTAAATAATTCTTAAATTGATTAATCAGTATCTTATATATGTTTCAGGGGGATTCCCATCTTCAGTAGCCTATGTGTACCTTTTGGTGGCTAAAAGGTTTTGGTAGAAAACAATTTCTGCATCAGATGTTTCACTTCAAAAGCGAAAATGAAAATAAACTAAGAGGATTCCTGGGAGGTCATTATGGTGAGTCCAGACTGTTTTGTGTCTGTGTTGAAATCTGTGGTGGTATGTTTGGATATTCAGCTGGAAGTAGTAGCAGCAGTTATGGGTATTTCATTGGTTGTGCTGGTTAGAGGGGTGGGTATTCTTAAGCATTGGTTGTCATGGATACTAGGGAGCAAGATAATAGTCAAGTGTTTGACTGGTTGGGTACCTGGTAAGTGGGGGATGAGGCTATCTCTAGAGTTAATCAAGATATTGGTTAAGGGAGTCATTGTTATGCATGATTGGATATCAGTTGGGGAAATCTGTGTTCAGTTTCCTTAATGGTCATTGTGGATGATTTGAAAAGTCTGGTGGCTTTGAATTGTACAAGTATAATACCATACATTGGTTTCTATAGGTAGGGGTCTGTGCAACTGTGTGAAATTCTCAATGTTGGATCTGCTTGCATGAAGATCAGGTGTGGATAAGGTAAGGTAAGTTTGTGATATTAATTATATGTTGGTTGAGATCCAAGTTTTGAATGTGAGGTTGATGTGAAAAAAGAGAGTATATATATATATATATATGTATATATATGTATGTATGTATATATATGTATATATGTATATAATATGAACTGTGAAGAGTGAGATAGACTCAGGAGTAAAGTGTTTTGAGGTAAGGTTTATTTATCCATAGATGTTTTTTGGTTGTTAATGGTCTAGACATATTTCGGGATGTATTCCCATCTTCAGTGGTGTGTGCTGTGTGAGTATGTGCTTTTAGGGGTTAGAGGTTTCATGTGGAACTAGAGTCTACTCTCAGGAGGTTTGCTTTGTGTGTAAAAAGTTGTATCCTGGTTGCTGGGGGCATCCTGTTGAGTGAGAGGAAGTCTAGCCAGTGTTGAAGTCTATAGTTAAGCAGCAGCAGTTGGTCTTGGAGAAGACAAAATGTGTCAGGGTAGGAGGGAAGTGATGTGGAGTTAGATTTTGTGGGGATTCTAGAGATAGTGTAGATGGAGGGGTGATGAGGTTAAGGAACTGCATAGGTTTCAACTTTACAAGTCATCAAAAATATGTTGGCTATGATTTGGACAAGTGATATGACTGGCTAAGGTGGATTTTGCTATGGGTCTGAGTGACTTTGGAGTTCCAAGTATTGAATGTATCGGGGGGGGGGGGTAGATGTGGGTGTGAGGTTATTGTTAGTAGGAGTTTTGTGAATTAGAGATTTGTATGATTAGGGTTATTAAGTTTAGTGTTTAATCCATTAGGATACAGAGATTGTTGATCCACATATCCTGATGTTTTTCTAGAACTTTAATTATGTCAATGGGAGTATTTTTTTCTATTTTTTTCTATGATAGTAAAACTAGTGTTCATGGCAAAATTGTGGCTGGGTGTGCTAAAGTATACTTCTATGGGAAGTGGGCTGTGATTGTTTTGTGACTTAATCCTGTGTCTGTAATTGATGAGTCTAATAGTGAACTGACACTCGGACTTGCCTATGTATTGTAACTTGCATCTGTTGCACTCTAGAAGGTATATAATGTTTTTACTGCGACAGTTAGTGCTATGGTATATGTGGTAACTCTCTTTAGTGGTAGTGCTTGTGAATGTGTTGGTGTACTTGAGGTGGTTGCAACATTGACTACTTCTTATGTTGCAAGGTTTACAGAATTTAGTGGCTCTAGGGATATTTTTGAGTAAGACTTCATTATTCATGATATTGTTACTGCTAATCATGTCTTTGATGTTTTGGGGCCTGCGGTAAGCGATGACATATGGGTCTGTGAATGTTTCTCTTAGATCTGTTTTAATGGTGAGGATGTTCTATCTCCTATTGATGATGTGTGCTAAGGGTGGGAATGTGTTGTTGAAGGTAGTTATAAGTGGTATGCGGTCAGGTTTATATATATATATATATATATATATATATATATATATATATATATATATATATATATATACATATACATATATATAAAGGCTATGCGGACAATGAAGCTGTTCAGGGCTTGAAGATGATAGGAGCCCACCAAAAAGTGTCATTAAGAAAGTTCAGATTTTTTTAGTGATCTCTACCCAACAAAAGTCAAAAGAATTAATTTATTCATTGATCGCTCTCAATGTGGCATGCTGCCAAAAGATTTTGGTCATGTGACAATTTCTGTTTAGAAACTAATCAGGCCTGTTTCATTTTTGTTTTTATTTGATTGAAAATAATTGCTACTTACAAAAATAGAGAGGCCCCAAAGAAGTGTTATGCACTGAACCCCATCAATGCTAAATTCAGCCCAGACAATTCTCAAAAAATAGTCATCCCTAGAAGTCTCATCTGAAAATCCAATGCTTTGTCAAAGATTTGCAACTTTTTTCCATCAAATTGTTACTCAAGGTTAAAAATGGGCAATTCATATCACCAATCCCAGGCAAAACAATGGCTATAGCCCAGTGAAAAACCTTTTCACACATAACCAAATATTTAATTTGGACACTGCCTATGGACCTGAAATGTCAGGAATGACCTGGGATGCAGAAGACTTCATTTCAAAAAGTCATTTTCTCCTCCAAAAAGAGGTTATCTGGATTGATTTCTCAGTTATTTCAGAAATGACTGAAACTTTTTTAAAAAATCAATTTTTCATCAGACAATACAATGTTTGGTGATAATTCATTTGAACACCAACACTTGCCAAGAATACACTTGAAATTTTCTCACACATCTGGCAAGAAATTTAATTAAAACAAATGGAATTTTCATTAAATTCCTCCCCAAAAGCATTTGGTTGTGTCATTTATTTTTATTGTTGCTGTGACTATTGCTTCAGTCAAGAAAAAAAACTTGATTTTAAGCATTTTTGCAACCATTTTAATTCATATCCTTTAATATAAAATTAACTAATTGAAATAAATGGATTGATGGTCTAAGTTTTTTGAGCAAGATTGAGGAGAAAATCATTTCTTTTTATACAAAATAAAAAATGGCTGCCTTATTTTAAATTCGTAAAGATGATCATTAACAAGCAGAAGTACCTAGCCTTGCCTGGTTTGTTTATTCTGTCAAGGATGTTATTGCTTTTTTTCAGATCTCTCAGTGTCCAATCCACTACTTCAAGGGCAAGTTTCTGGGCCATTGGGTATTCATCCCATACAAAATAAATGACAACTCTATAAAAGGTTGAGATTTGGAAGACCGTAAACGGCTAGATTTGTACGAGATATATTTTTTTTCATTTTTATGTGCTCTCAATCAATAAAACTTTGGTTTATGTACTTTGGGGAAACATGCCATGAGTAATTACTCAAGTTAGGCAGTCAGTTGACATGAAGTCAGTTGTCCAAAGCCTTATCACTATCAAAAAAAAATATGTGAGATATATATTTTAACAAATAAAATTAAACAATGGCTAAACAAAGTAATACTTTTGTTTATATAAGAGTTTTAAATGTTTCATATTCAGGGAATTAATTAACCCTCATCAGAATAATTTTAGAAAGAAAAATTGATTCAAATTCTTGTGTGATTTAACTTGATACAATGTAAAAAAACTTCTGGTTCTATTCAATATTCATGAGATTTGATGATGAGGTTACATGAAAAACATTTCCACTAATTTTTTGCTAAGTAACCTTTTCATAAATAAGTTCAGGAATCAATGAATAAATCCCAAAAGTTAAATTGAATTCCATCATTAGTTGAATTTTTATAGATTTTGTAAATACTGATGTATATTTGGCACCGAAATCTTTCCAATTGATTTTGTCCGTGTTTTTTTTTGTTTGTTTGTTTTCGTTTTTTACAAATATCAGCACGTTTTTTTTCTTTAAATAACTTTGTTTCTATATGATAGGAAAAAAATGCGTATATCAGATTTTCCAGAGTTAACTTTTGAAATGTAATAGAAAGTAGAGCTGAAATGGGAGTCAACTGGGAATTATTTAAAGAATTGATATATTTGGTACCATTGGAAAGCTCATTTTATGAAGATTAATGTACATAACTTCTCCCTCCAAGCCTTTCAGGCAACAAAAGTTATGAGCATTAAAAACACAACAAAGTTTCAGAATAAAATTCACTGTTTTTGGTAGTCACTGCAACCAAGGCCTGCCGCCTAATCTTAGCTCATAGGATTTCAAACAAAGCTAAAATGGTCAAATTTGACGCAAGTTGGAAAGTATCTTTTTTCAAATGATAATTCAATGACCAAACCCATATATATTAGGTGGTCAGCATTTTGAGACCCTCAAAAGAAGAAGAAATCAAGCAAAGAATCACACTAGGATGGCAAGCCTTTGGCAGAGCAAGCTCAACCTTCAAAAATAAGAAGATCTCATTAATCCTAAAAAGAAGGGTGTATAACCAATGCATCCTCCAAGTAGTCACTTATGGAGCTGAAACATGAAACCTAACCAAAAGACAGATCTGCAAATTGAGAACCATGCAACGTGCACATGAAAGAATTATGCTGAGTCTCATATTGAGAGACCACAAGACATCACAGTACATCCAGGAAAAGAAAAGAGTCAGGGACATCATAGAATCCATTAAAAATCTCAAATGGGGGTGGGCTTGCCATGTTGCAAGAATGGTAGACAACTGATGAACATTACGACTCACGACATGGATCCCCCAAAATCACATGTGCAACCAGGGCGAGCAGAATAGTAGATGGAGAGTTGAGCTCGACAATTTCAGAAAGTACTGGCTCTGTGACACCCATGATAGAGAAGCATGGCAAATCCTGAGGAAGGTGTACATCCAACGAAGGACGTTGAAAGGATGATGATGATGATGATGATGATGATGATGATGATGATGATGATGATGATGATGATGATGATGATGATGATTTTTTACGTAAAAATTTCAGAAGACTGTTGGTTAACTAACATGTTCTATTTGTAATTGCTTTGTTTTCTTTCAGATACCCTGACCATTTCCAAATAAATACTTTCAGCTCTGTACGTATTGTAAAGTTGATGCATACGAGTATTCATGTCTCAATGAGCCATAATGCAGTGAGTCCCGGGTTAGTAACAGTGTCATTACACGGTGAGAAGTGATGTCTGACTCGTCCATAACACAATGAGTGAAGGTATTAAAATGTTAATGTGATGTAATTGTTGACTTTCCTATAATTTGTCATCTTATTATTCACAGGTTCAGATTATTAATTTTAATGCTGTGGTTTGTCATTCGTCATTTAGTATATTTAATGAGTGAAGACAGTTCACTGATATTGTCTCAAGAAGACCAGCTTCACATTAAAGATACTGGTGTATATCTGTGGCTGTTGAAGATCCGGGTGCAGAACCATATTTGATAGATGTGCAAGGCTGTGTGAAATGCAAGGATCCAGACTCTGAATTAGAATGTTTACAGCATGTTAGTAAAGGCATCAAGACTTTCAGACAAGCTCAAGCCACTGACACATAAGTAAAGATTCACTATGCCTGTCAAAAGAGTTCATACAACAAGATGAAGAGAAAGAGCGCAACTATCAACCAAGGAAGCTGTAGCAATAAAATGGAAAAAGTTGTCATCAAACTATTCTTGGAAAATTCGTTTGGAAAGAAAACTGCTTCATTTGCAGTCAATTCTGTTTTAAAGACAAAAACTTTCCAAGTGAGTTTGTAGAAGCCACAACTCTCCCCATTTATGAAAAGTTCCTTAATGTGCATCCTTAACAGAATGATAAATGGGCTGAAGAAGTGAAAATAAAAGTACTAGGTTACCATCATTTAGTAGCAGCTGAAGCTCATTGCCACAAAGATTTTACAACCAGAATGAGGCTATCAGCAGATACTCCAGGTTGACCAATAGTGTCAGAAAGCTTGAATAATTACACCTGCATCCGTGAATGGTTGGAATCTGAAGCAGAACTTGTTGAGGTTTCCTCAAAAAATGACTGAAAATGCAGATGACAAAGATGTTTATGGACCAAGGTGGTTGAAAAAAAATATGGAGATTTATTTTGCGGAAATTTTGCTAATATAGTTTGCTTCAAGAGAATTTCTGATTATTTGGTAAATGGCACCTGGCATGCAAATAAGAGAGAAGGTGCAGAAGATGAAGATGAAAGAATTATTTCCATGGCTGCTAAACTTATACTCAGAGGAATCAGAACAGCAACATATGATTGCGATAGCTACCCAAGTTATAAAACAACCAAGAGTACTGAAGAAGGATTGAACTGGTCTACCTTGAATCCCTAATCAAACAACCAGTGAAACAAACCAGTATTGGACAAGCTTTCAACAATTTTACTTGTCCAAGATCGTCATTATTCCTCATTCTGATAGGGCTTTGATTTGAATTAGACCAATTGTTTGGCTGAAAGAGGTTGATTACTGGACAGAACAGATTGGAATTCAGTACTGGACCAAATGAAATTGCAAGCCATAAACAGTCTGTTGTTAAAAATCAAATTATTGTAGATGCTTTAAGAGAGGACTTGGCTGGCTTGTGTACTTAGTGGTCAGCTGACAATGTAAATCACAATGTAGAGAGTCTTGATGGCCCAGGATCTCTCCACACAATGGGAATTGTATTTTCATCGACAGGTGTTAATATACATCAAGGGCTGGACAGCAGGTACAGGGCCAAGCAGCAACAATGCAAACCTGTTGGACAAGTGATTAAAAACAAAAATATCCTGAAATATCAATATATTCTGGAACAGGTTTCTGGATTGTCTAAAGTTTATTTCAGAACCATACTTGAATTGTAGTCACTAACCACATTTTCATACTGAATTCAACAGACATGTCCTGCATTTATTTTACATCACAATTTGTTCTCAATCAATCAGCAAAAATATGCATTGGGACTCCTGTGTTAACACTCTACCAACCGCTATGCTTGAAAATGACTGAAAATGTTGGTACAAAGTGTGTGTTGATTGTCCTGATACTTGGGGGCTTCCACCTTATAATGAATTATCTGGGAAGTCTAGATGAACTCATAAAAGAAACAGGACGGAAAAAAGGTCTTCTTTCAGTTTTCAGTCCTTTTTCTTGCACCCACCCTGTAAATGATGTGACGTTCTTCATACCATTCACAGAGTGAGTGCTATTGAGAATAACCTGCCCCAAAAAGATATATTAAGAACATCGCAAGGCTATTTTTTGCTTGGTTCAGCCCTTAGTATGAGAGTGCTGGAAAAATGCCTCCCAATTGTCAAGGAACAATACGCTGCTTGCAGAAATTCCCAGGATAATAAAGAAAGAACTGCAAGTCACCTTCAAGAGAAAGAAGATTTGGATCACAATGACGCCAGCAGAATCAAGGAGTCACCTAAGAGTATTGAAGAGATGGCTATTGATAGAAGCATTCTTGATGAAGCTGACTCCCTTACAGAAGATATTGCAGGTGAATTAAGAGATCTTGTTCAGTTTGTTACCTCTAATCCGGAATCCATAATGGATAGAATCTATGATGGATAGAATCAATGGTGGATAGTACTGCATATCATTATGGATGGTAGAGGAAAAAATGCAACTGAAAGATAAGCAGGCTATGACTTCAAGAACATTGAAACTCTGGGTGCAGTACATTGAATATGTAGAGATTTTTAAACTGTTTATTCAAACTGAACACTCTGCTAAATGGAGTCTCCACCTGGTAGCTGTTGGAGAGATAATAATCATTTTTATAAACAACAGGTTGAATACACTATGCAAAGAGTGTCTGATCATATCTCCAGACCGCACTATTACTGCATACAGAGCACCCTTGGGTATACACAAGTTTTGCAGAACCTTGGTTCCATACTGTGTATTGCAATTATTGCTTTTAAGCAGGCCTGTGGACAGATCTAATTATCAAGCAAGTTTTTAATGAGAAGTTTGAAGAGCCAAGATGTATCAAACAGAGGAAGAAGAGTGACTGAATCAACCTGAGTCTTGTGGACTAATAGTATGCATAGATGTGTCAGTGTACACAATGCAATGTCAATATTGATTAGTTTGCAATATGAAAAAAGTCTGCAAACAAATTTCTTTTTTGTTTCAGCTATGATACAAACTACAACAATTCCATAGGAAAGCTTCTGTACAACTACATTTTCCTCTCTAACCTAAGAAGCTATGCCAGAATGCTCCAGCAATACAGTTCCCAGCTATGAGAGTTCAACTCCAAGTTTCCCAATGGAACTATTTTGATTGGATCATTTGGGATGTCAGAGATTTGGGATGGAAAGACAAAAATGGTAGGATGACTCCAATATAAATTATTGCTGAGCCTGCACCAAAATGGTTGCTAAAATTGTAAGATGATTCGTAGCATGTCCTTGGATACCATGTGGTGAGCGACTACCTGCAAATGCAGAAAAAACCAGAATCCAATACCTGGCTGCTGGTAGTGACTGTTAAGACGGATTATGTTCAAAAGCAGCAGCGGATGCTGTGACTGAAGATGGTTCTGAAGATTGCAATGCCATTGGATATAACTTTGACAGATATATTTTTGATATATTCGATTGAAGAGTTTCTCTGCAATATGCAGCATTGAAATATATCAAAATATCTTGTATTGGATGATGGTCTCGGGCTTCTTTGGATTCTTTGGAACATCCTCTTTTCACCTTTCAAAGGGTATTGCAATTCATGATACCAATCCTTCTGATACACACTCAAAAGCAACAGCAACAAACCACCAAATTTTTAAAAGCACAATCTTTTGAGATTCTTTGAAAACATAGGGGAAAATTATTGTTGTGTGTGAAAAAGGTGAAGCAGCAGACTTTGGTTGCAGTGGCTACCAAAAACGGTGCATTTTATTCTTGAAACCCGTCCAAAAGCCAAGTAGGGGGAATTCACAAATGTTACTCTACATAGAATGAGCTTTCAAACAGTACCAAAAACGTTTATTCTCTAATTCATTTATTATTTATTCATTCTTAGAATTGCAGAGGCAGACTGCATAACAGGCATGCATACTCTTCATTCAATTGCAAATGCAAGATGGCTGAGGCAAAGACAGAATTTCTACTGCCTTTATGGCGCTTAATGGAATATAGCTTGGAGCAGTGTCTGTGTCACAGGGATTAGACTCCAAAACATGTATTACACATACTGAGGTTGAAAGGCAAAGGAGAATTATGGCAGTCTAAGATGAAAATTATGACCGTTTTCTGAATTATACATTGAATTTAGTGCATTAAGTCTCAAATCTTTAATCAATTTGAAATCTTTTACTTCTTATATTCAATAATTACCCTTTAGAATTTTAGACAGGATAGACACTGCCCACCCAGACAGCACGTCTCTGCTACTTATTGAAACAAAGCTTTTACACAATAAAAAGTAGTGAAGTAATTATTAGAAAAATCATTACAATTATTATTATATTTCGCTAAAAATGTTCCACTTACATCATATTTCACAAAAAATGCTGACATCGGCTAGAATCTGTGTGTTTGGTCATATTTCTTATTACAATAATTACCTACCCTTTGATTTCATAGTAAAAAAAATTACCTACACAGATTCTTTCAGCAAAATGAGAGTGAGTCATAAGTTTCACCTAGAAAGAGTTTGGGAAAAAACCTTGGTTTATTCAGATTTCAGTCTTCATCTAAGTGCAGAAGCTGCGTCCATTAGAGCATAGTGCATTTAATTGAAATATGAGTAAACTTGTCATCAATAATCTTTAGATTTTGCAGATTTTATGAATTCATTTTTCAAGAGAGAATCTTTTGTTTCGTTTAAAATTGAGATTTTTCTTTCCTCTAAGACGAATGTGTGTGCCTCACCCAACCCTCTCTAGAGATGAACTTCTTATATTCTTGCTAGTCCATAAAAAAAAAATGCATTTCATGTTTACAGCTGCTATGACTCCCATAGAAGTGTAGTTACTTGGTTTATAAATTCGTACGTCTGCAAAAGAATTATCTTCTTTCTTAAATGATTTATTTCTCATGATTTATTGAACATCATGCGAGGCCAAGTGATGCATGATTGTGAGTAACTGATAACCTGGGGTGCAGTGCGAAATTTTCTAGGTGCCGGAGTTGACAAGTTTTTAGGTGCCAGAGTTGGCAACTCTTTAGGTGCCAGGGCGTTTTGTCTCATTCATTTGTTTTTGCCTCTTTGTTTCTGAAGTACCGGAGTATCACTCCGATAAGCTCTGGTAACACTGTACCCCTACTGATAACTCTTCTGTTTTTTTAACTCTCTGTCCTGTAAGTAGTATTATCATGAGAAGAATATTCTTCTTTATAAAAGAGAGATTAGAGATTAGGCTAACTTACAAACGATTCATGTAAGTTTCAATATGTAAGAGGCCATAAATATATACTGCAGAAGAGCGGCTGGCTAGGTAAAGAAGGAAAATCGTCTTCAACTTCAAACAAATATAAAAAAGGATCAGTGAGTCTGATGAGTTTTTGATGAAAATTCTCCTGTAGACCATTGCCTGCCCATCTTCAAATTTTCATTGAAATTCTTCAAGGACTTTTGGAGATATTGTGTGGTGTGGATATATAGCTTCTATGAACAGGAGGAAAAAATTCTCTGATCTGCCCCCAAGTCAATCACTCCTTTTGTTGTCAATGGTCTAACATTCCATAAAATTTCATTGAAATTCAGTGAGAATTTCAGAGGTACTGCATGGACGGACATGAGTGAATATATATACCTTTCCCAACTTCATTGGCAAAAGTAAATAAAATAACTGAAGACAATTTAGCTATGCAATCCAACACATTTCTTAAACCCTGTTGAATAATAAAATTAATCCTGATCATTTAGAAAAAATCCCAGGGGATCAATATTTTTTAATACGATTGTAAATTCTGTTAAAAATTTTCAAAAGATCTGCCTGCGAAGACAGAGCATTGATAATGATATGAACTATTGAGTACAGATCCAATTTTTTACAACAAACTTAATTTTCTGTCTTCTTCAAGATGATGAATTCTGGTTTAATTAGCCACACACCAGGTCCATGAGGTAGAACATAGTCGATGCATCACACAGGAACCTGGAGGGCTAAAGTCTAAGCTTTACACCACCTTACAAATATCTTCTCAGAGGCCCTGTTCATACTACGCAACTAAGTGTAGTGAAAATTTGGATTTTTATGATGTTTAGATAATCTTTGAATTTGATTATAAATCTGTGGTATGAAAATATAAGCCTATCTGATTCTGTTCCACTCTGAACTGGTGAAGAATTCAGACCATAGGTTCATCTGATTCCTAAATGAAAATGCTACCTGATAGAATAAAACTTGTCAATAGTTTCGAGAAAAGTCATTAACGATCAAAGTGTCCTTCAGATAATTGAACTCCTTCTGGTTGTTTATGTTGTAAATATAACATTTTTCGTCCAATTCATTCTACAGCCTTCTCCAGAGGTTGAAAACTGATAGAAATCAAGGAGGCATGTCAACTGAGTGTATAAGTCAGACAAATGCAGAGTTCAACCCAATGTGGCTTCCATTGTTCAATAGGGACAAAGTATGGAAATCCAGACCTAACAAGAAAATAGGAAGAGATCGACATTACCCGCATCCTACATTGTAAAATAGCTACCATTGGAATATTCTGTTAACCACCATCATATTTAGATATTACACCTGAAGAAGGTCGTAGAATGAATTGGCCGAAACATTGCGTTTACAACACAAACAAGAAGGAGTTTAATTGTCAAAAAAACTCTTAAATGAAACTTATTTCAGACTATCATTTTCCATGAGATTCAGTTTGAAACAGCTTAGCTTTTATTTCTATTGATATTCGGACCATCCTCATCTTGGTTGTTTTTCATACAACGTTTCGGCCGTTGTACTCTACGGCCTTCATCAGGTATCATCTGGTAGGTGTGGGGAAGTAACGAACCAAACCCTTTATTTATCCACATGGACACATAGCGTAGTGGTTACAGCATCAGACTAATTACTGCAATGTAATCTGATGGTTCTAGGTTCAATCCTAGTGTGAGACAATATAACAATACTACTAATGCTAAGAGGGGAGTACGGTTAATATACCCCCGTCGGATAAATAAAGGGTTTGGTTCGTTACTTCCCCACACCTACCAGATGATACCTGATGAAGGCTGTAGAGTACAACGGCCGAAACGTTGTATGAAAAACAACCAAGATGAGGATGGTCCGAATATCAATAGAAATAATAATAATACCTCAATACCTCATCTCAAAAATTCAGAGATATAACTTAGCATTTGATATCATTCTCTTGAAATAAGACTTACAATCTTTTTCTCCTTTTTTTGCATAAAAGCAATGGCCATTAACATAAAAAGAAATAATGATAAATAATCTCATTGCTACCACAGAATATTTCTTCAAACAGTGACTCCTTTTTCTATCTTTTTGTTATGCTTAAGCCATATCGCCATGAAATCAGTCCCTCAACCATTTAAAAAAGGAAGTAATTATTTTGAAGATTTCTTGTGCCTAACAGTTAGGATCAGAATGAATAGAATCAAAATATGTAAATTGAAATTCTCCAATGCGACCATGGTTCCAATGACTGACTATCAAATAGAGCGTAGGGGAGCCTTGATTCATGCTTTTCTTTACCTTAACAGTGCAGAAAGGACACTAATTTTGTTCCTCACTGTCTGCACCGAGTCGCATGTGCGCCTTTTGCTTTTAGGGTTGTACCTCAACCTTCATCCTACCCAGTTAATACCTTCTCTCTCTCCAAGTTTAAATGTTATCTGAAGAAAAAAATAATAATTTCTCGACAGAATTTCAATTCAGACTTTAGAGATGATTTATAGAAAATTCAAATATGTTTGTGAGCTGTCAGCAAAAAGAAGTGAAGACACAAAGAGGCTGACAATTAGTTTAAGTGTCAACAAAGCGCAGAAAATAACAAAACTTTTTTGTCATTAATACTCAATGGTTATCAACTTCAGTTTTAGAGTTGACAACTGAAGCTATTCACGTGTGCCTGAGGACAGAGAGGCATATTTTTCAGTGACAGAGACTCAAATTCTCATTCCCAACACAACCAGTTTCTTAACCCAGGTGTCACTGAAGAACTTTCAACAACTTAAAAATAATGTTGACTCTTCAAGAGAAATATCATGAGCATTATTGTGAAGGACAAAAACCCACTGAACTTTCTCTTTACTCAAGAACAACTTATTAGCACACGTTGGGCACATCAATACTCTGTTTAATGTATGGTTTTCCTCATACACTGCCAGATTAAATCACTTCTCAATTTGTTTGATCTTGTGGAATCTAGCAATTTCCCAACTTGTTTGATTTTTTTTTTCAATCAATTACAATACAAAAACATGTTAATACTGCACAGTTAGAGGCAAATTGTTTAATTCATTTTGGGGAATAATCAGAAAATATAGATACAAACATATTTTTAAGGCATCTTCATTGTATGACAAATCTCACAAATATGCATTTGTTCAGATGAAACGTTTCTATTAATCTTCATTCCTAGTTTTGTATTCAACACTTTCAAATTACATAGAGCCATTCCCGATAACTTATTCAGATGCCTGTACCAGAATCTTTTAAAATGGATGGCCCTGTAAGAATAGGAGTTGGACAAATCTATTGTTGGAATTGTGCATGAATGCTGATATATGTTGAAGGAGTGGGGTTGGGAATATCAGATGGTTTAGGGGGAGGAAGATAAAAATGTAGATATTTAATGTAATATAGAGTCAGACTTTTAGCTGCTGCCAGAATAAGAGCTGACAGCAGGTGACCATCCTGGCTCTTGTGATCTCCACTAAATCTGCACATTGTCTGTGACCAAACCATCTGGAAGCCTTCGAGAGATCATACTAAAAGCCAATTAATTAATTTCTCACATCAATGACGAGCTTTCTCCTGGGACCATTTCCTCGCCAACTGCTGAACAAGAAGTGCTTGTGGGCCCCCCCACATTCAAACCAATCTTGTGTGAAATGCTGCCCTCTTGGGGCAGTAGTTAAATCACTACTTTACAAGAAATGAGTTTTCACCACGATTGGACAATATCTGTTGTTCTGACATTCTCAAGGTCTAAAATCCATCCAAATCACAAATTTCTGGTATGCTATGCTTCAAATGTGCTTTTAAGAAAAAAAATTCTCTCTGTGATGATCATTTTTTCTCTGTCATATCCAATAATGGAATTAGTTTGCCATGTGAACCCTAAGTAAAATTACCCGACCTTTGATTGTTATTTTTTGCTATACTATTCAGAGGAGTAAAACTCGCAAATTTCAATTTGTGTTGCCTGATATGCATCCTGCTTTTATCTATATTATTCCATTTTCAATTTATCTTTTATTGCATTTTATAGAGAAAAATCTGTCAGAAGCAGTTTTGACATTCACAACTACATGAGTGCATTGCCATGAAGTGAGATTTACACATGCAAGACTTGCTCGATTTATGTTGGAAAAAAAACAAAATATTCACAGAAAGATCTGTAAAACAATCTTGATTGATAGATGGATAGATATTTATGAATCTCTTTTCATCTCTCCCTTTTTATCTATCCGTCTATCTATCTACCCATCTATTTATAAGCTTACATTCGAAGGAGGATTTAAGCCAATGCCCCTCTAACAGTTTCAATATCATTCACTCTTAGGTCTTTAAAATAAAATTTCATTCACACTTGACTGAATTTTCTTGTATCTTTAATCATTCTTATCTTATTCTCTCTTGTGTATAATCTATGTTCATAATCTATTTTGTTTCTTGAGCAGAAAGCAGAAATTAACTCCTTATTCATCTTATTTGAATATCCTAAAAATATATAGAGCAACATGGATTTGGAGCAACAAAAAAATTAACTCAGAAAAATCATTAGGATGTTTCTAATTTACACAAAGTTACCAAACAACTTAAAATTAGATTTTTTGAAATTGAGTTCTCTCATCGTATTTATCTATGTCCACTCAGATGGTGTAATGATTAGCACATTACGACACACGCAGAGGGTCTTGGGTTTTATTCTCGGTAAGAGTGAAGAGAGTGGAAAACTCTTCATTAGGACAAAATTTCCCAGTGTACTCTGCTGCTAATTGAGTTCACTCTAAGCTGTGTGACTAGGGTGGAGGTATCCCTACATTGGACTTGCATTCTGCCAAGGGGTTGGTCATAAAAACTTGTAGGTATAAAGTCCTGGTCTTGAGTCTTGCAAGGATCACTGAGCTGATGCATGCAGCAGAAAGCAGGACTTTGTCACCGGCCGTCATACATATCTTAAACAACGTGGTGCTTTTTTTTTTTGTGTATGTTTACCGCAAAAATCACATTTTTTGATTATAGAAAAGGGTGGATATCTGAGTGAGTTGTCATTCATCCTGAATATTTCATTCCTCGTTCATTCGACCCTGAAGTTTCATTCATCTCCGAGAAAAATTTCATTCACATTCTCTGGTGAACCATTCACCAGTTTGAGAAACATTGGTTTAAGCGTCACTCTTCTCCTTATTTTCTTCCATCTTTCATCTCTTTTTTTCGATCTCTACTTTCTTATTTTTTCTTTTTCTTTCATTTTCATTCTTGTCTGTAAGCGGCAATGTTCAGTGATCCGTGTTTGCGTGTTTGGTCACAGTAACAAAAATATGAATATATCAGAATCAGAAACCATCAACTGAAACTGTCACCTAAACTGTCAACATAGCTTTCTCCAGTTTTTAAGTTAGTCTGGCTGGCTATGTATGCATTGCGGAGCTAAAGGGCTGAAAACTTAAACATTTACTCCTCACTATGTTTTTAAAAAGCATTTTTTTTTGTTTCTCCAAAATTATCCTCCAAAATGGGTTTTTAATGCGAGTTTGATTCAGAATGTTAGTTTTATGCTAAATTGGTCTCTTAGTTTGTGTCTGACTGTGTTCACGGTTGTTGTTTTTTCTTTTTAATTCAATCTTTTTAGCTATCCAACAAAAGGCGAGAGAAGTAGTATGTCATTCATTGATCACCCTTTTTTTTCAAATTTTACAATTGATGACCCTAACATAGCTTGCTGCCAAAAAACGTTGGTCACGACAGTTTCTATTGAATGACCAACCAGATCTGCCAATGATATTTTTAATAATAACTAACAAGTTCGTACAATGTTGCCTGACTTAAAAGGTTTACTGAG
Source organism: Thysanoteuthis rhombus (assembly GCA_963457665.1). Classification (NCBI taxonomy): domain Eukaryota; kingdom Metazoa; phylum Mollusca; class Cephalopoda; order Oegopsida; family Thysanoteuthidae; genus Thysanoteuthis; species Thysanoteuthis major. The sequence continues at coordinate 39,385,150 of OY735213.1, forward strand.
GCATTTCAGGACATTACTTCTTGTTGGATAACAATCTCTTGTCAACTCTTCACAACAAGAAAAAATCCGAAGTAAAAATTGAAAGTTACTGATACTCTGTCTTGTCTATAAGGTTTTAAATTCACTTGCAGAAAATAATCAAAATAGCATTCCAAGGGAAGTTATAAATCACCGCCACCCATATAAGCTTCATTTTTACCTCATGAATTAAATGGTTGTGGCGGCGAAATTGAGTTACCTTGATGAAAACGCTACCAGTATGGTTTGAACCATAAATTCATGATTTATTTTTAAAAGAACGAAAAAAACAGGTTTGCTTAGTCAGTCGATAGAAACAGATACATGACCAATATCCTGAAGCGGAATGGCATGTTGGGGCTGATCAATCAATAAATTGAAAAAAGAGATCATCACTGAATAAGTAACTTCTCTCATACTTTGCTGGGAGGTGATCACTAAAAAATATCTGAATTTTTAAACAACCTAAATGGGAGGGGAGGTTTCAAAAGACAAAGCAGTATTTCCCCTATTCAATGAGGGGAGTATGTGTGTGTTAGTGTGTGTGTGTGTGTGTGTGTGTGTGTGTGTATGTGTGTGTGTATAAAATTTCAAGTTTCTACAATGAACGATTAGGACAGAGCAAAGTCTAGACACATAGATACATAGATGTATATAAAGGTCAAAAAACATGAATAACCTAAACTTGATAACAGTGTTTAAACCGGTCTGTTGTGGGTAGCAATGATGAGTCAATATGAATAACCTGAGAATTATCCGTAGCAACAAATTTTCTTTATTGTAGAAATAATGTGTCAAAGCAATGTTGAATTTTGGGCAAATAGAGTTATAGAGTTACCATATGCTGATGGTCATCCTTGATTATTTTTATTGAACTTCAAATAATTGTTTTTGTTTCTATAAATAGTATTCCTTCATCTTTAGTTTATATTTTTACAAACATTGACTCCAATCTCAAAGATCTTAGAATGTTCACTTGAAAAAATAATTGCAAGAACTGAACACATACAATTTTTTCAGAACTGAATTAATTAATCACTACTACCTGCAACAGCTCAGTTTTAACTCTGTTGCTTAATTTACGTTATTCATGAGTTCTGACATTTATATATATTTAACTGTCTATCAATGTATCGATCTGGACTTCACCCAGCCCTCACTATTTATTATAGAAACTTGAAATTTCACACACACACACACTCCTTGTTTTTGTTTTCTGAAAATTCCCCTCCAAAAGACATTTTTAATGGGGCTAGCAAATTAACAAAGTAAGTTTGTTTTTTTTTACAGGGCTTTTTGTAAAGTTAGACCTTTCTTTAGAGAATACAGCCTAGCAAAAGGCATGACTAGTAACATATTCATTGATCTCTCCTTTTTCAAACTTTTTAATTGATCACCACCAACACTGGTTGGCAGTGATTCATACTCATTTATGCTTTCAATTTTTAAAACAAGTAAACAAATGGACAAAGAATTGCTCAGATAATTTAAACACATTCTATCAATATTTCCAATGAAAAAATCCGGTTAGGTTTCTAAAACAAGTTTGGTTGATTCACAGAATGATGAACAACAAAGCAGGTTTGGTTAGTCACTCAATAGAAACCATCATTTTGGCGGCATGCTGTGTTTAGGTGATCAAAAAAAATTGGGGAAAGTATTGATCTATGAAATAGTTGGTTGTACATTTTGTCGGGCAGTGGTCACTAAAACGGTCTGAATTTTCAAAAAACACATCTGAATGCTGCTGGAAACAAACTAAGGGATCAATTTAGCCAAAAGTTACATTGCAAATTGATCCCTCATTAAAAAAAACCTCTTCAGGTGAGGAATTTTCAAAAAACAAGAAAACTTTTTTTGTAGACATGATAAGGAGTAAATGTTTAAATTTTCAACCCTCTAACTCTGCTGGTGTGGCCTGTACACATGATAAATATATATATATATATATATATATATATATATATATATATATATATATATATATATATATACATACATACATACATAACCAGCCAGCCAGCCAGCCAGTCAGATTGATAGACAGATAAACTTATAAACTGGAGACTGTTTTGGCACAATTTTGGATGACAGTTTCTCCAGGCTGAAACAATAAGAAGCACTAAGAAAGAAAGCTCATTTGGTGGCATTCTCTTGCCCTTCCTTCCCTCGTTTACCTGCTGCTGAATACCTGCTGTTATCTGAATCATTCTTTGAAGAGGTGCACCCCACAAAATCGTCCACTCAATCTATCCGCTTCCAAGACAAAGCATAAGGTTCATGCATATTTTGGGATCTGCCTGCACCATTTCAATAATCTTGAATTGCACTTGTCGAAAGAAGCGTGCAACAGAACATCAAACAAATGTCTGCTGTTTCTTTTGTTCTTGCTTGATGTTAGCAGGTTATGCCTCGTTAAAAACCTGGTATTATAACCTCAAAAATATTATACAACACACACATGCATATGATCTTAGGCAGGGTTCTTCAAACATCAGGTCCCACCTAACACATTAGTAGCTGACAAAGTCCTGCTGACTGGGTAACGGGTTCACAATAAATAAATGTATAAATAAAACCAGAGAAAAATATTAATGACAAAAAAAATAATTGAGATTTGAAATATGAATATCTAAGAGTTGGAGAAATCTCTGTCTGTATGCCTGAATCGTGATTACTTAACAACTGGCCTTGTACAGATTCAACATCTGTTAAATATTTCAGTCAGTGCACAAAGTCATGCAGGGTTGAGTTGAAGATTACTTAACAACTGGCCATTATACAGATACAACATCTGTCGAATATTTTATTCAGTACACAAAATCGTGCAGTGTTGAGCTGAATTTGGGGGATCAGTTGTTTTTGAGAAATCAAATAAAAATGAATCAAAAATTGACGATTATCAATCTTTCTTCATAATTTCTATAAGTGTTTTATATCATAGCTTCTATAGAAAGCTATGTTGCATATCTTCTCCTTTCTACCAAGTAACAATTCATGTGGCTACTTTCTCAACATATTTACTGATATTGGAAACCATGTAAAAACTCTGATGTCTCTCATTTCCTATTTGCTTCCTAAGCTCTTACATATTAACCAGATCACCATCTTCAGTAATTCTGCATGGTTATTCTAAACAATCCTTATCAAAGATATAACTTTCAGATTCCACCGTTAGGTAAAATATACAATAAGTGGAATCGCTAGATCCCTTTTCCTTCATATTTTTTCCCTAATGGATTCTTTGCTACGTATCACTTCTATATCATAACTCTAGTCAGTTATTGATCATATGTTCTTCCTTTTCAGTTTTATATATATGTACCCATTGTTTTATCCGTTCATTAAATGTTTGTTCTATTGTATGTCTAAAACTCTGCATTCATCTTCATTTCAATTATGAAATCTTGCATTTATTTTGTTGCCCAGGCTCTCTTTGTACAATGTTATTATGTCCACATGCTACCTTGTCAAACAAAGATGGTGACCTGCACACTTGTGTATTCAAAATGGCATTTCTGCTTTCTTCTCCAAACCTCTCTCTGTGATGTCACACATTTGGCGGGAATCGGACATATGGACCATGTGTTAAATGAATCCCACGTGGTGTCTCCATATTTTCTCGCTCATCATCTTCTTTGCCTTTCATGCAACACGATTCATATGCATATGGTGCGACGTTCATTCAACACCTCCTGGCCTTTGAAACAAACTTGAGTCAACATTCATTTGAATTTTTTAGCTGTGTCAAGTTTATGGCCTAAGCAAGATACAAAAAGGACTGTTTGTGAATGTCAGTGGATCATGAGGTTATTGCATAAAATCAAACTGGGTTCCGATCAGAAAAGTTTGAAGAACTCTCATCATAGACATGGCTGATGATGTTTTCACTGATGATTTTAAATCTTTCATAATTTTTCGAAACACATTTTACCTTGAAAATAAAAATAGCTGCTATACTACGACTAAGCCAGAACAGAGTTGAGGGTAGATGGGCAAGTTGATATTGGTCTACAAATTTGAGGGGCCTACTCCCCCTGGAGGAGGTAAATACAATTGTATTTACTGCTTAATATTACAGTATTGTACTCTACTGACTTTTGCCATGACCCTCTTTATAAGTTCTTTCTAGTTCTTTCATTCATTTCACTTACTTGTAAGTACACGTGTCAGAATTATTGTTAACATTCTTCAATTATTTCATATCTAAACTACAAAGATGTAAACAGTGATACATGTTCTTACATATTTTGGATTCTGCATTTGTTCTAGTATTCTGTACAAAGGAAATTTAAGCTATTGTTGACCTCAGGTTGACCTTAAGCAAACTTGATCTCATCCTATCCTAGAATGGCATCTAATTTCAGATAAACTAGCATCACCTTTTAAGACTTCTTGTTTCCCTACCATGTGTTTATTTAAACTTCATTTATGGTAACAAGATCCCATTAATCCTAAAAAGAAGGGTGTATAACCAATGCATCCGCCCAATTGTCACTTATGCAGCTAAAACATGGAACCTAACCAAGAGACAGATCTACAAATTGAGAACCATCTCCCCAGCATATTGGGAAGTGCAGACAAAATGTTTTAACTCAATGACAAGGAAGAATATTAGCCGCACTTTGTGGAAAATAATGAACAGCATCATGAAAGGACTGTAGTGTGCCATACAGTCTCAGTACCATAAGCACAAGGATTTTCAAGCTTGGTTTTTATGTCTGCAGTCCTGTGAAGATGCCTAGATTAACAGAGGCATCGAAGAGAGAAAAGATGTCTTGGGCAAAGGCCAATCAACTATGGGCATCTAAAGACTGGAGAAGGGAATTATTGATTGATGGTATTGCATAAAAAACCCATGAAAGAAGAAATCAAGCAAAGAATCACCCTAGAATGGCAAGCCTTTGGCAGAGCAAGCTCATCTTTCAAAAACCAGACGATCCCAATAATCCTAAAAAGAAGAGTATACAACCAATGCATTCTTCCGATAGTCACTTATAGAGCTGACGCATGGAACCTAACCAAGAGACGGACCTGCAAACTGAGAAGCATGCAACGCGCACATAAGAGAATGATGCTCAACCTCACATAGAGAGATCACAAGACAGCACAGTATATAAGGAAGAAAACTGGAGTCCGAGACATCATAGACACTAGTAGAAAACTTAAATGGCAATGGGCAGGTCATGTTGCAAGAATGGCAGACAATCCATGGATATCACGACTCACAAAATGGATGAACTAGACAAATTTGTAAAATACTGGCTCTTCAATGCCTATGAGAGAGAATCATGATGGATCCTGGGGAAGGACTATGTCTTACAACGGACGTTAAAAGACTGATGATGATGATGATGATTGCATAAAAATGTATAAATCACAAATATTATTATCAATTAAGATGTTTCACCATAAGACCTTGATTTTGTCATTAATTTGAAAAATATTTAACATTTACATAATAAATCTGGAAGATATTCTCATTTCCACTTCCTAACAAGGAAGTCAAGTACCTTTGTTAAAGGCTCCCTGCAGCAAAGTGAGTGAATGAATGTCACTCACGTAACTACAGGGAGCCTTTACAAGTCTTCCATAGATCCGTCGAGTCCTTTGATGATACTGATCATTGTTTTTTTTGTTTTTTTCCAAGCGCAACCTACATTCTTTCTTGTCTTTGAAACTCTCTTCTGACACACAGGGGAGACTGATTTTCACCAGTTTACCATTTTCCTTAATGTTGGATACACTTCTTTCTGATATTCCCACTTTTTTGCAATTTCATGGTAACTTATTGGGGTATCTTTCAGATAAACTTCCTTTTTGATCCTTTCCTATCGGCTCGAATCTTTACCACTTCCCGTCATGACAATATTGGACAAGCACTCATGGTATTCACAACTATGAAATAAGTACAAGACCAGTTACTATCATCATCATCATCATCATCATCAGTCTTTTAAGGTCTGTCGTTGGACATAGAACTTCCTCAGGATTCACCACACTTCTCTATCATGGGCGTCACGGAGCCAGTATTTCCTGAACTTGCCTAGCTCGTCTCTCCATCTAATATTCTGCCGGCTTTGGTTGCTCATGTGATCACGGGGGATCCATGTCATGAGTCGTGATGTCCATTGGTTGTCCGCCATTCTTGCAACATGGACAGCCCACCACCATTTGAGATTTTTAATGGATTTTATGATGTCCCTGACTCTTGTCTTTTCCCCAATGTACTATGCTGTCTTGTGGTCTCCCCATGTGAGGCCCAGCATAATTCTTTCATGTGCACGTTGCATGGTTCTCATTTTGCGGGTCTGTCTCTTGGTTAAATAAATACATGGTAGGAAACAGGAAGTCTTGAAAGGAGATGCTAGTTCACCTGTAATCAGATGCCATCTTGGGATAGGATGAGATCAGATTTTCTTGAGGTCAACCAAGGGTCAAGTGAGGTCAACAATGGTTTACATTCTCCTACATTCTCCTAAATAGAAAATACCAGAATGAATGCAGAATCAAAAATACATAAGAACATGTATCACTGTTTATATCTTTGTAGTTAAAATAGGGTTTTAGAACTAAATTAGTCAGTTTCGAAAACTTGATGAGCAGTTTGAAGTGGGGCTTACATGTCCTATTTGGCCTGGGCCTATTACGAGCTCTGCACGGGCATGACAAAAACTTATCTAGTAGGTAATCAGACTAAGAAGGCCAGACAAAGATTTATCTGCAATGCTTTGAAAAGCGTCCATGCAAATAGAATATTAAAATGTTAAGACCATTTTCTTTTATATTTGGCATTTGGTGATTTGTCCAGCTGGAAACAAGCCATTTTGGAAGGCATGCATAGAATAGAGATTAGAGAATATGAATTGAATTCAAATTGATGTTTAATATTTGAATGATTGACAAATACTAATGTGGTCTTTCTTATTTTATACTCAATCATATTCCATTATTTATTTCTAGATGGGAACACCAATAAGAATTACTTATCAAAATTTGAAAGGCTACTTTGTTGGCAATATCTTATGGTTTTTGGTTGATTAATCCCCAAACTTAATAAATTAAATCATTCCTTGAAAACTGCATTATAAGTCTACTCATGCATTAAACCTACTTAGATAATGAAGAATGGGATTTTCTATGTTTCTATCCATAGCAATGGACTTTCCCGATTGAAGGTGAAGGTTTTGTTGATAAAAATACCTCCTACCCACCATTTGAAACAATGAACTCATCCAGAGGAACAAATTTAGTAATTTTTTTTTCTAAAAAAGCATTTCATAGAAATTCAAATAAATCAGTGATTTTTATCACTAAATCATATGGAAAAAAAAAAGGATCAGGATGTACATCATAAAGCAAAGATCACCAAGCTAATATTGCTGGCTATTGTCAGTGGGCTCATCGAGTCTCCTGCTATTGACTGTCCAATACCAAACCATTCTAAGTTATTAAATCATTTAAAAACAAAATCGATCTGGACTCACATCATGTAGCAATGATCAGCATGGTAATTTTGATTGGATCTCCTAGTATCGATTGTTTGATACCTATTCATGCTAAGTTAATATACTAATGTAATGGATAGAGTGATTTTTTTGGTTTCTCTGTCCGTAACATTGAAACATTATCTGCTGATAAAAATATCTTCTGCCCACTATTTGAAACCATGAACTCTTCCACTGATATTAATACAGTATTTTTCTCCAAAGGAATTATCTTATAGAAGTTCAAATATATCCATAATTTTTTGCAGGGATTAACTTGTATATTGATAAACTCTGATAGTAGTTTTACATTGAAGTCATTTGTTGGTCTGAAAATGTACTTGAGTTTAACTCAGAGATAAACACTAGAAACAAATAATTGACATCCAACAGATCTGAGGGCTTAGTCATTGAAAACTTATAGCATAAATGTGTTCATCAAATTTTAACAATTTATCATCATCATCATCAGTCTTTCAACGTCCATCGTTGGACATAGACCTTCCCCAGGATTCACCACACTTCTCTATCATGGGCATCATGGAGCCAGTACTTTCTGAATTTGTCTAGCTCATCTCTCCATCAAATATTCTGCCGATCTCAGTTGCACATGTGATCTTGGGGGATCCATGTCATGAGTTGTGATGTCCATGGAGGACTGATAAATCACTAAAAATCATAATGTTAACTTTTCTAGTATATCCATTATAACTGAACAGTATCTTTTTAGTGTTAATGCTATAGATCATACTTCTAACTTTAAATTATTCAAAACTGTCAACAAAATCCGTCACAAAAACCATCAACATTCGTTTCTTTAGTTTTCATGTGAATCTGCCTGGCTGGCTATCAATCTACTTGCAAAAATAAAAAATGAGTATAACTTGGATAACCATATTTGTAAGTAATGAATTAACAAAATAATGATTGATTTTATAGATTTATCAATACTTAAATGTTTATTTGATCATTCTATTTTCATGTTCAGAAGATGATGTGAATAAGCATCAAGATATAAACAGATCAGTAACATTCTTTGCTAAGTAATAAGATACTGGCTCTTCTTACGAGAATCCAATTCAGTGGGATCCCTTATTTTTACCGATATGAATTAGCTTATGGAAAATTTATTTGAAAGTTTTGGCATCTCATAAAGAAGTATAGGAACAACAGTTTAGTTCTTCAATGGATTATATTGGCTATAATAAAATTCCAATATTTTCAATACAAAACTGAGATCTGTATTCCAAAACCAATGAGCATAAAATATTGAAGATTGAATTTTCACTGGCCTCAGGGGAGGCAATTCCAACGATTGACAACATGTAATGAGGATCTGTTATCAAATTTGATGTATTAAGTACAAATTCAGATGATATTAGCACTCATTTTCCTAAATTTTGATGAAAATATAGCTTGAAGCTTGAAAGATCTCTGGAAAGAAAAACTACTGTGAAAATTTGATATTATACATTATAACTTATTTCAAATAAAAAGTAAATCAGAAAGAAATAAACCAAAAATTTTTATCATGACAATTTTGCCACCTTTCCTCAAAACTTGAGATTATTTTAGCAGCTACAGAATGTTTAAAGTATGAATTTATACCTAGATCGAACAACTTTTGTACATTGAAATGCCTTGGATTGCCAATTTTAATACTTGTAAAATCCTTTAAACCAAACTAGTATAGATAATGAAGTACATTAACCTATGCAGGGTAGGAAGGGCCAAAGGCTCATAACAAGGGAATGTATCTTTTTAAATTCATCTGACACTGTATACCCTGAATGGTAGTAAGGGCCATATGACCCTCAGCTTTGCCCTAAAACTGAAATTTTTGATCAAATAATGACAAAATTTGAATTCTCCATGTATCCTTACCCCCGAAGTATTTGAATTTTTTTTCCGTATATCATAACTTATGTATATTCGGCCTTGGAAGGGTTAAATATATTTTTTCCTTTTCAATGTATAAATGAATATGGGTGCTTTTTGGTCATAACAATAATTATTTTTCAGAATCTAAAACATTGCAAATAATCAATCAGACTTTTTTAATACATCTTATGGAGCTGGAACCCACTTAATTGCATTTAAGAGGAGCAAATCTTCAAAATGCTGCTAAGTATGGGTTAAATGAATATCTATTGCCACTACAGCTTCAGATCTGAAGAGATAAGTTAAAACCCTAAATTCACTAAATATAGATAAAAATTCCTCAAAACTAAGAGCAGTATATTTTGGATCTAGTTATCTTTTAACATATTGCCTGTGGAGCATAAACAATTGAATGATATTGTGGACACCTGCCGCTATCTCTGCTTTACGAAAATCTCCTTACTTAAATCATCAGACGGGTCAAGTCACCATATCAATGCACCAACGGATCCAAAGGTTAGCCTTAGCAGCCACAGTATATCATCTTATTTTGGGGTTTTGGTAAAAAGTGTTAAAGGGGTTTTATATACAAAGCAAAATGGAGAAAAGAAACATACATGAGCAAGACATGAAATGAAAGTAATATTTTTTAGCAGAGAGGTACTGAAACTCACTATTTTTTAATATTTTATAATCCAAGAAATAAAGCACAGCAGAAAAATTGAGTCATAAACTTACAATAAAGTACTGTTCATGCTATAATGCCAACTACACACCTCTAGAGTCCATATCTTGCAAGACAGAATAGTTTAAGTCTTCTTTTGCAGTTTTCAGATCAAAACCAACGACAGGTAATGTTGCTCTGTTGGGTCTTTCAAGCATGACATTCAGCATTACCTCCACCAGTAAACCACTTGTCCAGTCAAAGGATTCTCTGGTACAACCATTCACTGGTATCCATACTTGGCCACATCCCAAACATATGATTCACTCTACTCAACCTTTTCTCTTGGGCTTTGTACTCCCCAAAGATTTTGTTTATTCCATTCTCAGAACCCAGCAGTCTCTCACTCCTCCTCAAATGCAACTAATTCACAATCCTTTAAAAATAATCAGGAACCCTTTTATTGGTGCCCTAACTCCTCTAATTTTGTTTACTTGCCACTTCAGGTTTCTCCATGCACTCTTTCTGCACACTAGCTCTCTTACTGGCAAGCATATCAATACGATGTTGAATTTTTATATAGGGAAGAAATACAGAAACGTACTGCTAATATCTTAATATATATATAAAAGTGCAATGAAAAAGTCCCAGGGAGTAGCTTTTATTAAACAAACCAAGCCATATCAACTCCAAAGAGTTTTTATTCATTTTTTTTTTCCGTCAACATATGAAAAAAAGAATTCTCTTTTATTTTTAGAGATTTTATTTTCTATTCCTATTTCATTTGACGAGAAGGAGAAACAGCCCAGCTGAAGTATTATAATCTTTATATGGAAAAAGTTATGGCCAGTAGATTATTTTGGTAGACTAAAAGCCATTGAAGCAAAGAGGTCATCCAGCCAGTTGACCTTACAGCTTTTATTGTTGCCTTGTATTTTTTCTTATGCTCTTTCTATGGCATTTGCTCAATTGTCGTGAACTGTGTGTTGAGTCATGCAATGCAATTTTTTTGGTTTTGATTCTGAATCAAGCAGGAAGTTCAAGTCTGCTAGTCGTGACAGTAAAGAGTCAAGAAACTGTGGCTATTTCGCGTTCGTCAGGCCTGGTCATTTCTCTGTTACTGATCTCTTTCTGCTTCCTGACCAAGATCTCTAGCTAAACTAACTCAAACCAATTTTATGCAAAGGACATAACAGTTGCATGTGAAAGTATAGCTAAATGGTTCGATCAGAGAGCTGAAACCTTATCAATCTCAAGTTCTACTCACTATTTGGGGAACTCATTCATTTATACCTTCTCCCGAACAAATTGAAAAGTAAATCCAGCCAATTAGAAAATATGCCAATGAAATTATAAAACACCACAACCAAATTAAAAATTGTAGCAACCAACTCTTGAAATATGCCATGCAAATTAAAAAGACAAGAAAACTGAATCGTGGTATAGAATCTTAATTTGCTTGGTGTATTTTTTTTTAATTTACACGCAGTATTTTGAAATTTGCTTACCTTATTTTTTTAATTTGATTGCCTTAGTTTTTAATTTGCTTGGTGAATTTTCAAATCTGGTTGCTTTACTTCTTAATTTGCTCAGGGAAGGTATAGAATTTCAAAGTAAGACAATTGGTTACTTTAGCACCAACAAAGTATTAATATCAACTGACATGCTTAAAAAGCTTTAGTGAGAGGAGGTAAATATTTTGAGCATACTAATACTAGTAATGAGGTTCAAATTTTCATTATTCTTATTAGATATTAGACACTAGAATGATATGTGCAATATAGGTACTGAAGGAAAGGGCGTGTGCATGTGTGTATGTGTGTATCATTATTCTGGCCTCTTTCAAGTGTAAGCTCATCTTTTGTTGGAAGAGTCAAGTATTTCTATCTCCAGTTAAGAATTTAATAAGAACCTTTGGAAAATATCCAAAAGGGGAAAATACTTACCGAAAAAAGTGTTATTGGTATGAATAAGAAGGTAATCAAATAAATATCAGGTAACTAAGTTAATCTATACTAATTCATCAGTTATTTGCAGGGAATTCTCACCATTGTTCTCTCAAAGCTGCACACGTGTGCGCACATGTGCACGTTTTGCAACCAGCACACAAAGGAAATTAATGTGCACACAAAAGATTTTTAATTCTGTAGAAAGTTTGCTGAGTTTTTATTGAAAATATATTGATTCACCATATTGAATTCAAAAGTGCACACATTATTTTGTCACTGGAAGAAATTTGCTCAGCATAAAGTTTTTGAACGCATAACTAAAAATTAGACAGAACATTGATTTTTGCACTTCAGTAAGTGAAGCTAACTTTTACTGTTTATGTGTTTATGGTTCAAATATTGCTAGTTCAATACTTTTAAACCATTCAACTTCTTGAAACATCAACCCAAAGAAACTTCAGTAAGGTCTTAATAAAATGAGAACACTCCATGGTATAAAATCTGTCTTTAATACTTCTAATTACGAAACTCATTTGATGACTAGATGTAGAGTGGTTGAATTACTTTCTATTTATCCCACAAGATTAAATTCCTCCACTGGTTGATTAGACTGGTATTCCCATCAATACTATTTCAATCCCTACCTTTCAGCCCGTGTGCACTTCGGCCTTCCTCAGCAGCATCATAATCATCATCTGTGTTTTACCGTTCATCCTTAGACATAGACCTTCCCCCAGATTCACCATGTCTCTCTATCATGGTCATCACAGAGCCGATATTTTCTGAATGTGTCCAGTTTGTCTCACCATCTCATATTCATTTTCATTTTTGTCAGTGGTCTGCCATTCTTGCAACATGACCAGCCCATTGCCTTTTGAGTTTTCTAATAGATTCTTTGACATTACCAACTCCTGTTTTTTCTCTAATATAATCTGCTGTTTTGTGGTTTCTCCATGTGATTTTGAGCATGATTCTCTCATGTGCACGTTGCATAGTTCTCAGTTTTACAGGTCAGTCTCTTGGTTAGGTTCCATGTTTCAGCTCCACGGTTGACTATTGGGAAGAGGCATTGGTTGTATACTCTTTTTTTTCTTAGGACTAATGGGATTTGGAATTTATGGAATTTTTTCTCCATTATAGAGTTTTCCTGATCTAGGCAGTTTTAATTCACTACAATTGATACTGAAAATTCTGTGTACATCTACTTAGTAGATTAACATGTGAACAAAGTCTTTTGATAAACAAGATACTGATGGTACCAATTTTCAGCTGCAGGGTGCCCACAAGACCATATTGGCTTTCATGTGCATAGGCACAAGTATAACATAAAATTCTATATTGGGCTTGTTGGTGCAGCCTTTTGTTAACCTTTTTTCACATAGGATACATGAGCCTGACTGAAAGCTGCAGAAGTAAACACAATATAAAATTCAACATCAAGTGGATGTCTACGTTCAGTAAATGAAAAACAATCCCGAAGAACCTTTGAAGCTTGAAAACAAAATGGTATTGTTGTTGTCTTACGAAAAATTACCATATGCGATGATGTATTTGGTACATGTAGACAGTTATTTTCAGCCTAAATGGTGAATTATCACTGCTTGCAGGAATCTTTGACACATGGATCTAGAACTATGTGGAAAAAAAAAACCCACTAAATGAATTATACACCTGGGAAAAACTGAAAAACTCTTCAGATAAAGCATATTGATAAAAACAATGTGGGTGAGAATGCTATTGAATAACTCAGGAAATAATAATGACTCCTCTCAGAATTTCAGACACGAAGATCATTTTCTCTTCTACCAACTAGCCTCTCATAAAAGCCTCTCCTGATGATTGGTCAGTGGGCAGCCATAAGTGATATGGATGTATGGACAAATTGTCCATTTTTATACCACAAATGAATGTTCAAAATGCCCAAGTAGGTTTACAATGTGTTCTGTTTTTTTAATTTGTAAGAATTGCCAGTGGCTTTGTATTATCATAAATAATAGACCACACACAATAGAGTAAAAGTTAAAAATTTGGTAGAACAATGATGCTTATTAGAAGATTCTGATTTTAAAATATAGGCACAATTTAGGTAGAGTGGATTAGTTATACAACCCATGCATCCAACTGATCGTTACCTTTGGAGCTAGAACCTAACCAAAAGATTGACCCTCAAACTTGAGAACCATGCAATGAGCACAGGTGAGAATCATGCTCAATCTCACATGAAGAGATCATAAGACAGCACAGTATATCAGAGGAAAAAACAGGAGTCCGACACATCATAGAATTCATTAGAAAACTCAAATAGCAATGGGCTGGACATGTTGCAAGAATGTCAGACGACGGCTGGACATCACAACTCACAACATGGATCCCCAGTGCAAGACTTTGGCCAACAGAAAGTAAGATGGCATGATGAGCTTGATGAATTCAGGAAATACTGGCTCCAAAATGCCCATAATAGAGAGGTCTGGTGAATCTCCGGAAAGTTATATGTCCAATGACAGACACTAACTGACTGACAATGATGAAGATGGATTAAGCACCAATATTTTATGGATGATGGCCCTTAATGAATGAATCGAGATCATTTTTCATCTCAAATATACATGTTACCTTCGGAACTATTGGGAATTGTAAAACATTATCAGTTTTTTTTAGGCTTAAGTTTTATAACATCTGTTCTTAGAAAGTATCTTGTTTTATATATTTTGAACCGTTTTTTACTGAAAAGAAGAAAATTAATTTAACTGAATTTTTCTGATTGCAAAACAATTAGCTCTTTTGTTGGAAGGTGCTTTATACCCACCAGAAACAAAAATAATTCTAGTATAATTAATGCAATTCATTGTTGAATTTATGATTTTATTGAGGTGCGTCAAAAGTATTTTTGTTTTTCACAGAACTTCACTCCAAAGCTTAATCTGTGTGCATATCTAAAGACTATCTGTGACTCCACTATATTATTAATATAATTCTTATAGATATCATATCATTATCATAGCAGCACCTCTTGATTCAGATATTATATTGATGGATATGAATATTTGGGGGCATTATTTTGAAGTAAGCCTCAGAACCGCAGAAGCTACCAACGGAATTTAAGAAGCGGATTGAAATGAATCAATATCTGATGGTTCTGCCTGGTAGAGCCTAGAAGTGGATGACTATCAGTTATTATGATAGTTTGAAACAGAAAGTAACGGAGAACCTGACCACCAGTTATCAGAAACTTTCAGAAGAGCAAGGATCATCAAAAGAGACTATATGTAAACCATTATATGAGCTTCAAAAAACATGAAGGTCTACAAAGAACAAAAAACTTATAATGCACCCTAAGGTTATGCGATGTATTTTATGCCTCTATTCCACCTGTTAGCGCTGCTCCCTTTAAACTGCACAGCTGCACAACCAACCACAAAAAAAAATGATACTGCTCAATGAAATTTCTATACTGCACACAAAATAGAATTAAATGATAATGAAGAAATAATGAAGAAAATGTCAGAATACCAAATAACTCATTTCTTTTATTCTATACTGAAAGTAACTGAACTTTGTTTCATAAATTTTAGACAAAAATCATTGGTCTTGTATTGTCTATAACATCAAGAAGAGTCATTAAGACATACCAACTTTTGTTTGAACAATCCAGTCTTTTCTTCTCAATTTTGATGTTAACACAACATTTTGGCCGATTTGTTTTATGGTTTTCTTCGGTTGTAATATGTAATGTCCATGAAGAGAGAGAGTCTCTTTGCCCGGAGTTAACGTTCGTAGTTTCTGTTTTTTACTTTGTACCAGAGGAGAAAGAGACCAATAAAAGAGTATTCTTCCTGACAGACCTTACATATAACATGAAAGAAGGCCGCAGAATGAATTGGCTAAAACGTTGTGTTAACATCAAAGATGAGAAAAAGAGATAGGATTTTCTGAACAAAAGTTGGTGTGTAAATCAATGATTTTCTCAAAAGTGGAAATATTTCATGCATAACCCACTTCTTCATTTGCCCGCGGACTTTTTGGTCTCTTGCGGGCAATGAAAAAAATTGAGGAAACATTGCCTATGAGCTATTTACACTTGCTGGCAAAATTTCCTTTTTCTGTTGTGGAGCAAAAGTCACTTGAACAGTACCATATTTGGAAATTTAAAAATTATTTGGTGTGGTGACAAAAAATTCAGTTTTGGTTTTAGTGGTGCCTTGAAATTGCTAGAGGTGACAATTTATTCTTCATTTCTTTTCAGCTTGAGATGTTAGCCAATCAGAAATTGATAAGTAGAATTAAACTGCCAAACAGGGTTGCTGAGATGAGAGTGTAGCCAGTGTATCGCACTGGGACTCAAGGTTTTCTTCAGTTAAAGCTGAGTATCAGAACTTTCAAAAAAATACAATATGTCTATTAATAAATAGTTGCCTTTATTGTTTATCAGCGAGTGAATATAGCATGGCGTTCTAAAAAGGGTTGCAGCAGATGAAAACAGGATGGCTAAAGGATAAGGGTGTTTGTGCAGTGTAAGGGATAGCAAAAACAGCTTTGCACTGCCTACTTCAAAGGCCCTGTCTGTCAGTTATTAAAGTAATTTTTCACTTTCTGTTCCATAATGAAAAATTCTCACTTCTCTCGGTTGAGCTTTTCATAGGAGGAACCAAAATCAGACCATCCAGTTTTCATTGACTACAATAGAAGCAAAAAGTCATAATAGAAGTTGCTTCCAACACAATATCTTTTGGTTTTATTTAGTAAAACTCTAACATGGAGACCCATGTAGTTGTTTGTATTTTCCAGAAGGTGCATTATTGTGTTCCAGGTTAGCCTACTATTGCGCATGAGACTATTGAGCAGCAACAACTGAGTAAGAACAAGTGAGCATAGGGACAATTGCATGTGGGACAATTAAGCGAAGGACATTTTCAATCAAACAATGATAATTTTACAAATAAAACATGTAAAGATAATGTTTTATCTAATTTATTACTTGTTAATATAGGCTACATATATACTTTTCTTTCAACATGTTTTGAAAGAATGGCAAATATCATAACTACGTGGATTATTTCCCAATTTTTGGCTGAGTAAAAAAAAATTTTATTTTAATACTCAATAATGGCATTTTCTTATGGGAAAAAAGCAGAAAGGTGCCTCAAAAAATAAAAAATCAATGTTGTTCAAAGAAAATAAACAAGAGTAAATTGTACGTGGAATCACTTTTTAACTATGGGATGCATAAAAATGAAGAAAAAGTTTTAAAAGCATATATGTTTTGAATATGAGATCAGGTAAGAAAATCCTATCGTTGATTTTTTTACTACATTTTTTACTTCATCTAAATTTAGCTGTATAAACACTGTTTGAAGTTCCCATCAGTGCAGATAGAGAAATAGGTTTTTATAGTTCTTTTTGCTACTTGTTAAAAGTCTCATGACTGAAAGAATGCATCTAAAGCATTTTACTTGGATCAAAGTTTGTTTCAATAGAGGTTTTTTTTCAGTGTGAAGAATGTTATGGATATTAAATGAGTGGATTTAGACAAAAATCTCTCTGCATAGAAAGCTTTGGCCATCCTTTCATTGAAAGTGTGTGTTGAATAGATACTGTTGTTTTTATGTACATATGCATACGTGCGAGGGTGTGGTTTTGTGTATGCATGTCTCATTGATCTAAACATACGGACATTGTTGGGATGAACGGACAGAAACCTCACATACCTACCTTAAGATAGGTACGCTAAGAGACTGACCAAGATTGTTGTGTGTTTTGGTATTTATTGAAAGTGGTCTGTGGGTGAAGCGTAAATTGCTGGAAGTGTTTGTCTTGGTTCTGTCATCACATCGAAAACATAATTGGAAGTAAAAAGATTCTAGACTTTACTAGACTCTATGTCACCAACGAAATATCATATTGCAATATTAGTTGATTATGTTGGAACAATGTGGCTGAGATAAATTCTTTTATCTGTGATGTCAATTGTGTGTGGAGAAGTAGTTTTGATAAGAATATTCAGCGATAGCTTCAATTTGGGTATCCAGCAAAAATACATCTTTTTTTTTTAATTTTGTTTTTATATAATGACCAAAGATAATCTAGTTTAGGTCCACTGCAAAACTGAAGCAAAGCCTATGTACAACTTCAGGCAGATCTCTCTTATTGAGTATGAGATTTTCCATTAAGAGAAAATTTTAAAAGAAAGTAATTATTAAACACCTTCAAGAAGTCATTAACAGCAAATTGAAGATCTCAGTTCATGATGTATTAGAATATTACTCCACGATCATTGAAGTCAAGCAATTGTGAGATTGATTGATTTTTTAATGGGTAGACATTCAAGAAAATTTGGTTTCATTTTTGTAGTTACAAGATTGAAGAATTGAATCTACATTCCCACATCTTTATGAAAACACTTACTTTCCAAAACTATTTTGCATATAAAACCGTGGCTGAATAGAGTGAATTTGAGTCAAGTTTGCAAACTTAGAAGATTGAGAATTATCAGAAAATTATGCACAATCTTTCCAGAACTCTGAAAAACAAAACAAAAATGAAATAAAATTATAAAATATGAAAACTGAAGCTCTATGATTATCAAAAATCTCATGTTGCCTGATATTTTGTTGTTGTAGCCAGCAGTTATCGCTTCTTGATTTGAAATTCAATTTTCATTCCATTGACCAGTTCAATGTAGGAGATTTTGATTTCTTGAAATCAGGTCATCCCATACCTCTTAATGTCATACACAGCTGGAAACTGCTTGTGAGCTCTTCAGTTTGGTAAAACTACGTTTGCAACTCTTATCTATTTCAAAATTTTACCTATAGTTAAAATAGAAGTAACTTTGATCAGACTTTATTTCCCATGTTATGAACATCTAAATGTTTTCATATGAAACTAAGAGATAAGTGATGTGCAAAATCTGATAGTGATAGATTGAATGATATTTTGGTCATTCTATTGCCTGTTTTTTAAAGTGAATTTGAATGCAGCCTTGTGTAGCCACCTTCTGTCATCATTGAAGATAGATACAGCAGCCATTTACATCCATTGTATGAATAAGTAATTAGTAAGAGAGTAGTATGCTTATATAATTAATCATCTGAAGGAGAGTGGTATGCCTATACAATTGATCATTTGAGAAAGAGCAGTATGCCTGTTCTATTAGTCATTTTAGAGAGAGTGGTATGCTTATAGAATTAATTATTTGAAGGAGAGTGAGTGGTATGCCAAAAAAATTAATCATTTGAGAGAGAGAGAGAGAGAGAGTGGTATGCTTATACAATTAATCGTTTGAGAGGGAGTGGTATGCCTATACATTTAATCATTTCAGATAGAAAGAGGTTTGCCTATAAAATCAATTATTTGAGAGAGACTGGTATGCCTACACAATTAATCAATTCAGAGCGAGTGGTATGCTTATACAATTTATCGTCTGAGAGAGAGAGGTATTCCTGTACAATTAATCATTTGACAGAGAGTGGTATGCTTAAACAATTAATTTTTGAGAGAGAGTGGTATGCTAATACAATCAATCATTTTAAAGGGAGTGGTATGCCCATAGTATTAATCATCAGAGAGAGAGAGAGAGAGTGGTATGCCTATACAATTAATTATTTGAGAGGGAGAGGTATATCTATACAATTAATAATTTTAGAGAGAGTGGTATGCCTCTACAGTTATCATTTGAGAGAGAATGGTATGCCCACATAATCAATAATTTCATTTCTTCTTTGTCAAAAATTCGGGATGCAAACAACACAGCAACTTGCAATGGATTCGGATACAGGAATAACTCGACTCAAGTCTTTCAAAATATGTTCCAATGATTCTGCACAAAAAGAAGAATGCATTGTAAATGGTGAACTATAAAGAGGATTCCTGTTATTATTTGGCTAAACAATGCTGATACTTATTCATATAGATACACAAATCCTTTCTCTAATTCAATTTCATATGAATAAAAACTTCTAAATATGGCCACTGCTTTATTTTCCATTTCACTGAGCAATAAACAGATGTTCAAGTCTTTATTCACTGCCGAGCAACCATTACTGACTGATACTAAATTTTACGTCTCATGCAATTTACTCTCAAAATGGAACAGAAATTAAATTTGTGAGTTTCCCAGCACTCAACATGTCAGTGCTTTCTTCAGGAAGTTTCTCGTGCAACAGTTTTAAAGTATTGGATGAATATTTTCGCTAATTCAGAAGATCCTAAACAGCAAGTTTGATGGAAAGAGGAAGTTGACAGGTGTATGTTAATAGAAGAAGAAGAAGAAGAAGAAGAAGAAGAAGAAGAAGAAGAAGAAGAAGAAGAAGAAGAAGAAGAAGAAGAAGAAGAAGAAGAAGATTACTTTGGTTTTACCTTCCACCACTTCTGCCAGCTGATAACAGCAGTGGTCCTTCTGAGAGTGTGTGTTGAGGTTCACTGAACCAGATGATTATATCAGAATTTACTCAGCCACCACTGGGAAGAACTCCCTCCAGAAATATCAGATTTAGCCACAAGTCATACGCCTGGCAATGGTACAATAGTTTTTCAGACTTGGTGCCGACAAGAAAGAAATACCAGGCCGGCAACATTAATATTTGTGCACTATCATTTTTGTAGACCTAATTCTTGGATTTTGTCTGTCATTGGTCTTCTTCTGGAAAATCTATTTTCCTTTTTATATTTTATCCTTTCGTTGGCTGAAATATAATTGAAAGGTAACTTCGGCTCAAAATTCTATTTACTTTTTCTATTTCTTATGATGCCTTTTTTGATTTCTGCAATATGTCTGAGGCTGTTATCTAGCAGTAATGTCTCCAGTGAAGAGCAGTAAGCGAGCAGCCATCCTCGACACACTAGAAAGCAGATACAGACACTAATGGCTGTATTTAGCTAATCTCAGAATGAAGGTAGGTGACCAGAGACGGGAATTGGTTTCTACTTACAGACTCATTTATCTGTGCTCCTTGTGACATCTCCCCCCTGCACTGCTGTTCAAATGCAAACGCAATGTGCACTCTCTTGACTGCATACTTCTGTAAACCTTCTCAACATCTACATCTATACTTACACGCAAGCCATCTTTTCTGCATGCAACCATACAAGTGTTAACTCATTAAGCCAGACAGACAAGAGTCACCCCCATTCAATTCTTTGGGGTGGTACTTCAATATTATCTTCTTTTTTTTCTCTATTTTCCATCAATTTCTATGCGCACAGACACTCGCAGAGACAAAGCAAATATAAATACAAAGATATTTCCCAGAATGCATTTAAGACATTATTACTGAAAATATTTTAGTTATCAGTTATATCCAGGACCTAGATCTAGTTTTTTTTTATTCATTCAGACTCAGTCGTCATATATAAGGTCATATTTTATGGAAAATTTGGCAGTGGCTCAACAAACATACACTGAGGGGAAACAAGTATTTGGATACTTACAAAAAATTCATTTATATACTTCCCATGATCACATTTACTTTGTATTTACATAGGTGATGTATTTTGATATAAAATTAACAATTACTAAGAAAAAATACATATTTCCAAACACACAATGCAGAATAAGATATAAACAGAAGTCAGAAGTAAGAGTGGAAAAGAGTATCCTGACACATTGATTTCAGATTTTAATACCCAGTTTCATAGGCTTGGTTTGCGTTTACTGCTCGGAGATGTTTTTCGTAAGACTTCACAAGCCCCCTGCAACATTCTTCAGAAATCTTGGCCCACTCTTCCTTACGAAAGATTTTTTCTGAGGTCCCTCTGATGAATTTGATCTTATAAGCATCATCATAAATTTCCAATTGGATTACAGTTAGGAGACTGACAAGGCCCCCTAAGTACCTCTACATTGTTCTGAATAAATTATTCACATGTTATTTTAGCTTTGGGTCATAATCTTCACAAAAGATCAATACCTTTTCAAGCTCTAGCTATTGCATCAAAGAGAACATATTAGCTTCCAAAATACTGTACCATTGAAAGAGAAACATCCCCAAACCATGATATTCCCACCTCTGTGCTTTACTGTGGGATGGTGTTTTGGGTATTATAGATGCATCCATCTTATCTCCATGCATAATAAGTTGGATTTTTAACAAAAAGTCCAATTTTTTATTTTATCTGATCTGACAATGTTCTTCCAGTATAATAAGGCTTCTCAAAATGGTTACGAGTGAACTTCATCCAAGAAGTGTTTTTTGAGGGATACAGAAATTCAAACCATTCATTACTAATAGTTCTTTCATTAACTGATGTACTGGCTGCTCTCAAATTGTCTTGGATCTCCTTTCAAGGTACTATTGGATTCGTTCTGTTCTTAGTATTTTTCAAATTGATTGTGGAGAAATTTGGATCACCAGTTCGAGGGAGGTTGCGTAACTCATTCCACTTTAGAATAATTGATCCAATGACAATGACCCTGTAGCTCAAACCTTCATTATGTTGCTTTATTAGAAGATTTTTTCGTTCAGTTGAAAGCTCCTTTACTTGAGCCATGATTACCTTGTTTTGAGACACTAAAAGTAGTGTATGACGATTGTGATGGAATAACTTACTTAAATATTGCTTGAACATCCCAAAAGTTCCTTTGCCAGTACAGAAAGGTCTAGACCTGCATTCCTTCTTAGATAACATTTTTATGATGAATTTTTAATAACATCTGAATATTTTTTTCCACCATTTCTTTTGTCTTTATTTTATTCTACATTGTGTTTTAATTTTTTTTTCTTAGTAATTGTTGATTTTATATCACAATACATCACCTGTGTAAACCTAAAGTAAATGTGAGCATCAGAAGTATATTGAATGAATATTTTCTAAGGGTCCAAATACTTGTTTCCCTCACTATAGCTAGGGCTAGCTTTAAGCTGATTGGACCAATTGCTCCCAATTAGGCCCTACCTCTAAGGGGGCCCCACCTCTAAGGGGGCCCCAAACCTGGGTATATTTTAATCTTTGCAGGTTCTATAGAGAACAACAACAATTTTATCTTATTTCAAATTCTTTGTTTTGTTTGTTTGCTCTGTTTATGTTTTAAATTTTTTTAATTGTATTTGAATCAAATGATATGTTAATCAATTACAGAAGAGCATAAAAATTCATTTCTATGAAATTTTCAAGCACAGATTTTGATTGCTTTCCATTCTACCATAGAAATATAAAGTTTATAATAAAGTTTTTTTTTATATTTCTATAATTCTACAGACCTTGACAGCTAACCACAAAAAATGTTTCCAATTGGGATCCATAACTCCCAAGGCCAACTGATTGCTGCTATTGATATTTGTACAGAATCTAAATTTTGATATTGTTTGATAGAAATGAAGACATCTTTATGATTGAATTAGAAGAAGTTAACAATGTCTGTCGATGGAATCAGAGCATTTCTAAATTCTAATTTCTAAATTCTAATTATATAAAAGGATCAGCTGAAAAGTGTTGATTGCATTGCATTAAGATGATTAAATTATTAAAGGATTATTTTGTTTTTCAAACTAACTTTTACTTGCACATTTGAGAGATTTCCAGAAGTAATTTCATTGCTCACTTCAATAAATAAGCAAAATTGTTGACTGATTTTGAAACTATAACCACGCTTTTGTTAAAAATAGAGGATTTATTTTGAACTAATAAAAAAAACATGTAATTTAGCTACATACAATGGGTGCAAGGATGTCTTCTTTTATCTAAAACGTCTTCTAGTGATACAAAACTTTAATATTGTTGTAATTAATGAAAGCATAGTAAATCATAAGTAGAGGAGAAAAAAAAGTTCAGCTTTTCTTAAATAAATCCTTTAAAGCTTTTTTGTCCGACACTCCTCAGAGGACAATCCATCAGAAAGATGTTCAAATGTACTGTGCAGAAACAATTTGTACAAATTAGAAAATGTTGTTCAAAATATCATCCCAAATGGAAAAAAAACACATTGAAAATACATGCAAAAAAATACAGGTATAATGATAGAGACACATAACATATCAAAAAAAATATTTCAAAAGTTTCAGTATAAAAACAAATTCCTTATTTCACAGCACAGTTTTTTGGGGTTTTCTTATAAAAATTGATTCCAAAACTACCATCTGAAAGGGAGATCTTGCACTACTGATAATTTTAAAACAATCCTCTCGATATGCTTTTTCACACTGAATGACTATCCTAAACACCTATTCTTGAACTGCTTCCGAAAAAGATAGCTAGTTTTTCATGTGATAAAATGGCTGATCCACAAAAGTGTCCAGTCTATCTGAAAATACTGTGGATAGGCAATGTTTCCATGCAAATCAAGTATCTAAGGCTATCTCCAATTGTTTCCTGACAATAATCTTACAAGTTGTTTTTAATTCCAAAAAAATCTTGCCTTCCATTCAAAAGGATTGCATGCCTGCCATACAAAAGAGCTGACTAGTTTATGAATTCATATGCCGGTGTGGTTTCAGGTATATAGGCTATACTTCCAAATGATTGGAGATCTGAATAAAACAGCACATTCCATCTCACATCCATTAAGGATTATTAAAGAAAAGGAAACAACCACCTTACATCAGTAAAGCTAAAAAGGGTTCAGCTATAGGCCAACATCAATTGAATAACTAAAAGTGTGCAAAGGCATATCATAAGGACTCTTTCAAAGTTATCAGTAAGTGCAAAATATTCTTTTCACCTGGAAGTTTTTCCTGTGTAATACATGCATTTTTTTTACCATATAATCTGTGTATTTCTCTATCGTTGAACCTGTATTTCTCGTATGTACCTTTAACATGTTTCTTTTGCCATTTTGAACATTTTCTCATTTGTACAGATTGTTTCTGCTCAATGTATTTGGACATCATTCTGATGAATCATCCTCTGAAGAGTGTCGGACAAGAAAAGCTCAAGGAGATATTTTTTTTAAAACAAAAAAAAAAAGAAAACTTTTTTTCGCTCCTCCTCCAAATGGTTTACTATGCTTCCAATAATCACAGAAATATTACTGTTTCTATCCAAATCTGTTTTAAAGGATCACACCCTGAGAACAAATTACATTTTTGACTTTGTTTTCATTTGTTTCTGTTGTGTATGAATTTGATCATTTTTATGTCCATTTCATGCAAGAAATCTTGAAAAATTGCTTTAATATGAATTGGCCATATCCTCAGAACAATATGTTTTTTTCCTCATCTGATAAATTTGAATTTTCAAGCAATCTCTGGGTGCTATTTGTTGAGAAAACTGAATTTGGATATTTAAGTCTTGGTGATAATTATACTGAAGAATACATATGTGTCATCATCATCATCATCATTATCATTATCATCATCATCATCATCATCATCATCCTTTAAACGTCCATCATTAGACATTGGCCTTCCTTAAGATTTGCCTGACCTCTCTGTTGTAGGTGTGGACGGAACCAGTATTTTCTGAACTTGTTTGGTTTCTTATATTTTGCCAGCTACAGTTTTGCATATGATCTCTGGGAATACATGCTGCGAGTCATGATGCCCACCAGTTGTCTACAATTCTTGCTACACAACAAACCTATTGCCATTTGAGTTTTCTAATGGATTCTATGAATGATACTGTTTTTTCTCTAAAATACTGTGCTATTTAATGATCTCTCCATGCGATGTCAAGCATGATTCTCTCCTGTGCATATTGCATAGTTTGAGAGTCAATCTTTTGGCTAGGTTCCTTGTTGAAACCATAAGTGACTATTAGGAGGATGCATTAATTGTATACTTTTCTTCATTAAATATCAATGTAGACAACTTTTTGTCAATGAAACTTTTTTATTTGTTTTTATGTTCAAACCAACCTGGAAGGTGTAATTTAATTGATAAAATGCTCTTTCAAACTCCAATGAAAATCAAACGTTTAAGGAGATTCTGCATCTGTTTTCAATGATATAGTTAATTATATAAATTGCATGTTTTGATAATGACTTCTTGGTGTGGAAGTGGGTAAGAAGAGCTTTTATTATCTGGAAATGATTTTGAAACCACTTGATTGGAGTTAAATACTATTTCCCTCTCTATCTATCTCTCTCTCTCTCTCTCTCTCTCACTCTCTCTCTCTCTCTCTCTCTCTCTCTATATATATATATATATATATATATATATATATATATATATATATATATACATTGTGAAATAATGGATTTGCTGCACAAATGTTTATATTTCTACCATTTTGAGCTTCCTCAGGCAAATGATTCAATTCATTCAGATCCTTATTTGGAATATTATTGGGAGGTGTTATTATTTCCTGGATGGAAAAACTCCACCTATGGAGCCGGAACATAGAACCTAACCAAGAGACTGACCCACAAACTGAGAACCATGCAACATGCACATGGAAGAATCATGCTCAACCTCGTGTGGAGAGATTACATGACAGCAATATATCAGGAAGAAAACAGGAGTCCAAGAAATCATAAAATCCATTAGAAAATTCAAATGGCAATGGGCTGGTCATGTTCCAAGAATGTTAGACAACCGATGGACATCACAACTTACAACATGTATCCTCAGATGTTATATGCGCCACCAAAGCCGGCAGAATACAAGATGGAGAGATAAACTTGACAAATTCAGAAAGTACTGGCTCTGCAACGCCCATGATAGAGAAGTGTGGTGAATCCTGGGGAAAGTCTATGTCCAACAACTGACGTTAAAAGATTACTGATGATGATGATGATGGTGGTGGTGGTGGTGGTGGTGGTGGTGGTGGTGATGATGATGATGATGATGATGATGATGATGATGATGATGATGATGATGATGATGATGAAAAAGTTTTATGGATATTGTACAAGAATAAAGTGCAATGGCAAAGCGGATATAAACACACTGAAGCAGAACCCATAATGAACCCCTATCCCAAAAAAGTGTCTTCTTCTGGAACTTTGTGAAATCCTTCAGAAATGAACAAAAGCATGCATAAATAGAATCCAGCTAACCAGAAGAAAATGTCAAATACATACATATTATATTTTATGTGTTTGTGTGTATGCGTATGTGTGTGCGTGTGTGTGTTTGTGTATGTGTGTATGTGTGTGTGTGTGTGTGTGTGTGTGTATGCATTTATTTTATGTATAAGAAATATACATGGTAGTTAAGCTTCCAAGAAGTGCATTTATAGCTCAAAGTATTTATTGAGTGCATATCGTTCCCTTGGATGTTCTTCAATGTTCTGTTGCCTTGGAGCTATCCACAGTTAAAAAAATGGTTCATGATGCCTTTTCCCTTGTCAGGAATCAGTGAAGTTTAGATAAGATTCTAGCCCTCTCAGTAAAGCAGTTACTACTTATCATTAACTTGCAACTATCTACTTCTATAACATGATGGTTTATGATTTCAGTCCCTAACTTTTTTTCAAGGGAGTTGACTATCAAATGCTAATTATGGAGTAATCTCCCTTACTTATTGATCAGTCTATATATTTTTGGTTGTGCATGGAAAATCTGGGTTCATTCTGGTTGAGCATAACTAGACAAGAAAATGATTATTGGGAGAAGGGTAAATTTACTCTACTCATTGAGGGATGTATGTGTGTGCGCGTGTGTGCACGTGTGTGCGCGTGTGTGTGTGTGTGTATGTGTGTGCTAAATTTCAAGCTTCTATCATGAAGAGTTACAGCTGGTCAAAATCTTCCTAGATACATAGATATATGAATGTCAGAACTCATGAATAACCCAAACACCAGCAACAGTCCGTACGTGGTTAGAAGGTGATTAAAAATTCAGAGTAACATAATGTTTTTGACGTATTCAAGTATAGTTCGATTACAAAATAATGTAAATATTGCAGTCATTTTTTTTTTTCGTATTATGGGTAAACAAGTATTAAAATATGACTTGAAAAAAAGCATCGAAGTGTCCAACTGGAAAAAGATCTCAGTAAACTTCTGATGAAATAATTCAATAAGCCTACGTGGGAAACCAGATGCAAAATGATTGGGTTGATTCTGAACTTTTAACAATGGAGACACAGACAAGGGGACGGAAAGAAAAGGACATTTATACATTCATGTGAACATGTAGATAAAAAGTGAGCAATGAACAAATAAAAAGAAATAAAATGTAAGAGCTGTACTTTTGCAGCTTGTTATTCGCACATAGAATGTGGGGGAAAAAAAATGGATGCCGTGTCATCACGTATGTAAACAAGAGGAAGTTGTAGCATTCTCCTTTGCCCTGAAGTGGCTTTCTTATCTCCAACTATTCAGTAGTCATATCGACCTGATAGAACATTGGGTCTTTCTCTCACCCTGGCTTCATTCCGCACTCACTTATCCTTTGAAGTGCTCTTATGTCTAGCTTGGTGCTGCCATTTTTTCCAGAAACGTAGACTTCTAGAATCAAACTCAGAAATCAGTTACTATTTCATCAGTAGATTTTTCTGCCGAAAGTCACTTACCTACAAAGACCTGCCTTTTATATATATTAGGGTTGTGGTTTCGAAACTGGGGTCCGGGACCCCCTGGGAGTCCATCAAATAATGCTCGGGCGTCCGCAGCAATGTTCCCTCAGAACCCAACATCGTAAATCTTTTGAATGAGAAACAGCATCTTCCTTTGCCCAGCTATTGAGAAACATAATTATTGCACACAAACCTGTTCCATACGTTAGAATTTGAATAAATGTTAAATAAACGAATATATCAAAGGTCAAAAATTGATTTTTATAGTAATTCATCAATTAGTCTAAGAACAAAATGCTGAAAATTTAGGGGCACCAGAATATTTCCTTTATAGAAGGGGTCCTTGAGTTTTCTAAGTTTTGAAACTATTGTATGCCCTTCCAAAAGGCGCATATTAGACTTTATGTCATGCCATGATTTTCATGTAAAATAATTTTCCATCTGTCATATGAAAGAACAGCTTCATAGTATTTTGTTATTTCTCTTCAGTGTTGTCAATTCAAGTATTTTGTATCTAAATTTAGATCAATGAATAAAAAGTGAGAAAATATACTCTTCTCTTTTCCACATTAAAGAAAGAAATTATTACTGGTACGTTCATATCAGATGAAAAAACAAATTGTTTAAAAAAGCAGTTGAATAGATAGAGATTAGGGAAAATATTATTCCTCAAATTGTGTTTGATAAAATGAGAAAAATAAAATGATTCATTTATGTTGATGTAAACAATCAGAACAGAACTTTTTTTAAATGCCAATTTGTCATCCAACAATAATTAGATTTAATCTCATTCTGGAGAAAAATTTGTCAGAAAGAAAAACCTATCTCACTCTCTTTCTCTCTCTCTCTCTCTCTTTCTTCCATCCCAAAATCAGATCAAAATGATTTGAGACACGGATCATGTCACAAAAACATCCCTTAAATTGGCACAAAATATGTTGTAGTTTCAATGGATTTTTATCATAAACGAGGTACCCTCCATAAGATTAGAACCGCAGGTTCAAACAACTTCAAACTTGACACTGCAATGACCAGCATGCTGCTTAATATATCTGGTGAATATCAACTTTGTACAATGGCCAGTTGTTAAAGTTATCTTGATGCATACATATTCACACACAAAGATTCCTCAAATTATAGTGAGGATACATATGTTGTTGGAGAATCAACTCAAAGAAGTATTCTTGTGTAATTAGTATTCTTGAAGATGATATAAGTTGGTTTGCATGCAGTCTGATATTAAAACTGGAACAATAAATTTAATATTCACATAGGTGAACTCCCAATAGAAGTGACATGAACAATGAGTCAAGTCTGTTGTTACACTTACTGATACCTCATCGTTAAATACCATTTTGGGGGTAATCTACATAAGTACCCCCTGTTTAAATGATGAGTGATATGTAATAACATCGATTTATGATATATTTTGATAATACCCTATATAAAAAGACAAACTACATGTGTGACATAAGCAATATATTAAAATCATTGCTGCAAGAGAGGTGGTGTTTGATCAACACTGCTTGGGAGCCATGTTAATGTAACTGTTTATTTCTAAAATCCCCAAAACGGTTACATGGTAAACAATTGATGATCCCATGTGTGTGTATGTATATGTGTATGTATTTGCATACACACATATTTATGCATATATCAGACATACGTAAGATAAGTAAAAAGTTTCTTTCTTTACAATACCTCTCTTTTGACTCTCACATGCAATGGAATTAGTAAAAGTAAAATAAACTTACCATCAAAGTCAATAATTGAACTATTATTCTCATGAAGAACTTTAAATTAAGTAGTCTTGAATTAGAACAAGAATGAAAAGTCCATGGAGTTAAAGAATCCATGATATTTATTGACCAACACTAAGACCAATTCAGACATTTTGTTATATGCAGAATACTTTTGATAATCTATTTTTGAATCCATATAATATTAAAATCTGATTCTTTTTATAAGTTAGTAATCTCCAAGTTGCCAAAATGGTGTTTTTTAGCCAGAGGTATTAAATTTAGGTAGCCCTAAAATGTGTTATCTTCAAGAGTGCAAAAAAAAGTCTGGATTGTTTTCAATTTAATAATGATAGTGTGGGGTTGTCGTTCACACTCATACCTATCTATAGCTTAATGGTCGACTTGTCAAGAAAGATAAGAATTAATCTCCGAATATAGAGTTGTCTTATTCATTCATTTATTTGCAAATGCAGAAAAAATTTGGGTTCATCCGGGTCACATCAACTCATACTAATTCTCTCCTGAAAGGGTCATAGGGTTGTCTAGTGTCTACTCAGATTTTTTTATCCTAACAAAAATCAGGAACTAAACAGTCGCTCAATTAAACTGTCACAAATAAATTCTGTATAGTATTATTAAGGGAATGTAAGGTTATTATAAAGGATCACTATTTTGGAAAAGGAAGATTATTCAAGTTTGGACAATTCTATTTTTAGTCATCAAATTTTTATTGGAAATTATTAGTTTCCACAAATGATAATAAAATTCCAATAAGAAGGGAAGTATTGAACGACAGTAGCCATCAAAGATGTCAAAGGGTTAAATCCTTTTTTATATGCATGTTAGAGTGTTTGTTTATTTGCTTGTTCCAGTACTCCTGGCCATACTGTTTTTTTTATAGACTCAAATATTGGCATCAAGATGTTGTTTTTTTGTTTTGGGTTTTTCTTTTTTTCTTGGAGGTGGGTGGAAAAAAGCTTTTTGGGGGGGGGGCATTTTTCTGACAACTTTATTTTTTGGTGTGTTCCAAGGCTCCTGGCTGTACCATTTTGTGAAGAGTCTTGAAAACTAGCATCAGTACTCCACTAAACCCTATCTAAAAATGCTTTTCTTCATTTTTGGAAAAAAAGCTTTTTCAACCTTTTAGGGGGCCTTATTCTGGCAAGTTTAATAATAACATCTCAATTCTGCAGGATTTAGATGTTTTTTCAGTCTATTTTAGATGTTTTCGGGGGAAAATGCCTGTGATGTCATAAGTAGAATTCATTTTGACCGTATTTATCCTTCAATGGAATTTCTATATTTCAAATCTTCATGCCACAGTTGTTCAATTATTGATTATATTTTATGAGAGAATAATAATAAAATGTTCAACAAGCATGTATACATTTAATCATGGATTAAGTAGATCTTAGATCAAAAAGTGCTCAATAACATCAGTAGAGCCGTTATAAAATGAGTAAAAACTTTTAGATGGTTCCTTATAGATTATATATTCTGTTTCACTCAAAAAAGATTTTTAAACAATCATATTATTATCATTATCATTGTTATTATGATATATTTATAATTTTGAATTAGTTTTTTCTAGATCAAAGATTCAATTCATAAAGAATTTTGAAAGAGGGGAAAGTATTTTGTTTTATGTTTAGAATCAGTCAAGCTTCAATTGAAAAAAAAGTTTAGCATCACACTGGACATGTGAAGATCTGCATTCTTGAAACAGTGTTTCTGCATCATTAAGTGCTTCTTGACGCCGACAAAATTTCATCAAAATGCATCAAGCCCATCTTTATGATAATAAAAATTTTTGCGATGTAACGCACTTGTTTTCAAATCTTTCACATCCACATTGTCAAATCACTACCAACAATCTGTTGGATTACCTTACAACCACACAACAAACAGAGAATGATATGGTAATGTTTTGTTAATTATACATACATTTGACTATGTAATTAGAGGCTTTTTTTTTTATGAATTTTTTAAAAATTGATCCAGAAAAGCCAAGCAGAAATGGAAATGGAACAACATTCAGGTTTGAGCAAAGCTCAGTCACCACGTTTTTTGTTTTTTTGTTTTTTGCAGTTGATCTTGTGGAAATGGTGGGAAGTTATGGAAATGTAGTTTTTATTAATTCTCAAATTCATACAGAGAAAATTGAATGTCAGTTTCAAGGGAAATAATTTCTGCTTAAAATTATGTACCCTTTGACAATTTGGTAAATTTATTTTTTTAACCAATTCACAGAATTCCACTTCTTTTCATGCTATTCATAGAAGAGTTCTGCAATTAATTACAAGTAGTTTCAAGTTGTTTATGAATTTAAGAGTTAATCTCAGAAAGGTTTATAAATGATGTTTACATAAAGTTACGTTGATAAATAAAGACTTGAGAAGAGTTCTATAGAGAGAATAATGAGTGTACAAATGATGAAATCCATGCGTGAATACTTATTATAAATCACCAGATTCCATTTTCATAAGAAAGCAAATTGCTATCAGATCTCTGTAGCCCCACAAATGACCCTCCTGATCAACCAACCAAGTAGGCTGCAGATTCTTCTATCTTTTCTCATCTGTCTGTCTGTCTGTGCCTCCTGGTCTCCTGGTCATATTTTTTTTTACTACAGCCTCAGTAATTTTCCTAACTACAGACACCATCTAAGAAGATTTTTGTTTTGTTTTGTTTTGTTTTTTTTTTCAAAAAATATTTTTTTGAGGTCCCTATGGTTATTTTTTGACCAATCAATAATGCCCAAAGTGAAGATATTTTATTCAATAAGTTTTTAGGCAATTGTTTTTGTACACATGCAGGTCGGGTTTATTCATTTATGTGAGGTACAGATAAATTTGTGTTAAAACTAATTAGACAAGCATATTCTGAATGATGAGCATATATTGCTTTTACAATGCTTCAAGTCAGAGGTCCCCAATCTTTTTTGCACCACAGACTGGTTCAATATTGACAATATTCTTGTGAGCCAATCAACCGGAGGACATAGGGTCTTAATCACAGTCAGAATATAGCTGATAAGTGGCTAATACACTCAATTTTGTTATTAAAAGGGTTCATCAAACAAATTCTATATTAAGATCCAAGGAAATGAATTATTCCATTTTCTTGTGGCCCAGTACCAAGACTCTATACCTAGTACCAATCTATGGTGTGGTGGTATAGTGTTTTGGGACTGCCTCTTTAGATAAGAGTGAAATAAATATCAAATGAAGAGAACTCAGGTCAAATTGTAAGAAAACATACATTCAACATCAGTACTTTTTAAGATGTGAAGCATTGGTTTGTTTTTTGCAATATCATACAATAATAAACGCTTAGTGCCAGGATACGAGAGAGCATGGTAATGCTGTTATACCATCATGAAGCACACCTGCTTGTAGGGTGGTACAAATCACCAAAACAATGAACAATAAGTGAGTGCAGAGATCACAATCAAAGATTGCTATCTTTGATTGAGAGGATGCGAGATGAAAACCTATACAAATAAACAAACTATCTTAAAGCTCCATTGCCTGTAAGGGCAAAGCATAGAAGACTGTGATGAAGAGAAAGCAATTTGGGGTTCTAGTATGAGTTGGGCCCTTTCGAATAATCTGTTTTGGTTAGTGTAGGAGAACTTAACAAAACCAAATTATGTTTCAAACTATTTAGAGCGGTTGTTTGAGCTTATCAGTTTCTAAAATCTTTTCCGTGTTGAGCACACTGAAAAAATAATTTTTTTTGAGGAATAGAAAAAAAGAATAGACATGTTTTGTTAGTCCTGCAATAGAAACCATCCTGTGACCAACATCTTTTAGCATCATTTGGGGATGATCAATTATGAAAATAGGGAATAGGGGTGATCAATGAATAATTTTTTTTCTATCACTTATAAGGCCAAACTTTTTTTAAAAAGCAACCAGGATGCAGCAGGATATAAACTAAAGAGACCTATTTAGCAAAACCCTACAAAGTAAATTGAAACCCCCCCCCACTCCCTGTAAAAACCTATTTGGGCAGGAAGATTTAAAAAAAACATAAAGAAACAATTTTTTTTTCTGGATATAATAAGGAACGCATGTTTAAATATTCAGTCTTTGAGCTCCATTGGTGTGGCCTGTACACACAATACATACATACATAAATAGCCAGCCCGATCAGTTAAAAACTGAAGAAACCTATGTTTACAGTTTTGTTTAATAGTTCCTAATAAACTGTCTTCTTATTGATGCACGAGATCTGATAAGAAACTCTGGCAGGAAATTGAAGTTGTTATGCATTGCTCCTCCGCTGCTACTGTTGAGTTGTCAGTTGAGGGCAGCGTTGAGAATTTAGTCAGCATGCATGAGAAGCAATTTGACAAAACAAGGCAACTCACAAGAGGACATGCTGGGGCAGAAATGTTTATTGCCGAAAATTGACCAATCCTTGTCAGAGCTGACCACCCTGATTAAGAGAGTATTAGATGCTTATTTCAGGGATGACAATAAGCAGCGGGACAAAGAGCGGCATTTCACTGTTAGCGAGGACATAAGAACGCTCACAGAAGACAGGAAGGTGATAAGAAGAACGAAGAATGAGATCTGAACCATCTTTTATTGATAGATAAACATTGAATGTAGAAGGTCTCATTTAATTCTTTATTGGTCGATTGATTCAAAAGCGTGCCCATCAGAGAATCATGTTCAACCTTACATGGAGATATCACAAGACAGTACAGTACAAAAGGAAGAAAATGGGAGTCGAAAACATCATAGAAACTATTAAAAAACTCAAATGGCAATGGGCAGGCCATGTTGCAAGAATGAAAGACAACCGATAGACATCACGACTCAATACATGGATCCCCAGAGATCACATGAGAAACCGAGGACGACAGAACACAAGATGGAGAAATGAACTAGACAAATTCGGGAAATACTGGCTCCATGACGCCTGTGATAGAGAATTGTGGTGAATCCTGGGGAATATCAATATCCAACAACGGACATTAAAAGACTGATGATGATGATGATCATGATGATCATGATCATGATCATGATCATGATCATGATCATGATGATGATTCAAAATTTCAGTTAAAAATAATGAGTAAAATTTTTGCCATAAGCAAAACTTCAGCATAAGCATTTTCAAAACATGTTTGGTCAGAATTCTGCATTACAAGGTTTTAAAATCCCCTTATCACGCCCTGCAGCGGTGTCCCATACAATACTGATTTGCTACAGCAACTCTTCTCCAAATATTTTTCACAATAAATCGACAGCTAGAGATACTTCACCAGCTCTGGAAAGCAGCAACCAGATGAGATACATAGAACTTATCCATTCCATCTTGTTGAGGCCCAACAATGACATCATATACAGTGGATTTCATTCACTAAGACCAACGGTTATTTGGTCCAGCCACACAATATGTCCAATCTTGTCAGGACCAGTTCAAATGTATCTAATCATTACTAATTTGCTTTGTTTATTATGAACAATGCACTGTTTATTTGCATCAGGCAGCAGTGCTACCAGATTAAGATTTTTTTAAATGAAACCAAATGGAATTAGTGAAAAATATATTTTTTAATTCTCATAACAACCATCTTTCAAATATCTTTAGCTTGAGACTCAAATTTTTAAAAGAAAAAAAAAAGAAAAAAATAAAGGGACTTAATGTGTTGTGGCTTTTTGCAAGTTGTTCCTCTTGAATTTAATGAAAAAACTAGGTGCTTTGAGCATGAAAAAATTGAGTTGTTTGGTTAATCGGACCAGCCAGTTATTGGGTCCAAAATTGTTGGTCCCAATGCAGCAATTTCTATTTATACTATGTTGTAATGACCCAATATAATACTGTTTCATTTAGCACTGAATTTTTCAGGAACATGTCTACAGTGCTAACCAAGGTATTATTGCATTCAAATGTTTCAAATCAAAAACTTTTTATCTGTTGTAATAACACCGTGAGACTTTTGTCATCACCATTCATAAGAAACAACTCAACTAAAACGGTAACCGAAGTGTCAACATAGATTTCTTGAGTTTTTAAGTGGGTCTCGCTGGCTGACTGGCTCATTCACTATTTGTGTATATATTCATTGCACATGCAAGCTGCACCAATGGAGCTATAGGGTTGAAATTTCAAAGATTTACTCATCAAGTCTACGAAAAAAGTATTTTTTGGCTTTTTGAATATTCCCCTTCCTAAATAAGATTTTAAGTTGGGGGAGGGGTTCAATTTACAATGTAAGTTAATTTATTAAATTAATCAAATCAGTCGCTTAGTTTGTGTCAGGTAGCATTCATGCCTGTTTTACAACTTTTGGAACTTTTTAATAATCATTGCCCAACAAAAGGTGAGAGGAATAACATCCACTGATCACCTTTTTTTTTTCAATTGATCACCTCCAGCACGGCACGCAGCCATTGTTCTCAAGACGGTTTCTATTGAGTGACCAATCAGACCTCTTGACTGTTTAGGCTAAATCAAAGGGATTCTGCAGAAAAATCTCATTTTTGAATTCCATGCTATTCTTCTATTTATGGACTTTTATGAAAGTATATTTTTGCTACTGGATCCTCTCTCTACCAAAAGAAAAATTCATATATTGAATGATGCAATTTCCCGAAATTTAGCATGACAGCAACCTGGAGAGACTATGACGTCATCCACCATCCAAGTGGAAAAAGTACTGTTGTCGGACTCTTGAGGAGATACAATGACTGGTGCTGAAGGTTTGAGTTTTTGTTAGATATCTTGATAGAGAAAAGTTTTGCAACTGGGTATCCTCCCTGAAACCTATCTAGATATAATGAAACAAATTACAATGTGAGAATTGGAAGTAACGTTTACTTGACAAGGGCTATGCACAGAGCAAACTTGGTGGTTGCCCGGGGCACTGAAATCTGGGGTCACCACACAAATTCTGAACAACTTGAACGAAATCTATTATTCAATAATTAATCCAAAATATTAATCCAACCAAAAATGTTTAACTTATTAATCAAGAGAGCACTAGCTGAGACTGCTGTTAGCAATGCTGAGAAAAAAAAAAATGGAGTAAATGTGAAAGAATAAAAAACATTTTGTTCTCACAAGAAGCAACAATGCCTTGGAGTGAAGTGGAATTTGTACCCTCCACTTTGCTCCACCCCACCCTTGTTTTCAATCCTCCTCTGTTCCCTATCATCATCATCATCATCATCATCATCAGTCTTTTAACATCTAATCAGTACTACAATAGAACCTTGCTAAAAAAATTGTCTAATTTTTAGGAGAAAACTTATTTTTTAACCTTTTGGAGGCTCTATTCATTTGATAACATCTAGATTCTCCAGGATCTAGGCATTCTAGATGTTTTTTTAATCTATTTTAGATGTTTCCCAACAAAAAATGCCAGTGATGTTTTAAATAGAATTTATTCTGACCATATTTGATTTATACAGTAATTTCTTTTACTTATTGAAAAGGTTTTTGATGATGATGGTGATGATGATGATGATGGTGGTGGTGGTGCTGCTGCTGCTGCTGATGATGATGATGATGATGATGATGATGATGATGATGATGATGATGATGCCCCAAAGACACTGAGGGGGAGACTGGAGGAGATTGGGATAAAGGGAAGGATTGAGACTGTACAGACCACAGCACTGCTAGGAACTGTGTGGATACTGAGGAAAGTGCTAGAAATATAAAGACTGCAACACTAATTGTTAACAATGACCTAACAGAGGAAGGGAAATGAAAGCAAAAACGTAAACCACAGCACTGGCATGATTGGTGAAAGAGAGAAGAGATCTTTGCTTAAGACCTGAGGAGACTTATTGTCACTCAGCCTTCAGCAATGACCACTGAGGAACTGGTGTGAAACTGTAAACCACAATATTACTGTGGCCTATTAGAACTAGGAGAGAAAGGCTGGAGACTTGAGGAAACTTGCTGTCACTCAAACTCCAGCGGTAACCACCAAGCAACTGGTGTGAGATTGCAAATAATAATCATAACAATAATTATAATACAACCACTTTTATACTGACAAGTCATATCTGATTCAAGGAATTTATAATTACTCGGAATTTTAGAAAATAAAGTTCATTCAAGTTTACATGGTAAATTTGCTTCCATTTTACGTAAAAGACTTTTTTTAAGCATATTTTCATTTTAATGTTCTTTGACTGAGCTAGGTAATCAAATACTAAACCATTTAGAAAATATTTAAAGTTCTTAGAAATGAATTTGATTTTACAAGTTCTCAAGATTCCGGATCATAAATCCTTTTGATCAAAGGTGAATTAGTACTGCATCAAATCTCAGCTTAAATTTGAGCTTTATTTAAATCAACTTCTAAATTCATACAAAGAAAATTGATCGTCAATTTCATGGCAAATAGCTCCGCATTGGAATCATCTCACTTCTGTGATTTTTTTTTTCCGATTTTTTTATCCTGCACACAAAAGTTCCACTATTTTTATGCTATTCATTGAAGAATTCAGCTGTCAATGACAAGCAGGTTTTGAAGAGTAATAGCGATTCTTTGTCTTATTGCAAGATAATCCATGTCAAGTTATCCATTTCAAGATACAAGCCCTGACTCACAGATTGAACAGAGCCGTCAATAATAATAAATTTTTAAAATTGTCACTTTAGCCTTAGTACTAGCAGGTAAGAGTATGAAATTAAAAGAGAAATTCAAACAATATCTTTTTCTCTACTCTGTATAAATACTCAAAGAAATCAAGTGAAAAACATGAAAATAAAACCAGTTTATCACTTTCTAGTCTGTGTTTTCTATTCTTTTGGTCACTTGGAAAAGAAAAACTCAATTCTTTTTTATTATCTTCTTATAGTGCAACAAAATGATCAAAACAAACAATTGTAAGCAAACACTGTTGGTTGTACTGATTGTGGTTATACTCATATAACAGAAGATACACCAGCAGACATCTTGTTTAAGTTTATTATTTCTTGAGCTCATGAGCAATTTTTGCATACAGCAGCAAAACATTTCTTAAAAATTGCTCAATTCTAAATTCACCAGAGTAGTATCCTGTGCATTGAGTTTTTGAATGTTTGTATACAATCTTAAGAAGCTGTCAGTATCAATTATCAACAAATGTTTGCTTTTAGGTGATGGAATTTGGATATGAAAATGTTTTCTTGTTCTCAGTAATCATTAGTACATCACTTTACAAAATGATAAACACTTACTCATATTACCAGAAAATTTGAAACCCTCAAAAAATGTTCAACTAATGTCTAAGTAAGTGTGATATATATATATATATATATGCCTATGAATTTGAGCAGTTGTTTAAAAAGAATAAAAAAGAATACTGTTTTCATGAAATGTAAAACAATATTTAGTATGAGTCCTCAAAAGTTAGATATTTACTGAAATACTATTTTACATTGAAACCTATACATATTCCAGTGAAAAATATCCAAGACAAATAGCACAGTGTCTTTCAGTTAATTTGGCTATTAACTCAACCCTGCTTAATATGGACATGTGTAAAGAGCACATAAGACACGTAACTCTCTATGATTTTAAAAAAGGCAGAAGCAATCCAAAATATTCATGGTGCTTGTGGGATACATTCTTTAAATAAAGGAAATTGCCAAAGATGGTTTGAAAGGCTTAGAAAAGGTGACTTCAGCTTAAGAGATGTAAAATGTTAAAAACGAAGTACAAATGAAATAGATAAAAACAATTCCATCTCCAAGCGTACTCAAAGTTAAAAATGGAGCACAAATTACATGAATAAAAACAACTCTCTTTCCATGCAAACATTTAACATTTCACAAACTCACCCACTCAGTGCTGAAAAGGGTACACAAATAAAAACAATCTAACAATTAAATCTTCTCAAGGCTATAACAATCTATTTTCTTTCAAGGGGAGATAATCATTCATTTTAAAAACAGTAGCTTATCTCTGTTTTACGCATGCATCCTGCAAATCAACCTTCCAGGATTTCGTAAGTGTAACCACTCCAACATATCTGGCTCAAACATGGACCTCAAGTCTAGAACCGTCACTGTTGATGTTTAGACTTTTTCAGAACCAAAGCTTGAGTTACCAATAAGCCTGAAAGTCAAACCATAGATATGTTAGTTCCATTCTTTTGTAAAAAAAAACCAGTGAATGCCGTGTTGCCATCTTTATTTTCCAGTTTACATCTAAAAACATCTTAAAACATCTTGAAACAACTGGAAACATCTAGATTCTCCAGATATCTATAAAAAAAATCTAGGAAATATATCACATTTGTATTATTAATAAATTGAATATCACTTTAATCCTAATAAAAATATTACTCAATATATTGAAAATATTACTTATTCTATTACTATAAATCAAATAAAATATTACTTGTAATGTTAAAAAAACATCTAAATAGAAATTCCTGACATGTAGAGGCAACCAAAAACATCTACATTTAGATGAAAAACATCTAAATTGGCAACACTGATCAAGGGACATAACTCTCATTTTGGTATAACATCTCAGTACGTCAGTGAGTGATGGCAAGCGATGCTAGAGATGTTAGTGCATCTGAAAACAATAAAATTAGCTAAGAATTACCCAAACTTGGTAGATACCATTAACCGTTGCATAAACCACTAATTG
The DNA here is from genome assembly GCA_963457665.1 of Thysanoteuthis rhombus. Classification (NCBI taxonomy): domain Eukaryota; kingdom Metazoa; phylum Mollusca; class Cephalopoda; order Oegopsida; family Thysanoteuthidae; genus Thysanoteuthis; species Thysanoteuthis major. The sequence goes on from OY735213.1 coordinate 39,425,900, forward strand.
AGTTCACATAACAAATCATTGCATACTATTTTTGGTTCCGAGATGATCTACTCTGCGAGGAGAGTTTCAAATATCTCATGATTTTTCGCAATAGAAAATACCAAAGCCACTGACCACCAAAAAACAGTGAAGTACTGTAACAAATATATTTTGGGGATTGGAGTCAGACCAGATTTGATCTGGCTACAGATGAATAGCGTACAAGGTCAGTACATACAAATGGATGTTTAATTATAAATGCATTATTTTCATTTGAAACTCTATTTGAACCAATATCCCTTTTTTATACAGTGAAACAGAACAAAAAATCAAAGATATGGGCTACTGATGGAATCAAACCTACATCCAACAGGAGGTTGTCTTTACACAATGCTGCGCTTACCATCTAACTGCTCTATACCCAAATCTCGTCTTGTTCATTCTTTGTCTATATCTGCTCTTCATGTTTCTCAACACAGACAATTATATCATAAGGAGATGGATATATAACCAAGATCTGTTATTTCTATTTGAAACTCTATTTGAACCGAATTATGAAGCACTTATGCAGGCCTATGATTTACCAACTGGCTGCTTAGCTCATATGTTACGAGCAGCGTCACATGAAGATGACTTCCTGTAGGATGTAGTATCAATTCCTGCTGCAACCCATTTCTTCAATTGTTGATTCTATTTGCGTTATCTAGGTCAACTGACATTTTCACACTGAAAAAAAAGAGTGTCAGTTCAAAAAGAGTTTCAAATAAAAATAACACATTTAAAATTATTCTATTAGATTACATTTCCAATTCTTAATAAATGGATATTTGATGACTTTTTGTTGAGGATCAATGAATTATTATTATTGTTATTTTACTGCATGGTTGGTTACTAGTCTTTATGATAAAGGAGAGGGTTAAAAAAATTTTGAGAGAATAGAAAGGAAGATATTTTGGAAGGAATTTTTTACTACTAATTTATTTCTCTTAGATTATTTCCTCATCTATTACAGACTGTGGTTTATGGCACTTTGTATCTTTGGTGTGCTCTATCGTACGGATGCAAAAAAATGTAAAAATGTTTTAGTGTCCATAAAAAGCAATTGATAATTGAAGCCTTTTGAGTATAATGTAGGCAAAGTGGTCCTCGTAGGTGTCCATAAAGGGTTGCATGGATGTATATTTGCCCACCATCCCTGTACTACAAAGTATTACAATTCATTTGCAACTCTTTGTTTTAAAATCATGTTTACTCCATGAGTTTAATTAGTTCTGTCTTAGATATAATCTTAAATAAAAGTTTTCTTTATCCAATTTTCATATTTTTCAAGCAGATGGCCAATTAATACATGGAAGAAGTTGCAGATTTTTTATTCTTTGTCCTTTATTTGACCAAAAGAGATACAAACCTTTTCTTTCCATATAATTTTTACATTCTGGCTTGGTTGTAATGTTTGTTGATGTTAGCACTATGCATATTGCATACACACTGTATAGACATGCACTGACGTATTGACAGCTACTTCTTGTACTATTTTTACAATCTTTCTCCCAATACAAACAACAGAATTAACATTCTAAAATTACTTCCCAATTTCGAAATTTTGTTTTTGTATAACTTTTGATTCCTTTGGGCAATTAAGAAAAAATAATGAGTTTTCTGATTCTCAGTCTGTGCTCTTCCAGAAAATGCAGTAATTGGGGTCCTGCAACCTGTGGCAAATTTTGACCTGATCAGCTTAATGATAGTGCAATCAGAAAATAGCCTTTGCCAAATATATCCTTTCGTGACCACTCCCTTATCTTTTTTGCACCCCACTTGGAAAAGTTGAAATGGAAGCTCATGGTGGTCCTGATTCTAGAAATTAGAGAATTAACAGAAAGCAGAATTTGAATGAGACACTATTATCAGCAGAGAAAGGTGTCCAATTCAAATTTTGCTTGTAACATCAAATAAGCATGTGTATGAAACTTTACAATTTACAATCATGACCACCTTCCCTACATTGCACCAAAAATGTTTTTACTGTCTGTTGCTTTTTATAGATGCTAACATACTTTTGCAATTTTGTGCACTCCTGATACACAGAGATACAGATACAGATACTAGATACAGAGCACCATAAATCACTGGTCACCTCCGTTTGATAATATAAATTAGACATCAGCTCAACAATAAAAAGTTGTCAAGTTTTCATTCAATCAGCATCTGTGGAGTTATCCCCCTTTACGCTAGTCATCACACTGGAATGAATCTCTCTTCATGCCACACCGCCCATTCATTATACATTGAGTTGATTCACTCCTACGTTATTGTAACCGGTTACCTAACACCAACTGAGACAAGTCACCTTGTCTTTAATTGGTTTCACAATCCATGAGCTGATCAAATTATCTCTCTAATAACAGAATGAAAAGGCTCACATTCCTCTGCGATTTATCGACCCCAAGTCGTGAAACCTTTCTTCAGGAATATATACTTGCTCAGGTAAGACGAATTTAATTGGGAAAGTGACTCAATACCTTACCCAGAACTCCCAAACAAATCGGAAGAAAAGTGATAAACTCAGCAGGATTATGATGTAAGAAACTCAGTCATACATCAACGTACATCCTTATGTCCAATCGCAGATATACCCCCATAAGAGCTTAAAATCCAGTGACTGTGGATGATGCGAATTTCAGTTATAGCAACTCTTCGTCTCAACTGTGAACGACAAAATTTTCCGTCATGTTATTGTTAGCTTTCTGAAAAGAACATAGTGGATAAGTCGTGTTTGTTTCAAGTTCTCCAGATAGGGAAGGTGAGAATGAGAAGGTAAAAAAGCAGACACTCTCCTGGGTCAAGTTAATGACTTGTGGAAGAAGCTTAATGGATGACATTTGTTCCTTTCTCTGAGGAGAGGGACGGAAGACATATGAACAATGTAGAGGTTTCGGTAAATATGTAAGAATGTTGAGTAGGCAGGCCTTTCAAAGGCAGTGATGTAGTCTTGCATTGTGCAATGCTTATGTTTCACTTCAAGCTATGATGGTTGACTTACACCCAGATCAAGTTGCATTTTTACAACCAGAACCTAACCTGGATGCAAAGCTGTGATTACAATTACAGCTGAGAGCATAAGACATGGAAAGTGTCTATATTTTAAGAGTGTTATAAGCAAATTCATCCACCTAAATCTGATCATAAAGAGCAAAACATGTAATCAGGGGCATAGCCAGAAATTTGTGGGCCTGAGGGCTTTGCTCTTTGAGGGGCCCTTTCTCCCAACATTTGCAGTGGTTTTCAGCCAGGGGGTGCCATGGACTCCTGAGGGTTCACAAAGGTATTACTAAGGGTTCAAGGGTAGACCTTTCAAAAGACTGTGAACCTTGAGATTGTTGAGGAGGTTGGCCTTTCAAAGGGGGTGGTGTAGCTGGAGATTTGAGCAAGGGACTTGGTTCTTTGAGGGGCCTACTCCAACATTTAGTGAAATTTGTTATTGCAAGTTATTACAAAATGCAGCAAGGGGAAATACTAATCATAAAATACTTGGGGGCCATTCCATTTGTGACCTGGGTGCTGATTTAAAATCTCCACCCCACTCTCCTTTCAGTTATGCCCCTGCTTGTAATTTCTCTCAATGATTCTCTAACAAATAACGTTTTCTAAAATTCTGTGGAATAAAAGTTAGAACAGAAGAAATAAAATAAAATTGTTGTCAAAATTCAAAACAGCACATTGAATTAATTGCCCCAGTATTAGCAGATTCAGAATGATTATTCATAATTAAGAAATCGTTTTCATTTCTGGCATGTGAATTTAGAAAATTATCTAATTGAATTGGATATAATTAAAAGAAGTAAATTATTTGGGAATTAAAATTGTGGCTAAAATTTAGTTCTAAGTAATTATGCCTAATCAATTTTTTCAGGACACATTTTTTTGCATCATTATTTACACTTCAATTTTCTCTCACACACTTGGGCCAATCACGCAACTGATCAGAACCGACCCAAGGCATAGGCAAACTAAGTGACTGCTGAGGGCCGTATGTCCACCAGAAAGCCCCCAAGAGGATGGTGGGAGACCCAAAACCAAATTCTCCTTCAGCTGGCCCTGTAAATGATGACTCGAAGTCAACAGAGCAGAGGTTCTGTTTGCAAGAGCCAATTACCTCATTTTTCATTCTAGAAGATAAACAAGAATCCGGACTAAAGCAAAAAAAAAAAAAGACAAAAATTCACTCAGTCAGTTTTTCACTTCTGAAATCCTTGATACTTAGACAAAAAAAAAACAAGCAGAGAAAGTATAGTTCAGTGGTAGATCATTATACTGAATACACGAGGCCTGAGGTTCAAACAAAATTGCCAAATCAACAATGTAAACTTCCTTCTTTTTTATAACCTCAATCCCTCTGAGTTACTGAGGATGCAGATAGACAGCAAACCTGGGGTGGGAATAGGTTCGAAAAATTTTGTTTCTAATTCGTCTATTTTAAGTATGAACGTAACTGATTTATGGCTAATCAGCTACCATTCATTGCCAAGTTCATTCAGTTCATTTTTAGACTTGGAAAATTGAGGAACATCATCAAAGATATCTACCTACAATTGAAAAGAACTCTTTCTATGTCTCTGTGTGCGTGCACCACGATTACTCAACAGCCAGACATTGTACAAAGTCGACATTCCCTGGATGTACTAGTCAGCACGCAAGGTGATGCAGTGTCAAGTGGAGAGTTTAGGGGATCGGCGGTTCTTAAGAAATCAAATAAAAATTAAAAACAAATAAGTTACAGATTATAGATACTTTTTTTTTTAGCTTCAATGAATTATTTCTCTTGACTTTTGGTTTTTTCAATCATCTGGATTTAAATACAAAATACTGAAAAGAAGTGACCAAAATAAGTTGAAGCTTTAGTTTTGTACGACTGACGTCAATCATGGCAGGCTGCTCCACACACCATAACCCTTCCAGACGTACACCTCAGGAAAGGGTGCTGCCCTTGAACATATCAATTCTAACATTAATCGTGTTGAAAACCATCAATCAAAACTGTCAACATAGGTTTTTAAAGTTTTAAGTTGGTCTGGCTGGCTATGTGTGTATGTATGTATGGAGCTAGAGGGTTGAAAATTTGAACATTTATTCCTTATTATGTCTAGAAACAAAGCTTTTCCTGTTTTATTGAAAATTTCACCCTAAATAGGCAATGTGAGTCTATGCTAAAAACATTTTTAAAAAAAGAAGAAAATTACGTTAACTGATATGGGGAAATAAGTGACTGAAGAGAATTTATTTTAAAAGTTTCCTTATGTTTTGTGTTTAGAGCTGTAAAGCTGTAAAGAGCTCCATACTATATATATATATATATATATATATATATATATATATATATATATAAGATGTGGATTCGCTATACAAACTAGTTCATGTTTCTGCACTATCTGGGCAACATCAGGCAAACTTTCACCTGATGAGGCCTAGAGAGGGCAAAAACATGAACTAGTTTGTGTAGCAAATCCACATCTTATCATATATTTCCAGCTCAACTCTAAAACAATTTGACTTTTGAAGTATAAAGTTGAATGTATTGAGCACTCTATGAAATAAATCCATTACATATCAGACATTGCTTTATATCATGCTATACTACTAATCTGATCTGTACCATATATATATATATATATATATATATATATATATATATATATATATATATATATACCAAGGGTAAGTGATATATTAACTTTGTAATGACAGGAGATCATTTCAAATAAATTTCTATATAAATATGATGCGATTTATAATTCATTCTGTTGAATCATACATATCTATTTCCTAATACATAACTTTTACATTGAAAGGACCGAATAGACCGAGAATAAACAAGATGAGAATTCAAGTTGAAAGCAGTTATTTGGGCCTTTGTATTATTGGCAGGCTGTTTAGCTTAATGATAAGAGCAATGCTATGTTGAAACGGCTACTCCATCGGTCTCAGTTTCATTCCCTACAGCAGCCTCATTTTCAATAATTATTTATTCTATTTATTTTGTCTAGTCCAAGTGATATATTCATTCTGTTCACATTATCTAGTCCAAGAGATCATTTCAAATAAGAGTTTCAATATAATATAATACAATTTATAATCATTCATGTATGTATATACACACACATCTGCGTTTCCTGGAAGTATTGATTAGTTTGACCATTTTTTTACCTTTCCCAGATTGGGACAATGGTTTCCAGTGTTGAGCCAAAAATTTTTAGTCAATCATTCACAACCAGAGCCCTCCGATGTTCAAACATTTTTCTTTTCAGGGATATCAAATGAAGCAAACTATGCAAAAATTTTTAAAATTCAGACATATATATAGCATGTAAAACATCTACTACCCTCTAAAACATTATCAGAAAACCATATACGAACACTCCCTCTGAAAGAAACGTTTACCAAATGTATCACCAAAACAGTGACTTGGTTTACATGGGTGAGATGGCCAGATCCCTTGAGAAAAGAATGTACAAATACCAGAAGGCTTTGGTTCTGGATAAATGATTAAATGCTTTGGTCCAACACCGGAATCTCCTGACACATATATATGTACGTATATATTTGTGTGTGTATGTGTGCATGCATTTATATGTGTGTGTGTGCATGTGTGTGTGCATGTGTGTGTGTTATGAGCTTTAGATTAGTCTTGAACTTGAGAACTGCAATTCATGAACAGTACTTTATCATTTTTAGGCCAGGAAAGCATTGGCAAGTGATGAAAGAAAATGTTGACTGATATCAAAAAAAAAGAAATGTAGAAAAGAATTGATCCATGATTAAACCTATTTTCTTCAGTGAAAATTCATTTCCCCTTCTGTATATATATATATATATATATGTGTATCCATGTACATGACAACCATGATAACTTTTTGCTCCATCTGTTGTCATTGCTAAGTGTCAAGCTCATCTCCAGGGATTTCAGAGGAAGATCACTAACTATTCATGATAGTAAGTTAATTAGGATGGGACTATTTAAAAGAATAGAACCCTTCTTTGAAGAAATTTCTGTTGCATTGATATGAAGCGTATAATGGAGATACATGTCTGCTAACTCAACATGATCAACTTTGTTTTTTTTCTTGTGAGCAGTGTTTGTGTATAACTTCTTCCTTGGGCTCACCCAACTTCTGATTGTTGATACAAGATTGCACCTTTAAAGGCTGGTCACTTATTTCTGCAACAGACAGGTCAAATCATAATTCCCAGGTTGTTGGAAAGTTCAAATATATATAATTCATCAGCAGTTCATCAATCATTGCATTCGAGTAATGACCATTTTTCAGAGCTGTTCCTGTTGATCTTTTGTTCCCAGACCTGGATGCAAACAAACCGCGGTTCTCGCTGTATTTATTGGCTTCCCGATCTCCCAACTTTCTTGCAGCGTTGGAATAAGTATCTTCCGTACTATGTTCTTTCGACTTACTTCTCATAAATAGATAAAGTCGCAAATACAGCAGCTGGTCGAAAAGGACTATTTTATTGTGGAATACACCAAATGATTGTAGAATACATGATTACGAAGGATGAAAATTTGAATCAAGAGAAAAATAAATGAACCAGATTAGAGCATAAATAGTTCCATCAAAAAAGATTGCCATTTACCTCTTTACGAAGTTGGAAGAGAGACATGTATCCACTCGTCTCTGCCTGTCTGTCTGTCCACATGATATGTCAAAAAGTTCTGAATGGATCTCTATGGAATTTTGTAAAAGGTCGGGCAATAAGCTACAGAAGATCTGATTGAATTTTCAGAGTTGGATGAAGGGATTTTTAGTTACCTCACATAAGTTGTAATTAGTGATGATGGTGTTGCAGACCAGTCAAGTTTAAATTGGTTGGGTGTGGAGGGCTTCTATTTATGTATTCAGGATTGGCTAAAAATGCTGTTTTTCAGGGCAAACCAGCTACTGAAATTAATTGTTGCCTGGAAGTCTTTTTAAAAACATCTTTAAAAAGTTTTGTATCGAGTCTTTTAAAATGATGTGACGTCAAAAATTTGTTCTCTGGATTTGGCTCAGATCCCAGACACACTTCCCTCAGTTATAAAGTTACAATCTAGCAATCGGGAGTGAAATGTATTCATATATATATTTACTAAGATATATTCCGATTTCACCATCGATACTGTCACTGGAACGTAGGCTAAAAGTTCACCTCTCCCATCTAAGATGAGATTTTTATCAGAAATCTAAACCGATTCAATAAATCTAAATAAATATAACATTTTTTATAAAAATGCGTAAGAATTTTCCTCTCGTGTGTGTGTGTGTGTATGTGTGTGTGCATGAAAATATACCAAAATGCGTGTGTCTCATACATTCTGCATGAGACTTGGAAGGTCTGGCGTCGGTAGAGTTATGCACTCTCTGAGTGCCTCCCAGTCATCTGTGCATTAAATTTTGATTTATTCACAGTGAGACTAATCCCGATCAGACTCCATTTAAGAGAATAATGCATTATTAATGGCTTGCATGACTAACTGAGTTTTCATTGCACAATAAATGTCTGTTCCGGACCTTTTGTTAAATGATTATTGCAGGAAGATGATTCCAGCTCTAGTTGGTTAAACTACATAATTGAAATCTTGAAATTAACGAATGGAACGATTCACTGTTACCGTCTATAAGCTATTCATTTTGATAGTAACGCACACACATTGATGATCTCAACTCCAACAGTATATCAGCGGCCATTTCAGGTCCACTGCTTGACAAAGGTTATTTCCAAATCCTTCCATGACGACCGTGACTGTGCTAATCTCTACCACATCTCACCAGTAAACCCTTCCATCTCATCTCTTCATATTTTGTATTTTTTTTACCAAGTGTATTTTTTATCCCTTGGGCACCATTCAACCAACTTTTTGTACCATCTGTTATCTTTCTTTGTGTCCTACCCACCGCCATTTTTGTTGTTTAATCACGTCTATGATATCTGTTACCAAAATTATTCATCGTAATTGTCTTATTAGATATAAGCATAACTCAAGTGCAGCAGTTTGCCTGATGGACAAGAGTTCAATCCATGGATCAGGCAGTGGCACTCATTTACTCAGGTGTAGTCAGAATGAGTAGAAGTTGCATAACGAGCACAAATTGACAAAGAAAAATGATCCAATGCTAGATATCCTCAAGCATGGACAGCAGAATGAGAACAATCTACCCCAGTGATGGTGAACCCATGACAACGTGTCCGTAGTGACACACCACAGGTTTTTAGATGATGTGATGGAAAACTTTTTAATTTCATTTTATTATCCCGGATTTATAAGTATATTTTGAAATTTCAACTCCAAGTTTTCTATACCTATAAGAAAAATAGTTTGCTTATCTATAAGCATTTACCAAAAACTAAAATAAATGTTTACAAGTTAATTACTCAGCTAAAATCAGGATTATTCAGAAAAATCGAAATTTTGACATACCGTTCTAAAAAGGTGCAATATCACTGGTCTACCCCCCATGATCTGAATAAAGCTGCCAAATTAGGAAATTTTGCCATTCTTGCAATATCACGATTATCTAGTGTATGTGAAAACATAAATGTTTGTCTACTGGTTGCACTAGATGTTTGCCTGTCGTACAAGAAATCAAGTGAGTAGACGCTTTTACTTATGATGGCACAAAGTCATCACCAGTCATTTATCATCTGTCATTGGACACAGACCTTGCCCAAGATTTGCCACACCTCTCTATCATGAGCATCAAGGAACCAATACTTTCTGAATTTGTCTAGTTCGTCTCGCATTCTTATATTCTGCTGCCACAGTTTTGCATTTGATCTTTTTGTATCCGTGTTGTGAGTCGTGATATCCGGCGGTTGTCTGCCATTCTTGCAACATGACCTGCCCATTGCTATTTGAGTTTTCTAATGGATTCTATGATGTATCAGATTCCTGTTCTTTTTTTAATATACTGCACTGTCTTGTATTCTCTCCATGTGATGTTGAACATGATTCACTCATGTTGCATGGTTCTCAGTTTGATAGTCAGTCTCTAGGTTAGGCTCAATGTCAGTTCCATAGTCATCATCATCATCAGTCTTTTAGCGTCGATCGTTGGACATAGACCTTCCCCAGGATTTGCCACACTTCCCTATCATGGGCATCACGGAGCCAGTCCTTCCTGAACTTGTCTAGCTCATCTCTCCATCTAACATTTTGCCGGCCTCAGTTGTGGTCTGGGGGATGTTGTGAGTCGTGATGTCCATCAATTGTCTGCCATTCTTGCAACATGGCCAGCCCACCGCCATTTGAGATTTTTAATGGATTCTATGATGTCCCTAACTCTTGTCTCTTCTCCGATGTACTGTGCTGTCTTGTGGTCTCTCCATGTGAGGCCCAGCATTATTCTTTCATGTGCACGTTGCATGGTTCTCAATTTACGGGTCTGTCTCTTGGTTAAGTTCCATGTTTCAGCTCCATAAGTGACTATTGGGAGGATGCATTGGTTATACACTCTTCTCTTTAGGATTAATGGGATCTTATGATTTTTGAAGGTTGAGCTAGCTCTGCCAAAGGCTTGCCATCCTAGTGTGATTCTTCGCTTGATTTCTACTTCTTTTGAGGGTCTCATGGAGATTCGTTGTCCTAGGTAGATGTAGTGGTCTACTTTCTCAAGTTCTGTGTCCTCGATTTTGATCTTAGTGCTTTTATCTCCAATGTGGTTGTTGCACATGATCTTCGTCTTGCTGAAGTTCATGAAGAAAGTTCCATAAGATGGGTGTTAAATAATTTAGTTTTAAAAGGAATTGCATATTTATAACACTGTGAAATATAGATGAAAATGATATTCATATTGATATTTAAAAACAAATGTCTCAACAGTTATTGAAGTCAGTGTTCAAGCCTCAAAGCTCACTGAAGTAGTCTGATATTCATAAAATCATTCGAAGTGAAGAGCCGCACTAACAAGGCCAACATTTAATTTCAACCAATATTTTGTTCATTCAAGGCATTCAAAAGTATAAAAATATACATTTACAGTTTAGTGCACAGTTTTTTGACAAAGTTCATTCTGCTTTGTTAGCAAGGAGATACTGAAAAGTTCTTGACCTGACATGGTTCAGTCAATGATTTGAAACAAATTGAAACAGAAAGCCCAAAGATTCTGCAAATTGGCACTTTACACAATAAAAGCATACTTTTTTCAACTACGGTCACAAAATAACCCTCAGATTTTAGGAAGTGGGTTGGACCAAGATAATTCCTTTCTTGATCAGGCCAAGAACTTTTTGGCACCTCCTTGTGTTCGCATAATATGTATAATATAAATATATATATATATATATATATATATATATATATATATATATATATATATATATATATATATATACATACATATATATATTTATATATATGTATATATATATATATATATATATATATATATATACATACATATATATATTTATATATATGTATATATATATATATATATATACATACATATATATATTTATATATATGTATATATATATATATATATATATATATATATACATACATATATATATTTATATATATGTATATATATATATATATATATATATATATATATATATAAAGTGAGTTGTACATATAATGTATGGTGCCAGTATATTCAACATCAAGATGATATTTCAGATGTACATTGTTAAAGCTCCACACCCAAATATTTAAAGTAGTCTAAATTCTAAACTTACAAATACTCAAATAAAAATATATTCATCTAAAACAAATATCTATAGTAGTCTGAATCCTAAACTTACAAATATTTGAATAAAAATGCATTAATCTAAAACAAATATTTAAAGTAATCTAAATTCTGAACTTCCTGATATGCTTACAGCACTACATCTCATAACTTGCTGAATCCAATTGAAATCCTCTTTTCTTTTACTGGAGCGTCCATCTGAGATCCATGAATAACTTGGCCTTTGCTTAGTGACCAGAGTGAAATCTACGATAACCCAGTAGTATTACCTTCATCTCAGATTTCACTAAGACTTGTCATGTATCTATACACTTTTCCCCAGCATCCATCATAAGATCTCCTCCAAATAATCCTGTTAATTATTTATTGTTCACTCCTCTACTAATAAATACAGGCCTCCAGCATTCTAATGCACTTCCTTATATTGAGGTTTGTGTTGTAAAACTGGTGAATGATGAATCCCAAAATATTAATCTAGCTCTAAAATAGCTATTTCAGAGCTAGATCTACCTCCATAATAGTTGAATTTTATTGCAGCTCAGTTATAACATGGTTGGCTTTCTTGGACTCCAACATCCATTTTATGGGATTTATGTACTGCAGAAAGGAACTTATCTAAAACTTTTGTTTCCAAGGGTTTATATGTTATGGCTTTAATGAATAAAGACTTTGACAGAATCCAGCTCTGGAGCGTGTACAACTTAGTTGGCTGATACTAACAATGAACTCAGGACAACTGTTTTAGTTCAGTGGTCGAGAGAGAACTATGTACTGAAAGGTATCAGGTTAAGAAGACAACTTCCCACTTACAGTGTGAGCTCTTTGATTTCAGATCAGTAATGAAATACACACCACAGACAGCTAATTTGATAAAATCCTTAATAGCCATTGGGGATCATCAATTGCTTCTGATGTCTAAATAAATCTGTCATTGGATTTGTTTGTGACTTTACCCTGTCAATCCGAGACATCCAATGATTTCTGCCCAAGCCTGAAAGGCAGACGAAAGCACTTGTGCCTTCTCATTAAAGGAAGCGGATTATTGAAGGATCCATCATTCATTTATGTCAGTTATTTACTTTTCAAACAGGCAAACTAATAATTCAACATTATCACACATAAACCGATGATTCAGCATTATCCACTCTGAAGATCACAACCACAACACTTATCATTCCCATAAACAAACCCTTTTGTTGAAGGTTATATCTAATAGCAACAGACTTCTCTGAATTTTCCTTTCATAAATCAAACTATCATTGTTTGATGGTTTTCTCAATTGACTCATTTGAATATTTGCCGATTTTGGATTTATTTTTTTAAATTCAGGAAGAAATTTCGAGAGTGCAATCCTTTCCTGAGTTAGGAGCATTGCTGAACTAGCATTTTCTTCAATGAATTTTCTTGCTTTTCTTCTTCGTGTGCAATAACCTGGGAGCTTTCTTTTTCTTTCTCTCTCTTTCTCTCTCTTTCTCTCAGGACACAGTCCGGTTGGTTGAGAGCTCTATTACCCTGTGTGCAGCGTTCAAAGTGGACGGCCATGTAACAAAAGACATTGTTTGTAACCAATGTACGCCTACCATATCAATAGCTGGGTGCCATACCCAAAGGCTTTGATATCACCCTCGCGTAGAACAAGCAAGTGCTGTATTTAATCACTGGCTTGATCCAGGTGCAGTGAAATACTGATCTGAAGACATGTCAGGATATTGACAGAAATCATAAAAGAGTTCAGCTTGCAGATCAATATCATTCTTGTGAATCCCGATACACATGGTGACTGGACTTGATCAGCCAATTCTCTGCCATCTAACAAGCTGCTCAAAGGAATTGGCAGCATAGATCTGAAGAATCCACGTACTGAATGCGTGCCCTGGCATCAAAAGAACTGTATTTGCAGAGCCAGTATCACCAAAAATGAGGTTAGAGGTTGTAAGTTCATTAATCAATGTTATATAGTACCCTGAGCCATGTTACTCACTATGAAGGGTGTAATTGACATTGAAACTCTTTATTTGAATCATCATGTCAATGTTCTTTGAGTATTGGCAGAGATTGCTCCCTGACATGGATACAGTCTTTAAGAGCTTTCATCTCCTGAGAGTCTGATATTGGATATGTTGAATATGTCCCCTCAGGAAACAGAACTGTTAAAAAATGCCAATGGATGGTAGAACAGACTGTAGTCATAGTTTCCTATCCTCAAAACAATGTACTTATACAATGGCACTCTACCTGGTGGTAACACTCCTTCTAAAGCAATGAAAGAGACCAACGAACAGTCAAGAAACAACAGCCTATGAAAAGCCCATTAGCTGTTGAAAATAACGTGCAAGTCAAATGACACAGCTACTGTTGCAGTAAGCTGGCTTTAAGAAGACTTTGGTTTCTGGCTTCACAACCAAAGTCTGTAGAATCTTAGAGATATAAATAAAGTTTATTATAGTCTTTATGAATCTATAGTAGAATTGGAAGCAATCAAAATGTGTACTTAAAAATCTTGGAAAAAAAATCTTTATGCTGTTCTATGATTAATCAACATATCATTCAATTCAGATACAATGAAAGAATATCAAAATATAAACAGTATACCCAAACATTACTGACTTTTTAACAAATCAGAGGAAATTGAATTTGTAGCTGTTCTCTGTAAAACCAGCAGTGTGGTGTTACAGATACGATTCAATGTTGTTACATGTATTTGTCAAGACTAGAGTAGATTACTGTAATAAGAGGCCCCTCAGGTGCAAGGTCCTATTGGGAGCAATTGGTTCAATCAGCTTAGAGCCAGCCCTTGTAACTTGGCAAACTGACAAACAAGGCCAGCCATTATAGTTGAAATATTAGCAGGAGAGCCACTAGAATCAATTGTCCACACTGAATATAATGGGTGCCAGGCAGTCTTCATGACTACAACCTCTGATGACTACTGGACTGATTTTTGATAATTAAATGAGGGTACGATCCTATAACTAGTAAAAGGACGCATAACTACTTTTGCTGTGAGCAGAAGTGTTGACCTTGATCTAAGAGGTAATCAGAGGAGACGAGTTGTATGATTAGCAGAGGGCCTTTAGGTCTTATTTGTTATTTTCCTCTGGGATGATAGCAGTTGCTTTGAATCCCTCTAAAGGAAGAATATACTATTCATTATCAGATCATTTAGGATTGCCTGTAATAATTAGTCACTTCCGTTTCAAATTTTTTGCTTTTTGTATACTAATGCCTTAGTGGAGTCCTTCTTATCCTCAGTTTTATCCTCATCTACAAACTTCCCCTTATTGGATCTTTAAATCAAAGAGCCTCTCAGCACTTCATTTTCATTGTTGGTCCCTCCTCTTTAACAAAAAATTCAGAAAAACCAGATAAAATAAATTGCACAAGAAGTAAAGCCCAGATTTTACAATTAGGAAACTAATTCATATCAAATATAACTAGTGATGGAAAAGGAAAGTGGGTAAGGTACAGTGTATACCTACTTCTTGATTTCAAGATCTTTTGTATGTTCAATGTCTTCTAATCGAGACATTACCATATTACCTTGTTCCTAAAATCAAACATTACCATATACCTTGTTTCCAAAACCAAACCCTACTACATACCTTGTTCTCAAAACCCATTTTCATCACTGAATATAGTAACAAAGCAGACTTTCATATATATATATATATATATATATATATATATATATATATAATGAATTATAAATTGCATTATATTATATAATTCAATGATAAAAGCATCGCAACGTTGAAGAAGCTACCTTATCAGTGGCAGGTTCAATTCCTGCAGCAGCACTATTTTCTTCTATTTTCAATTGTTAATTCTATTTACGTTGCCTATGTCAAGTGATACATTAACCACATGGTATTACACAATTCATAATTCATTCTGTCGGATTACATACATCCATTTCTTGATACATATATTCTATGTTATGTATATGACCCAATTATGCTTGTGTGACTTCATCATGCTTTTTATTACTTTCAACCTTTATATTTTGATCCAAATAATATAACATGCTCACAGTTTGATGATCAGTGAACTTTCTAGAAATATCAAGATGGAACTTTGTCTTTCATATTCACTTAGATCAGATACATAGACTCTAACACTGAAGACTCTAAGACCGAAAAAAATGTACATAACACTAGTTATTTCATTTATGTACTTGTATGGAAGCCACTGTTGCAAGAATGGCAGACAATTGGCAGACAATTGATGGACATCACGACTCATGACATGGATCCCCCGAGACCACATGCGCAACCGAGGCCAGCAGAATATTAGATGGAGAGACGAGCTAGACAAGTTCAGGAAGTACTGGCTCTGCGACGCCCATGATAGAGAAGTGTGGCAAATCCTGGGGAAGGTCTATGTCCAACGACGGACGTTAAGAGACTGATGATGATGATGATGATGATGATGATGATGTAAGCAACAATTAAATTTATCCATTGGTCATTCTCGTGCTTGAAAAATCGACAATAACAAATTGGCATCTACTTATGTGATACACCATATGTATGTCTAATTTTTTTGTCTGTAACATTTGTCAAGGGAGACAACTATTAATAATAGAATAGACTTCCTTACTGTTTTTTTTTTTTTGGATGCGTAAAAAAATCCAGGTCGTAAATAAACAAGAAAATGCATAGTAATTAAATGTTTTTGATATTTTATAAGTACGCTTCAATTTCTAAATTGTTTTAAGATTGCTTTCATTTTGTATGCCAAAGGTAAACGAGTAAAATAATAGTTTTTGAATGAAAATATCTCCGAAATGCATTGAGCGCAAATTCGTTGGCAAAAACACGAAAAGAACAACAAGGCAGAAAAGTGAACTTGGAAAAATGTTCAACTGCCAACTTTCTTGTGAACGAGGTGCAAAAAGTATGTTGTTGTCTTTATGTCTGTATTGTGATTAATTTTGGGAGAGATGCCTGGAATCTTAGTAGCCTGGGCGTGCTGTGAGAGTGAAAGGAAATCTGTGTAAGGGTCAGTGCAGGCTGTTTTCATAGGCTTTCATTTGACGCCTTGCCAAACTGTGATGTTTTTGAAACTCCAATTATCTTCAGCTCAGATAGCCAGATTGGCACCTCTCTGTGATGCAATGACAAATGCTGGTGCTTCAGACATTTTTCCAGTACCTTCAAGAGGTTTGTCAAATTTTTCCTGTTATCAAAGTAATAACGTCGATAATAACTGAAAACCCAACCCAAAATTTTAAGCTAGGTGTATACTTCACATGGATAAACAATGAGAAAAAGATCTAATTTAGCTAATCTCACTAACACAAAATAAGGGTCACGTTTAGCATTATATTTACATTGTGAATTGAACCCCTTGGTAAAAGCTTTAAAAGTTTTGGAATTTTCAGAAGTGCAGGAAACATGCTCCGGGATCCCTTTAGGAATCATGGAAAATTTGGTTGCCTCAGCTACAGCTGTCTCTGAGATATTCAATAACAGATAATCTGATGTTTTGTGAATTATAATAAGATGTTCTTCCAAAAATGAAAAATTAACTAAATAATACACAAAAGGTCAATAAGATTAATGTTGAAAACTGATGATGGAAGATATTCTTAGAAGAATACATGGAGTTTTCCAAGACCAGAATCAGTTCTAAACTGTAAATAGACATAAAGAAATATCAATATATAGCCGGGATGCTCATTGTGAAAGTCAGGGCATTATACAGATCATTGTAACATGAACAAAAAAGGGTTATAAATGATTTTAGTGAAGGAATCTTACATTTACGGAGGCTCCAAGAGGGAAAAGCATTAAAACTCTACCAGTTAGTTGGTTTGTTGATAAAGAGCATAGATAACCAAAGAACTTTTTGAAGACTGGTTCATTTAGTGTCTCTGTATTCATTGCAAGAACAACATCCTTAGTTTTGAAGTACTTTCGCTCTTAGGTGAAGTTCATTGAAAGTTTTCAAGGAAAATGTAGGGGTTGTGTTTCTACCATCAATTACAACCTCACCATTGCAAGTGATGGACGATGGAATCTTCAAATCATTCAAATCATATTATCTTCAAAGAATATCAGGAAAAAATGGAATTTTGTGCTGAGTATTTTTGAAGAAATACCGTATAAAGTAGGCCACTGAAAATATTAAACTTTTGTGGCAAGAGGTTACTTCCATTAAAATGTGAGCAGTTTGGAAATATCTGTAACCCCATTGTGCAAATGATTATTTTGGCTTCAGTCCCATTGACAAAATAATTGAATCGAATAACTGCTGTTGGAAGTAACATAGGTTTCAATGTGGATACAGAAAATATGCAAAAATTGCAAGAAGAATTAGGCAAATTTGACTTTCAACTGAATGTGGAATGTGCATTTGAAACAGCTGCAAACCTCAGGGGTGAAACAGCTGAAAATACAGCTAGAAAAATCACTATAAAAGAACTTAACGAAGGATTCAAATTTGTTGAGGATCTAAGGATTTTCATCTAAATATCGCCCATAGCATGGGAAAAAGTATGGAAGTCCACATAAAGTCAGAAAAAGCAATTGCAAGCTATAGGAAATCGTACAATGAGAAAAAAATTTTTGAATATAGTCAACTTCAGACAAATATTTTTCTGAGAAATACAGTAGTTTAGTTACAATGTAACCATGAAATAAATGAGAAATATAACTGATTTAATAAACCTGAATAGTTTTGGCATTATATGCAGTTTGAATTTTTTTTAAACAATTTTCTTTTTCAAGTTCTTATGGATGATTTGAAAGGATATAGAATCATTACAATTATTCCCGTTGATTCTATTAATATCTTGACGCAAATTAGTCTTATCTTATGCGAGTAAAATTTGGAACAAATTAATGACATAAAGTTGGGTTTTCCTGCTAGATACCATCAACCAAAACTGTTTTCTTCAGTGTTCAAGTTGGTCTGGCTGGCTATGCATGTATGCATCATCAGGATGCACCAATTGGGGTAGAGAGCTAAAAATTCAAACATTTACTGTTATGTCTAGAAAAAAGGTTTTGTTTTGTTTTTTGAAAATTACCCCCTCTATGGGTTTTTAGGAAGGGAGAATTTACAATGTAAGTTTATATTGAATTGATCACTAGTTTATGCCTGCTTGTTTTTTGAAAATTCAGACTTTTTAGTGATCACTGTTCAAAGAAAAGTGAGAGAAGTAACTTACTCATTGATCTCCCCATCTTCCAATTTTTGTTTAATCACCCCCAACTAGGCATGCTGCCAAAAGATGTTGATCATGTGCTTGACTTTGAGGAAATGTTGAATGAATCTTTTTCAGTCATATAAAGTATATATTCAGACAGTTTGAAGGCCTTTCATTTCATGATATGCTCTCAACCTCAAAAGTTGTCTTCTCTGTGATTACATATTTTAGTTACTGATTTTATGAAAATCTCTGATGTCTTTAAGCAGTTCTCCATTCTGCCTCAACCCTTTGCTATGGCATACTATTCACTTTTTTAAAGAATTATTCATACATGCATTTATATTAAAACTGTCACGTAGAATGAAATATAGCTTGCTGTGTTGTACCTTGAATAGAAATTTTCCACTTCAGTCACTCTTAAGTGAAACGCAGTTTTATACAACCACATTAAAGAATTTACTGTTCACCCTTTATTACCTTCAATGTTAGCCCTAGCAATTGATAAAGTCACCAAATATTGTTATAATCCAGCTTAACTCTTCATTTCATCCCTGTAAAAAAAAGTATTTTAAGAAGAGTTACTTCTTACTAAAGTAATCTCAGTTGCATCATTTTGTAATATTTTTCTTATTTTTCTTCAACTCAATTTATAAAAATGTTTTATATCTTTTATTCTATCCATTTAAGAGTTCCACACTGGTTACAAGCGGTCTATGAATATAAGAGTTAAAATATCTCTCCTTCAGTGATAGAAGAGAGAAGTCCATTACTTTCTTCATTCTGTTTTCTTTAAACATCTAGAATTTCTAGTTACATAAAATATAAGAATTCTGCTGATTCCAGGGAAATATTTTTTCAAGTCTCCAATTGCACCATATGTTGAATTAATCTATAAAATAAAATTTTATCAGATAAATCATTGTTCTGTAAGCTTTATGAGTCAAAAAAGAATGGAACATTTGGAGCGAATTCATGTAAAGATATCTAATTGCCTGAATTTTTCAACCGGGTGATTAGATAGAAATTCTAATGTTTTAAATCTGATTTCTTCTGGTTTTCTTGAGAAAATAATAATGTATTTATGATCTCTGACTATAAGAAGCATATTAGCATTAAAAAAACTCGTTCAAGACTTGGATCCAGATAGTGGGGCTGTGTAGTATGACCAGGTGGAAAACGCATTCACACATTACACAAAAATTTGATGAGAAACTATTATGAATTAAACAGTTTGTTGAAGTCACAAGAATAGCTTCTGCAAAACAAAGAATTAAAACAACATGTGAAAACAATAGTGGGACAAAGATTTGAGAAGGGAATGAAAGGTTCAAATCAGACAGAAGTAGAAATGTTGAAAGGAGAATTTTCACAACAAACTTCAGGGATTAGCATTATGTATCTGAAACCCTATGATCATTCATAGTTGATTGTTCAGTCTTCCATCCTATCTGGACACTAAACCGCTAACCATTTCATCTAGTCCAACCCATTCTCACCAGCCAGGAGGATCTATTCACTCCTAGTGTCTTTCTCCGACCGCTCTACCACAATTCAAATTCTCTGCTGTGGCTGCTGTTGCTCAGTCACCTATGTTTGGAGAGTCAACCAATGAGAAAAGAGAGCTTCTCTTAAGCTGTATGCTGATTGGCTTGGCGCATCAAAACACTTTGTAAGAGAGACTGCAATTGACCAATGGATCCCTCTACCTATTCCCACAAAAACTAAGGGTTCTTTTCCTTTGTTTGATGAGCGAACACGTTATGCTACAGTCGCTTAGCCAAAATTTTGAGCTACTTGAGCATATTTTGATAAAAGCATATAATTCAATATACTTATATCCAAGGGTATTCCAAACAAAACTTGGATATTTAGCCATTGTGAATTTCAACAGTGTTGCCTATGGCAGACATTTAAAAATGACAGCCAGCAATAACTGTTTTCAGATCAATTTTCTTATCAGTGATATATATATGATATTGAAGACATAATTAGTCAAATTTTCTACCAAACATTGTTCTTGTCATTTGGATGATACACAGAAGTAATTAGAAATTAAAGATGGCAGCCATGGCTGGTATGAAAATTGCTATTGCAATAAGGTTGCGTAGACTAGTCTGATATAGATGATCTTCATGTTAAATCATACATTTTTAGATGTGTATCTATTACAGTGATAGCTGTCATGGACTGACAAATTGGCATAGCAAACACCTTGCGCAATATCCACAAATCATTCCCATTCCTTCTATAAAAGAAATACTCATATCTAATGTTGCTTTAGTTTTAAAAATCTATGTTAAAATTTTGGATTTTAATTGTCTTTGGGCCAGCTTCGTTAATTGGCTAATTGACTGTTGGCTGCTTTTATGCAAGGGAGAGAACTCATGCTTGAATAAAACATCTATGGTCTAACTTTCAAACTTGTTTATGATGTAGAATTCCAATTTGGAACTTTTGAAATGTTCAGAATCTTCCTTCTATCTCCCATTTCGTGATTCAAAATACATGATAAAAGTAACTGTCCAAAGCTAGAGTCAATCGCTGGAAAGTTTATTCAGCGTAACACAGTCAGCTTGTCTACATAATACAGCCCTTCTTATTTTTACAGGAGACAAGTTCATAGTGTGACTGGCCTGCAACTGATAGGCTTGTCCAGAAGGGTTCATTGTACCCAGAGCTTACACATGCCTCATTGAAACAATTTTCCACCTCAGATGACATATCACATGAGATAATGGCCGCAATCCAGAGGTTTATTAACCAGCTCTATGACCAGAAACAGACAAGACAAAGGGAAGCATTTTGTGAAGAGGCAGAATATGCGGACAATCCCTCCAAAAACAAAGGCCACCCTAGAGGGGCATATTCAAAGAGCAGTGTACCAAGGATGTGTTTGTGGGGTCAGATGCTAGTTTTCCCATTTTTCCCACCAGAACTACTTTTACTGTGAAGATGGGGCTACTCAAAGAGGGGTACTATGATTCCCTTCTTGATGTGCCTGCCAGGTGCAGGCCAGTCAAGCAATTAAGTTCTCTCCTGCAAATGTAAGAAGGATTGAGCACAAAAAAGCTGCCTCTGACTGCACAGACCTCTGTTACTGTTAAGGGGGAGTACTGAATAAACTTCCCTGCGGTAGATCCTGGCTTTGAGCAGTTATTATCACTTATTTTGAGTTTTGAATAGTGAAATAGAAAGAAGCTTCTGGGCCTTCATGATGGCTCGTAATCCAATTTAGGGGAGAATGTCTTTGGCTATATGCATACCAAATTATATGCTTTTATTACAAAACATACAATTATTTGACTAAGTAGCCCCACTATGATAGCTTCAAGCTTAATAGATAAAATGAATAGAAGAAAAAAAACAAAAACATGGCAGAAAAAATTGAAGAAGGGAATTCTTCTCACAAAGAGTTGTTAACAATTAGAAGAGACTAATTGATCGAACCCAGGAATAATGGAAGCTAAAACAGTGAATAGCTTTAAAAATGAATAGGACTATGACAAAACCTCGGGGGCACTCCTAGGGTTGGTGTGACCCAGGACAGTATCTCAGGGTGTCATCCCATTTTTCACATTAAATCAACTAAAAGAAGATGTCAAATATTGCCAAAAGATGCTAAAAATTTTTAAAAAAACACTGTTAGCCTTATTTGGTTATTTTTAATAGTTGAAAATGACTGCATTCATCTAAAATTGCTTGAAAATACCTAAAGATTGTCTAAAAATCACTGAAAAATAGCGCTAAAAGTAGCAAATTTTTGTGCAGCCAAACTTCAAGGTGTAACCTTTCTGATGGTGTGATCCAGGCCAATCCTGTCAATACACCAGAGCACAACCTGCAAGAGAACAACAAAATAAAATCTCCTGAAAAAGATGAACAAACAACAAAACTCTCAAACAGGAAGCAAGATACAAGCATAAATACAATATAAAGTTTTACTCACTATATATCCTATCTTATCTTCAGCTCTCTGGATATAACCCTGTCAGAATAAAGGGTTGGATAAGTTAACTGTTACTTTCATTGAATAACAAAGAAATATTCAATGGAAATTCACACATAGATACAAAACCAGAGGGCATCTCCTATGTATCAAATGAACGTAGAAAAAAATAAATCGGAGAAAAACCTGCAGATTTTTAGAATTAGAAAAATATGATTCTGCCATGTATAACCGAGTGTTAAACCATAGCTCCCTTGTTTCTAATTCTGTTACAGCTATGGGTAATTTTTCCCCGTTGGGTTGTATATTTGTTCCAATGCTAGAGAACACGATACAAAACCATCACATTTATTGATTTATAATCATTTAATAATCATTGATTTTTTATTCCCAAGTCAGTAGTTTTAATGCTGGCTTTTTTAGTAATTCATTTTCGGGAAGCAGAAAAACTGTATTTCCATCGAATTATGTAAAAAGAAAAAGAATGTAATGAAACATTCAGTGCTTATGTAATAGAATATTGTATCACACAACGTGATAGCTCTAAAGCTGCATTATCAGTTATTACTGTATTTTTTCTCACTTGTTCCATCTTTGGCTGCATGGGAATCGGTTGATGTATACCTAACCAATTTATACCTGTAGGCCTATATTTAGTCCATCCTTTAAAAAAAAGAAAAGAAATTGCTGTAGAAAATATATTTATGAAAGAAAGCGGATCGAATTACATATGATCACTCTCAAGACGATAAGAAATGTGCTTCTGGTTTGTTTGTTTTTTTGTTTTTTTTACAAATAAATTTGCATTACCATATATATATTATCATTATTATTATACTTTTATTTACCCTTTATTTCATTTACAGAGGAATCTGGCTTTGTGCATAAATGGGTTAACCCATCTAACAAAATAGTTTATCTAGGTTGACAAAAAATGATGGCAGTATTTGAACAATTTTGGGATTGCACTGAATTATCAAAAACATTGTTGCTCTGCATTTTCTTGTTTATGTTCAACCAGGGAGAAGACAGGAGTCCAAGACATCATAGGATTCATTAGAAAATTCAAATGGCAATGGGCTGGTCATGTTGCAAGAATCATAGACGACTGATGTACATCACAACTTACAACATAGATTTCCAGAGATCACATGGGAAACCAAGGCCGCCAGAATACAAGATAGAGAGACAAACTAGACAAATTCAGAAAGTATTGGCTCCACAACACCCACGATAGATAGGTGTGGCGAATCAAGGGGAAGGTCTGTATTTAATGACGTACATTAAAAGACTGGTGATAAGTATGAACCTGAATTTTTTTACACATTTGAAAAAAAAAAAAAGCAGAAACAGAAATAATGAATAAAAAAGGGACATAACTCTATATTTAGTATTTAGAATTATCCCCTTTGAAAAAAAGGGCTGTATTTTCCACCTGTAACATCATATAGTATGTTATACAAGTAACTACGTATAGAAGTTTCTCGGGGTATCCAAGTTATGATGTGTCAGGTAACAATGGAATGAAATGGTGCAATGGAGAGAGATACGAATACCATATTTTCTTTCCAGCTGTAATTGCAGTATTGAAGAAGGAGTAAAGAAAACTTCATGTCTTATCGAGTGGCTGCACTTTGCTGACATCATCTGGAGGAGACACAAGCATGAAGACGGAGTAATTTTAGATACAACAATTCTTTACATTTTTCCCTGTCAGGCATGTGTATGCGATAGGATGTCGATAGTTCTAAGGGCAGACGATTTAGACAGTTTTATTGTACTTCAAGTTCAATATGCAATCGCACTTTCTAACCTGTGACCTGTATTGTGAGGAGTTATCTGCCCCTTGTGCTGTGTTTATCCCAGCAATCTTCTCAAAAGTCTACTCTCTCCTATTGTCCTCACTCTCTTTACACAAATAACCAATCTGAGGAAACAGGTCTAGCTGGTCGCTCAATAGAAACCCTCACTAGACCAATGTTTTTTGGCAGCATGCTGTGTTGAGGATGATCAATGAGAAAATTTTTTTAAAAAAGGGGGGTGATCAATAAATGAATTACTTCTCTCACTTTTTATAGGGCCACGAGCACTGGAAAAAAAATCTAAATTTTCAAAGAAAATCAGATGTGAACACTATTGGAAACAAACTAAGGGACCAATTTAGTATAAACTTACATTGTTAAGTTGTAAATTAAACCCCCATCCTACTTGAAACCAACTGGGAAACGTTTTTCCTGGTCATAATAAGGAGTAAATGTTTAGATCTTCAGTCCTCTAGCTCAATAGCTGTGGCATGTACATGCAACATGTACATAGGTGGTAAATCAGCAAGAGTCACTTAAAAACTGAAGAAAACTATGCTGACAGTTTTGGATGATATTTTCTAACTGGCTACCAAAATCTTTTATCTTCAATATGCTCAATGTCTGGAAGTTTCCAAAGGAGATAGATCAGCAACTGATTCTTCTCAAACCAACAGGTTTTGGCTCATCAATAATTGCTTTATCCAGGTCCTCTTTGAAAGATCTTTCTACATCGATATTTTTAATGTTTTTCAAATTTTATTCTTGGATGAAGTTTTGCAACGTTATCATTAATTTTGACTAGCTTTTCACCTTGATCCCAACTTTCAATTGCTCTTTATCACAACAGTTTAATCATTGCCATGGAATTATGGTCCCATCCAAAGATGTGCTGAAATGCAACTGAATGTTAGAATCAAGGTAAAAAGCTAGTAAGAAATCATAATGAAGCTTTTGTACATGACAGACTGAAATTTCTAAATAATGCTAATCTCATCATTTCAGATTGAAACACTCTCAAGGTCAGTAACAAAAATTTGAATCCATTTTGTTTGAGCCATTTCTCACAGAAGCTCATCTGGGAATTCATATATTCACTGAGCAACATGATTTTTGATCCTGGCCAGTGAGTGTTTTTTTTCTATTTGGTTATGAGTGAGAAGTATAGAAAATGCCTATTATTCCTTTCAAACTTTGCTTTTGTGCCCCGGACAGTGATATTCATATGCAGTTGTTTTTTCTCACTCTATGTGATTAAAAATGTGCAAAGTCATTTGTAGTTTTTTCTATGTGATAAAAAAAAAACGTGCAAATTCTTTTGTAAGTTTTTTTTTTTTTTTCCCCTTCATTATGCGGTTAAAAATGGGTGAATTTTCCCATTGTCCAAATTTTTAGTGTCCTGGTCATTAAGAACTAATTTTGAATGGAATAATTGACATTTTCTTCTCTTTCCAGACCAATCAATTAGAAAAAACACTTATGACACAGGAACAAAAAATGTAAAAATAATGTTTCCATGTCATATGAATTGCTAAATAAGCAGCAATGAGAAATAGCCTAACATAATGGATCCAAATTTCGAGTAAAATGACCTCAAGAAAAGCAAACTTCTCTATCCTTGCACCAGTCATGTTGATGTCATTTTGTCCCCGACCTCATACAGTGAGACATAACAAAGGATAATGAGGGTAATTTTGCATAAGGTTTTACGCCAACCCTATTGTCTATGCAAATATCAATTCCCAACATAGCAAAGCAATCAGACTTGGAAATGATTGACGATTACTTTGATAAATTGGCAAATATTTGGTGAGAATGACTTGTGGAATCTTCAGCTTTCTCCAACTTGAAACTTGCCAAGATGCATGTTGAGAATTCACTCATCTGATGGAACATGTCAATTTTGTGGTTTCCTCATTTGTCACCAAGCCATAAACAAGGAAAAGGAAGAGATTCTGCGTAAACAACATTGAAGGTTTCAAACAATGTTTGACTGCATTTAAGAATTGTTTCTTTAATAAAACTATTTGTTTTTAATTGGGGATTTTTTTTTTTTTTAATGAACATGAAATGACATAAAAAAAAAAGAAAAAAAACCTCTTCCTTTGCCCACTCTCACTTCTGATCACTTTCAGCATTTTTTTCAGTTTTGTCTGAAATGAAGTGATTTTGGCTTTCATAGACCTTTCAATGTTCATCACAGGTGAAAATAGCCTAATTACATTGCATCCTTTCACAACAATGAGAAACAAACACATCAGGAAGAGCATAAGGAGAGGGATATAGAATCCAAAGGAAGAGAATACCACGAGTCAGAAATGAAGGCTAAAATTATTGTCTGTTGTGAAGAAGGGACTATAGACGAAAGTATAAGTACTGCAATACCATGAATAATGTAGTTTTGATTGGTGGGGGTTTTGGTGTAGTACAGTACAAATTAAGGTAACTAAGTATAAGCTGAATAGAAGAAGAGAAAAAGAATCATCAAATTATAATAACACCTTGAGCAGTGCAGTTTTGAACAGCATGCAAAATTTTGGAATGATTTAACCACACTGATCAAGATATACCTGTACCCCTTTACTGAAAATACTTTTTACATACAATGCCTATGCCTGTACTTGTCTAGTATTGTTGAGAAAAGAAAAGAAAAAAGAAAAGAAAAAAAAAGAAATAGTTAATAGGATCTCACTCTCAACATTACCTAAAATACTTTTCAGAATTCAATTCAAACTTCTGGCATTTTCAGAATAAATACTATGTTTTCATCTTTTCTGGGCTAACATACCTGATGAAGGTCAAAGAATGAATTGACCAAAATTTGTTCTAACAACATGAAGGAGTTCAGTTGTACAAACTAAATTTGGGTCACATAATTTGTATCTAGAACAAGTGAACTCTTCAGCTCATTTACAGGTCTACATATCCATATACAGACAGAGAAAAATAGGCTACCTTCTTGAACAAAGGTTAACAGAGCATTAGAAGGCTATTCTAGGTGTCAGTGAGACAATTCTTTCAACTGCATCTCGGTAGAATATGAATGTCTTTTATTCTTGAAATCAGTCTTCTACCTGTAAGAGAACACTACAGCAACAATCTTCCACCAGTACATCTTGCAGGCCTCATTGAAAATGTACGACTGATAGAATGCATTTACAATTCCAATCTTCAGGTAAGCACAGATCATTATCATACACTCACCAAGATAACTTTGAAGCAGTAAGTCTTTGAGAAAAAGTATGTTTATATAATATGTAAATGAATATTTGTTTAAGATGAAAACAAAAAACCAGAAGTTATACCCTCAGCGGATTTTACCATTGCAAAGAAAAAAAAATAAAATAAATAAAAAATGAATAGTAAAAAAAAAAAAAAAAAACAGCTCTCTTGTCCTCGGGTTCCAGTTTTAAACAGCAAAGACGAAATTGATTTTTTACAATATATTCTTGGCTTTCATCAAAATATGTTTGTTTAGAAGGCACAAAGAGGGAAAAAGGATTGTATCTTCTTGGATGAAATGGAAAAAGGCTGCCTTCACCGAATAGAAACTCTAAAAATTAGTACAAGAACAAATGATTGTGCTTAAGCACCTTATCACTGTGGAATCAAAAAAATCCTGAAGGACAGAATACTGACATTGTTTTCTTTCTATCAGCTTTATTAAATAAATACAAGAACTTTTGGATCAGAAAATTAAAGAACAATTACATAAAAAGGAGAGTAAGGAAGACAGTATTCAATCTTAATATCTACTTATATAATACACCAAGTGTATGTCTATATTTTTTGTCTCATGTCCCAAGGGGAGATAACTTTTGTATTTTTATATAACAGTTACTTTCCTTTAAATTTTCATTTGTATGAGTAAGATAATTGTGCACAATATTTGAATTCTGTGACAATTCCTCAAATGAATTAGAATATTCACAGCTAAGCTTTTACATAAATGCAGTATCAATTAAATATAGCTGTTGTATTTTGATAGCAAGGGTAAATAAAGAAGAGAATTTTGTTGAGGAATGCCAATTTTAGAAGTTAGTTCCATATCAGATAAGACTTCTTTCTTTCAATCATTTTAGTCAATTTCCAAAGATTTAGTTCATTAGTAAGTAAATAGATTCAACATTGGAATTTGGAGATCGTTTTTCTCCCTTTAATTTCTGTGTTTAAGGCCAACATGTTCATTGGTATGTTTTCTGTTCCTTCATCAAATGAAAAGTCAAACTCTCAATATCACAATATTCATTACATGAATTTGGGGATTTCCAATCTGTGTGTTGCAACACTTTACAGCCAATAATCTCTCAGTGAGTCATGTGATAAAGTATATCTTTTTATATCTTTCTAAAGATGCTTTCTTATGTCAGTAGAATGACTGGGATGGCATTATATACTTGGCTTGGCCAACAAAAGTTGAGTAATGTGTCACAAAAGATTTTAATATAAAAGTGTTGCCAAGTAAAAAATTTTAGAAATACAGCATTACTTATGACAATA
Organism: Thysanoteuthis rhombus; assembly: GCA_963457665.1. Classification (NCBI taxonomy): domain Eukaryota; kingdom Metazoa; phylum Mollusca; class Cephalopoda; order Oegopsida; family Thysanoteuthidae; genus Thysanoteuthis; species Thysanoteuthis major. The sequence continues at coordinate 39,455,021 of OY735213.1, forward strand.
TATCTATGAAGTCTTATTTTCCTTGCCGGGAGAAAAAAAAAAAAAATTTTGAATCGGAACTGCAATTCAATCTGTACAATGTTACGTTCATGATACTTGTTCTTAGTCATCAAAGCCAAGCTACTCAATATTTATGACCATACAGAGTTTATTTGAGAATTGGCAGGTGCTACATTTCAAAAACAGTATTCCTAAGAGCTGGACCATTCTTGAATTGTCATTGGTCATCAACCAAATATAACTGATAGGAAGAAGAAAGAAAAAGATGAAAAAATAAGAATAAAATGCAATCTATATCTTTTTTTAGTACACTATTACTGCTATCCATTCAATATTAATGAGCTGCTTCAAGCAAAATTGCTACTCAAGCAAGGGGAGACAAGCAGAAAATTAAAATAAAAACAGAAGGTTAAAAAAAAAAAAATGCATTTTGCAGCTGAAGAGTTATCTTCAATGAAATTCTGAATCCACACCCCAAGAGGTGAGATCTGATAGAAATCAAAAAATGAAATGCAACAACAGGGTTTTCTATATTAATTTTATTCTTCATTAGTACCCAGTTCCACTTGACATTAAAATAGAAGTCTACGTTGGGGGTTTGCTCCACACCTCTTACCCAACATGTTCAAGGACCTCATTGTATCACAGCTCCTTCTTAAGGCATCAAGTTGTACTGAAAACAAGTTTTACACCCTTGAAAGCAGTGAGAGAAACAGAGAAGAAAAAGAAACAGGTTCAGATGGGAAATAGGAATTTAAATTAGAATTAAACATTTCTTCTGATAAAGGCAGTAGCAGACAACATGAAAAATAAGGACAAATCGACTCGGGTTCTGTCTAAGACTTTATATAAATCAGGTGAAGCTCCTACTTTGTCCACTCCTACTTTGGTTCAAAGTGGGAGCAGATGAAATAGGAACGTCATTTGCAATTGTTCCTACATTGGATAAAGTCCATTTTCTCGGAACACATCCTGTGCAAAAATAGGAGCTTTACCTGTGTATCAAATCATCTTCAATTGGAAGTTTTTTTCCCAGAAAATGTTTTTCCTGTCAATGAAGTCACTTTTATCGGTTGTTACCATTGTTTTCCAGAAGAAATGGTGATGGAATTTTTTGCTTGGGATAAACTATTTGGTATAATATTCATCAGTGCAAGCCAGATTATGTCATGCCTATATACAAATCACCAGTCACTTTTTTTTTTCAGAGAACTAGGTAAACAAATGAAAGCAAGTCAGTTGATAAACTACAGTTGTGACTCATATGTACAGTAGAATGCATCACTCATGTCATTTTGAAATAACTGGCCATTTTATTTTTCCATTTGAGATTTTATATATATATATATATATATATATATATATATATATATATAAAATTTACATCTTGGGATAATGACTACTTCATGTAGTGAACATGCCGAACAAGTTCTTCAGGGCTTATGTGCTAGATATCTCATGAAGAGACAATTTACTCATACAATTTTTTTTTTTTGTAGATAATCTCTAAAAAAAGTGATATACTTTTTAGTACAAACTACCAATAAGTTCAGTATGAAAATGTTATACATCTCAAAGCTATAGAAAGAAAAACAAACATAAAAATTGTGACGATAAAAGAAATCAACTGAACGAGATCCAATCAAATATCAGGCTATCTGAATTTGAGATTGAATCAATGGAAATATGTTGGTAAACTGCAATGAATGAATAACAAGTATATCTTTTCAGTAACTATGAGAATATAAGAATATAAAAGTGTCATGCCTCAAAGCAGCCAGGATCTGTAGACCTATCACTTGAAGTTTAAACATTTCAATGTGATGAACGCTCTGTGGGCAGACAAATCCTAGCAGAGAACACTGAAATATATGAACTATTTTTGTAATAGGATCTTCATCAGCCAATTAGATCAATAATGTAAAGGATAAGAAGATACAGAATTGGAAATATACACAAGTATCTTGGCACAAAATGGATTAATCTAGAGGGAATGCTTGTAAACTAGTAAAAAAAAAAAAAAAAAGTGAATTATGACTTCTGTCACAAGTGAGCCACAGTGATGTAACGTTAATTCTGATAGAAATAAAGATGAAGTTGAAAAGATTTGCTACATTTGACTCCTTAAAAGGAGATTATCTTTGATTTGAGGTCATCACAATTCGGGAATATCAACAAAGAAAAAAAATGAAAATAGAATAAATACTGAGAAAAAAATTTTTTTTAAAATTGGTGGTTGATAACTTGGTTCAAAACCTTATTAGGGCAGACAAAGAATCACAGTAATATAGGAGGTGGGAGAAAAATAAAATTCAACTTGAAATTCTGGAGGTTAACATAAGAAATACTGGGATTATTGGCCAATTCCACATTTACAGAAAAGAGGACATAAGATGTTATTTTGTTAATAGCAATGAATCGAGGAGATTCAAGTTTGAGAATTGAGACTTTTTTGGAAAAATAAGTCTGCAGTTAGCAATATTATGATATAAAGGAGCTTATGATCATAAATCCAATAACTTACAGAAGACTGTAAGAATATCATTTCACAAGATTTCACAAGAGAATCCCCAGTTGCATATGCAATAATATAACATATTCGGAAGACAGAAACTCAAATTATATAACAGAGAATTTTTTTTTTAATTCTTTTTTAAATCCAAGTATTTTAACAACTTATAAACGCAAAAGAAATTAAATTTTAATTAAGAAAGAAAAGAAAAAAAAAACAGAAAAACTAAAATGAAAAATAATTTTGTTCAAGCTATGACTCAATTTTTGGAAATTAAGAGAATCCCTGAAGAACAGAGCAAAAAAGTTTGTTAGGATGTGAAAAACCTTTCATTGATATAGTATCACTTTCTTTCAGTGACAAATTCTGACTCGATTAATAAGATGTTCATAAAGTTTTAAAGAGAAACTGAAAGAAACATAAATAGAATAAGACCTGACAAAGAATTCCCAATTATCACAAAATTGAAAAAAAAAAAAAAAAAAAATTTAGTCAACCAGAATCCATCATGAAAAAACATTATATAGCTTTCTTGAATATCTTTCTTCCACCTACAAGGTGGAAACACTTATATATCCGAACTCATTTGAGTGTATAAAATGGATATTTTTTTTCCTCTTTACAACAGAATTATTCATAAAGGAACAATATAACAGCAGATGAAGAGACTTTAAAGAAAATAATTCAGATATCTGTGACTGAATCAACTTTAACACAAAACCACAATTCATGATCATAAATCTTCAATACTGACATATCTAGAGACATTTATTCGACTATATATAAGAAATATTGAATACCGTGATTTTGCTAAATGGAAGAAAATCCAATGAGAAAAGGTGAAGCCATAAAGGTGATAACAAATCTGAACTTTACCTGTAGGTTTCTCATCAATCATAAAAATGTGAATGTAAATATATTTGGGAGATAAGGCTTGCTTGAATTTTAAAGACAGTTTGTAAATATTGAATTGTAATACTTGTAATGTTGATTATTTAGTAAGAATATGTAGAGAGCATTTGCAAAAACTATCAGAAATAGTATCATATGTATATATTTGGGTATATAGATATGGACATGAAATTTTTTTTTAAAATCTTGGTTATGTTGGATTTGAGTAATATCTGAGGAAAAAAAAAAAAACATTTCAGACAAATAGTCAGCTTTTGTGAGGCTGATGTCTGCAGTTTTATTCTCAAATTTCCAAGCCTCACCACACACACAAGAGAAAAAAATTCAAGAATCAAATTTTAATATTTTTTTGCCAATAAGGTTTGCAGTAGTTTAGATCTGTTTTGGTTCAGTTAATCCACAGAATGTCAATTTTTCCAGTTCCAAGACTTTATTTTATAATGTAAATCCATGATGTGATAAGCGACACTTCTTTCCTCACTATATAGGCCAGAACTTACATTGTTCTATGCCTGTTGAACAGATAGTGATCACATTATTTAGAGCCTAAAACACAAGTTGTTTGGATTGATATTTTAATCATCAGTTTTTATTGCCATTTCTGCCAACATCATTCTTCAAATAGGAAGTTTTTCCTATAGATAAATATAGATCTAGGTATCAGAGATCTCTTTAAGCAACATCAATTTTGTGAGATAGAGAAGAGGAAAAATACAGTAGCAAATACCGATCATTACTTGTACTGATCTTCTCTGTACACTCTTGAGACATTGGTATTGCAATTTTTCCCCCCAATCACAATGGCTTTTACTTTTAGGAGCATAGGTACTAACATCATTCTTCACTATTTCAGCTTGGCTTATACAGACTCACACGAACAGGAGTCATTAGTCAATAAACACAAGAGGGGAAAAAAAAAGGATGCCAGATATTTTTGAACTATCCAGAACAAATCAAATTACTTTGTTTCCTTTCCATAACTTGCTGACGTTTCAATGATACATTTTTGCTATCATATTTTCAATCCTGTTATACATTAGTCTAAGAAAAAAAAAAATATCACAAGACTGACATTACATCCAATCTATTTGATGAAGATAATCATCAACTACTAACATCTAGATTTCAAAAGAATATTCAATAAGATCTGGGTAACCTTGAAATCCGTCCATGTGTGACAAAGTTGAAAAGCATAGTTCTAAGCAACTGTCAATGAAAACATTTCTTCCAGCTCAAAATGTTTACTGTCCAACATAAGTCATTTTTAATGCTACTCTAAGGGACCCACACATACACAATTCCTTTTAACACAATCATTGGCTCTTGTAGATATATTTATATTGATGCATGGAAATAATTTGCCTCAATTCAGTCATTTAAGAATTAATGGATCATTTTATGGTTATCGAAACTTAACTTATTGTGGAGGGGGGTAAGAAAAAAAGATTTCGGCAGTCTGCATATTCTCTTTTTTTTTAAATGCATTTAGTTAGCTTAAAGATTCTTATGTCCATACATAAATCATACAGTAAACATTTTCATGACATAATATACTACGAGACTCAAAGGGAAAGAAATTGAAATATTTGAGAGATGAATCGAAATTGCTATAAATTTCAAATTTTCAGAAATATTTCTAGAATTAATTCTTACAGGAATACGAATCATGAAAGGGAGCAGCAACGTCATTTACATTTTGCTAAAATATTTAAACTTTACACTACTCATCATAATGATGATAAACATCTGAGAGAACAATTCTCTCATATAAATAAAATGACTTATATTTTATACATAAAACAATGGGGTTAACACTTGATCATTTCAAGCAAAATGCTTGATGCAACAGAAAGTTATTAAGGATCAAACAAAGTTGAAACCCCAAGACATATCTAGAGATGAAAGAGCATTTACAAAATTCTGTATTTTTTTTATTTTTCACATCCACAGTATATTTATATCTAATATTCATATATGTGTGAGGATAGGTAGGCCGGCTAGGTTTGATGATTCATGTAGTAGAGACTTTAGCTATCAATCACAGTACAGAAAATGACCTTTGTGATTCTTTTGTAAAAATGACCGTCAGAACAAATGACTTGTAAACAATGAAAGTGACATGATGAAAAGTGCCCAGGCAATAATACTTCAGAGCAAAAGTTACAGAAGTAAAACAAAAAAAAGAAAGAAAAAAATATTCTTTTCTGAAGCATTGAATGAATGTAGACTCATACACCATAGCCCTAAGTAAATATTTCTGTAAGATTTTTATAGAATTACAAGTAGAACTGGGGAGTGCAGAATAAAAGTAGTAATGATATCTATACTTATCTTTAGATAAAAGTAATGTGTAAAGAGAATAAATTGAATGAAAGCATGATAAAAATTCTATATAAGCCAAGTGAAGAAAAAGAAGGAAATGTAATCATGTGTGGCCATTCAAACCTATCTTAATAAAATCTCATAATGGAAGTGCGTGCATCACCGGATCTAAAGGGAGATAATTCAGGTAGTTGGATTGGAAAAGATCAATTCTAGGAGGGCAACTTATACTAAACTCATGTATGTACATATAAATCTTTTTTTTTCTTATATAATAAATAAGTATACATAAAATTACTTTTTTTTTTAAATCAACAACTTAGTGAATCTATAATGAAAATAGAAAATATAGAATTAAATCTCGATCACAAAGAAAAATCAAATTTTTTTAAAAATAAGAACCATAAACAAATGATAATCCTATATGGATTAACATCAACATGAATTCAAAGAATTTGAAGATGTTCGACTGTAGTATAACTGAAATGTAACAAACATAATTGGCATCATTTTTACCACATATAATCACAAGTCAATTTCAGATTTTATGAGGCCGTTCAAATTGTAATCATCAGTTTAATCTAAAACTGATAAAAGTTAACTAATATTCTATTTCAGTTTATGTAACAAGCAAAAAGAAATCTGGATATTCATCTATCTTAATTCTATAATTCATAATTCTATACCCAGATCCTTCATCCAATACCGGAGACAATGGAGTATAATGATATTTATTCTTAATACTTTGATTTCAACTTCATATAAATGTAACTAATGAATTTGGTTCTAACAATCTGACATTTGATATACAAGGCAGGTGGCAGTAAAAACGAAGTGATCAATAGTTATTTTTAAAAAAGGGTTCATGTATACCAAAAATCCATTTACTTACTAAAAAATAATATTTAGAAAACAAAAGAAAGAAAACAAAAAAAAAAAAACAGAAAATTTGCTGGCAGAAAATATTTATTAAATGGTGTATTGATCATCTATTGAAAGACGTGTAGATCACATTTACATAAATTGTAAACATGAGGGTGGGGTGGGGGTGGAAAGAGGAAGCAAGATGTCCAGGGGGGTGGGGAGATAATTGTCGTTATTGTTATTGGTCCTGAAAGGTGTAATCTTCTCCTTTTTTTCCTCCTTTTTGTAGTCTGAGGTAGAAATTAGATTGGCCAAAAACAATCTATCAAAGATAGTCAAGAGAAGGGCTAGAAAAGATTTACTTCTCTGGAGCAGTGTTAGAGTGATTAAGAAACACCAAAAACCAACACAATATGTGGTAAACAGTATAGATATATACATACATACACACAAAGGAAATATCTGCAATGATCGTTAGATAGTGAACTGTGATTACACACATATATATATATATATATATATATATATATATATATATATACAAAGACCATTGTTTATTCAGTAGGGAGAATAGTTTCAAATTTCAAGTGGTAATAATGATACTTTGCACAACAGTGATAAGAGTTTTATCACTAAAACACAAAGTACCACCTACTCACTTGTTGGAAATAAATGTTAAATAAGAGATCTTCAAAGTAATCTACCTAAGTAATAATCAGTGTGATATTTTTTCTTCCATTTGTCTGTCCATTAACAATAGATTCTGCCACTTAAAGGTGGCAATTTTACTGATATCTCCAACCAACCATGGAAACAATGGGCCCTTCCACTCAAACAAGTTCAGTAGATTCTTTTCTAAAATAAAAATCTCATAGATATCAATATATTGTTTCATGGGGAAATGATAACTTGTAATAATAATAATAATAATAATAATGATAATATTAATAATAATAAATATAATGGCTTTCTAAAACACGGATTACAAAACAGAAAGTAAAGAACAAAATACAGATTAGGAGTAAATAACAGATGATCACTTGTTTCATTTTCCCCTTGTTGTCACCTATTCCTGAACAACTTGCGACCTAAGAGAGCAATAATCTGTACATAGGGTGTCCTAATCTCAGCACACAAATAGACAGAAAAACGCTCACCAACAAGTCTTACCATCAGATTTTCCTATAATAATGATGATAATAAATGTACAACCTGCTCTTACCCAACTTTTAAAAAAATCATTTTCATAAAGTGTAAGTTGATATTTATTAGATTAGAGAATGGATTACCTCAGAGAAAAGATCAGAATTTGTCAAAGTTTGAAAGTGTGGGATAAGAATCAGATCAGTGAACTGAGTTTTCTTTTAATATTTCATATCAAATTTATAGGCCAGTATTTCACAGGTAACTCTTGTACAATTATATTCTTTTTCTCTCTCTCACACATACACACACACACTTCTCCCTGGTTCTCTTCCTTCATGTCTCAGGATAATTATTTGTGTATATACTACATTTAAATAAAATAACATTTTTTTTCAAATAGTATTTTCCTCAAGATAAGAATTACTATTCATCTATTAATAAAACAGTATTTTCTGGGTACTTTCATTTCATCTGATGAGCCTTTCGTATAAGTCTCAAGATAATTGTCCGTGAAAGAAAAAGCAGCATACCCTTCTGATCTACCTATCAGCGAGTGAGTATGCGATCCCCAAATCAATTCAATTCCCAAATGTAAGAGTTTTTTTTTTTTGTTTTTTTTCTTTTAAGAATGAGATATTCCCCAGCCCAGCATTCCTTTTCACATATGTTGTTAATCAACAACCATAAACAACAAAATGGACGTGTGGCCACTACTCAGCTGCATTGTAGAAGCAGTGAACTGTAACAAGATGTGTCGAAGAAGTAGAAGCAGCAGTCTTAGAAGATGCCCTCCTAACAAGGCTCTCCTCCTCCTCTTCCTCCTCCGCCAGTTGAGGTCTGTTTGATATCACACTGAACCATCATCCCATTCAGGTGGTTGGCTGAAATTGCGATGACTGATTCGTAGGAGTCTGTTGTTCCATGGTTGAAGAAGGAGAAGGAGAAGGAGATGGCTGAGGCTGGGGCTGTGATCCAGAAGAGCTTGTGATACCAGTTGCGGATTTGCTCGATTCACGTTTCATCAGAGGATTGTCGTACACCCAATGCTCACCAACTTCATGGAAATGCTGAAAAGAAAAGAGAAAAAAAAAATGAAAATATATTTAATAACAAAAAAAAAAAAAAAATGAAATTTCACATCAATCACATTGGTAAACTTTCAATCATAACTCTTGACATACAATGTCAAAGGAAAAAGATCTATAACAATAGACAGGCTTTACTTAATAACTAGCATGATATCCATAACAAAATGCTGTTGCAAAATCAGAGAAATTTTGGTTATTGATAAGAATATAATCCAGTGAATGTTTCACAGACATTTTTATACAGAGTGAGATTTCATGTTTGTTTTCATTCTGCAGTAAAATTAAGTCAAACAAGAGCAATTCCAGCTTGTGTTCCTTCTCAAAATATGTTTGATGAGAAAAATATAGAAATTGCAACATTTGCAGTAAGAGAACACTTTTGCAAATGATTAAATACTAGAATTCTGTATAAGTATCTCATCAAAAATTATGCCAACTGAACTAAGATGACTGACTGTTCCAAAGGCATCCATCTGTAGCAGTTAGCCAGTAAAATGACAAGCTATTAAAAAAAAAAAAAAAAAAAAAAAAAAAAATTCAACTATATAGCAAGTATACTATTTTTAAACATATTTCAGTTCAACTTGGAGAGAAAAAAAAATGTAGGGAAGAAGCTAAAACAGTTGGTTTCAATAAGAAATAAAAACTCAATATTTAATTAAATTGTTCATAATTATCAGGTTTCTTTTCTAAATCTTAAAGCAATCTCTAGGGCAAATTTTGTCAAAGCAATTTGCGTAGTGAAATATTCAGAAAGAATTTGACAAAAAAAAATATTTTTTAAATCTTTCTAGAACTTCAATCCATTCAATGCAGATGGATTCATAACAATCATGATTGTGGCTTAGTTCATGAACAGATGGGTTGAAGAAAAAAGAAACCAAAAAGTAATTGGATTTTTAAATTTCAGTTTTTGAGGTCTGATAGCTTAAAAAACACCATCTCATTAGATATCTTGCTATGAAGAAAAAAGTTCTTTTTTCCGACATTAACGTTTTGCTTTTTCCCGTAAGGCAAGGGAGATAACTTATCAGTAAATATATATTGGAGTCATCTACCTTTTGCCCGAGATTTCGGGGACATGAACCAAATAGATAAACAGAAATGAAGAAGAAAAATGTTCAAGTAGTATTTAATCAGGTTAACATCTTTTCCACATTTAAGCATTCGTGATAAGTCTGACAATATCGGTACATCAATCTATCGCGAATACTTGCCTCTTAATCTCCAACAGTTTAGTTTTAACCCTATTTTTGTTTCAAGAGACCAACCGATTTCAGTTTTATTTTGGTTTACAATTAATTTCTTAACGAACAAAGCTAAAGCTAAGCTAGATAAACAGAAGTTATTGCATTCAACAAATGTTATACAGATGACCAGCTTAAAAAGAAGTTTTGTACATGGGAAATATGATTAAGATTAAAATTGTATTTTTTTTTTGTTTTTACATTAAGATGCAAATTTCAGTGAATTTAGATATTCTAAATAATTTCTAATAATCTAATAAAGTGTTCTCAGCAAAAAGTCTCTGTATACCCAAAATTAGTGAATTGATCCCAAAAATTATCCATTAAAAAGTTTTAAGAACGTGCAGCACTACATAATAGTAGAGGGAAGGTATTGCTGTCCAATGAAATAAAAGGGAAGTAAGAATGCCATTTGTGAAACCAACCTTTGTTTCCCACATGATGCTGTTCTCTTTTCGTTCTTTAGCTTCATCTCGTTGTCGCTGTTCCAGTTGTCTTTTGGCTTCTGTTGCATTGTCTATATTCTTCATTTTGAGATTATAAGTTACATCCCTCCACAGTCTACAAAAAAAAAAAAAAATTACAAATTGAAAAACTATCATAGGATGGGCTGAGAACACACCTTATTTCAAATCACTGAAGGAAGTTGAAAATAAGACAAGGTCTTATTTTCAACTTCCTTCAGTGATGGACATGGAAAAAATACTGCAGAGCATTACTTGGGCTTTTTTTTTAGTAAAACACTGCTCAGAAATTTCTGCCAAGTCAATTGTTTGAAAACTATAATGGCTTAAAAAGGAAAAGCTGAGAGATCTGTCTCATTATTCATCAATGATCTTCACAAACAATAGAACATGAGGAAAACTAAATCCTCATCCATGTATTTACCATTGCTAGAGTTACATCAATGTTTGAAAACTAGCATTATGAAAAAATGTTAAAACATAAATGAAAAAAATGTTATACTGGAGTATATTCTCCATTATTCATAAAAAGTATGTATAATGAATAGACTTCAGTTATTTTTTGTTTCAACTTTCTACAGGCCGAAAAAAAAAGGCAGAAAGAAAAATAAGTGAAAGCTGGTGTAGCAGAAACAATTTGGCAGGTTTAAAATTAGCAGGTTATCTATGGAATTTCAGCCATAATACAATGAAAGTTGAAAAAAAAAATAAAAAAAGAAAGTAGCTGATTAAAGTAGTAACAAACATTTTAATGGTCAACTTACTTCCTAGATTCCATATCTTCTTGTTCAATAAGAGCACGGACTTGTTTTTTTATGATTGGCGTTCTTTTAGTATCAACAAAAACTTCATTCATCTACACAGACAAGGAAAATATATATTATATCATCATGCAAAAACAGTACCATATCAATTATTATTAAATAAAATATTGTAACCAATTTTTATCAATTTAAGCACTAAACAAAGTAAAAAAAATGTAGTCAAGATTCATTAAATTTAAGTAGCACCAAATTATGTGATGTTTTTTTTCTGCTTTAAAACAGCATTCATAATACTTTATAAAATAGAAAGATGGATAAATCTGGAAATGATCAGTCAAAAACTATAATATGTTTCACTTCAGGAAAAATATATTCGAATACTTTTTTTTAAATTTTGCATCATTGAACTTTCCAAACCAAGCATGTCAGTCAGAAGGAAATTCTGACTAAAATTTAGATAGAAAAAAATCAGGAAAAAATAGGTGAGGTCAAAAAACAATTATTGACCCAAGAGGTGTTAACTGACCACCTGAGTCTTTATGGATCAGCAAAATACTATTTGGTCTCATAGGAGACTGACTTGAGGATGTTGGAAGTGGCTGGATTTTTTAAAAATGTAAGGGACTGAGTGGAGTAGTTGACTTAGAAATTGTACGATGACAGTTTGGCACGGGAAGACTAATCTATGTATGATACCAAGTGACCAGTATTTGGATTCCTTTGTCTACATAGCTTAATTTGGGCTTGACCGAATTTTATTTGAAAGCCAAAAGTTTAGAGCAAATTTATGGTTTCTGCTTGCATTTTCATTGAATAGGAATATTTACAAGCTGTTAGGAGCAGCTATGATTTTGGTGCAGATGACACCTTGGCACTCCTGAATGCAAAATGAACACTGGAGATGCCAGGAAATCAATTTTGCTGTCTTAGTGTGAAGGCGTAAAACATAAGATACTACTCATTAAAAAAAGTGAGCCCAGACCTCCCACTTATTGTCTACACAAAGATAGCACCCAATGTATTATTTTAAAGGGGAGAACACAAATACTGTATAGGAAAGGAGGAAAAAGGGAAGGAGAAGAGAAAATCAGACGAATGTCCAGAAAAGAAAGAAAGATAGAGAAGAGTAAGAGTAGTGAAGCCGGAAAGTGACTAATTGGCTACTTGACTTGAGGAGATAACGGGTCAAGTTTCTTTCTTCTACATAGTCCCAACAAATTTTACCCTGATAGGTAGAAAGTTGCAGCCATCATATCAAGAAAATAAAGTGCGCCACTCTCTGCGGTGTTTTGGACAATTCATTTGCAGTAAATAAAATTGCGTTAAGAGTCAATAAAAAAAATAGACTGAGAAAGAAAAGTGTTGATAATTCACCCCGCTCCATAACAAGTCCGTCAGTATCAAAAGATAATGTGAAATCAATTTTGGTCAGAGTATGTATCATTATTGGATAATTAGTTTTCATACAATTACTCTTTTCTTAACATGGCAACATTTGTGAATGGCACCTTGAACCTCAGATTTGCTAACGACATCATCCTCTTTACTAAGAACCTTAACAATCTCCAAATAATGTTAGACAAACTAAATGAAGTAAGCAAGAAAGTTGGCTTCAGCAAAACAAATGTCACGTACAACAAAGACAGAACAATCTAAATCGAAAATGCAGAGCTAGAGAAAGTAGACCACTACATCTACCTAGGATAGCAAGTCCCCATGGAGTCATCAAAAGAAGAAGAAATAAAGCAAAGAAACACACAGAGTTAGCAAGCTTTTGGTAGAGCAAGCTCAACTTTCAAGAACAAGAAAATCCAACTAGTCCTAGAATGACAGACAATCGCTGGATATCACAACTCACAACATGGATCCCCAGGGATCTCATGTGAAATTTAGGCTAACAGAAAGTAAGATAGCATGAAAGGCTAGATAAATAAGAAAGCAGAGGCTCCGCAATGCCCGTGATGGAGAGGTCTGGCGAATCTTGGGGAAGGTCTGTGTCCAACAACAGACACTAAATGGCTGATGATGATGATGATGATGATGATGGGTGTTTCAAGAAAGGGTAGATAATCCAAGCATCATCTCAGAGACTTACCCAATACAGACATTGGAATAGTGTCAAATTTTTGAATAGAGCAAGTCTGGAGTCAGAAGTTCAATACCAGCCTACTGGTATTAAACCTCTGCCTCTAGAATCATGGTAAATAACAAACAAAGTTACACACTTACCCCTGAAGTGTATTTAGCATACATCACACCATTCCATTCACCTTCAATATTGCAAAATGGTTTCTTCTCATTTGGTGCTAAAATCTCAGCAGTGATTCGATGCTTTTTGCCTCCATAGAAAGGCTGTAACATTAACAGAGCATAGTCAGTCATGGATGCTGATTACAACATCAAAATGATGAGAGGAAGTCATTTTATATCAAGTAGACAGGACTTATATTTCTATTTGGAATCAGATATCTTATGAACCACAATTCTACAACATTGTTTTTGAGAGAAAAAGTAGCTCTTAAAGAGAAAAAATATACACAAGCAACGATTTTTAAAGCAATCTTATAAACTGTTTTCACATTATAAAAAAAAAAAACAATGAATTTATGCTTTCATTTCTGGACTTTCAATGTTTTATGACATAAATTGCATTATTGAAAGAACTCAGTTGCGTATTATTTTTTTTTAAATCCAAGTACACACAAACCACTTAAAAGATTAGCACACTACAATCTTCCAAAGCCTCTTAACCTCTTACTATAAGTTAAGTTCATTACATACATTCAAAAATTACATAGGAAATGTTATAAAATTTGACAGCTATTTTTCTCTTGAAATCAAAATTATCTAAAAATCAAACTTTAGATATGTCTAATTGATATAATTAGTTTTTAGGGTTTTCAAATTATAATTCTGGAACATACCATATACATGCAAAATGCTAACTTTAAGTCTGATTATTCATGAAATATAAATTGTGCATCTGAATACATGCAATTTAATGAATATAAGAGATTATAAAATGGTTACACTGAGAAAGATTTGGACAAGTCCTTAGGCAGAGAATATTTCAACAGAAGCTCATAACAAGAGTAGTAGTTATTAAAATGAACATTCTCAATAAAAAATATTTAGAAAATGAAAACACTAGTCTATCTTACCTTTGTATGAAACTCTATATTAGCACTGTAACCACTTTTGGGGCATGTTAGAGATACTTTGCCCCCTAACTCTACCCAGGGTACTGTTAAAATTGATCTGCAAAATATAGATAGTGATGTATCAATTAAATGATTAGAGCATTTATATTGAAAGACTGAAAAAGCTAATTAAAATGATACTAAAGATTACAAATCAAAAGCTCATCTTGGGGATAGGTAGTAATCATCGGGCTAGAAAATCATACCCTCTGGGTAGCTTCAAAAGATTCTGTTAGGAGTGTTTACCTTCAACTAACTTTTTTCAAAAAAAGATTGCTTTTGATTGATATGACAACTTTTTTTGAATGAATCAAATTGGTATATTCTTGTTTATTGATTCTAACATCAAACATGGAAGATAACATTTTTGGAATATTATGCTTTTTTTATTATTTTCTAAAAGAAAAAAAAAGAAAAAAAATTGGTGGTTTATGAAGAAGGTATTGCGAAAGATCAAATGTATCAAAAGTGGTTCAGTAAGTTTCATGCTGAATGCTGCTCCATGGTCGAGTAGACCAGTTGAAGTTGATAGAGATCAAATCAGGACATTACTAAAGAATCATCATCGTTATACAGTGTGGTAGACAACTAACATTTTCAAAATCCCCAAATCAAGCATAATATTCTAATCAGAATAATATTAGATCACGTTCCTTTGGTGATAAGGCAAAGATTGTTACAGCTTGGCCAGAAAGTTTTCACAGATACTGAATCTTCAGATTACTTTTTGTTCTAGTCTACACAGAATTATTTCCAAGAAAAAATTTCAATTCCTTGGAAGAGTGCAACCACTTATCACCCATCTAATATATGCATGTGATTAGTTTCTACTTCACGTATGGTTAAGCAATTTATCATAGACCAATTAAATACAATTATGCAATCAATTTTCACATGAAAAGTCTACCACTTATGAGAAATTCTCAGCAGAATAGTTTATACTAGTTAAGCCAGAATCAAACTCAAGAGACTAAAAAGCTTTAATAATGTCAATAAAAATGTGTTTCATAATGTTTTCAACCAAAGAGAGAATATCAATGTACTTACCTTCCATAACCATTAGGAAATGTAAAGATATATTCTTCATCAAAATTGAGGACAGATAATACAGCTTGTCCAATCATGTGAACACCAATAGACAAGCCCAAGAACTTGGACTTTGTCCAGATGTAACCATCCAAACTTATCCTTTTATCATGATGTTCAGCATAAAAGGCAGATACTAAAAGCAGAAAGAGATCAAATATTAAGAACAATTACAGGCAAAGACTACATCAATAAAAAATGAAAAATCATACAACTAGATTTTTTTTTTCCAATCTACTTTGTAAGAAAGGATGTGAGAGTTACTTTATCCTTATTCTTGAAAATATACTGGATGAATATCAAACAAGCCTAACACAAAAAATATTTATTCAGCATACTTCCCAAGTAATTTTGGTCAGAATTGAAAATCTTTGACAATACAAGCAAAATATGAGCCATAAGCTTAGAAAAATAAAGTTAGACACGATAACTAAGAGTAAAAAATGTAAAATGTCTGTATTTTTGTCAGTAACATTTGTCAAAAGAGAACTAGGCTCCCTTTTCTTTTTTTTTGCAAATTTGTGGAAAAATCCAGGTTCCTTCTAGTTAAACATAAACAAATAAAATGTAGAGCAACAATAACAACGAAATTGAAAAATTATCTAAATACTTCTGTCTGTTTCTGACTGCTCGGGTAAACTAATACACCTGTAGTACAAGATAGACTTCAATAGAACTGAATAGTGACTGAATATTTTCACCAAAGTGGGCATTTGAGATCATATGTTCTCCGAGATGCTTTTATAAAAATCCTTGGAGAAGAAGAAGAAAAAGGAAAAAAAAAATCAGCTTTGTTTCTCCAATATCTTCTATAAAAACCTATGTAAACATACTAGATTTGTTTCCATTTATTTCAATGCCATGTCTCCATATTGGGAAACATCATTTGATTCAGATTTTAGGTATATTTATCCATGTGAAACTTTGAGGAGGAAAAAAAGAGAAAGAAAGGAAGGAAAAAAATATCAATTGTAAACATGGAATCAACAAGTAGTTAAACCGTTTTGTCAGAACTTCTGTAAGAAAATATTCTATGAATTATCTGGACTGGTATTATTATCTTTGAATACAATAAATTAACTAGTGTACTCTTTAGCCAGATTGTATTGCACCTGGAAATCTTCGTGTTTTCTTCAAAGTTTCTTGATTTTACAACATATTTTACTAACTTTTGCCACTTAGGAAAATTAATTGTCTGAAGTTCTTTCAAGATTACCAAACATGACATACATCTGAGGAAAGCCAGAATGGAGTGGTTCATATATTGCAGTGAAAAAGATTGAGAAAACTAGTCCAAATGATACATTTATAGAAGTAGAAATTTTCATGCCATTCTTTCTACATTTAGCTGATCTAAAATTATGGAATAAAATGAAATACTTGATAACTTCTTGTTTTTATTACATATGCTTCACTGAAGAAATTATTAAACATTAGATGATAATTACAGAATGTTCCTCTAGTGATGAGGAGTGAAAAATTTCACTTTAAAAATATTAGTTCTTGGACAATGCATTATTTATTAGTAGAAATGAAATAACATAATCCTGATCATAAAACAAAGTCTATAAAACTTGACATTTATCATCAGAGACCTGGAGTGATATTCCTGTAAATGTTGAGTAGCTTTTAGGTATATTTCTTTTACTCACTTGGTGGATGATGTGATACTTGTTCAGCAATGAAGATCAAGTTATCCGTGCTCGCCCAAGGAAAAAGATGGCTAGCACTAGCAGTGGATTCCTAGATTTAAAAAAAAAATTGCATAAATAACCACATTAAAAATAATATTACACAAATATGTAAATTCAAAAATAAGTTATACATTGAAATACAAAAAAAAAAAAACTTCACATTTTGTACCAACTCAAGTTTTTAGAAAATGACTACTTGTGATAATTTTAATTTATACAAAGACATATGGCACTGAAAGTTTTACAGTTTAGTCTTTGAAAACATGTTCTTTCATTAAGCTTTGAAATTTCTGACAGGAACTACAGGAGGTGATTGTAGACAGAGAAAAAACTTTTTTGCCATTATATAACTTGAAATAATAGTGGGCATTACTAATTTCCATTAGTAGACTGAACGCTTGCTTTGAAAGGGGGGGAAAAGAAAAAGAAGAGAAGTGAAATGTTTTTGAAATTGTCTTTTGTTATAAGCTTACAATGTCATTTTTTCATTTTATTTATGAATTGTCTTACTCAAATTTTTTATAGAATATAATCCTTTCAAGTAACAATTTTGTAAAACAACTTTTTGGTTTCATCAATGGATAAAAATCAGATCACCAATAGTTTAGAAGTCAAATAAATCTCAAACTATATTCACCTCAGTATTCTTGTCAGGAGCACCAGGAATTTTCCAGTGACATCTGAAAACTTCTCCAAGAATGGGATTATACGGCTTTTTGGCTATTTCGCTCCTACGGCCCGCATGGAAAGCAGACAGATACCACCTAACAACCTGGATCATACGCTCTTTGGGATTCTCGATATCAGCAATCCTAAAGGCAAGGACAAAAGGAGAAGCAAAAATTAGGCACATTTGAAACAATAAATGAATTTCTTGGATCTTTTGGGTTTGACTAAATAAAATACGTGTTTGAGAGCAATTTACAACTATACTGGTACCTCTATGTGAGATGCCATCAGTAATCAGTCTTCACACAATGGAGTTATTCAAGATATTTTTTGATTTAAGATGTACAACTTTAGCACACAATTTTATTTTTAATAAATTTAAAAAATTAATACATACAATGGATACCTATTCATTTTGATGAAAAAAAAGTTTAAATGCTAAAAGGTCATTGAAGATTTTCCTGTTCTGAATGAGCTATTAAAATTTGTCATTCTTTCAAACTAAGATTCTTATCTTGATAAAGTTTCAATGTAAAATCAGTTATTGGCTATTATAGATTTGTCATCTACATACTCCATGCAAACTAATGCAAAAATATAAAAAAAAAGGTCTACTAGGAACTTTCAAATTGGTTTAATCACCTAACTTGGTTTATACAAAAAGATGAACAATACAAAAAAGCAGGTGGATAACACAATTGATGAAGGTGACCTTAAATATTTTATTGATATTAAAATTTAATCATTAACTTTTAGGAGTGATATTGAACACTTACACAGATGAGTACATAAAAAGAGACAGGAAAAAGAAAAGAGTTTGTGGGTAACTAGAACAAAAGTCCTTAGCTCTCAACAATCTCATTTAACAAGAAAAATGTGTTTTTTATATTACTCACTTCACAAAGAGATCAGGGTGTGCAAAGAAATCAGCATACATCTCTAAGAGAGAGCGTCGCTCTAGGATGAATGTTGGTAGCACAACCTTCGTAAGGTCCATCCCAATACGAACCTGGGACAACAGGTGGGTAATAACACTGCCATGTTTTTCCAGTGATTCAACTAGAAAATATGACAAAATCAAATGTTAAAAAACAAAACATACACAAAGAAGCAAAAGTAACTTTTATAAAAGAAAACTTTAGCAACTGGAAATTGTGAAACCATTTATATTGATAATAGAAAAATATTTTCATCAAGAGAACATTTTTAATGAAACAAGAATATTGGGCTATTTAAAGTTATCCTAATCATGTTCAGAGAAAATATAACAATTCTTCAAAATTTTAGTCGTAACAACATAACACTGTGACCTGTTGAGTCACCTTTTTTCTCATTACATTTCACTTGGTCTCAGATTGTTTTGAGGAGACTCAGCAACATATGATAGCTATGCCAATAATGCAAATAAGATGCTAAATTGGCAAAAAGGGGATATCCTTGCATCACATGGTTGTGAAGTCCCAGACTATTCCCAGCTTTGTCGAACTGATAGAAACAGTAATACTCCTATTGAGGAGCAAATTGGAAGTCAGCCTCATGAAAATAATCATTCTTCAAATGAAGATGATCATTTTCTTCAAACTGACTTCTAAGCCAAAGAGTTCTTCGGCCATTATCTGTTGCAGGGTTGACTGGGTGAGCAACTACAGCCATATCATCCCCACGAGGATTTTGCCTGCAATAGAAAGCAGAGCAATATCTCAGTAGTTTCAGCTTTATTTTTGTAGAGGGTTATGATGAGATCTCTCTATAAGATTTTATGGCTTATCATCATCTAACCAGTCTCGGTTTTTCCACGAAGAGAAATTGTGGACAATTTTTGAGGTTTCCAGGAAGGAGGATTCTATATGTTACCAAAGGGCATTGGGGGAAGGATCCTTTGAAAAACTGACAATTTCCAGTCGGGATTGAATGTTGTAATGAGTGACCTGTAGGTAGGTTGGCAAGCTTACAGACAATGGAGAGTCTCACCATAGAGCTACACTAGAGATACAATTACTCTAATTTCATATGAAATGACCATAAGGGCATTGCTAAAAATGAACAAGTAGCTTCATCTTTAATAAGTATTCCATGAGAGCATTGTTTAATATTAAGAATGGAATGATGAAAAAAACTTGCACAAAATCTCATTGAATTGAAAGGAGTTTAATATACAACAATGAAAAAAAAGTATAAACTCACTTTCTTCCCTGTCTTGAACATCATAGAGCTCTATACAAAAGAGAAAATGTATCAAATAAGAGTGATTTACCAAACAACACAATACCACAAATAGAATATTCAAATTGATGCAAATAAAATAGAATGTCAATTTCAAAGAAAATACCTTCCGATTAAAAATATCTCCTTTTGACCATTGGGTGAATTTCTCAATTTTTTTCCCCCAGTCAATTCACAGAAGAGTTCCACTATTTTTATGCTATTCATTGAGAGGATCTACGGTTGGTTTCAAATGGTTTATGAATTTAAGAGACAAATATGCTAAATTAAATAATTATATAATAAAGAAAGAAATTGCAATATTTAAACAAGTTATATCGAATACTTTCAAAAAGGTAAGATAATCATTAGACTTGGTCTGGCAAAGGATCACAAGAGAAGGAGAAAGATTGTGTTACATCAATCTTAAATGGGGAGTGCCTACAGGTCTTGAAAAATCAGTTTTTGAAATCAAGGTTTTTACCCAGGTTCGAACACTGAATACACTGACCAAGATCAACACAAATTATGATGAGAATTCATTCCATGCATAACATGCCATTTTGTTTTTAGATGCAAAACAGTTTGAGAATATCAAAGAAAAAAAACAAACTGTTACTATTATTTTTTTCCCTGAAAAGTGGGATAAGCAGCCATAGAATCTAGTAACAACAACAAAAAAAAAAAATCATTAAATCTTTGACTAGTCTTTCTTTCATCTTTTTATCACAACACTCTAAGTCAATAACCTTACGGTTGTTTGAGTAAGCGACATCAATTGGAAATAAAGATGATATCTCCAACAAAACCAACTTGCATACTCTGGGAGCTTGTCTAACATGACTATTTAGTAATAGTAGTAGCAGTTGCAATGGTCTCAACTTATATAACTTCTTAGATTAAATATTTTCCTCATTATTCAGTTTTTTTTTCATCTTATTGCTGCTTTTATCACAATGCTATGGGTTAAAACACTATGATCATTTCTGAATCACACTGCTTACTTCAACAGGCAAAGAGTGTATCGACCTAGAGATGTATGATAAAAAGCAACACTAAGATAAAAAAAAAAAATAGTCAGATATGAATAATGAAAATAAGAAATCAGATAAATAAATAAAATCGTCATTGTGTCACTGGTTTTGGGTGTGGAGGTTCAGATATGATATGGGGTCATTCCATGTCAAGTGAACCAATTTTGTGAAAATTGCCCCACACATCCATCTTTGATTTTGCTCTAACTTTGGTCACAGGTTCTTCTGGGTCTGAAATGAAGTTTCAACTCAATATCTTCACTAAGTCACAATGGATCCAAGAGAAACGACCACTTTGTTCAGAGTAATGGCAACCAAATTTCCAACTTGTACCCATTCCATAACAGGAACTATTATAATGCTGAATATTCATTCTCAGAGTCAACTTTGTACATATATTACACATTTTCTCAGAAAAAGATGTCGAAGTGGGCTCCAAATTTTGTCCGTATTTATGTGAATCCCTTATTAAGTAATCAGGACCTGGCCATCTGGGCCATGCCTGACAAGGAAGACAGTGTTGTCAGTACACTGCAAAATGTCACAGTCAGGATCTTTCTAGCTTTCCTAGATCCTAAAATATAGGGTCTCAAAAATGGCCTGAATCAGAAAATGACAAAAATGTACCATTCTAAAGGCAAAAATGACCATGTGAGACAACCCGCACAATTCTCCAACAAAAAACAGTCGAAAAGAGCATGTTTAAAAATACTTGGAGCCAGGCTTTTGGGGGTAGAATCTGGATTCATTTATGTTCTAATCAGTGATGACAATGGAGGTGCATATACCTACTTTGCAATTTCCGGGTTTTTGACGTGTTACATGTTTCCTAATGGAGACTTTATCCCAAACCAACCCTCACCAAATATCTAATTCCCAAAACTAATTTACATCACTGGTTCTAATAGAGTATTGAAATTTTGTTCAATGACATCGGGAATTTCATACATTAGGTGGCATATAATTATCATTTGTATTTCAAGGAAAGTAAAAATATGACTCAATTGCAGAAAGAAAAAAAAAAGATTTGTACAGTATGTAGAGACAATACTGTGAATGATTGAATGTGTCAAAAGTGATTTGCAAAGTATTGTGCTCGAGATTTCCTGCTGAACAATGCTCCATGTTTAAGTAGATTGTTTTCATTGTTATCAACTTCACAACCAATGTGGGAATACTATGTATTCCTTCCGGATAATCAAACCATTGATTTAGAGACCTATTGCTCCAAATTAGACCAACAGAAGTGTCCTGAATTAGTAAAGTGAAAAGGGCATAATATTCCAACATTATACTGCATTTGGTGACCAGGTAAAAATTGTTACAGGTTGAGCAGGCAAGTTTTCACTCATCTGAAGTAGTCACAAGATATTACACCTTCAGATTACTATTCTAATTTTTACAGAAATATGAAAATACTAGAAGACTGCAAAAGGTATCTCGAGCAGTTCTTCGTTGAGGAAGACAAAATCTTCCGGGAGCGTTGAATTATGAAATTATCTGAAAGATGGCATGAGACATTGGAAAGAAATGAAAAATATGTTGTTTAGTAAAGCTGATGCCAAAATTTAGAAAAAAAAAACCCAAAAAAACAAAAAAGAAACATTCATTCATTTTTACTTGATAAACCGAATTACTTTTTTGGTCAACCCAATGATATTGTTACATCATTATTTCCTCTCATACTAGAATCTTATTGACGGGTTTTGGAAACACTACTTCAAAGCTCTTACATTAATTTCGACTATATACACTTCTAGCAATGCCTTAAATTCTAGTGATAACGGTTTACTTATTCCAGCATTTTGATCATTGTTCTCCATGTTTCTTCTTTTTATTCATTAGAAATAATCAATTCAAGCCGAGTCCTTATTATATAAAGTCTGGTCAAAATCATGCATGTTAGAGGAAGTCACACATTCAGACAAGGCTGTAGCTGCTGCCAAGCCTACAGAGCCTATACAGAGCCAAACCAAGAGGTGGCAATAGATGAAGGAAGGAAAGAACAGAATGAAAGAATGAAAGAATGAGAAAAAAAAAAAATATCAACTCAAAGCAAATTAATTTGATCATTTGTTTTGTTGGACATTAGTAAATTTTAAAACAAGATTCAACATTCTTTCCCTTTTTTGTCATGAAATAAAGTCAAGATGAGTTTGAATCTCAACATTAACCATTTTACTGAATTGGTTAGGTCAGAATTGAACAGGAAAATGGGTTCATCTCTCTCTGCATGTTGTTTACATCAGAAGTTATGTTGTCTGGGTTTGGGTTCATTAAAATAAACCCTGTGAGACGTTATTACAGCCTGTTAACTGGCAGAATCATAAAAAACACAAAGGATTAAGAAAAAACAGATTACAGGACAAATAATTTGTACCTAGTATGTATGTATATATACATACGAGAGAGAGAATCAAAATGGCTTTGAATCTTGACCATTTTTCTCAATTCCTCACATCAAAATTCTATGGAAAAATGTGTTTATTTGTAGGTTTCAGAAGTTAGGCAATTTTCTATCTTTCCAGGGTCCAGTTTTGAGTTAGCACACAGGGTAATATAGGGTTAAAAATTAACTCAAGGGACATTATTTCAGCCTGTTAACATGCAAAATCATAGAATAGACACTTCAAAGATTAATAAAAAAACAGGTGATGAAAAAAATCCGGGGAGGGGTCCCGTGGACCTACTTTTCCACCTAGACTAATATATTTGTAGGCGTGTCCACACACTGCTTGACCTACTTACAGGGAATCAGCACCTAACGAAAAAAAAACAGAAAAAACGCCACACTCGTATGAAAGTTGATTTTATTGTCAAAATCTTTGTACCATTAGTAAGATAACAGATTGGAGAAAAATCTGATATAAAAAAATGATTTCTGTTCATCTTCTAGATCCGGAGATAGTTTAGATAAGTAGTGTAAAAACTAGTGACAAAATGTAAACAAAACAAGTCAATTTTTGCCTTTAATTTACACCTAGATTTTAAAATGTAACAATTAAAAAAATAAAAAATTGACTTAGTTGAAATTTTCTGTATTTATTTGATAAAGGATGAATCTTTTGGAAAAGTTTCCACCTTAAATTTGGAGGGGGGGGGTTCTTCATGCAATTATCTGGAATACCCCCTTTAATTCATTCGCTGATCAATCCAATTATACATATAATTTTGGCCATTCATGATTTTTGAAGTTAGGTCCATGGAGAAATAAATTCCGTTTACTGCTATTTAATCAAATATTAATATGAAAGAAATACTGTTCTGAAAATATCTTTTAAGTATACTTTTGTTTGGGGGGGGACTGATTTTTCTTCTTCCCCCCCACCCCCCAAAAAAAGAAGATTGAGTACGTCACCAGCAACTTCCCATAATTCCATGAGACAAGAAAAGTAAAAGGATGTGTCACTCACTTGCTCACTCTAGGGTACACCGATTTTTTATCCCCCCCATTTTTTTTTTTTTCGATACACATTTAGTATTATTTCAGAAAGAAAGAAGACTACAACCATATTTTGATGAAGATGAAGATGAAGAGTGGAGTTAGTGTCAATAAGAATAGACATTGAAAAAAACATAGTCCTTGGAAGGAGGAGAAGAAAAAAAAAAGGTGTGTTACCTTTTCTACATTAAATTCAAAATATTTGTTTGTCTGAGAACCTCAAAACAGCATTTTTCTTCACAAATTTTGAAATTTCTTCTGATCAGTCTTTTTCACTTTATTTCAATCTTATCTGTAGGGTCAAGGTTGTGTTATTTCTAGGGTTTGTGTTCAAGTTATATATAAATCGATTACAGAACAAATGGAAGAAGAAAACTTGTCATTATAACCAGAGTAGTTTTGTCACTCAGGAAAAATTTATGCCGTCCATGTTCTGAATTTAACACAGAAAAGGTAACTATTGCCAGAGAAACATACTCAATAGCAAAGCCGGTTGAGGCAATTTCAAATCCCAAAAGCTTTATAAATAGTAGCTTGCCTTCTGCTTTTATTTCTACTAACATCATACAATAATAAAGGGGATCATGGAACTCAGATTGGGAACCTCCACACTTATTACATAAATGTACATTAATTGAATCTGGGTGACTTTCTCTGTGCTTGGTGTTTTATAAATCTCCTCAGCTATGGCCTTACATACAAACTAATTCTTTAAAATTAACTGGGTCAATTGTAAAAAAGAATGTTAAAATCATTTATACAGCTTTATTGCTATTTGATTACTCAATAAAATCAAAGTCAGAAGACCATTAGAGGAAATATCACCCAAGAAGGATATGGTGTAAGGATTGCAAACATGCAAAACCCTACAACTAGGCTTTATAGAGACAATATCAAGAAATTCAGAGAATTTGTAATTGTTTTATATGATTTCAGAAGATTTTATTGTCCAATAATCCCCATAGAAAGTACTTAGAATAGAAGACCAAAACTCAGTTCAGTTAGGAAGTATTTTTGTGCTTACCATCAGAAGATAATTCTCCTTCTTTGAATTAGGAAGAAAAAAAAATAAATAAATAAAAATAAAATGACTGTAAATTAGTGGTTTTTACCATTTATAGAAACAATTTGAAAGATTGGCAGTAACCAAAGATTTTTTATCGAGGTAAACTCAGATCACAACATTTGTTCACGATTCAAAATAATGTGAGAAAAATGTATTACATTTGACTACAGTAAAAAAACAATTACTTTATTTATACTTATGTAATACATATATGTACTAAAAATTGTCTATATTTTGCTATTATTTCTCTCATTTCTTTATGAAAGAAAGAGTTCCATCAAAGTGCTAATATCAGATAACAATACATCAGTGTACCAAGTCAACTGGATTGTTTGTAAGATATGCTTCACTTAAGCAGGCTGTTATAATTAACTCATTTACACAATTCTACAATAATAACCCAGCCTAATTCCATAAAGCTGCATGGATTTTGATTCATTAAAATTCCTGTGAAGGAGATTTAATACATAGAGTGAAAAGAACAAAAAAAAAGTTATTTCAATACTAGATTTTAAAATCCTCATAACTCAGATTTATGATAACATTTACTTGCTTTATCAGATAATTTGTACAGTGATGAGATATTAGTAAGAGTCTGATCAAGGTCAGGAAGTTGAGTCAGGTCTGTTCTACTTCCCCAGGGTGAAAGGTAATCAGTAGTGACAGCCAAACTAGTTACATCAGTGACTTAACTGATAGACAAAACATTAACATTCATAGACATGAGAACAAGACTGCGTCCTCATTTTGTCAAAAGTAAATAGATGACAGTTTCTTCAGTGCTAACACTGACCTTTCAAACAGAGGCGATAGGAGATACAAGCTAACTTATCTCTCTATCAAATTGGGAATCAAGTGGTAATGCTAACTCACCATCAAATATGTCATCTTCGGATGCGATGACTGGAGGTTGTGGTTGATCGCCAAGGCCTTCTTCTGCGGGTGTTTGCATTGGACTAGTCTCACCAGATGTAACAGATTTGCTATATAAAAAAAAAGGTCAAAATTCTCATTTTAAACATGTTTATCAAGTGGAATACATTCATGAAGCTGAACGCAAGAAACATACAATTTTGGATGAAAAAAAATTAAATAAATAAAATAATCACAGCTTTTCTTTGAATGTATATAGTCTTAAATTCATTAATCATGGAAAGTGGCGAAGAGTAAGTCATCCATTACAAGTTAGCCAGATAAAAGTCCAGACTCAAAGATAGAACTAAGTTGCCATCAAACAAAAATTTTATTGATTTAGCTTAAAAATACAATGACAGAAATTCCAGTCATTTGCAGGTAACACAATTACAACACCCAGATCATCCAAAAGTTTGCATCAGACAGAGTATATATATATATATATATATATATATATATATAATCATCTAATAAAAAGCTCCATTTGATGTGATTTCGGGGATGCTTAATTTTTTTTCTTGCATTCAATATGCAGAGTTTTCGGATAGCAACATCTGAATCATTAGATTCTTTAACTGTTCCTCTCGGGTGTTTTAATTTAAGAAAAAGAAAGAAAAAAATCTGATTCATACAAAAAGTTCTAATCACATCTAGTCACGTTGAGGTTAATTTGTAATAAAATCTAAAATTGAAAACTTCTTTTGATCAACAATGCTACAAACAACATAAAAACTATTCTTTAAATCTAAAGAAATTTTTAAAAAGACAAACTGTTTCGTAGATCCTCAAAATTAACAAGTACAGCATATCAAGTTATTCAACAATCATCTGTCATAGAAAACGAAATTTGGTTTCTTAAACAAAACAATAAGCTACCTTCTCTACTGAAAGAAAGAAGTTATCATGCATTTCAGTCCAACGGTTGACTGATATTCTTACAATGTGGCCTGCCCATTGACATTTAAGCTTCCTAATGGCCTCTAGCATATCTCTGAAACCTGTTTGCTTGCTAATAAATTGTACTTTCATGATCTTTCGTGATCTTTTTGCTCCTGTGCACGTTGAATGTTTTTTAGCCAAAGATAGGCTCTCAAACTAGGTTTCATATTTCAGCTCAATAGGTGACTATAGATGACTCACTGGTTGCAGAACGTTTTTTTTCTTTTTTTTTTTCCATGAACAATGGGACCTTGTTTTTGAAGATTAAACGAGCTCTGCCAACCTAAGATGAATCTTCATTTGATTTCTTCTTTTGAGGTTTCATATTCATCGAACATAACATAGGTTTTATTAAAGTTCACATGAAGACCAACTTTCTTGCTTTCTTCATCTAGCTCATTTAGCATTGTTTGGAAATCATGGAAGTTTTTGGCAAGAATGATATATCAAATAAAATAGCCGTAAGTTTTCAGCTTGGATACTCAGTGTACATGAAAACAACATCACACATTCACAAATGTGAATGCTTTCGATCAAAAGTAAGCCTGTTGAGAAAGTGATCACTAACTGTTCAGGTGTAAAAAGTAAAAATAAATTACAGTCATACATCGGCTTAGGCCCAATAAACTTAGGCTTTGATCACTCATACTTCCCCAGCTTAAAACACATCAACTACAGATGACGGGAATTTCAGTCATTGTAATTTTATGGCTCAATAGCGAATGACAAAAACTTCCATCACGTTACTGTTAGCTAGCTAAAGATAATGTATATGTTGTGTTTGTTTCCAGTTCTCCAAACGGGGGAGGGCAAGATAGAGAAGGTTAAAGAGCCAACACCTTGCTGGGTTGAGCTCATGACTTGGTGAAAGAAATTTAATGGATACTATTTGTTCCCTTTTCTTTGGGAGAGACAAGGAAGACTTATATACAATATAGAGGTTTATGTAAATATGTATGTGCCATAGTATCTTATGTATATATTCCACTTCACCCTATAATGATCAACGCCCAGATCTAGTTGCATCCATACTACCAAGATGTAAAGAACAGCTGTAATAGTATCTGAAGTGTGTTTGATTTTAATCTTGACATTTAAAGTTTGCAAAATCAGATCACTTGACACACAAATGTTTCTGGACTTTTCTGATAAGACAATTTTTTTTTGGGGGGGGGGTATATTATTATTATTATTATTATTATTATTATTGATGTATTCGGAAATTTGATAAGCACATGCACATATTTGGTAATCTTATAGCAAGCAGTTTTAAATTTAATGTAAATGTAGACATGCAAAATTAGTCATTCTTGGAAATAGAATACTCAGTAAAGTTATGTTATACATATCTATTTAGTAGTAAGGTTCTAATTGGTCAAAATGACGGAGCAGTTGCCCATTGATGCTTGCAGTTAATCGTTATTAAACTTGTCGAAAATATTTTATTTTATTTGAGAAAAAAAAATGCCATTTCTTTTAATCTTTAATCTGCAAGTATACATTATATATCTTAAATATATTCACTAGTACATAAATAAGCCCATAGCCTAATGATGAAAAAAAGCATTTCTTTCATATAAAAATGGTTTTCAACATATCTCCTTCCTTATCAATGCGCTTAACATAACACCTCTCCATTAATCATTATACAGGGGAAATTTCAGATCAAAATTTAGCTAATGACAGTATCAGGCTACGAACTTGTTGATCCCCCCCTCACTGTGAGATTCTCTCAAGTATTTAGTGATCATGAGATTAAAACAACTGTTTAAACCATTTTTATTTCAGTCTTCTAGAAATAATCATTACAGATTTATTCAAAAGGCAAGTTGATCTTATATACCAGTTACAGGTCTCAAAAGATGTCTTTTAGAAGACAGTAAATAGGGTCTTCGGTGATGCAATCAACAGCTTGCGTTTATTCACAGATTAAATGAAAATAAACTAAAATCCGGTCATTGAAAAAAAATATATATTGGTGGTAATAGTCGATTGAATTTGCTAACTAAAAAGGTACCATGAGCTGAATCAACCAATAAGATTACTTACTCAGAGGTGGTCTTGGGAGATCCAAATCGATATTCTTCAGCATCATAAAAATCTTCATCTTCACTACTGGAGTAGGAGATGTCAGGCACTTGTGCAGCAGACACTTGGTTTTGACTGGCATCAACTCTCTTCATATTTACAGGACCACAGCCAGCAGAAGGAATATTGCTGCCATTCGGATTGGAGACAACTGAACCTACACAGGTGAAAACTATTGAAATTATATCAGTGCTTTTAAACAATTCATGCAAATAGTAATAAAAAATCAATAAGAACTACAAAGAGGAATTTCAAATTTATTTTAATTAATAAAATCCTTAAAACACTCTAATAAGTAACTTTTTTTCTCCCACAAAGCCTTAGGCAATTTTCTTAGTTGAAAAGCATTGCCAAGGAGAAATGATTCTAGTATATTTCACAGATCTTTTTTCAATTAACACTCAGTCCTGACACAGAACAAAATATCCCCTCAGTATATAACTTGAAAGTGACATTACATTTTCAGATCATTTTATAATATAAGATAAATAATTATTTTCTAACATTTAAGCTAATTAGTCCTTTAATTGATAGTTATGAACTTGTTGGCTTGTTCCAATGAAAAAAAGAAAAAGAAAAAAAAACCTAAAATTACACAAATGCTCTTTGAATTATTGAATCATTTGGAACAAAACTTAATACAGGATACTGGAAAACATTGAAATACACTTGCAATACAAACATGAAGAAATGAAAAGAAATCACAAAGAAGTGTAAGTATATTTGTTTACATCATCTGTACAAAATTCAAGTAGAAAAGATTAATTTCTATGACATAACCAGATAGCTTGGAAAGGCAGTTCAAGAGACACTTAATGATGAAATCTTTTGTGAAGCAGTCATCATCATTTTAGCACCCATTGTTGAACATGGACCTTCCAACAATCAACAGATCTCTATTGCAGGAGTCATAGAATCAATATTTTCTCAACTTGTCTAGTTTGTCACACCATCTTATATTTTGCTGGCCACAGCTTTGCATATGATTTTTGGGGATCCATGTAGCGAGTTGTGATGTCCAGTGATTGTCTGCCATTCTTTCCCTAATATACTGTGCTGTCTTGTGGTCTCTGCATGAGATGTTGAGCATAGTTCTATCCTGTGCACATTGCATAGTTCTCAGTTTGAAGGTCAGTCTATTGGTTAGGTTCCATGTTTCAGCCCCAAGACAATTATTAGGAGGATGCATTGGTTGCAGACTATTCTTTTCAGGATGAATGGGATTTTTCTTCTTCTTGAAGGTTGAGCTGACTAGAGTGATTCTTCGCTTGATTTCTTCTTTCAAGGGTTTCATGGAAATCCATTATCCTAAGTAAATGACTTTTAAATCTAGTATCACAACTCGAGTGGCAAGTGTGTGTATGCACATATTGTTTGACATTTGTCCTCACACTTTAGCTGATATATACCAATTCAATAGTGTTTCAGTCATTCGTACTGATGATGTCAAAAATATCAATAGCTATATTGATTTTTTTTAGTTAATAAAATTACAATAAAATTTGGACTAATTTTAATTTGAAATTACATCATGTTATAAAAAAAAAACACATTGAAATAGATAAGGTGATATGAAGATTGCAATAAAATGTTCCTGACTTCATAAAACAGTAGAATTTATAGTCATAATAAGTCTCAGTAAAGGTATTATAAAGACCATAGATTTTCAAAATACTAAGACATTCAATAAGGTACTGAAATACAGAAAATAAATGCAGAAACAATTGTGCCAGTCTTTCCATGATTCATTATTGGGGTGGGTTGGAGTCTCTACACTAAAAGCAGTAGTGACTACTTTGCAACTGGTGATCTTGACTTACTTCCAAAATTGAAATTTAATAAATTTTGTTTCAGCTATAGTAACAATATACAGAGGATTTTGAAAAATTTAAAAAAAAAAAATTTTTTTTAGTAAGATTTATTACAAGAAATTTATGAAAGAATTGTTCAAAATTCTAATGCTAATACACTATTCATAATTTTCAAGTTTTGGAAAATTTAATAGTGACCCACATTAAAAGGAGGAAAAAAAGACAACAGGCATAGTCCAGATTTGGTATAGATCCTAAGTTTTTGAAACTCCTGGTGCAACTAAACCACACTTGCAAGGAGTAACAATAACAGAAATTGTAAAACCGAGAAAGATTAAAAGATAGTATAGTGATATGCCAATAGTCAAAAGGTATTCAATCAGATATTAGTTGTGATAATTCTGATAGCTTTTTCTAAATTTAGTTTATCACACCTGTAGGTAAAAGCTAATAAAACATCTTGCATATGAATAAAAAGTCACTAGACAATCCGGTGACACCTTAGGTCACCCATTGAGAAATCATTGCAATCTGGAGGTGAATAGAATGAACCTGGATTTTATTTTTATGCATTTGCAAATAAGTAAATAAGGGAGACTACTCTATAAATAGCATTTGCAAGTTATCTCTCTGAGATTATAATATAGATAGGGATGAGCAACACAGATGTTACACTTGATATAAAGTTGCAAATCATCCAGATTTTCTTTCCAGTCTTGAAGTGGGTGCATTTTAGAGGTACCTCAATCTAAAACCTCTGGCTACAATGTGCCATTTGGGTTACTTCAATCAATAATAGAATTATACAGGTTCAATTCAGTCAAACTTATATACACCTATGTGCCAGTTTCTGCAAAAATAATTAAAATAAAACTTTGCTCATGGTTGATATTGGAGATAAATCAGCCAAATAACTGTCCATTTCATACAAAAATGTAATCAATAGCCATGTAAAACAAACACTAAATCAAGCAGATTTTGAATAATAGTTGAATGCTTCCAAATCTGTATTTTCTCTGTACCTTTAAATCATAACACAATTTATGGCTTGCATTCTTTACATGTGACAATTTTCTTTACATCTCTAATATGATTTACAAGAGCTCATATAAGAAAAAGTGCAATGATTATTTAGATCAAAATAGCACAGTGGATATTGGGGGTATTAAAAAGATTATACCCTTTGTATATAACATAGAATAATTAAAAGACATAAACGGATAAATAAAACTAGATGTTTATACTTGAAAGTATAATGAGAGAACGTTGTAGATGTGTTTTCAGATAATTCACATACATAACGAGTTAATATATTTGGCTTATTACAAATATAATTATATATGCACATGGATGAAAAGCTTCTTACAGCAATTAACTCCCTATACAATGGAAGTGGCCTTTGAAACTAATGTAAATCCTTAAAAATACTAAATAATACTAGAGAAATAAAGACCAGTCAATGATGGTATATTATTGCATACAGAAAACCATATAAAAATTCAAAAGGA
This sequence comes from Thysanoteuthis rhombus, assembly GCA_963457665.1. Lineage (NCBI taxonomy): Eukaryota > Metazoa > Mollusca > Cephalopoda > Oegopsida > Thysanoteuthidae > Thysanoteuthis > Thysanoteuthis major. The sequence goes on from OY735213.1 coordinate 39,487,994, forward strand.
GCAAGCATTTTTTTTATACCAGCTTAACTTAAAAAAAAGAATATCCCGTGTAGAAATGTTTACTGATGTAACAGAATTCATATTCGTCCGGATATCCAGCACCAGATTTACAAAAAAATTTAATAGAAAAATTGAAAAAAAAAAAAAAAACAAAAAGAAAACCAAAAAAACACATATCCGATTTCACTGGATTTCATTACTATTATACTAATAAATGATTTAATTTCTGATGAACTTGAAAACTAACTAAAACGCCTGCAAGTCAACTCTCTCTTGGGCACATAAGTTGCTAAGCTTTCTCGAGCACGGGACGAGTTAAAAAGAATAAGATCTTTTATCAGCTTTTTTTTCAAAATATTCAATTGAATTCTTATCGGGCAGAACGAGTGGAAAAAAACATCCTGAAAGATTTCTCATCGTACAAACAACAATATTAATGTATCCTTTACATAACCTTTTTTTCTTTGCAAGATTCTGTCACGTGCAGGAAAACAGGAAAGATAAAACAGTGAGATCAAAGTCATCATAGTTCATTACACATTGAGAACAGGTCTTATCTATATCTTGTTAAAGAACAATTAAATTTGATGTTGTTCAATTATATATAATTATGAATAACAATTACGGGTAATTTTGGGTTATACAAGTTTGGAAAATGGTTAGCTAGGACCATCAGCACGACTTGGTCTCTTGTTTTTCCATTACATAATTAAAATAAATCAAATTGTTTTCCCTTTGACTTGAAAAAAAAATTTTTCTCTTTTTTATGGTATACTGTTTTAATTAACTTTTGTGGCAAATCCATTTTCCATATTCTTATTGTCTTTGTTTCATACATAATGATGAAATAAAATTCTTTCATTAAAACGAATTATATAATTAGAATTACTTTGTTTCTACTTTGACTGAAAATTAAATTGTTATCATAATGCAATGTTTGTTTGTTTTGTCTATTTTCTAGTATCAACTCAAAGAACTTTTTAACGTTCTTTTTAAAAAATGTAATCTAGAATGGTGGAAAAATAACAAGTATTGTCTGTACCACCTTCAACTATGTACTCAAGAAAGGCTTTTCTTAAAATTTGGCAAAATATATGAAGAGAAAAGGAACCGTTCGTTGAAAGTAACTAGTGTAAGTTGATTTCTTATCACAATGCAGAAAAAAAAAAAAAAAGGAATAATCTAAATTAAATGTATACATTACAAGATCCAATGAAATGATTGCTGATTAAACAGTATAAAATAAAATAAGTCTAGTGTTTATCCCGTTTTGTTTTTTGTTTATTATGAATTTTTGAACTAAAACCACAGTAAGACTCCATAGGTTGACCTTACTAATCTAATAATTTCCTGCTTGGGATACACAACACATTAAATCAAAAGAATTTAAATGGACTGTTTCACTTGAACATTAGGAATTGACTCAGGACTGTGACCTATGGCAAACAGAGCATTATACACTATTAAGCTATATTACCTAAATGTTTGGAATAGAAAATCATAACACATCTACATATTTAAGTAACCACATTAGAGCACACAGTCAAGGTTATTTTACAAGAACTCATCTAAATATTGATCCCCCATTTGATAGAAGTGAATTTAAGAATAGATCTTTTTTTTTTTAATGCAAAAATTAATGAATTTTCTAAATTTGAAAAAAAAGAAAAAAAAAAAAAAATGAAAATATTCCAGTGCACATATTGGAGAGAAAATGTAGAAATTATTTATCATTTCACCAGTAGACCAAATATTTCTTCTCAACAATGGTTGGAGTGTTAATGTAATCTAAATCTTCCCAATACCATTCGTTTTTCTCTGAAATTTCAGTGATTTTTTCATTGAGCTACTTGTGAATTAATGTTTTTATTTCATTTCAACTTTGTACTCCATACTGAAACCAATTGCCTTTTCCTTAAATGTAATAATTTCAGTTTTTCTTTTTTTTTTTTTATATGTAGTAAGTAAAAAAGTTTGTTTCTAATTGTAATATTTTGGGGGAGTAAGTTGGAAGAATACCTTTTACTTATGATTATGCTCCCCTTACAGTGTATTTTTTATTGTATTTTATTTTCTTAAATGAAGGAGTTTTCTTCAAAAACCAATCAGGATATCATTTGTAGTTCTGAAGACAGCAGTTCTATTATGTATAGATTTGATTCCAATAATTGATTATCATATCATAAATGGGTATCATCTAAGATAAATTTGATCTGTACTTTTATATCCTTAGCAAAGATCATTTGTACAAAAATTTTACACAAAAAACTTCTTTATATGATACTGTTCAGCCAGATAATCAGGGATCTGACTATATATCCAGGAAAATCCTGAACTGGAAGAATATAAAAAATCCGCAACTGGTACATTGAAAATCTTACTCTTTTCTAGCAATATAAACATTTTGAAGCTGCAGATAATGTGTCAAATAATTCAATAGCTATTTAATAATGCTGAAAATATAGATATTCATCTTTTTTCTGCTTGTTTCTCTGTCCATAACAATGGGTTCTTCCAATTAAAGGAAAGACCATATCAGATAAAAATATCTCCAAGCCATCACTTGAAACAATGGACACTTCCACTTGAATAAATTCATGAGTCTCTTTCCTGCAAGATCATCTCATAGAAATTCAAATATATCCATGGATCTCAATTTCTAGTCTATAAATATTGCACTGTTATCAAAAATAGAACATTGTTTTCAAGAAAACACTAATATATGGCAACTCATATCAGAAGACAGTAAATGTCTCCTAACATGAAACAGCAACAGAACGTGATGTGAAGGTTCACGAACCTAACAAAACAAAGTATGTTTGGCATTTTATAGCAAAGAATACCCGTGATTTTTTTTCCTTTCAGTCAAAAAGTCACATATTAAGTAAGAGGTGAAGCCAATATTGCTCTCCCTCTACATAAGAGTAAATGAATGTATGAGTTAAATAAAACTTATGTGCACCTACCAGAAGTGATGCTGATATTGGGCATTGACCGACTGATGCACACATCATTTTCCAAACATTGGGCTTCAGTAGCAGTCTCCACACTATCATGTAGGGAACTGGTTTGGTTATGTAAGGAGGCTTAAGAAAAGAAAAATGAAAGTTATGAAACTCTTTTTAGATAGAAGTCATTATTCAAAGATTAATTAAAAAACCAAGTCCATAAATTTTGTGAACTAACAAAAACAATTTAACAGTGAAAAAGAAGAGTAAAAAAAATGAGAATGAATGAAACATTAAGAGCACAATGATGAACTTGAAAAATTACCAAACTAAAAAAAAAAGGAAGGCATTTTGAGAAAATAATTGAATGATTTATAACAAAGTTGATCATACAAGATTTGTCTGGAAAGTATTCAGCCATTTTGAATATCTCGAGGACTGGGTTGTATAGCCTTGATGCAACTTGGCAATCTGAGGGAACATTCCTGTGTATGTGTGAACAGACACTCTTCTATAAGGTTACTCAGTTGGCATCGAGACGTCATCGTGTGAACTTGTATACTGTGTGACTATTCCATTCACAAAATTTGGGGCAAAAATCACATCATCCAGGTTGTCTGCCCACCCTGCAGTCCAGATTTGGCTCCCTGCACCTTCAAGCTTTTTGCTATAGAAAAGGAGAAGATTTAAGCCTGTGGACAAGATTAAGGGAATCATGACAAGGCAGCTGATGACGATCCCAAAAAAAGACTTGGCAGACTGTCAAAGAGATGCTGGGATAAGCGTGTGGGGTTTCAGTGGGAGTGCACAGTAGACCCATTATAACAAATCTTCCATTTTCACAAACCTCAATCCAAGTTCAGACCCCCACCCCATCCCCAACTTCTTCAAAACTACCCCTCAAGCAGAAATAAAGAGAAAACAGGTGACGATGCAAGTAGGGTGAGGCTAGTTCAGCAGGAAGACAAATGAATTTAAAATTTTTTTTAAATCTAACCAAAAAGTTACATTTTGACAAAACTTGGATACATTTGTAGTGAGTGTCTTGAGTGGGAGTTTGACAATAGTTAATTATCGTTTAAGTAACGAACGAAAAAAGAAAGAGTCAATGAGTTTCGTTTATTAACCTTTGAAATGGTTTTGTCTGACTACTTTCCTTTTCAAAGTTGGTGTAACCTGCTTCAGTAGGAGGTCTTTCTATTTAGCTATTACTTCGAGAGCCACATCTTGAAAATTGAGGTCCATGCTCAAACCATGTCATAAGTGATTTTGCATTATATCGGGTCTTCAGTATACTTTGGAGAGGACTTTTCTTAATACTAAATGGCTGGATAATTTCTGGACTCACCTTATATATCTGCATACAGAACAATAGACAACATTTAATTATACACTAGGAGCAGCAGCATTTCAGCATATAAAATGTTTTTCATACACTGTCCACCTTAAGTAGGCAAATGTTTTTATCAAAACACACCACAAAGGGAAGATTGTCAAGTTTTCTCACATGAGGGAGTATAGGTTTTTTTTTGCATTATAAACATTGATAAGTGCTTATCTCAATAGAACAAATGTTATCTAGATTCAATTCTGATATAAGAGGGCCAGAGTCAGATTCAGTCTTCCAAATAAAAAACAATGATAATAAATCCTTTCTCAGTTTCATATTTTAATTTTCAAAATTAGTTTAGCATTTTCTTGTTTGAAGAGTGGGAGAAAAAAAAGAAAACAGCAGTGGGAGTTCTATTTTCAAGTTCTGTTGACCAAAGAGATTGAACATGCATTTTTTTTTTCTTACTTCTACAACATATATCTTCGATTCCTAATTTTGATTTGATGAACTAGAGAGAGAACAAAGCAATTTATATGAATTTGATAGAACCCCCCCCCCAAAAAAAACAAATATTTGCTAAACCCTTTTGATCCAAAAACTCACACTACTTGGTAAGCAATAGTATTCAAAAGCAATACGCCTTGGAAAGAAGTGCAAAGGAAACCATTGTTTCTTTCATAAATTCATTTTTTCTTTTTGTTTTCATTATTACAAGGTATGTTGGACTAAAATCAGTTGTTCCAACAAAATGTGATGAAGAAATTTATTTCTTCATGGAAAATGTTTGAAATACTACCATCTCCTACTAATTAATAGGCTATATATCGTCCATGTATGTAACAACCCGTCATCCCTTCGAAGTAATGATAGATTAGTCCATTGTCATGGTAAAGAAAGGAAGGTAGGAGAGGGATGTTGAAAAGAAAAGAAAAATTATTTTTTTTCATTGAGTATGACATAGAAATGGAATAGTTATGATATCAGAGAAGGTTTTGTTCTGAAAACACTTTTTTATTGAAATTTTTTTTTTTTCACCTGGAATTGTTCTTTATTCAAGTAGTTTTCTTTTCACCTTACCTTATATTTTAAACACACCTCTATTATGATTTTTTGTTTCCTGGATTCATATTCTAATCAGATTTTTTTTCCCCTAAAGTTCCAGGCAGAAGTGAGGAGAACATTTTTTTCACATTTTAGGGATCAAAATGAACGGCAAACTATTTTTTTTTTTTTTAGAGGTAAAAAGTGAAGGTAAAAATTTTTCTTTTCATTTTTGTTTTTCTTTCTTTTTAGGGATCAAAAGTGAGGGTATCATCAGCCCCCCCCCCCCTCCGTTTGAGAAAAGTCAAAAGTTGCCCACTTTGAATTAAACTTTTCCCAAGTAAAAAAAAAAAAAAAAAAAAAAAAGATTGTGTGATCTCCTTCAGGAACCAAAGGCCCCCCCATTCAGGCCTTCTGCAGGTGCTGGCTTAAAAATCCACCACTGAAGTGGGTTTTCAGAAAATAAAATATATTCTATAAAAATTAGATAAGAAACCCATTCCAGAAGTTATTCTTTAAAAAGAAGAGAGCACATGACTGCCAACCCCATTGTTACTAAAAACGGAATGAAAATCAGTTCACAACTAAGTACAATGCAGGGGAGGGAACAGAATATATCTGGAGCCACCCCAAATTTTTTTCAATCCTTCCTTAGCCTACCCTTTGCCAAAATGTCATTGGAATTCATTAAGAACTTTTGGAGATCTAATAAGTTCCAATATAAGTGAACACATAAATGAATTGTGGGGAGGGATATCTCGATTAGACGGGGGGGGGGGGTTCTTGAGTCAGCCCCCCCCCCCCCCCTTTAAACAATTCTTTCTTTCCCCATGGCCTACGCTTCCAGAAAATTTCATTGAAACTTATTGAGAACTTTGAGAGATAATGTGTGGACATATAACACAAGGAAGATAATAAAATTCCCAAGACCAGCACCCAAATTTAATCTTGTAAAATGTTTGATCTCCTTCAGGAACCAAAGGCTCCATTCAGGCCTTCTGTCAGAATAATTGCTAGTGAGTCCATTTGAATGGGTTTCACAAATGAAATGCAACTTATATTACCTTACAAAACTACTTTATCAGATTTCTCTTCCTTTTTTTAACAAAATTTAAAGAAAGAAAAAAAAGTTTTGAATAACAAAATTAAAATGAATTTTTAAAAAAGTAAAATATTTTCATGTATTCATAGCAAACATTATGCAAAACTCTAGAGGACACTTGATGCATTTTTTAAATTTTAAATCTGTCTAGTTATAGAATTTTGATAAACTTATGATATACATATGTACAGAACATATTTTTCCGTTTCTTTTTTTTCTTCTTTTCATACTTTTATGCATACATTAACGATTGTCAACACAATATCACCAAAACTTCTTAATGAAATTTGGTGGAAGGACTAGGGGTTATGGAAAGGTGAATAAATTTAGGTACAGTTCTATGCACAATTACTTCCCTTTGCAATGGCGTAAACAAAGGTATGCTCTCCTGAGTGCTATTGATGAATTTATGAGTGATAAATGCCATTTTCACTGAAAACTGAATGAAATCCATTCATATAGCTATCATGCAAGGGAAGTGACTGTTGAAAAAAAAATTCTTGGATCCACTCCAAAATCCAATCGGTACTTACGTAGCCCATGCACCATTCCACAAATTGTCATTGAAATTCATTGAGAACTTTTGGGGATATTGTGTGGACAAAGGTGAGCGAATACATGAATATCATAGTAAGTGCCCTTATGCTGGCCTTGGCAACAGCTGTCCTTGCATGAGTTTCACATATTGCAAGCTTCTCATCATCGCAAATTTCTTCAAGGTATTAGTGACTCATGAAAATAGACTTGGATGGCAGCACACATCCAAAGTGGCTTAGCCCACTTCACCATGCACTATCTTACCCATAACTACGGATATAAATGTATGAAAACGGATTAAAACAAATATATCACAAGGCAAAAAAAATTTGTAAGTACAAATATTGAGTTACCTCCTTTTTTTATTAATTGTACCTTTCCTGAAAGTTTGATCAAGCCTGATATGATTCTGCTGCAGGATAATAAAAACATCTCTCAAAAACTATTTTCTGGATCCACCCCAAAATTTGATCAATTCTTCTGTAATCCATGGTCCACCCATCCACGGAATTTCATAGAGAACTTTTGGATATTGAAAGGACAAACAGCTGGACAGACACGAGTGAATATGTACACCTCTTCTTACTTCATTGGCAGAGGTGAAAAAATCAATAAAGATTGATCTGTTGTTCACAAAGGCATCTGGATTCATCAGGTGTAAATCAAGCCTTTCTTAAGAATTAATTAAGAAGTGCTCAGAGAGCGCATAGCCTAGCCAATATCAGGAGGCGTAATTGTGCATGGATCCACTTATAAATTTAATGATTTCTTCCATAGCCAATTGTCCACTCTTTCACAAATTGAAATTCGTTGGGAACTGTTGAAGTTATCGTGTGCACAGTCATGATTGTATGGATAGGTGGAGGGGAAGGGGAAAAAAAAAAAGAAAGAAAGAAAAAAAAACTTGATTGAAAAAGAAATCCTGGATCCACACCAAATTTTTACCCCCTTCCTCACGCCCCCCCCCCCTTAATTTTCATTGAAATTTAGTGCATGCTTTTAGAGATAACAAGCATGGGACAAAAAGTAATTGAAACAAAAACAGTTTTAAATTCTATTTCCTGGTCTGTCTCAGCAAACTTTTACCAGGTCCCATTGGTTTGCTTGTCTTCACCATGGAAGGAGAGTCTTTTAATTACTCAATTTTTAATGTATGAAAATTTCAGAATATTCTAATTTTGAAACAGTATTTTATGCTTATTTATTTCTAAATTATGTGAAAAAAGAATCATGTTATTAGTAAAGTCATTATTGTGAGATTATTAGAACATGAGGTCTCATAAAAACAAAATTCAGTAACATGTAGTCTATTTTTTGGAGTGAATGCAAGACAAACAAGAAACAAAAACAAACATCTAATATACATTCAGAGATCTATTAAAAATCATTTATAATGTCACCATTACTAAGTTTTATAATGCTTTTGAACCAAGGACCTTCTGTCCTGTTTGGTACTTGAAGGGGTGAAATTTAGCCAAGGGTGATTTTTGTCCAGTGCCTTTTTTTGTCAGCACCAAGGAAATAACATGGAAAGATTGGGAAGACAGAAACAACCAAACATATACCTCTCCAACTTCGTTGGCAGAGGTAATAATCCTTAAGGAGTGAAACAAATATGTACAAATATTATTTAAAAAGTAAATAGGAAAGCAAGAGAGAAAAATCGCACAGAATCTGATAGAATCATTCATAAAACATTGATAAAATGGATCTTCGAAAGGAGAGATAAAAGAAAGCTTGTTCAAAATAACATTACTCACATAAACATACTTGTATTTCTGCTCAAATAAATCACTATGTGAAATTTTAAAATTATTTTGCAAACCTGTGAACTAGTGTGATAGCATATTTTTGTACAGCTGGTGCCTGGTATTGTCAAAGCAATTGTCTCAATTGAAGGGTGAGGAATGCATAGGCCAAGAACTAAGATGAAATATTGGAAAAGGAAATGAGGATTGGTAAGTTGAAAGAAAAATATCAAAGCTAGAAAATCACTTCCTAACTGCATTATTCAGTTATTAATAATAACTAGAGCTAGATTGAAAAAGTTTAGCACACAAATTTATACAAGTATATTTTTAAACAATTAATGTGTGATATCTGAAGTCTCATTTTGCTTTTAATCAAGTTTCGCATTCTAAAAATAAACGTTTATTTTAGAAAACTGAATTAAATATTTCACAAAAGGCTTAGTGCAAAGAGAAGCATGAAAGACTAAATTGTGTTCCCTTCAAAGAGAATCAGCTGATTATAGAACCAATAATGTTTGTACCAGATATCAATAAACCTTGTTCTAAAAATCTGATTTACAATAATTTGGTTGGAGGAATCAGGAGCTCACAACATGCCCACATTAAATATCTATCATTACATATGTTTAAAAAGACCAACCTCATAGAAACATAGCTTGGTACATATAGACAAATATATTTACCATGCTCAAAGAAAACCAAGTCTTGCTATACCCAAGTACCATTCCTTCATGCTGCTAATTACATTTAATGAAGCAACTTTATTTTATATCTCGGTCGGTGATATGATACATCTTTATCTATCAATCTACACCTCCCCATCAACACTAACGAGGCATGGCAAAAATAAATAATAAATGACTGAAAGTTTTGAAGCAAAGAGGAAATTGATTACATACACTGTTCCATTTTTACAGCTTACCCACTTAAATCTGTCATCTTTCTTTCTCAACATATCATCTGTGCAAAACCACTTTCAATTACTATTTTACATTTTTTGCCTTAGTGAAATGGTTTCAAAATCAAACAGATCAATAACACCAATAAAAAAAACTATCAACACACCACACATGCACTGACAGACAACCGACTGACACAAAACCAATCTGCATTAAGTTCTTTTTTTCCTTTCATCATCAGTCTGTTATTGTCTGTTGCTGGACATAAGAACTTCCCCACGATTCACCAGACTTCTTTCATGGGCATCACGGAGCCAATACTTTCTGAACTTGTCTAGTCCGTCTCTCTATCTTGTATTCTGCCAGCCTCGGTTTCGTATGTGTTCTGAGGATTCATGTTGTGAGCCGTGATGTCCTTCAGTTGTCAGCCATTCTTGCAACATAACCAGCCCATTGCCATTTGAGTTTTCTGGTGGATTCTATGATGTACAAGACTCCTGTTTTTTCCCCTAGTATATTGTGTTGTCTTGCAATCTGTGAGGTTGAACACAGTTCTCAGTTTGAGGGTCAGTCTCTCGGTTAGGTTCCATGTTTCAGCTCCATAGGTGACAATCGGGAGGATGCAATGGTTAATCCTCCCCATATTAAAGGAAAGTTGTAAAAATATAATTTATTATTAACGTAGTCGTTACAGAGTTAAATTCACCATGAATACAATGGATTTAAAAAGTGGCGTGATGAAAGCCTAAATAAATAGGTGAGGCCATGTCAAGCATGTGTATTGAGAAGTAGTAGTAGTAGTACTGGTAGTAAGCAAGTAAGTAATAACTGTGACTTGTTGAAGGAAAACAGCATAACAGCCAAAGTGGGCGGTGCCCAATTTGTGTATGTGTGGTGTGCGCCGTGTCGACCAGTCATTCAGGGTGTAATTCAATGAATGGTCTGTCCTTGAAGGGATGGGGGAAAGGGACAAAGACACCGTTTTTAAAGTCCTCTCCGGTTACAGAAAAAAGTAGAGACGGCTGCACTTGTTGATAAAGAGGCACACTTGACAAAGACGTATTTCAAAATCTCAACTGCTGGTAGTCATGAATAGTAAAATTAAAATAGAAATTTAAAAAAAACTCCGTAGTCGGAAGAATGAAGTTAGAACTAATGGCCCCGGCCCAGCAGCCTCACAACAATTCTGCCCGTGTCAAGAGACAAAACAAAAACAAAAATAAAAACATTTTTTTTTTTTTAGATAAAAAGAAAAAAAACTCATAGAAGTTGTGATATAAAACTTTCTTAAAGGGTCCAATAGTTCAGAGGGTGAAAATTACCCAAATGTTAAAAAAGAAGACACAAATGCGATTATTAGGAAGAAAAATGAGAAAGAAATAAAAAGCTGACCAATGGTTTCTGCCGTTGTTGTCAGAAACGATTATGTCGATGACACATAAAGCGGCAAACCTGTATATTATAGCACGTGGCAATTTAACCATATAGCAGACACTCGGGCACATATGGTTGTTTTTACTTTTCCATCTAGTCAGCTGTCAAAAAGAAAGGGTTACTTTCCTTCAATCATGGTTTCAGATCGATTTTTTGGGGTGTGTGTGTGAATGTGTTTTTTCTGTTTGTTTGTTTGTTTTTTATCGCAGATTATGAACAACTCTTTACATGAAAATAAATAAAGAAAATGTAAAACGTTTTCAAAACCTTCGAACTCAATCATTCTGTTCCGTGAACAAATGACAAGAGAGGGGACCCATCGGTGGAATTCTGTCTGTTGTCTTAAAGAGACCGGAGTTGACACAACGAATGAAAGTCAACGTTTATTCACTGTCACACATACACACTAAAATGAGTCAATCACTGAGAGAAAGTGATAAGGAAAAAGATAGCCGGCAAAACGGCCTAGTTCAGTTCCGTGTTGTTGTTATTGTTGGGTTATAGAGGAGGACTTACTTAAATTTTATCATCAAGAACTACTTACTTATTGTCATCATCATACCGGTATAGCTACAAGATATTCCATTTGTGAAGAAATAAACAAGTGTGTTGGGCAATGGTAAACGTTTACTGACACTTATTAAAATATAACTATGTACATCCGAACGTTAGCCTGTCTACCGAGACAGTGTGCTGAATCAAAAAAGAAAGATACTCCCACTCCCTAGCTTTCTTATTGCAGTTGTAAAAACAGGAAGTAGTAGCATCGTACTAGGCGATTCCATCCCAAAATTTGAAAATATGTGTTGTTTAGTCAATACGAGGCAGTATTTAAGAGAGAAAATACTCGCACATACGTCAATTTGGTACTTCAGAATTAGACACGGAAAGAAATGGATGGTTGGTAAAAGTTTGAGAAAAAAAAAAAAAAAAAAATTTACTTTTTTTTTTTGTTTTCACATATATCGATACGCACCCCCCTCTCAAAAAAAGGGGGATATAGATAAAAATAAAAACGTACGATACTAGAAGATAAAACACCTTTGTTTTCACGTGAATATTTGCCAGTTAATAACCGTGAAAGATTGAATAAATAAAACTTTACATAATTGTTTTAGAAAGGGCGTGACATCTGGCATGGAGAAATAATTGAAATTTAGCAAGCAAACCTAGACAAGTGAACTCGATCCTTACTGGGTGCCCAATCATTGTGCCCTGTAACTGATTCCACTATGCTTGGTGAATAACTATATTATTCTTTCAACAACAATAAAAAAAAATTTTTTTAAATTCAAAAATTCAAATCTAAAAAAATGAAATGCTGCTTTAAAAATTGCATTTATTAAAACCACCTTCACACTGATGGAGTAGTGAAAATGGTACAGACTGGCTATGAGAAAAAAAAATTTCCAAACCTCAAGCAGTTTCGCATTTACTGGATGAATCAAACATGAAATATAAGAATAATTCCATTACCGAATGATCCAAATTAAGGCTGATGAATGAAAACGTAGGATTCATACTGAGTATCAACTTGAAACGTATGGTTTTATACCATTACATTTGGAAACCATTTGAGTCAGAAAACTATGCAACACGCATGAATATCCACCAAGAGAAAAATGAAACCCAGAGCAATAGCAAAACAACGGGGAAATTGTCCAGAAAATCATTGTAATAGAAAAGAACTTAGTATCACGAGATCAAAACTTATCAAAGAGAAATATTTGTAAGTAATTATTAATTTCAACTGAAAAAAAATTAAGAGGAAGGTAAATAGTGGTATGAAAATTAATAATAATAATTTAAAATACTTCATCTAATAAAAACAAATAATAGAATAATTACTTTACTGATACTGAAACTACCAGTCACAAAACAAATACAGTACACAAGATCAGTGCAGAGAATATGCTTGAAGGTTAGATTTGGACCTCTGCCAGTCACTAGGTTTCATGGCTCAGTTGGTAAGAGTGGCAGGGCGTTAACCTGGCCGACCTCCAGCATCAAATGACACGAGCTTATTCTTTAGGTTCTGATCTGCACCGTTCACTCTATGCCAGAGGTAGGGGGGTGGCAGTTTCAGTAAAATTGCAATAGAGAGCAACTGAAACACTAATATGAAGGTAAATAATTGTAGAAAAATAATTAATGATTTATAATGATTCATCTAATGAAATGAATGGAGGAAGATTTACTTTAGAATGTCACTGATATTAAAGTGAATAAAAGTTTGTAAATTTGGGGGGTTCAGAGAGACTTGAAACCTCCTTTTTATACAAAATTTCGACATTTTGGTTGAATTTCATTTGAATTACAGCCTTTGATTCCAGCTAAACAAGTTTTCCATCTTATTACTTGGAAAGACAATACCCAGTTAGGATCTTAACAACTAAATTAGATGAGATCATAACCAATTTTTAAATAGTATCCATGAAGAAAATGAATTTCAGATTTAGTAATGTTTGATGTAATAAAAAAAAGTGTTCAGCTTACTTGAGCTCAGTAACTTTTATCCTCTTCCTCTGAACTACCATGGCTGTAGATAATTTTTCTCTGATATTCTAAAAAGACACTGACGTACCTCTAACAATAACAAAAGATTCAATAACTGATTTTAACAATTTTCTAAAAAGTTTATTTGTTACTTCTAATGTACTGTAAATGAATTTCCAAGTTTGATCATGGAGGAGAGCAAATTGAAATTATTTCTTCATCTGATTTTATTTTTAGTATAACGCTTTTTGGCAGCCAATGAGCTTGATGTCAAGTCATTTCCTTTTCATAAAATTTATATCAATTATTTGCAAATAAATAAAGAATCAAAAGTTATCTCCACTTGAACTACCACTAATCCCTAATCAGCAGGAATCTAGGATTTTCTAACAATGGATAATGAGTGCAACAAACATTGAAATCCATAGTACGATTCCCTTTTCAACATAGCAGTAAAGAACATTCCTAAGTAAGGTGTACAATATTCATAAACGGACTGGAAAACGATATGAAAAACTGGTTGCTTGGTAACAAAGATTTGAATACTTACAATGCAGCAAAATTATAAATATAAAAAAATGTTATACCTTCTTTGAAGTTTCATCATTGACATTTTTATGACAAAAATTGAATGACTTTTTAACATACTTGCTTACAATTTAGAAAATATTGCTTTTTGGGTTTGTATTTTTTTGCAATTAAGTGCGGAAATATTCATGATGGAGGAGGATAAGGAAAGAAATTAATCATTTTTGCATAAATTGAAACTAGTGAAGTAATAATACCCTTATTATGAAAAAAAATATTTCCACATAAAAAAGTAAAAATCTTTCTTTTCACAAAATAAAGGTATCCTTATCTTATGCAGTAATTGATATTCTTTTCATTTCTTTCCCTCTTTCCCTCTTTCAATGTTGATAAGATTTTCTTCTCAGCTTTTGCAACAAAAAAAACTGAAATCGTATCATTATTATCAGGGTGAGTCACAAATAAGTCATAGATTGAACTGGAAATCGCTTTATTCTTCAAGATAGAGCATTTTAATGGTACTGCGCTAACAAAATTTTCACTACTTATGTGCTGCCCTTGCTGTACTCAAACCCACAAACAGAATTCAGATCATTATGATATACAAAATAAAATACTTTCAGGCCCTAATATTAAATGGAACCAAGAAAAAAAGCATGCTCTTTCATTGTATACAATGACAATTTTAAGTTCAACATTTGTTTCCACACAGTAACATTTAATATTGTTAGATCTTATTACTCCACATGATAGGGGAAACCTAAGTAGAATAGTCATTCCATAAATGCCTATAAAAGAATTTCAACAAATATGGCAGCATGTCAAAATGGGTGTACATTTGGAGCCAAATTTAATTTGGGTTTCAATGACTAATGTCAAACACATAACCATATTTGGTCTGTTCCAATGTGGTCATGGAGTATATCTTGAGGTTAACGGGTCAGATATCTTGGCATTAAATATGTTAGAGAAAGTAGCAGGCTGCAACTATGATACATATGAAAGTCATAGACATCTGAAGATGCTTAACATAGCCAGAAAGATAATGCAACAAAAGATGATGGCCAAGAGAAAGCTAGCAGATTTAACATTATATAGTTTCATCTACACAGAAGGTCCAGAAATACATCTACACAGAAGGTCCAGAAATACGTAACTACTACAGTAATCATTATCAAGAGCTATGTTATTTTATATTTTTTTCAAATCAAAACAAGGAAGTTATTGTCATTTCTATCTTCCACTGTACATAGAAGCTTGCTTTGAAACACGCAAACAAACTAGAAAGCGCTCAAAGAGCACAAAACTCGGTCAACACCATTTTCAGGAGGAGTGAAAACTGCTTGGATCTACCTTCAAATTTGATAACTTTTTCCATAGCCTATTGTCTACCTTTCCACAAAATTTCATGGAAAACCAGAATACTTTTAGAGATGTAACTCAGAAGGACATACGGACGGGAAGACAGATAAAACTGAATAGATATACTTCTCCAATCTCATTGGCAGAGGTAAATAAAACTCATTAAATCAACCACCTTTTGAGTATCAGAATCGAATGTGATGATACTCTCTCTACACCAATCCAACATTTGTCAAGCCAGTGATAATTAAGTTTTCAAACCATCTCTTAATACTCAGTAGATTCTGCTGAACATAATCCATAACTAACAAATCTCAAGATTTTAGATATCTCCATGAAAATGTCAGTCTTGATACCAAAATATTTTTGCTCATTGTAAAGTGGAAGCCATGGCTCATAAGGAGGATGCACTGGCTTTTTCACTCTCAAAATCTGGTTTGAGCCAAAGACCAGATGAAGCCAATCTGATTCTAAACAATCAGCATTACAATACAAGAAGCTTAAATTCATATGAAAAATTCTTAAGAAACTTAGTTTTTCACCTTAATTCTAAGAGGAGAATCATTTTTTGAATACATTTTCACATACCTCCTTCAGTTTCCGCAGGATGGATTTTGATTCTTGGAGTGGCTGGTACAAGATCATACAATGTACTATTTACAACAGGACCTTTTAAACTCTCCTGAAAAGATAAACAAATAGAAATAAGCTATTACATGCGAAAATGAAGGTTATATAAATATCTATATATAATGATACCCAGAGCAGCAAGTTTGTTCATTCATCTTAGAAAAGAGAAAAAAAAGAAAAAGAAAAATGCCAAATCTTAGAGTAATCAAAAGGTCCCTCAAGTGGCTCAAGCAACTTTTCTCCATGAATATTGCCTTTTACTCCAAGAAAACAGTTCTATGCTTTAGCTATTTCACTGGGGCAGGTATTACAACAATATTTCAAGAGAGTTTTGAGAATCTGGAGTTTTTTTAAAAATGGAGAGGGGGGAGGTCCAGCCAAAAATCAACATTCAGAATTTCGAAGTACTGAAGCCATGAAAGATGTAACTAACTGGTTTCTCATTGGCCAATACAGCCATAACTCACTGACAACCAACTTTGTTGTGCATGTTTACAATTATCATTGGAAGAAATTAAATTTAAAGTACGGAAACCTTCAAGGAGAACAAACAAAAAACAACAAAAAAAAAAGAATTATATTAGAAGATATAAATTTCAGCTCAAGTAAATAATTGTAGGCAGATGAAAGTAATGGGAGGCATTGCGGTAGGCAGTAGTACCAGCAACAGTTGAAGAAAGAACATTGATTTCAATAGAAGAAATTTTCTTAAACTCATATTCAAAGTGTTGATGGAATTATTCTTATATACAAACCAATTTACAAGCAAAGTAAAGTTTTAGCAAAAAAGCTCTATTCAAAGGGGATATAGCATGTAAGTAAATTATATTACAATAATATTTCTTTTCAACTATAGTTATTGTTTTGCATAAAGTTAATAAAATGTTCTTTATAGAATAATCTCTCCAGTAGAATGCTATAGGAGATGTGAATCATTATTTCACTCAAGGTTTTAGGAGTATAGGCCCCATCTACCAGGGGATATTCACCCTCTGGGCAGGTATTTTCAACTAATGATTATAAAAATGAATCGAGCTTTTTCTCTCATCTATTCAAACCAAGAGAAACTTGCAAAAATAAGTTTTGCATATTAACTTCAGAAGGTGGCAAAGAGTAATAGTTATCCATGACAAGATAACAGATTACAAAGCAAATTATACCATGTAAGTAATCCTTTACAAGATGAAACCCCTGACTCACCAATAGAACTGAGTTGCCATCAATCACAAAACAAATTTAATTGAGTTAACTAATAAACTGCAATAATGGAAGTTTCTGTCATCCACAGTTAATAAGTAATCTTTTAGTCAATTGATTTTAAAATCAAAGATTAAACAACAAATAGTGTCAGTACTACTCAGATTATCAAAGGCTAACAAAGGCTCCAATGAACTGAATGCAAAAGACAGAATCATGTCCAAGATAATGACGGTCAGTTCAAAGCTTGGCCCTCACTCAACAAGTGTGGTTATTGAAAAGAAAAACACTGCCACCCACTATTGATTTAACAAGGAACAGATAAGAATATTTTGGCAAGCTGAGAATATCAGAAGGAGAAGACAAGATATCAATGAATGGAAGAAGAAATCAATTAGACAAGCAGATGATAACTTATTACTGATAGGCATAATTTTCTTAAGAAAAAAGCTTGGGTGAAAGAATTTCAGTGAAGTAACTACCATCAGCACATAAGGTTAACATAATAGGACAACCCAAGAGATGTAACATCTGTTACCATTGATTATTGACATTTGAATAATAAAAACTCTCCAATGTTTACAGATAAAAACATTAGTGAAATAGTGATGTGAGGATTCATATAAACAACAGTACCATTGATAATACTAATACTGGATTTTCAAACTGTAAGCTTGAATGATTGATATGAAGAATGAATAAACATTGACAGTAAACTTTGACTTACTCATAACTATGCCTCAGTGATCAATTTTTTTTGTCAACTGATCAGGTCTCAAAATTACAGCCAGATATTGAGATAAAATAACATTTATAAATTAACATTTGTATAAATGGCAACAGCATTTGGAAGCAGCTCATTAGCTACAAATAGAATCAATCTTTTTTAATTTTCTGAATTACTAGAAACACATGCCGACAAAAAGACTCACAAAAAAGCTATATGAATGATTAAGATCACTTTGAAGAAATTTAGTAATTTCTCTCCACACAAGGAAATGTTTGATAAAATGTGATAATTAAAAGACAATAGCAACTGAGGAGAAGACATCAAACAGAAATTTAAAAGCTAGATTTCAATGACAAAGAACTGTGCAAACAACCTATTTGAAATAGTCTAAGCAAATTTATACAACAATTTCTAATAAAGCTTGAACACCTGATTTTAGAGATGGGAATTTTCATTTTCACTTCAAACACATTCAAATAAACATTCCAGGTTACATGACAAAAATAGATTTAGTTAACTGACATTATTTTCTTGACCAAAATTAGATGAACTTTGAATACAAAGCTTAGATTACAGAAGCTTTCATTTAATGAGTTGAAATTATTGAAATTCTTTTTACTGCCTTTTTTTCTTCTTTAAATCGTGTTCCAGCCAAATAACAAACCAATCCCTTCACACAAGAGGAATAGTATGAATTAAAATCAAGATATAAGCCACGTGTGTGGCTTTTATTTATTTCACATATTTTGGAGACTATTATCTTACATTGATTCCAACATGTTTTGAGTATTCTTCATGTGTATGCAAGAACATCACTAAGCTCATGAAAAATGATGAAAGCAGCATTTATTCATCCACCATATAGATTAAACATTATACAGTGAGAATTCCAGATCAAAATTCAGCCAAGAACCGAGTCAGACTAAGGACTTATTAATCTACCCTCGTTTTACATTCCGTCTCTAGGAAGTTGCACATAATTTTTCATTTCCTCAACCACACCAGGGTTCAACAGTCACAAGACCAAGAATTAGGGTCTCATGTTAGCTGTGCTGTCATGAAAGCACTATGATTGTAAGAACTTATCAAGGAATCTATCTTCTTGTAGAAAGAATCAATATGTTTTCAGTACCATTGCTACAGTTCTTTAAACGGCAGTGACCCCTAATATGGGAGGCTTTAACTAGCAAAACTTTTTCTGGGCCCTGGTTACCATATTGTGTTAAAATTTATATTTTGCTTGCTTATACATACATTTTTTTAAAAACTCATTTGTGACTTGAAGACATTTCTTCTGTGGGGAAACTAATTTTGGTAGGAGGTTGCATAGAGTAGTCTTACTTTGAAAGGCTAATTTGAAATGATACTATACAATTCTATATGACCAAGATTACATACATAACATCTCAATTTGTGTTGGAGACAAAGCAGCTACTCTCTAAAAATCAGACTTGAGGATTGACCGCAGATTTACAACCAACTCAAAATTAAATCACAAAAGAAACAGCTTAGTTGATATGCACAGAACAAAAGAATATATGGGTTGATACCCAATATATTTAGGGAGCTTTATAACTACACACTCTTCTGTCTTGAATTATTTTGTAACAGAGTATATTAAAGTGAAATCAAATTGTTAAAGAATCATTACTTTATAAGTGAACATAATCTTCACTTGTACAATAATGTATTTCTGGTTCAGAATTTATCAATTAATATTCATATCAATCTACAAGAATGTTTTAACAATGTTACCTGTACATATTCTATCTTTACTGATAATTTCTCAATTTGGTATTCTAAGCCAAATGATATGCTAAATCCGATCTTACTCATGTAGATCACCATTAAAATTTGATTAAAATGAAATACGTGAATAGAATCAGATTTAGCATAGCAGTGAGCTGGGAATCAATCAAGTTGATTATAATAATGGAATCAAAGTTTGTATATCAATAAAACATAGTTGACCTTGGAAGCAAAGGCATAACTAAATATGTGTTCAGCCAGAAAAGCCAGGAAATACAGAAAAACAAAATTAGATGAATGAATAATGACTTTCTAAATGATTTATGTGATTAAACAATAAATAATAATTATTGTACAAATGAATAAATTTGGCAATTTTTATCTTCTCATGACCAATACTAAGATTGAATGCTGTTTTATAGAACTAAAATAAAATAACAAATATTACCATACATTAACATGAGAACAATAGCCAAATAGTTCATCACCCTTATTAATTCAGTTTGAAATTTCTTTTCCTTGTTTATCTCTCACATGATCATAATATCCTATATTAGCTGTAAGAAAAGAGTTTATATCAGATACAGTTCAATAGTGACAATATGTAAAGGTTCTGGAACTGAGAAACCCAAATACAATGGAGGTACATTGTAAATCAATAGCAAATCTATTTCAGAGAGAAGGCTGAAATGTTAATTCAAAAGAAAATACTATTAGCTGAATAACAGGTGTGTGTGTTTGAGTGCATGCTGGGTTTTTATGCCAACTTATTATTGGCAATGTCCTGTGCCAAATATCCATTGTGTATAGATAGAAAAATGTCTGGTCAAACTGATTAACTTGATTTGGTTATTTCAGCTACAAAAAAAAAAAATGAATGAACCACTAATATAGGTGAAAAACTTGTTTGAATAGATTATATAATTTTAAAGAGAAGAAAAACACCTAGAAAGTCGTCGGTGTTTATTAGTAACTAGTTTAACCATGCTGTCAAAAATGATGACATATAAGGATATATGTTGCATTTTGAATACGTAGATAATAGATTTGCATTGCAGTGAGCAAGGAGAACAGTCTTCTGTTGACTACAAAAAGATCTTCATTAGTTTTTGTTACTTTTTATTGTTTTTTTTTTTTTCAAATCAACATTTTTATTACATCATTAGAACATGAATGCTGTATCTCTTAGTGTAATAGAAGACACCTGCACATTGTATGTACATGTGGATTTTCAGATAAAAACTGCCTGTTCAAGTATATTGAGGATTCATTTTCTTTTCTTCAAATCAGTGGCCAAACAGAATTAAATTCAAAGTGAAAGAGAATTTATCTTCATAACTTGTCTTATACAGTAGAATATGCTGCAATAACCTTTTTCTTATTCTGATGAAGGAGAATGCGATATCTACCCTATTTCAATTTGATCAGGTCTCTTTTTTGCTCATTCATAGAATAACAGCATAGCTTAGTGACAAACCCATATAGTACTTAGCCTCATCATTGATTATAACATCTGGTTTCAAAGCATGATGGCTCTTGACCAAATTTATTACTGACCAATGAATACTCATATTTTATAGGTTTCTAGTTTGTGTTTTTTGTGTTTTTCCCCCCCTACAAACCCTCATTTTCTAAATTTAAAAATATAGATCTGCAAAATAGATATTGCTTTAAATTAGTATTGAAAAACCTGGAAGTTCTCAAAACACTGATTCTAGGATTTTCAAGATGCAATACTGGTTAAATCTGTTCATCTATATTATCAGCTCCATTGTTAGAGTAGACACCAGAAATATTTCAAGTTTTCAAAACAATTCAGTTGACTTCTCAGTCTGCGACCAGAAACTACTCGTGGGTAATGATAAAATGTTATGTAATCGCTTAATAAGAATAAAAATGTATAGTCCAATCAATCCTATACGAGTTATGTTCTATTATATAAAGTGATATACAAAGACAGACTAAAGTCTATCCCAATAGTATATTCTGTTTTAGAATTGAATACTTAATATAATAGAGGTTGAAGGGGAGTGTCAGGGAGGTAAGAAAAAAAGAGAAAAAAAAAAAGTACACGAGTATTTCTAATAATCAAACATGTTGATACAAACACCACGAGTACTAGCAGCAAAGTCTAAGGATTAATTATTGTAATCTTTTTATCAATGTCAAAGTTATCAAAGGGAGAAAAGTCAAGGATTCATATCAAAGATCAATTAAAATTGTAGAATTAACTGATGATACAGACATAGCAGGATGAAGGCTATCAACTGATAGTGCTTTGTATTATGATAAGGTTTTGGTGGTTCATCTACTGACATATCAACAACAACAAAAAAAAAAGATAAATAAATAAATAAATAAATGATATAGAGAAATTTGATATAGGTAATGTGATAGTAGGTATAATCTTCTCTAGTACAGACCAATTTTTTTTTCCTTTTTTGCTGGTGAATATAAAGTAAACAAAATGGTGCTTTGTTGCTTCTTACAAACCTACATACAAAAACAAACCAACAGTCAAAACCAACCCACCAATAATCAAAACAAGAGACAGAACAGACTGTTCAAAACCTGCTATATAGTTTACAATAGTATTTGGCAATATTTGTTTGAAATTGATTAAAATAGATTTTTAAAAGGGAATATAAAGCTGTTGAGAGATTTTTTTTCTTTCTAAATGCTCTGAAAATGGACACCGACTGGTTTCCTTGAGGCTTGTTACATTTTTGTTTGTAAGTGTGTATCCATGCGTGTTCCCCATAACTCTACGTTTACAATACGAGATATGTTGAAAAAGGTCATAGCTTCTTATATAACAAAGGCTTTTACATAAACATTGCATTTTTTACATTTCAAAAATGGATGTAAAGGAAAAAAAAAAAAAAAAAAAAAAAGAAAAAAAAAATGATATGACAGGTTCACTCAAAAAAATATTCCTCTTTCTTTGCACACTCTTTCTTCCCTATCTTTCTTATGAATGCTTAGAACTCATTCGAATTTCGTTAGAAGGAAAAAGATTTTAGCATTCATAGACCTACTGACGTCTATCACAGGTAAAAACTATGTATACTTTGATAGCTTAGTATATTGCTCTATCAATATCATTGTTATATAGAACAGTCTAAAGGTTTATCCAATTTATTAAATATGAATTCTTAATTTCCGACACTAACTCTATTAAATAATATATTGACTATTTTGTTCAACTATCTCTTGCCATCATAACATAATAATGTCCTCCCAGAATGTTTTTTTTTTTCTCTGCCAAGTACAGCTCTGGATGCCTTTTGCAGTCTTCCAGAGAATTGACCTTTTTTTCCATTAATACAATTTTGTAAGGCATAGAACAATTAGTAATCTGAAAGTGCAATATCTGGTGAATACAATAGAAAGCATCCCAGTCAAGCAGTAACAGTTTTTGCCAGATCATCCAAGAAACATTCAATCCAGTATCATCCTGATGGATTACTACAGCCATTCTCTTGACTAATTCTAGAAAAGCTTTTCATCGATCGCGGCCTTCAATTGGTTTAATTAGGAGCAGCACTTGACCAAATCAATTGTTCACTTCCCAGAAAGGTGCCCTTCGTAAAGAACTCCCAATCCCACCATATACACGTATTCTTTGAATGAAGACAGGCCATTGGTACAGTTGATGGTTGTTTATTTCTCTTCCCCTGTTATCTTTTGCTTTCTACCTTATTATTAAGTAGATTGCTGACCAAAATTCAAACATTTATCTTACATTCAACTAGCAAATCAAACAGACACACAAACAAACACACAAAAACCCATTCCAGAAATGTTATTCTTTTCACTCAACTTATAGGGAAGCCGCATATCGAACTAGTACGACCTAACTGGTGCAAATGATTTTCAGTAATTAATTTGGATATTTTCAGTATGTTGGCTATCTCCCACATTACGCAAGGTTAATTATTCTCAACTAATGCCTTGTTTCGATAGCTATCAACCTCAGCAAGTCTACCCTACTACAGAGCATCATTCAGCAAGAAATCTCCAACATGAAACTTTACAAATCACTTATGATATGTTTAGTCATTCACAGTATCTTCTTCATAAATTACACAAATTTTTTTGTGTGTCTGAGTTACCAACCACAAAATAAGAAGTACAATATCCTGAAAATGTTGCATTTTTCTTTTATCATAAGTTAGAATCAATAAACGAAACATAGAAATTTAAAAAGAAGATGTAGGTTGATATGACAGCTGACACAATAAAAATCAAAATAGATCTTTTTGAATGATGTTAGTTGAAACTGAATTCTCCTAATGCCATCTAATAACAATAATAAATTAAACTTTTCGAGCCAACTGATACAGAGAAAATAAATTGTTTTCAATAAAAAAATATCTATTCTAGTAAAAGAAAAATTGTGTACACTACTCTTATAACTATGCAGAATGGAACAGAATAAGTTACTTTCACATCCTTAAAAGATTGAAGGAAGTTAAAGATCTCATTGTCCTCTCTGAGAAAACTGATATTTTTTTCAAATTCAATACAAACAATGATTAAACAAATATACAATCAAGGTAAACATTGAAAAGAAAAGAGAACACTAATCAATAGATAGGCTGCAAAGATTTCCATTCATTGTACAAGTGAAGTACTTTCAGCAATTGGACTCACTGGTATCAATTGTCATTCAAATGTTCGAGCCTGCAGCAGTTTTGTTTTTTTTGGTTGATTTTTTCTTTAGAGCATGTCTTCAAGAAATTAATGAATAAAACATCCAAATCTAGCAGCAGACAACTACTCATTTCAGCCAGTTGAGACATGCAACCGATTTACTAAATCAAAAAACATAGCAGTAAAACTTTTCACAACAAATAGAAATTGAACTTTATAAAGTAAAGCATACAAAAGAGAAAATACCAAACTATAAGTGAGTATCCCTTGAGAACCCATGGACGTCATACGTTATATATTTAACTGAAAGTTATAACCAAAGATATTATAATTTGATCAAAAACTTATGTCAGTCAAGTAAGACAATACCTTTGAATAAGTAGCAATATAAAATTTTTTAAAATTAAAGTGTTCAGTAATTATTCTTATTATGATTAAAGAATAAATTAATTCAAATGAGTCAGAGCAGTCAGTGACAGTAATAATAATATCTTCGAATTTTCAGAAAAAGTTTAATCAATAATAATAATAATGTGTGTAAAATGTTGCTGAACTTTCTGTCTACAAAGCTTCATTGAGAATGAACCATGATTGAAAAATGTTGGCAATAAAATGTTTGAAAACTCAACGAATGCATTCATGAATTCACATGAAAATTGACAGAAAATTATCTCAAAGCACATAACTAAAATACTGTCATTATTTATGAAGGAAACAGCATTATCAAACCTTGAAATAATTCAACCATGACAATTTGTAGCTTACACAAGTTATCTCAAACCCCACTTATTTTGTTTAATTAAATTACTTTTGAATAGATTTGCTGCAAGAATATAATAAAAATGATTATTTTCCACAGCCTGAGATTCTGATAAATGATAAGATAGACTGAACAAATCACAAGATTAAGAAACTATTTGTTTCAAACAAGAGACTGAAATGTGAAAGAATGAAGGTTTTAAAAATCAAAAGATCTTGAAAGATGTCATTTTTACTTACTTTGGTGATCTGAAGCATCACAATAGTATGTTTGATAGATTCAATCATTGCCTAAGGAAAAAAAAATTAAATAGAGATAAAATAGCAATATCAAAATTAGAACAAATACAAAATATATTGAATTTGAATACAGCAAATTTGGAGTTTTCTTTGAATAACATTTTGCAAACAGATCTCTTCTGATTATTGTAATTCAGAAATTTCTAATACCTCTTCATGGAAACAACATGTAAAGAGATTTCACAAACAGAATGATATTTCTTTCTTTCAAAAAACCAATCTGTAGCTGAATATCTGAAACCAAGTAATATGAGGGTGATAAAAATAATTCAGCAGTCATTTTAAAAGAAATTCAAACGAAGATTTTATCCTAAACAGACATTCATAACAGATAAGTGAATCCTGCATTTTTACAATCAAGATTATCCAAGTAAGCCATATAATCTACTTATATAATACATTGCATGTATGTCAATATTTTTGCCTGTAACATTTATCATGGGAGATATCAATCAAATGCTAATTAGAGTAATCTCCCTTATTGGGGGGAAGCAAAAAATACTGTGTTCATTTTGGTTAAATATGAGCAAGAAAATGCAGAACATAATTTTTTGAATATTTTTTTTCTCCTTTCAAGTGCAATGCAATTGCAAAATTATTCAAATACTGCCATCATTTTTGACAGCATGGGTAAGCTAGTTCAAATATGATTGATGTTCTTATTCTAATAGAGTCAGTAAAGCAGGACATATAGTTCCTTTTGGAAGAACAAACTAGAAGCAATTTTCTCACTGGACATGATAAATCATGCTTAATAAATAACTTGTGTTTTAATCACAAATATTAGTAACCAAATTGTTGACACATTGATAAATGCATTAACACTAATATTTGTGAATATACTCAATTCTTGAATGTAGTGGAAAAAATTTCTCTCACAATTATTCCTATTACAAAAAGACATTCTATAAACATTTCCATTTTAATGCACTGGCAGTGCAAGGCCAGAGCTCACAATATTCAATCTTAACTCATTATTTGTATAAAAACTTTGCCTGTCTTCAGTTTTCTAGTCGTACCTTGCCTGGGCTAGTACAAAACGCTGGCACTGCTACCGTTCTAATGGAGGTTTTGTTAATGAGAAAAATGATGTTGCTATTCTCTCATTTTCAATGATTCAACTAACCTAAATGAACTAATAAAATTCAAGGTAATTTTCATCGATTTGAAGATTCAATAATAAGGTATCATTCATTAAGAAATGGACTAAATATAGTAGGCATAAAACTTGACTTTTTTTCTTTTTTGTTTTTTTTAAAAATAGACCAGTCTTCCTTGATTATACAAGAACAGCACAAATTAAACAAAGTCTTGCCCAAGTAACACATCTGTCAGTGTATATATTATGATAAATCAAAATCCAATAGAGCCACTCCCGAATCATTAAAAAATAGTCAATCCAGGACAGTGGATAGTAAAGTAACCATTATACAGCAGAGTCAGCTTGGACTGTTTTGACTTATTCATTTTGACTGAAGCCATGTCAAGTAGTTACATTATTTAAATGTTAAATTCTATTTTTTAAATAATTCAACAAAAGAAAGAGTTACTTCCCTTTATGTTTTATTTTATCTCTTCCCTGATTTTTAATGAAGGGGAATTATATTGATGCAAAATTTTCCCTAAAATTTTTTTTTGATAGAATCTTGCAGACCATCATTATTCAGTCCCAAAAGTATTTTCCTTGATTTTTCATGGTCTTACAAGTATATTGAGCATTGCATCGTAAAAGAACAATTCCTGTTTTGATTCAATGAATTCTTTGTAGGATTTTTCAACATCTTGAACTTGTTGGAACTGCTAAGCAGACAAGGAGTATTAGATGGAATGGAACCAGTGATAATGAAGTGATGGGTCTGGAGAATACACAGCAGGGAGAACTTCCTATCCTCGCTCTATGATCGTTTTCTGCACTGCATTCACAACAAGAAGACAAGCTTGTCATACAGCAAAATCAATAGTTGGCTTACTGAGAAAAGAAAATGGCTTTTCTGTTTCAATGCATCATTCAAATGAGCCAATTGCTCACTGTAGCATTACGCAGCAGCAGCTTGTACATATTTCAGCAATTGGTAATAAAGAAATCCTTTTGAATTCCACCAAAGACTGAATAACTTTATTCCTTAGTAGACTGTTTAGGTAGAGATATTGAAGGCGATCACGGATCTAGTCGGTTTCTTGGTTTTTGATCCTAGTTATAAATCCATTTTTGATCGCCAATGACTATCTTATCAAAAAAAAAAAAAAAAAAGTTTGGCAAGCAAGAAAAGAAAGCAGATGTTTAAATGCTGGTCAATATCCCTTTTCATAAGTTTACGTGAAACCTATTCTTCAAAATTTTTTCTACGATCTGTACAAGATATACTATGAATCATTTTTCACAAGCTGTTTATAGTGCATTTTCCTTCAAAAGTTCCTTCTATTCAGTTTTCAAGTTCTGAGCTGTTCCTTGGCTCAAAAATTACATTCTAATACTTTGCAAGTTATTCTGACATGCTTGCACCCACAGCATTATTATGATAAGCTTCAGTAATTCATTGCCTAGTTTCTGCAGAACTTTCTATCAAATTCAACTCAAAGAGCAAACAATGTTGAATAAGCATTCAATATTCAGCCATGATTTTCACCAAAATAAAGTATGATTATCATTTTTCATAAACAGGTCCTAGAGTATCCTCACAAAGAAGTAATAATGAGCTGAGTAAACTTCCAAAACACTTCTGAGATTTCTATAACATTGTGTAAAAATAGTACTGGAAACTTTTACATCAAACTTAATGTTTTTTTTTTTCAAGAATTCCCATTAACCATGATGAGACAACTCTAAACAGGTTGGCAAAGAGAATGTCATGGAAAAAAAACGGCTACTTAAGAAGCACATAATAAAATCTACTTAGTGTTCAAGTAAACAATAAATAAACACAAAATAAGATTAAGCCAAAATAAAACACAGCCTAAACAATTCAATACGACAGGAAAAGGTTTAAAGTGATCCTATCAACTTTCAATTAGACCAGCACCAATGTTGCCTCTAATTTTTAGCAGTCAGTGTGCACAGAAATCTTCTGGGTTGTTAATTTATTTCCGGAAATAAAAGTATGTGTGGGAATTCTCCAGCAACTTTTGCATTGTGACAACTGATACATAAATATTTCTAGCAGCTGAACGTTCATGACCTCATGAGCTGTCGGTGTAGCAGTTTCTACTATTTTGTTAGACCATTCAACTTTAAGCAAAGTTGAAGTTCTTTTGCATTCGTCATAGTGAATCAACATTTTTTCATTCATTAGCTAGCTACAGGATTTGAAGCAGCTCTTCGTAAACTCTACAACATGAACACTGTCGGCCAAACATAGTTGCAACCCTTCTGTACAAACCAGAACAGGAAATTAGTGACGTACAAATGTGGTATTTGAAAAAACTAACTACTAAACAGTTAGCTAAGAGATTATTCTCTGGAGGTATAATATATTATTATTACTATACTCATAAGTATAAATTTTATTATAATTGCAACAATATTTGAAATAAATAAATAAATAAATAGATAAACCAACCTTTTGTGCACACATTAATTACCTTTGTGCACTGGTTCCAAAAATTGTATGCCCATGTAGACATACAGGGAACCATGACCAACACAAACCAGTCCACCTCCTGAATCTTTATTACTGTAATCTTTACTAATTTGAGGAGATTGATCTTTTAACATTGTGTTAGTGCTTGGAGATATACATCTAGTAGTATTCTCTTCTATTTCTATTCTTTCAGAAATTATGACAACATTGGTGATTTAGTTCTGACCAGATTACTAACTCACTTCACATTTGCCAGCAGCCAAAAATTCATCATGTTCCTCGACCAAGATAGCATAAATCCTTCATTTTTTTTCTAAAATTGAATGAAGAGTAATATCAACACACTCGCCAATATAACATTACAAAGTTCTAATTGAAAATTGTATTAAAGACAGAAAATTTTAATAAAGTATATTACCTCGGCTGTAACTTTAATGATGTTGTACTTCTCCTTGGCAGATAGATCTTCACACAGCTCAATTCTATCTTCAAGAGACTGCAAGACAAAAATAGCAATTTCTGAGAAAAGGAAGATTTGCATACATAAAAAAATAGACATTTTACTCACTAGATAAACATTACTTAAATTGTTGAAACAGTTTTAACCAATTTGATGAAGAACTTTTTCTTTGTAATTAGTTTACAAGTATAAATGATAGAAAACTCAACAATTCGGAGAGAGCATAAACAGAATAAATATCAAAATTTATATAGTCATTGAATATTCATCAGGCACAAAAAAATTAATGTTACAAAAATTGTAAAAAAAGTATTCTGTGAATCTTTGTTTAAATAAGATTTAATGAATTTGCAGCCCTACAACATACAATACGTCTATCTTACCCATTTGAATATTGAAAAATTCTGAAGCTTGCTTCAATTTGATAGAACCCCAAATGAATGGTTTAAATATCAGTGCATCAGAAATATCAAAATATCATGAGTAGGATTCATTGAGCAGATATGTCAAAACTTTCATTCACTAATGATCCCTTAAAACGACAAATTCTAGTAATAGTGGAGGAGAGAATGAAATCATGATTGTATCTTAGTGCTGACTACATTTGAACCCAATATATGTAGGCAAGATTTTGGCTTTTAATGCTGCCCACTGACTTTGCTGCTACTCCAATCCTTCACTTAAGCATTTGTCACTTTCAGCATTAACAGAATATTTCAAGTAGGGAAGAAAGAAAAAATGATGATTAGTACAGAATTTTGCCAAGACCATTAACTGATGTATCTAAATGAAAAAAAAATAAAATCAACTTTACCTTCACCTGCTCGATGAGGATCTGTAAGTACACATCAGACTCGGACAGCTTCCTCTCAAAGTCAGCCATGGAAGGGATTGTTCGGTGGTCATGCTGATGAAGAAAAAAATCTGATGTTAAAGATCACAAAATCAGATAATACAATGTTGCTACCAATTAAGTACATTACTTTGGTAACATTAACACCTATATTCGGACAGATATATACATTAAAAAAATGTAAAATAGCAATATATTTTTTTTTTTCAAATTAGTTTCCTATCTTTTTATGATTTTAACTGATGTGCAGGTTGGCCAAGTAGGTAACAGTACAGAGAATGAGCTAAGCAAGCAGAGATTTAACACTGGCTAGGACATTCGTGTTCACTTTGCACTAATGCCTTTGGGAAAGGCATGAAACCTTCACTCACACCAGCTATGAATAAAATAGAACAGTGAAGAGACTGACACCACTTCGGGTGCTTAGGTCAAGTAAGTACTAATGTGATATGTGAAGGCCAAGTAAGGATGGCAGAAGCCACAGTCAGTGTAAGGAAACTACTCATTTTTGTTTATCATAGAAATTTCCTGGAGAATATGATTCGCTACCAAATTTTAAAAAAAAAAAATGGCATCATCTGGGTTTTAAAAGTGGATAATTTTTTTAATCTAAAATTGAACACCGCGTTTGATTTTAAAGATGAAATTTTGCATGGAGGTTGGGAAATGTATCATATGGTTCAGTGAGATGGGCAATCCAATTGTTTGTCCACGTTTTATAAACAAAAACCATGTTTTTGGTTCCAATGGGGATAAATTTTCAATTCTTGACGCAATTTTGATGAAATTCAGTCAGAATGTTAGAGAAACTTTCGGAAGCAAGAAATTGTTAATCATGGCCAAATCAATTATTTCTAAACATTTTTTTCTTCAATTTGGAAATGAATAATTCCCTTGATTTTTGATACATTTCAATGTATGAAAGTTGGGGGATGTATGAAGATTTTAGTATAACGAGTTATGGGTAATCCGATTGCTAATATACATTTTATAAGCAAAAAAAAAAAAAAAAAAAAAAAAAAAAAAAAAACATGTTTTCTGTTCTAATCGATTTGATTTTATACATTCTTGATTGATTTTTCTCAAATTTGTTTCAATCATTGGAGAAATGCCCAGAATGTGATTGCGTTAAATATCTTCCGAGGGTATAAGAACTAAATCAGTAGATATGAGGAGTATCCAAAAACTCTTCAAATATCGATTGAAATTACAAAACACTAAATAATGTATAATGCTATTCTAAAAAAAGCATACAAGTATTGGAAAGGATAACATCAAAAACAATGTTTTTTGTTCTTTATCAGATGATTTTTGCAAAAGGAGAAGCAGCATTTGGCAATGAAACCAGAAGAAAAATTTGTTTGTTTTAAGGGAAATTACAAGATAAAGAAGATGCATGATGAAAATAACTTTTTTTTTTTTACTAAAAAGATTTTCTAGAAAATAATGCCTTTTATTCTTCAAGATTAAATGATATAAATATAGTATAAAAATATGGCACAGCCACTCAAAATGTGTCGATCCAAATGAGAATTCAAGTTTGCAAAATTTTCATCAGGAGGAGGTGTGCTAAAGGCATAAAAACGTGGACAGAACACTTTATCTTTTTAATTTGTTTTCAACCAAAATATTTTCAAATATTTGATCGATTCTATACAATTATAATTGTTCTAATCTATTGTTTTCCTGCACAAATGGAGACTTATCTACTAAAGATCAATGCCAGGAAATTTTCAAGTTCTACAGACAATCATCACAACTTTCAGCTTCTTTGTCATAACCTGAACCTACATATATAAAAAGATATAAATGCTAACAACTTTATTAAGTAAGGTAAAAAGGGTTGTGTGGACTGTCAATTTTGGGGCCTTCATCCCAATATAATGATTTTGAAGGCTTCATTATGACTGAAAAAAACAAACAACATATTCAACATACTCTGCGTAAACTTACCATATTTACTTGGGTATAGTATGAGGAAATTTTATATGAAAAAAAAAAAATTAGGGTCAAAATTGAAAGGCAGCGATAAACAAGAGTTTAAAAAAAGAATACATAACTGAATTTTAGCTCTCAAAAGTGTACATTGCATTATATTAGAGATCACATTGTACTCAAGTAAATACAGTAATTTTATTATTTGTCTCAAACGGGAAAATAAGAAGGAGTTATTTACTCCATTTCAAGGACAAGCAAAACAATATCTAAGTAAACTTATTCAACTGTTTTAGGATCCAAAAATGATGAAGTTTCAATTTTGCGGAATGGATAAATGGAATTTTGAGAGAACAGGCAACAAAGATATTGGATTGTATTTGTGAGTGAGCAGGAGTACTTTATCTACAAAGCAATGCACATACACATAATATCTGGACTCTAACAACTATACAATAAGCAACAGCTGCGGGAAAATGGTCATTACAAAAGCAACCTCAGAAAATGAACCTAAAGATATAGGCATAGAATTCTATGCACTTATTGTTGTGCTACTAAACAGTCAAAGCAATAAAAAAATATAGTATATTCTACAATATCATTGTGTTAAGAGACATTTTCTGATATTCATGCCTCTACTTGTAAAAGCATGACATCTAGAATGATTACTGATAATACTCAACCAAACCATTGCAATATTTTTCATTGAGGATGATTAATAAAAGAGTTGATAATACAAAAAATAATTATCTATATAAATTCTATTTATAAGTAATAACACAACTCTTAAACTAGCTAAATTGAGAGATTTTTTTTTAAACAACAAAATATGGCTAATTTTCAATAATAGAGTTATGTGAATTATTGTATTTAGATCAACCTACTAATCTATTTAAAAAGACTTGGTTCTTATTTGAAAAAAGACAAATATTAATAGCAAGTACATGAGAAGAGAACTGGTCAGGTGAAAGACCACACAGCTCCTCGTACCATGTAACATTGTATAACCTGTCACTCGGAAAAGCGATGGGCACTGCCAAGTAACACCCATTGCCCAAATATGCCTCTGCCATTACATCATGGGCCAAGATGACCTATGATTCACCATGCCACAACTCACAGTAAAATACCATCCATCCCTGCTATAGTGGGGATTTAAATCTAGGCCAAGTCACATCGTTTTCACTGGGTAGGGATAATGAACTCCAACAGTGACAACCCAAACACAACCATAAAAACAACACCAGGAGGACAATACTCTACATCATCACCTACAACAACAGAACTCCAGATAACTTTTGAGAGCTAAATTGAAAATGTCAAATAGGACATCACTAGAGTTAGATTTTTCAAGATAATGAGGTTCTCTTATTACACAGTCAAACAGAAAGATAGACAACTTTTACCATGACTAACTCAACATTTCAATGATCAGATTGGACAAAGAAATGAAAATTGTGTCAACACATTTGAATGTAGAGCACAAAATGAAAGGAAATTATCTCGCCAAGCGGGTTCAATATCATGAATGCCTTCAAGAAGAAATCAAATAAAAGATGGACATAGACAAGCCCCAATAAAGAAACTAAAAACTGAATCTATCATCTCCCAACAGACAAGGGCAATACAGTCAAGGACAGCCAGGTCCTAAACTAAGTCAACGTAGGAAGAGAATGCGAGAAGATCCAAACACTGTAAAATGTTACATACAAAGCTATAACCACTTCATGTACAACAAGAACTCATCCTTACTTTCCAGCTTAAACTGAAAAAGTGATGAGTTTCTAACAGAACCAAAAAACAACAATGACACTAGTATCAAACTCAACCAAATAACTCCTCTCTTAGATTTGCCAACAAGTTCAAGCCAAAGAGCGAGCCGAACAGTAAATCATCGAAATCCAAAATCACCAATAACAAGAAAAAAAGGCAGAGGAGAAAAGAAAAAAAAGCGAGGGGGAAAAGAAAAAAAAAAAAAATGAAGGGGAAAATAAGATCACAGAAGGTATATAACAACAATAACAGAGAGAATACTTGAACAAGGTTGGGATTACAAAACCAGCGACAGAACTTTCAGTTCAGGAAGATTACAAATTAGAAGAGTACTTGAAGAAAATGGAGACTTAACAATGGATATAAAAAGAAGTTTTCAACCGTGTCACAAGCCCTCTAAGAACCTCTATCCTTCCATGGCTTTGCCAACTATCAGAAATCTTTTGATTCTGAGGAAATTCCCAAAGTCATTGAAGCAATCAAAACTAAGGCATAGACTCTGTATGTATCAAAGTTTAGAAAGACTAGAAGTTCTTTCATATCATAAAAAAAAAAAAAAAAAAAAAAGTAACAAAGCAATACCACAAGCTTAAACAAAATTATTCACAGCTTGCCTAAGATGGTCTCCCAGAATTGGACAAATTCTGGGACTGGACAAATAAAGGAATCAAAACAGATGACTAATACTCGTTTCCTCAGATTTGCTGACAACATCACTGTTTTTGCCAAAAACTTTCATGACCTTCAATGCTGAACGCGACGAATGGAAAAAGCAAGAACATTGCTATCCACATGAACCTTAACGAAACCAATGTCATATGCAAAAGATATGTCAGAGACTGAGACACAACACTCAAGATTGATAAAAAGAGTGGATCATTACATCTACCTGGAACATTCTAATTGAATTATCAAAAGAAGAATTCAAGCAGAAAATCAACCTAGGTTGGCAAGACTTCAGCAGAGCATGTTTGATACTCAAGAACAGAGGATCCTATTGGTCTTAAAAGAAAAGTCTACAACTACCGCATACCCCCAAGTCACCCAGGGGGCTGAAACATGGAACCTAACCACAAAATTGACTCTCAAACTAAGGACCATGCAACGTGCACAGGAAAAATCATGCTAAACATCACATAGAAAGATCACAAGACAGCACAAAATATCAGAAAAACAGGTGTCTGATATCCAAAGGGTTATGAGCGAACTTATATGGCAATGGGCAGGCCACGTTGCAAGGATATCAGACAACCACTGGACAGTGATACACAACATGGATCCCTGGAGATCATAGGAGAAATTGACTGGCAAAAAGTAAGATGGCATGATCTTGGTAAATTCAGAATGTTCTGGTAATGTGAGGCTCAAAATTGAAAGAAAAACTTGCAGCCATGGGGAAGGCCTATGTCCAACACCCACTTTAAACATCTAATGATGAGGATTGTGTGTGAATGCATGCATCACTATGAAAATTATATCAAATCGATTAACAAAGATTTGCCATATGCAAACAGAACAAAGTAAATAAATTCTTACACTACGTTGAAGGAAAAAAACTTACTCGTATACAAATACAAGTGGATCCTAAGAGAAATAACTTCAAATGTAAAAAACAAAAAAGTGAATTAGACACTTTTTGTTGAATAGAAATGAATAAATACTTGATACCAATGATAATAAAGAGAGCAATATTTGAAATTTTTAAATACATTTTAATTAAATTTAAGCATTTAATCTATATAATGCTAAAATTCTCATTCTGTTAATCTGTGTGATTTCTAATTAGCTAAAATGGTGCATGATAACTATATATATTTAATGAATTAAGGTATCCCTAAAAAAATCCAGCTGATCTGCAACAATTATAGTGTACATGCTCCCCCATAAAAGAAAAAAAAAAACTTTTCAAGGGAGATGACTATTAAATGTTAATCATAGAACAGTCTCCCTTATTTATTTGCAAATGTGTGAAAACCCAAAATTAATATTCGTTCTGGTCACTCAGATAGCACTATTATTCTCTTAAAGGTTGATCCAAAAGGTCACAAGGTTATCCAAAAGGTCACAAGGTTATCCAGTCACCTAAAATTGACAGAAGATGAGTGTGTGCACAGACTGTGATTACTCTACTACTGGCCATTGTATAAAGTTGACACTCGCCAAATATATTTATCAGCCCAGAAGGCAGAGCAGTGTCGAATTTTTTGGATCAGTGGTTCTCAATAGATCTAATAATAATAAATATAACCTTTAAAATTATCTAAATCAAGATATAAAAAGAAATAAAATGACAACAGTGAAGTGAAGTAACCAAAATACTCTGAAGCCATAGTTTCGTACAACGGACGGAGAGTTATTTCATATTATGTGGCTGGCTGCTCCACACACCATAAAGTCCAGCCCGTTACAAACATATTTTGGAACAGGCACTGTCTTAGTATATAAAAACAGAAAAAAAGTACATCTTATTGGAACCAAGATATTGTTTCAGTACAAAGAGGAGAACCCAAATGAATGTATTAAATTCATTTAAGCCCATTTCTACACATCATCTTGTACATTTGAGCAAACTCTTTTTCTCTCATTATTCACTCAATGTTGCTATAGCAATTCTTTAAAAGTAAACCCAACCTTTGCAAAATTCATAAATCATGAAATCACTCCAGACAAGTCAAACATATCTATGCAAATTTTCATAAAAAATTGATTAACAAATTCATAACAAAATCTGAAATATTGACAGCATTTGCTCTGCCAACCTTTGAAGAAATATTTATAAAAATTAGATAAATTATGGTTTTAAGAGCAGGAAATATTCCGTAGCATGAAGATGTGTGTACAATAAGAATAATGTTAGAAACAATAATACAGGGAAAAGTCAATACAAAGAGCACCAACTACATGGGCCACCGAGATAGTATCATTTGACTAATAAACAAGATTGTCAGTAGTAGTTCATCTGCACCATCCAACACCGACTGGTTATTTCCACAACCACCCAAATTCAGGAAAGAGTGACATTCAGTATAATGTCTATTGTCAGCTAGTGATTAAAAAATATAGGATTTATATGCATATGTAATTATTGGAAGTGGGGAAAAAAATCTGATTAGAGTGCTAAAAGCTATTGATTCTCAATGAAATACTGTCTGGAAAAGACAACCATGAATAAAATGAGGATTGTGCCAAATCTTTTAAACAATTTGTATTAAAAACAAAACACTGAAAAAAGGCTAAATAATACTACCTCTGTCCCATAATGATTGTTGCATTGGCATTTTTTTTTCTCCTTTTTTTAAATCACAACTAAATGTAACAACTTTTACAGGACAAAGGTAGTAAAATGAAAATATATGATTGGACATACAACTGGTTTTATCAGTTATAACAAGAAATTATTTGAAGGTTATGATAGCCACTAGTGTAGCAACAATTTTAAAAAAGCAGATATTCTAGTACCAAAAGCAGCTTCAAAACCTTGACATATGTTAGAAGAGACCAACATTGGTGTCCTGCTTACCTTTTGTAGAGGTTTTGTAACCACCAAATTACATATACCTATGTTTCATCTATATGAGTAATTTGGCCACAAGAATTTATCAGTTGAAAGTCAACTGATTATATTCAAGCAATTCATATACCAGGTTGGATTTATGAGAGTTTAAAAGCTGTGAGAGGCTACAAAGTTTACACTCAATAATAATCAAGCTAGAAACATACCTATCTAAATAAAATATTTCTATATTACAGTGTATTAATGTAGAAAATATCCAATTCAAAATTTTCCTAGCTATATAGTCATAATACATAGAATGATTGAAAAGAACTTAACAGAGCACCAAGTACAAATTACAGATAGAAAAAAAAATCCTAAAACTATATCAATTTTTCTGCATGAAGACGAAAAAACATTAAACATAATTATTGTTGTAAAACATTCCCACTGTAGATGCAGAATCAATTATTTTCAATTCTAAAAGAAACAAATTAGGATTAATTTCTTTTCACGCTAAGAAAGAGAGAGATATTACTTTAAACTATTGAAAAAAATAATTCTACTCACCTTTGCAAAATGTGTATGCCGCAATATGGTATTTTCCAATGATTTAATCCATTTTTCTCTCTCATCTGCATCTCGAGCTGTCAGGAAGAAAATCAATGGAAATAAATCTAATGCTTTACAAGTGAAGACAATAGCTATGATGAGAGTAGATAATGTAATGTTAATGTAGATATTGGTTTAAAATTAGTAATTTCACTTGTTATGAATGGTGTAGTGCCAGCCATGAAGCATCAGTAGCATGTCCAGTAGCTGTGTCACCGCATGTAAGCATGGAGTGATGAGCCTGAAAGATTAGCACTAATGAACAACACAAGGGGAAGGAAAAAAAAAAAAAAAAGTTTCCTCCGACTGATGAAAGGTCTAACTAATCAAATAGTAATTAGTTGGCAGGATAGCAAACCAACAAATTATTAAACAACAATAGTGATGAAACAAAAACTGGAAGAGCGGAGAGTGTATATATTTCTTTCAACCAGCATAAACAATCTATCTCACACATAACAGGACCGCACTAAATACAAAATCTAGAAAATAAACTAGCAGCAGTTTTATAAATCAATTTGATAGCATCTATTTTCATAAATGCCATAACTATTTTTTCATAGACTAACAAGTGATTTTTCTAACGTTTTTATTGGTTCTTTATCAATAATATTTTCTCAACTTTACTTCAACCCGAGTCAAAAGATGCAATTTAAATAAATTTCACTGCAACCATCAGAAGTCAAATTTTTTATGTAAAACTCTGCATCATTTATCAAAGTTGTATTCATCTCTGTTTTACTACTTTAATATTCATATATTAACTATGTGCAAAATTTCACGAATATATCTGAATTTCAATGTAATGATTTTTTTTAGAAAAAGGAACTACAGAGCTCATTTCAGTTGAACAGTCAACTGTTTCAAACTGTGGGTAGGAGATTTTCATCAGCAAAATTGTTCCGTTTGAGTGAATGTGTCCATTGTTATGGACAGAGAAACAAAAAACAAAAAAAAAGAAAAAAAATCAGACTGTTGATTATGTAAGTACATGAGCCTAATTTGCAAATTATTCCAACAATTCTTTCATTTGTACACATCAAAGTTTCTAAGCTCCAATACCTATCAATTGTTTTCTATCCATTCATCTCTCTATTTCATTATTTTTTTTTTGTTCACAGCAACAATTAATCACAATTTTTACATATAATCTATTTTCATCTTATACAAATAATATTTCTTGGTAAATCCCAACTATTATTTTTCATAGTTTTCCTTAAACCATTTCTGTATTTGTCAAACATTAAAGACCAAATATCCAGTAATTCTGAGGAAATCGAATTGGTGCTAGACATGAAACAAGTAAATCTAGCATTATTGATATAAGTATTTCAAGTTCTCAAAAACTAGTAGTTTTACAGAATTTGGCTTCTTTTTATAGTTTAATTAAGATGTTCTTGCAATGTTTGTGGTTTCCAGATTCCATGTATTTACTAAGCATCAAAACAAACTTGGGAAGTTGTCAGAAAGTGATTAACAACAGCAAAGAGTTTGGGGTTTTTTTAAAGGCATTTTTCCTTTTTTTCATTTTACTCATGAAACATTCATGGAAATTCTTCAATATCAAGTACTTTTCAATATTCTTTCACTATATTCCGTTTTTGCAGAGATTTCTTGCCAAATTTTTTGATACTTTGCCTTTGTATCTTTCAACAAATAAGTGAAAGACACAAAACCAACCATGAAAAATATTTCTAAAAAGTAACATGGTTAATTTTATCATCAAATACGTAAATATACAAATTAAACTCTCCAACAGAAAGGTAATTTAAAGTAGAAAGCGTCAGATAGAGAAAAATCCCCCAAGTAAAACTCACATTTCTCTCGAGCTGTCTTGGGCCAAGTATCTCGTTTCATGATTTTTTTTTCCCCATCTATCAAAAGATGGCTGATCCTCTGACAGAAACGTTTCATTGCCAGATGTACAAAGAGTGTCCAGTGCACTGAAAGTGCATGATAGATAGTGGAGAAGAAATGAAATTCTGTTGAATAAAACTTAAGCCCCAAAGAAGTGAAGATTGCAGTCAGCAGACAAGTGACATTGTCTATGTCTGGTGGCGAATGGCCTTAATGACAATAACATTGAAAGAGGATAGCTATTTTGGGAATCGGGTAAGTCATACCTATGATCATCACTCTTGCCATTACTGCTGACCACTAACACAGCTATTCATTTACCTGTATAGAGGCATACTAGAAGGAGTAGCCAGAAATACAAAAGGCATAAGGGTTTGCTGGGGTAGACTGTTTCTCAAATAACCATTTATTGAAGATGAATGACAATCAATGAGTAGTAGTCTTTCCAGATAGTCAGTGAACCATCTTCAAATAGCTTGAAAGAATGACACATTATCAAAAGGACAGATGTGTGAGAGGCATTCAAGAAGTGTATTAAGACTGAAATTGATAGGTGTGCAGACAAATATTTTGAATTGTAAATTCAATAATAGAACAAAAATTACTTCAAGTTTTGCTGCAATAAAAGTAGCAGGAAATTGAGTCTCACAGTATTTTTATAAGGGTAAAAAAAATTAACTTGAAAACTCGATTTTCGGATCATATCATATAAATGCTAGTGCAATTGGTGATACAAGCTGAAACTGAATGAAAGAAAAATTACAAAAAAGTTTACAGTATAATTACCTCGGCCAACAAAATTGGAGAGGTATGTATATTCAGTTGTGTCCATCTTAGTCTTTCCACACAATATATCAAAAAGTACTCAATGAATTTCAATCACATTTTGTGGAAGAGTGGGCAATAAGATAAGGATGAGTTGGTCAAATTTTGGGGTGGATCCAGGAAAACATTTTTGATTGATAGATATTTTTCCATTTTTTTTTTTCTCCATACATTCATTTATATGCTCATGACTGTCCACATGATATCTCTAAAAGTTCTCAATGAATTTCAATGATATTTTTTGGAAGGTTGGACAATAGACTATGGAAGAACTGATGAAAATTTTTGGTTAGATCTATGCACAAATATTCCCCTCAAAATGGCGGTGGCAGAGGTATGCATCCTCAGAGTGCTTTCTACTAAACACTGAAGTGAATAAATGTTAAAATGTAGAAAAAAAACATCAACAATGCTTTATGACTGTAATTCCCTCACAATTGACATGAAATACTTGCAAGAGGAAAAAAAAACTTTAAAGTTTGTTGCAACTATGTTTAAATTTTTTTTTTTCTTTTGAATAAATCTCCTAATGATCGAGATCACTATTTTGAATAGTTCAATGAACTAAAAGTGAATCCTGTCCTAGTCCAGCTCTTTTCAATGACTCCTGTCACCTGATGATTATGACTAGCTGGACACAGCTGCATTGCCATAACCGATAAGGGTTAACTGAAGCATGCTATGGCTCTGCATAAGCAATGCAAGCTACATCACATTAGCTCAGGACTTGTCCGAGATCAAGTCAAGCTTATTTTAATGTATCCACAACAATATTTGCAGGGACAAGAGCCATTTTTTGGCCAACCAGGACCTGATCTTGACCCAAGTTAAACTAATCAACGTAAGGAAGCAAGTAAATGACCTGCTCTTTTCAAAGGTGAAGCCTTCAGTGGGCTATGTATGGGGGTGTGAAGCTTAGTTCAACTTTAGTTGTAACCTATGTTCTTGATGATGTTTGAAAAGAAAGTGATCTGAAGTAGTTTACTGAAAAATGAAAAAGAAAAAAAAAAAAAAAATTAAAAGGATGAAATATGACAAAGCAATAATTGGATTAAACTTTGGTAGTAATCATATGGTACAAATACATTTAGAAGCAGGATGATGCCACCAACCAGGGTTACAAGAGATGGTTATAGGGTTATAATTGTCAAACTAAAATAGGGTCTATGATGACTACAATCAAAATGAAAATAACACTAAATATTATTGATTGCAGATCACCAAAAAAGAGTGAATCAACAGGAGAGCACAAAGAGCAAACCTCTGCCAACACCATAGATGATGGGGGGGGGGGGTAACCAAGCACGGTTCCGCCACAAATATTCACTTCTTTCTTAAAGTACGACCTGAATGACAGAGGTCAGATATGCTCTGTATGGATCCTACAAGAGAAGGAAACTGCCCGAGTGGGTCAGGTGTAGAAAATCATTTTGTAGTCAAGGTAACACAGAGACCAACCGATTAACAAAACCACCTTTTATACCAAGAGCAGAAGAATGAATCATGACTATTTGTTCAGGTTTAGATTCAACCTTTAATGTGGTTTACAAGAATGTCCAAATTGTTAATAGCAAATCCATAAGATACAAAGTAACTTTATTCAAATCCTAATATGATAATCCTGACTAGGAATTATATTCATGTCTAACATTAACTTGAAAATAATGTAGAATTTTTAAAAAAAAAAAGAAAAGAAAAAAAAATCACAATTGTCAGACTCTCGAAAAGAACCACAAATTGATGTTAAACACAAAATATTTGTACTAAAAACAATATACTTATATTCACAAAATGAAGAAATGCTAGAAATACTTAATTATTTACACCAAGTTGATTAATAAGAGAGAGTTTTGATAGCTAGCCAGGACAATAAATGAATTGGCTTGAGCATATTACTGACATGACTTAAATAACCCAATTTGATAATTCAAGTACATTCTTCATAGACCCAAAGCTATAAAAAATTAATGCTAAATGGTTTAGGTACATTACAGAAATTAATATTGACAGTATGAAGAATAGGGTATTATTTTCTCAAAAATTAGAGTTAATGAATGAGAAAGTTGCTGAAAGGCGGTGTGTGTGTGGGAGGGGGTATTTATTAAAATTTTTCATTTTATATAAATTTTCGTTATGTATATCAGTGTATCCCCAATCTCAGATAAA
This sequence comes from Thysanoteuthis rhombus, assembly GCA_963457665.1. Lineage (NCBI taxonomy): Eukaryota > Metazoa > Mollusca > Cephalopoda > Oegopsida > Thysanoteuthidae > Thysanoteuthis > Thysanoteuthis major. The sequence continues at coordinate 39,530,998 of OY735213.1, forward strand.
CAGTGCATTTTAGCCAGAGGTGTTGAATTAAGGTACGCCTTAAAATCTCTGTTAAGAAATTGTTTTCCAAGTGATTGTTACTACCCCTTATTTTCTAATCCTTTTCAATAAGTTTTTCCATCATTGAATTAAAAACATGAAAGAATCGAAGTTATTTCGAGTGACTAGAACAGTGTTTTAAAAATCAAGATAAACTACCATTCCAAATGGAAATTATGAAAAACCGCTAGCCATAAATGCTGCTTTTCATTTCATAAATTGAACAGTAGGGTTGAAATTTTCCTTGATGAAATTACCATCAGTATGATTTGAATCATAAATTTATGACTTGGGAGTGGGGAGTAATAAAAAGAAAAACATGTCTGGTTAGTCACTCAATAGGAATTGGAAAAAGGGGTGATCAATGAATTTTACTTTTCTTGCATTTTTAGGCCTTAGATAATTAAAAAGAACAAATTTTCAAGAAAAATAGCCTGAATACTGACAGAAACTAAGGAACCAATTGGACATAAAATTTCATTGAAAATCGAACCCTCCCAATGAAATCCTATAATATGGGAGAGAAATTTTTCAAAAGAAAAAAAAAAAAAACGATAATATTTCCTCAAGTCCTAGAGAGTATATGCATGTGTGTGTGTGCGTGTGTGCACACAAAATTTCAAGTCTCTTTTCTGAATGGTTAGGGTTGGAAGAAGTGCGGATAGATAGACAAGTAACTTTGTACCTACCTACACATAAATGTCAGAACACAAGAATAACCTAAATCCAGCAACACTGATTAAATCAGTCCATTGTGGGTAGTAATGATTTTAAACAATATGAATTCAAGTTTTAAATATACTAGCAGAATAATGGGACCATAGGACAGGTATTTGGTGCCTATTAGGTGAAATTTAAGAACTACAAAAGATCTTTTACTAATTTTGATTTTTAATTGTTTTCTACTGCACATCTAACAATGGCTTCACCAAATTCAAACTGCCCAGGTTACCAGTTTCATTATTAATCATGTAGACTGACAAATATGACATTTTGTTTGGAATCTTTAAATGAAATAATAGTTAACAAGAGAAAACAATTTAAATTACATTCATAATTCAACATTAATCTAACAAAGGAAAAAAATTCAGAATCACTTGGTTATAACCTACAGTCATCTATGTTTACAGCCAAAATGACATTCAGCCCATCTAAAAAAAAATTACTGCAGGACCATGTTAATGGCCATCCTTCAGGACAGCCACTATAAGAGGAAAAAAATGAGATATTGGTTGGGAAGAAATTACATCCTTTCAGGTAATTCCTTGCTTCATATTGCACAAATTTATATTTTCAGTTCTATTTGGTACCTCCATGCACTTTTGACAAGATGACATACATTGATAAAAAACACCCAAAACTTGTAACGTAAATTTCGTGATAATAAGAAAGACTATAGAAAAATCTGACAAACATTTTTTCATGTCTAAACAGAGACAGATCTGCCATAGTCGGTCAACATAAACCTTCACATTTTAGTAGAATACCATGTTGGGGGGGGGGGGTGATCAATTATGAAATTGGATGATCAGTAAATAAGTTACTTCTCTCTCGACTTTTGTTGGAACCCGTAAAGAATCAGAATTTGAAAAACAGAGCCACAAATGAAGAGACAAATTGTGTACAGAAGTGTACAAATTTATCTTTTCAAAGAGGTGAAAATTAGAATTCATACAATAGATAATGTAAACTCGCAAGTTTTTCAAATTTATTTATATATTTATGTTGTTGCAGGTGGCTGATCTCAAAGTCAGTATCCAGTCATAACAGGTCTCTGTAGAGATATATAGATGGGGCCCAAAAGGCACAGGAATTTTTTAAAAATAGAGATTCAGAGCCAACTCAAGACAGCTCTATTGTCAGATGACCCCACAAGTCATCCCTTGCAAAAGCATTAGTGGTATGGTTGGGAGTCTTAGGGAAATTTCAAACAATCAAGACCTGGATATGAAAAAAAGGTGTCAATAGGGTGTGGGGCTTTTTCCATTAGATATACAAATTGACCATCACCCAAATACAGGTCTGTGGGATCAAGTGGAAAGTTTTGATCGCTTGATGATGTTATTCAGGACGATGATAATGCCCAGCTGGCAGTGGGAAAATCTTTGATTCTTGAATTCCGAGAGACCTTTGCCCTGCACAAGGAGGCTGTATAAATATACAAGAGTTTTCTGGCTTGGGATCAGTCATTGCCGTTACTCTAAGACCAGATCATGTGTCACGGTAAACCAGTGGTTGCAGTAAGTCAAAGTTTGTCACAGTTTCCTCTATGCCCAAGAACCTGCCTTAAAAAGATATCTTAATAGTCAACCTGCACTTAGATCACCAAGAAAGTTAAAGACCTAGAACAAAGATTACTAGAATTTAGTCCAATAGCCCATCTCAACAACTGCCTTAATGCGTGCACTTATCAACTCAGTTGGCGATAATCTTCTCTACAGAATTTATCATTTAGGCAATCATTCCTGATCATAATTAATTGGGAAAAAAAAAAAGAAAAAAAAAAAAAAAAGTTCATTACGTCAATACTTCAACCCTTTTTTTATCTTCATGCGACCCGTGTTCCATTACTAGACACTTCAAGCCAGTACCAGAGGTCGTCTTAGAATCTAAAATTACACAACATGAGCCAAGAGGGTTTCTGGTGTGAATTTAAGACTGGCAAAGTTCAAGACAAGCATGAGACAAAGATTTGATAAGGGAAATTTAAATCAAATTTAGCAAATTTTAGAATATGAGCAAGTGCAAAGAGCTTCTGGGTGGAAAGAAACTAAACACTTACTGCAATCTATCTTTTTCAAGCTCACAATATCAAAGTGACATATGAGGAACATTTTCATAGGCTTTAATTAAAATTCCCATTCAGAATCCAAAAATAGATAAAAATGGTCAATGGAAAATTATAGTAGTTATTATATGAATAGAAGTGATTCAAAGTAACACACAGTTGTTTCATCACAGGAAAAAAAAAAGGAAAAAAAAAAAGATGAATTCTGAAATTCATCGAGATATGGTAATTAATGAAGAGAATAAAGAGTTATTAAAATATCATAAAACCTCAACTTCAGTACCAACATTTTTTTGTTGGCAAGTGTAGGTCAAAAATAGAAAATATGGATTCTTTAGAGACTGGAAAGTAAGTGTTAGTTACAGCAGTATGCAGAGGACAAAATGAAGACAAAATGCAAATTTCAAAAAGGGGGATATTGGATAATTATTGTTTGACCTCAACAGGTGAAATAGTGAAAACGTTGACGTCATTTGGCACTGAATGCATTAGATATTGCCAAATTTTCAAGTACTGTTTTCAGAGTTATGTAACACCAAAAACGTATTTCAATGATGAGTTGGCTTTGTTAGAGAACTGTTAAAACTGAAAAATAACCTCAGACCAACAAAGATCTTATTTTTTAAAGCAGATCAATTTGTAAGACAAAAAGCAAAATTACTCTTTGATTTTCCTTTAATAATTATATTGGCTGTTGCAAAGAAAGGAGACAATCTAAGATAGATTGATTTTGGTTCCTAAAAACACGAGGAAGATTCAGTTTGATATATTTTTAGCGACCTATGAAGAAAGAAATTACATCTACAAGGGAGAGGGCAACATTTTCTTAGTATAATTAATGAGAGCAATGAGGAAAATATCACTTGGACAAGAGGGCATTATTGGTCAGACTTGTATGACATATGAGGTCAAATAATTAGGACAAGTGAAATTTTGGCAGAATTAGAAGAAAAACAATTGTTTAGCTGCAAATAAAGAGCTGCATTTCTTGCCAATGAACAAAATATGGGACTGCAACAACCCAATTCATAGGCTGTATCCCAAATCTTCTACAAACAAATTCTACATATCTTTATTACAAAATCAATCATTCAAGCTATACAGGCATTCAGACAAGACTATAAAACTACTCAAAATTCTGACAGCATTACCTTTTCAGACAGTGATTGTTAGATTAAATTCTAAAATTAGAGACACGATAAAAGAACAACTTAATAAAACTCAAAATAGAAATATGTTACCGTAGAAACATTGATAAAAAGATTGAAATACTGAAAATAACAGCAATAGACAAAATAATGTTCTAAGGATATATTTATAAAGAGCCGTTAAATTGGGGCTAAGTTTAAATTAAATAAAATAATGTATTCAATCCATTAATCAATACCAAGTCTAACACTACTATTTTTGGTATAGTTTATTGACCAAGTGAAACTTGCAAGTATCTACAGAGATGCTGAATTATCCTGTTGTGTAACTGAAAGCAGGCAACCAAAAGTTAATCCAGAAAGTTGAACAGAAAAAAATCAGTTTTCCCTCAAATAACAGTCACTTACAAGCAGATCATTCAATAGAAACGTTACATAGAAGGAATAATTTACTAAGTATAATTATGGCTTGCAAATGCCAAATATAAGTAGTCAAAATTAATAAAAACTGGGTTACAATACTTCATCTAATAATAATGATAATAATTAAATGCCAAATTGTTTTAGAAAAATCTAGCCGGCCTATATTGATTTCTGAATTGGTAATTATTCAGAAGAAGAAAAAAAAAATGTCAAGATCAAAGGTTAACACTGACCCCTGACCATAGTCCCCTCAAAACTGAGCGTGTGTGCATACATACACATTTAGCAACTAACACATAAAGGATATTAATGTGGGTACAAAAAATTAGTTATCTAAAATAATGTATAAACAATCATTCTCATACTTGTAAATATGATATGTTATGATCATACTTATATTGAAAATGATCTCTTAGCTGATTCTGTTGACTTGTTAGTTGTTTTTTCAAATGACGCATTTATTTCAGCATTAAGTCATACAAAAATAAGGAGCACTCATTCATGTTTTATCTAAGAGAGCAAAAAAAAAGTGAACAAAGTAGTTCTAAGTATAAAATACTAATTAAATATACATAGTGTAATGCAATTATACTAGGAATATGTCAGAATATATCAATACCTACCAATTAGCCATGAAAGCGGAAATTATCTACAGGCAATTTCATGATTGCACAAGCATTTAGTGTGCATAGACTTTTGCACAATGTAAGATTTTTGCACATACTGACTGCAAAGTACTTGAGGGAACATTGCTCAGGACAAATCAAAGTACATTTTAAGAAATACTATTCTAGCTCTTAAAATGATTAAGCAACATATTATAAAATCATGACAAAGTTTGATATACCTATCAGTATATCTCAATTTTATTTCACTAACTTAGAAGAAAAAAAAAATTTTAAATCTTGGAAGAATATTCTCTTCATTTAAAAAGAAAATGAAACAATGTTCTATCAATGGAGAAGGCATTCTAGGTTAAATTTCCAAGATATTTCTTCAGTTTTCCTTTAACCTGAAAATGACATTAAGGCAGTTGAATAATGTAAACAATATGATAAATGGTTAAAATGAAAAAAAGATTTGAAGTTGATGAACAGCACTTTGAACAAATTTTTGTTTTTAACCAGCAAGTAGGTCACTATTTTTCCTTCCACTTCAAACCAAAACTTTTCATGCTACCTTTTCTCTCTCAGTCTTAAACCATATAAAAATTAGAATTACTATCTCTCTTAAATTCCAAATTTGTTAAAACCTTTCTTTACCAACAGAGAATGTGGAAAAAAAATAACGAAATATGTTCCTATTAACTTTCCTCAAGTCAGCAATTCTCAACCACTCCCAAATTAAACCAGACGTGAATTTTTTCTTTTCAGCAAAATTGAATTTTGGGTAACTATAGACATTTAGTACAGCGAAAATTCAAAGTACAATTCTTATATTAAAACAAAAAGTTATTAACAAGATCCATACCCATAACTTTATAAGCAATTTTCTAATAATTATTCATCATTTAAGAACAATATTGCAATAAACTAGTCCCATACTACCATCGAATGTATTCAAAACTTCCCTTGATCTATTTGCCATCAGACATCGTTTGTCAGAAACATCTGTTACTGTGTATATATTATCATTATAAATAAGTAGGAACAGTTCTCATTTCATTTTTCAGTGGAACATAGTTGTAACTTGTAATTGTTCCCAATAGTTGTAATTAATGATAATTCCAATTCTGTCATTAGAAAATACTAGTTGAACAAATGAGCTCAACATTGAAAATGGTGTTGTTAAGAGCTTATTGCCAGTCAGTTTGGAGATTTGAACCCATTCGATATGCATTCTTCATGACATTTTTCTAGATTACAAGAGAATTATCACACAAAAACCTTTCATACGACAAATCTGATCCTGTGCATTTATTACCAAGAGTGTAAGGGGAAAGTTTAACTGACTATATAACAAATTTTTAAAATTAAGAATAATGCTGAATAACAATTGTGAAGCATAAACCTGTCAAATATTTAGATGACTCACAACATGGATCTGTAGAGATCATATTTGAAATTGAGGCATGCAGAATACAAGATGGAGAGACAAACTAGACGAGTTTAGAAAGTATTGGCTCTGCAATGCCCATGATAGAGAGGTCATGCTAAATGACAGACAATAAAAGACTGATGATGATGATGATGATATGTGTAGTTTTTGATTAACTATTATGAGCAGCGTCAATGTTGCTCATTAATAGCCTAGAATTTTTTGATTAATATTTTATATGCACACATAAAATACAATCATTCTCACCTTGGAAGTGGAATGTTTTTTGGTCTGCTGTGATGGTAAATGTGCTGTCATCTTCATCATCAATACCAATGATAGCTCCCTGAAGAAAAAGGAAAAAAAAATACTATTATTTTGAATATTTCAAGACAATTTTTTAAAATATATGAAAAAAAAAAAAAAAATAGCACCTTTCAACTACCAAATGATTTTTTTTTCAATGACAACCAATCACAGCATTTTTTTTCTTCAATTATTTTCAATCAATACAGAAAACAAGTGTAAGATGTCTTAGTTTCATGAATTTGAAGCTTTTGTAGTAATGAAAATATAATTGCGGTAACATTTTAGAAAGGTAATTTTACTTGAAGAAGTTTCTAATTCATCAAAAATCAAGAAAATACAAAAAAATAAAATCATTTCAATAATAGAGAAATTTTAAAATGTAACAAGTTCTCAAAAAAAAGATATGGAAAAAAAAAGTGAAAACTTCAATTTGATTTTTTTTTTCAAAATTGTTTCGGCTGTCTTGCTGTCAAAATATTAAACATATTCATGAAGAACTAAAACGTAATTGAAATTTTTCTTAAAACAAAAATGAAAAATTACATTTTCATTCCACTTATTTGAATTCATCTGATTTCTGTCCGTATTTGCAAGCCTACCGCAGAAGCCACGCAAGATATCCCAATGAAATTTTTAGTGCATACTAATGGGACCTTGGATCAGATTTTTAGCAAATCAGGATGATTGGCTAAATTTGTTTTTAGGCGTGTATGTGGGAGAGAAAGGATAGATTTATCATGCAAATTCATGCTAGAATGGGCCTTTTTCAATTAATTACAGTGTGTGCTAATGAAAAACTTCATTGCAGAGCAAATGGGTATCATTCAAAGAGAGGGGTAGGGAGTAAAAGAAAGAATGAATTTTATGCCAAGTATGTATATTAAACATTTTTCAAAGACTGTTGAAAAAATAAATGAATAAAACAACCTCTAAAAGTCACAAATAACACTGCTAGAAAAAAATTAAATTAAACACTATCTGATTTCAATATACCTATTTCATTCATTCTTTTTACAATTTGTCCCATTCGTTAGGGTAGATGCTGAGCTAGCATAATTTTGAATTCTTTATCCATAATATAGTAAATGTTACATAATGAATTTATCAGAAAAAGAATATACTTAAGAATAATTTTCTGTCTATAAAATTTACCAAAGGAGATTACAATTAAAATGCTAACAAGAAAGTAGTCTTCCCGATTTATTTATTCTTTGCAAAAGGTGTACAAAATTTGAGTTCATTCTGGTTGAACAAAGAAAATGCAGAACACCATAATGTTTGATATCTTTGAAGTAAAAATGTGCAAAATTATTTGAATTCAACCATCAGTTTTTGACAACATGGTCTCAACTGAGTTAGTTGAATAAATAGTTAAAATTTTCAACCAGACAATGGAAATTCAGTTATTTCCAAACTTGAAATAATTTTAGCCATCAAAATAAAGTAAGAGAGAAATGTTTTTTTTGGGGGGGGGGGGGGTGAATAACCTAATTAAAAAGAGATCATAGAACCAGCCATTGATAGAGAAAGGTAAGAGGTAAATAAATATTCTACAAGCTGAAGAATGCCTGTGAAATTATGCATAAAAGCATATCTTATACATAATAGATATGCATTGATACGTTATTTATTTTCCAGTAACAATGTTAATACAAATAGAGAACAAAAATGGACGCTAGATTTTGAAAAGAAATAGATTCTTAAAAGGACTGTTCAGCTATCAGAGGAAATTGGAAACAATACAATTTTTGGGGAGTGATATTATATTTTTAGAGAGTGGATAAAACTGGAACATAATAAAAGTTTAATTTGTTAAGAACATAACTATCATTATTAGCAAGAACAAAAGTCTGCGGATCTAGTGATTTATTTCTTGATGAAATAGGATTCAGGATAAAAAGAATTCTGATAGCATTGGATTGATTTCTTGCTTACTTTTAAAGGTTTTGCCACTAAGAAAATGTTCCAAGGATCTGATTAAATTGAATTTTTAGGTGTTAAACTAGTTTGGATGCAGTAAAATATACCAACTTAAAGTGATATTAGGAGCTTATTTTAAAATGTAGAAGCGCATTATCACTCAGAAGAAAGATTTCTTTGCCAAAACTGTCCACTAATCAACAAACCCGTGAAAGTTTCTGTGGATACAGATTTCACTCCAAATTAGTTTTTGAAAAACCATCCCCATAAATATATTTCAGGGACTAGGGAGGGGATTCAAGTGGAGGGGGGGTATTTACATGATTATTCGTCAGAATAATCTACTTTACAATGACATAAGAAAAGAACATTTCCTCAATCTTTTTTCTCAATTCAATTCAGAAATTTTTTAAAAATTAAAAATTAAAACAAAAATTAGAAAAAAAAAAAAAAAAAAAGGTAAAACATTTTTTCAACATATTCCATATTGCAATATTCAATAGTTGTACATGAAAATCTTGAATTGTGCGCGTTATTGATGTAGTGCAATCATTTTTCCAAATCACAAAATTTGAGGATCAAAGGTTATGTAGATTACATTGAAAATAATTATTTTTCAATTTTAGGGGTCGAAATCAAAAAAGAACTTTGATATATCACTTGAGGGTCAAAATTTAGGGGAATTTTTTTTTCTTTCCATTCTTCTGTGTCTAAACCAAGGGGAATTGGAAGTGATGTACAGTTATAAACATTGGAAACAAAAGATTCTTATACTAGAATTTTCTCCAATATTTCTTCTTGAGAATGACAGAAAGATTTTTAATAATAAAATAAGTTTCTGGAGTTTTAAGGCATTTTTCTAAAGATACAAATGCTTTCACACCAGGAGCATTTTTTTTTTTTTTTTTTTTTCGAAGTGTATGGGACAACTATCATGCTTCTGAAAAATCTTGATACTCATAAGTTGTGCCATAGAACTTGCCTCACTGTCAAGCAGCTTCTTCCTCATGTTATCAGGGTCACTATTCTAATTGAGGTGGACAAAAAAGGAGGATGGTGCAATTCACAGGATCTCATTGTTGAAACAGACTTTCCCTTTGAATTCAAACAAATCCACTTCCCTGTGAAACACAGCTTTGCCATGACCATCAACAAGACATGGAGACAATCCCTCAAGATTGTTGGCCTCAACCTGACTTCTCCATGCTTTTCCCATGACCTGCTTTATGTTTGTTGTTCCAGAGTTGGATCCAGGAGCAAACGTTCTATATTGGCATCCAATGGGAGAAGCGCAAACGTTATCTTCCCGCAAGTTTTGTTCTGTGTATTACATCATTTATCAGTAAAAAGGTACTTTTCCAAGAGTCAATAGTGTAAAACATCTTTTATTTATTTGCTGTGTTGTGAAGGAATAAATATATTAAGGAAAATACTTCTTTGTAAAGATTACTATCACAGTCCCCCGGGCAACGCTGGATATCCCGTTAGCACTTGTTATCTAATTAGTAGAAAGAATTATATTCATTCTAGGGAATTTGAAAAGTAACAGATAATGTTTTAGAAATGGGAAAAAAAAATCTTTTGTAAATCAAAGTAAGTTGTTAAAAGAAACTGAACTCTATTTACACTGATCTCAATGGCTGCTTGAATATTATTTCTGGTTCTGGTTTATGCAATATTAAAATTGCAGACCATTATGGAAGCGAAAAAAAAAAAAAAAAGAAAAAAACAGAATTAACAGCTCTGAAAATGTCAGCCATGATTACCTCATTTTGGAAGAAAGCAGTAAGTGCTAAAAATATGCACTTTAAAATATCTTCATTCAGGACATGGTTTCATCTATAATACACTGCTTCAACTCTCTCAGAAGTCAGGTCAAGTTATTCAAATTATATTACAGACATGTCGATAAGAAATTAAATCAAAACACCCCAAAATTATTTGAACCCTGCGTCATCGATTGGAATACTGAACAACTTTACCCAACATGTACACCATATGGTATGTTAAAAGGTTGTGAGAGTATACTCCTGAAAGGGGGAACAAAAAGATCAAGATGCCGATTGGCAGGCAAGGGACTAGGGAGTGCCTAAGTAGTGACTCGTCCTAAACTGTATCTGTTCATAGTTACCCCTTGATCACCAGTAAGGTTTCAACTTTTAAACTACCTCACCATCAGTGACAACACCTGATCCAATGGGTTGAGGGTCAAATACCCTATTGTACTCAGGATTTCTCCTTTTAAAATTCATTTTTTTTTTTTTTCCACACCATAAATTTTCAATAGGATTTAGATCAGATGATTGCAAGGGCCATGGCTAAACATTGATCTTTTCCTCTTCTAACCATTTAGTCAACAGCTTTGACTTATATTTAGGATGGTTATCTTGTTAAAAAATGCTCTATCTTTATTCGGGGACTCTGAGCTCCTTCATACTGAAAGATCTCGCCTTCATCCAAATCCATTATCTAAAAATAGTCGTTCAGAGAATCGATGTATTTTGGTACTACTCAAGCTACCATCTATTTTAATCAACTTTCAGGATGTATTTTCCTCAGAGCATCAGATTTCCCAACAAACTTCACTGTTTCTGCCGTATCATTTCACTTCCCTTCCATCTTATGCAGCTCTGGCCAGGATTCATCACTGAATATGATTTTATTCCAAGTGTCTGCAGCTCATGTTCATCTTGCTTTAAAATGCTTATTGATTAAACACTTGTTTCTCAGCTGCTATACATCTTTGCATTGCATGTTCTTAAGAGATATGCCTAGTGGCATTTATCAACATCAAATTGGAAAAGTCGCACTCATCTGTCACTTGTCTTGTAGTTGTAGCTGTCTATGGATGACACAATAATATATATATATGTTTTAAATTGGTGTTGTTGCAGAGAAAAAAAAACTAGATATCGGTGGTTGAACAGTGTTAGTAGAAAAACAACAACAACAACCAAAAAAAAAAAAAAAAAAAAGGTAACCAAAAGGTTTTTTTTTGCACAGTCACTTTTGGGAGTTGTCTAACATCTATCCCTCTCTTTCAGGGAGTTTGTTGCAAAACATGATAATTAGGTAAGGCAATGACTCAGAAAGAGCCAATATGTTACCCATGAAAAGATAAAATGTCAAACACCTACTTATAAGCTGGCTATTATTAGAAATTTACAATAGTTTGAAGTGCCCTAAGACTTTCACTGTATCGTATAATAGTAGTATAACAATAATATAAATAATTTTGCTATGCTATCACTCATGATATCACAAATGAATAGACAATAAGGTTATGTTGATTAATTATCTAATACATCCAATTCAAAATGAAAGTATCATTCAATTTTGGTAAAATTTTAGAATAACCAAAGTTTGACGGATCAGTAAGGAAGAAAAAAAAAAAATAAAGCGATACGTTAGTTATACCCCAAACTACAATGTTCTTTGATAAATTGGATTCTGTCAAGTGATGTTTTTATCATTCTACCATTTTGGCTGGTTAGCATCTATAATTAAAGACATAGCATCTCTACCACATAAATTATTCATAGACTGCCAATTTCAGATATTACTTTTTAAACAGTTTTGGCTCATTTGAACAGTTGTAATCTGGTAACTGGTTGGATCATGTCCAAATGAAAATATTATAACAAAAATCAAAGAGGTTAATCAGAGCCACCGTAATAATACTTTCAACGATTTTTCTAGTGAAAGAGAGCAATAGACTGAAACAAAATCATAAAAATCAAAACGTTACAATTGAGAATATCCTTTAACCAAGTGAACTTCTAGCACACAATTTTCAGGAACATTGCCTTTAGTCAATAACAAAATGTTGAGATCTTTGGGGTGTAACTTTAATGGATATCTAAAAATAATTATAATGTTCTAATGTACTACCCTTAAAGAAAAATTTTCATAAAAAAAATCACACTGAGTAATATATGGCATCAATGACTATTGGCCTAGATTAGTGTTTCTTAAACTGGTGAATGATTCATTCCAGGATGTATAAAACTACAGAGGTAAATTGAGGGTGAATGAAACATGAAGGGTGAGAGACTAAATCAACTCAAATATTTATATTTTTTCTATTCTGGGGAAAAAAAAGTCATCCTTAGCAAACATGTTCAATAAGAAAACTATTTTTAAATATAATTCTAAGACTACAGTTCGCTAAATTTGTGTTAACTAGAAAAAAACTGATCTTCTGTGTTAATTCTTTTATCATTCCAAATTTCTTTACATATACATAGGATGTTCTAAAAGCATGAATAAAATAAACACTCAAGAAATTAGTCAATTTATGCTCTTTGCTAAAGATACAAAAGAGAATAAGATGAGAATGATGAGAAAAAAAAAAAAAAAAAGGTAATTTAGACATGATTGGATGGGATTTTGTAATAAAGACTTACAGCAAAGTTTTCTTTGTTTGATTAGAAGATAAACCTTAACCATTTAAGAGAGAAACTAAAATTTCAAAACTTGAGCAAATAAATTTGCCCTCCCTTATTACAAGTTAACTTTGTTCCTTGAAAAATCTATTTGCACAGACATAGATATAACAGCTTCAAGATAGGTACAATGTTGGTTATTACACATCACTTAGAGTTCACAAAGGAAAGATAACCTTTCCCAGTTTGTGCAGCTTTAGATCTATACTATGAATAGTGTAACTTTTTCAGTTGGTTCCTGTAGGTAACAACAGACTCTTACACTTGAAGGTAAAAATTCTGCTAATAGAATTTCTCTTACCCATAATTTGAAATGATGAACATTTTGACCAAAAAAATACAGAAGATGTTACATGATAATGAATGTAATAATTCGTTGTTTGGGGTTGGGTTTTTTTTTGTTTTTTTTTTAGATGTTCAGCATCTCTAGTACTGATCGCCATCAGTGACAAATTGAAATGAAAGAAACATTCCTTTACACAAGAATACAATATTCACTCAAGTACAATGAGGTAACAAATAGAATGCGATCCTCACTTTTTTGTTCCAGATCACATATTTCTACACATCTAACAAATTCTAATCTTTGGAATGCTAATTAATAGAATCAAAATATTTTTTCCATAATCTTACTTTAAGGCCCAAAAATGCCAAAATATTTGGAGAAAATATTGATTGAAACTCAATAGCATCTAGATAAGAGTGCCATAATTAACAAGTTTTCCACATAAAAAAACCCGTGTACAATTTAGTTTTTATTCCAATGAACCCTCCCATCATCAATAACTACATCCAGTAAAAAAAAGTAGTACACTAATATTGGCTACATATCATATTACTTATTCAGCCTGTGATATGTGAAATAGAGTTAGAGGCAACAAGCACCTGAAGTGACGTCACTCACTTCATCCAGCGCTATTTTATCAATAGCTGGGTTGGGGGATAAGAGCATAATTGCAAAGTGAATACAAACTATCTCAGCCAGAGTTTGAACTCAGGCTGGCCAAGTCCATTCTCCAAACTGTTATTCCACTCCACATTCAGTAAAGCTATAGACAAAATAAAAGAATGGGAAAAGGAAACAATCTTACCTGAGATATCAGTTCCTTTACTCAAATAAGATGGCACAGTTACAGAAAATGAAAAGGAGAAATATTCCACAATAAATGTGCCATATTTACTTGGACACATTTGACCCAATACCAAGTGGCCATGATGGATGTGTTCAGAATGTAATATTGAGGGAGAAGCCAATAGAAAGGAAAAGAGAAAAGCAGTGAGGCTAGTGAAATCAAAGTGCCTCATCAATGGTGAAAAGGCAGGCTATAAACTAACGAATACTGCTTATAGTCCTGGCAACAACAAGACAACTCAAGTGAATTGATGACACTGCATCACCTGACAGATTGTTTTCTTTATAACTTAATTACTAACAAAGCAGCCAGTTATTGATTGGTGTTTAGTCTTTGCCAGAAAGATGTGAAGAAGACAAAGAACAGACAGAAAAAGTCTAAATGATAAGATTATGTACGAGACAATAAAAAGTAAAGAGTTAGAAGGTGAGATGAACAAGTCTCAAACAGGTATTCAAGTTGAATCAACACTTATACAATAATTAATATAATTGTGAATGAAGAAAGACACATCAAAGTAGATCCCTATTTTTAACTACAGGTGTATCTTGATAAGTGCAGTTAACTCATTCCAGAATTTTCCATCCTTTTCAAAACCTAACTGTTAAGGGTCATATCGTAATCTCATGCATTTTCTTTTTTCAGCTTATACTTAGTTACATTAATTTGTACAGCAATACCTTATCCGTGCTACATCAAAACAACACTATTCAAAGTATTGCTGTATTTACTATGCCACATTACAGCTATTGATATTGGTCTAAATAAGGTCCGGGGGCACTGACATAAAGCATTTCCAGAAACACTTCAGTTTTTATCTATAAAATTGCTTCAAATTGAGGGTGGGGAAAAAAAAATTTAACGCTAACTGGCAATTTCATATAACTGGAATAAGAAAATTGAACCATATATAATACAAATATAAATAAAGACTCAAATTATTTTCAATTTGAATAAGATCCTTGTGGAACATGCAAAGATATTGTGATATTCATTTTCTTGTACACCCAATTAGAGTTGATCTTTTTTTTTTCTTTTTTTAAAATCAAAATTTGAATCGCAATATCTGTAGTAAAATGAAATAGGAAAGTTCAAGATATGTTCATCAGTTCGTTTTCAGCCTGTTTTTTTGCAAACCAAAAAAACATTGTGCAAAACCTTCATGGCCTGATGACTACTTCAGATAGGTCAGAACTGCACCTTCAAGGAGATAATGAAATCTCAGGAAGCAGCATACATTAAACCATCAACTGCAGCAGATAGCATAGTAATAGTTCTCAGTTTCAAGATAAAAGCCTGTGCCCATTCCAAATTACTCTATCGCAAGTTATCTACCGCAATATAAAAACCTGGACTCAGATAAAACAGAAATTCTATTGAGTTATTCATAGAACTGAAATGACTGAAATTCCCATTATTCAACAGTTAATGGGTTATAAACAATATCTTGAGAGGCATTAAGACTCAAAGACATGCAAAATGCAATAGAGAACAATGGGTGTGGCGTGAAGGAAAGAACAAAAAGATTAAGAAATGCACTCTTCAAAACAGAGGTCATTTTAGTAGGCATAAAAGAGGCAGAAACTGTGCCAGTAGACTATGTACCTGAAAACAAAAGTAATTGGTTAGAGGGAAGGTATTGATCGGTCCTGTCTACTGTGGAATATTATTGGCAGTTGATCAGGAGACATCAACTCTGAGATGTGGCTAACAAAAGCAAAACATTTGTAGGGGAATATAAAACTGTTGTATTATATTCTTAAAACTGTGGCGTTTAAAAGTCAGAGACAAAAAAATTTGCAAGGCTTAATATCTATACTATTTGAAATATGTCTTTTCTAGAATAATACTAAATCCTGTTTGTGATAGATATTTTGAAAATTTTTCAGTTGTCAAACCAGAGTTGGAAAAAATTCCCTGCAAATCAAATTTAAATCATTTAATCAGGTGAAGTCTGGTAAATTTTTTCAAGTTAACTGCAAGGGGAACAACCTTTTTTAGTCTGGTTTAAATGTAAATAGTTGAATTGTTCTTCCTTTAGATGCTTCCTCAAATATTGGGTTAATTAGATAGTTGTTTTTTGGAGAGTTTTTTTTGTCAGTTGTGGTAAGATGGCATTAGGAGTATTTAGTTTTAAGTAACTATTCAAAATAATTGCTTTTGATTGTATTGTAACAGCTGTCATATCAGCATGCATTTTTGGAATAAATTTGTCAAAATTGGTCTATTTTTGTTTGATTCTAAAATCGAAGAAGGAAAACATTTCCAACATATGCGTTTTTATTTTAAAACCTCAAACACAAAAGAAAAAAAAAATAGTGCAGTTTATAGGAAGTATAGAATATACTGCGAATGATCGAAAAAAGTGGTTAGCATATTTAATGCAGGAGATTTCTTGCTCTGTGATTGGTTAGACCAGTTGGAGTTGATAGTGAACAAATCAAGATATCACTTATGAATAGTCAACATTATACCATGTAGAAGAGAGCCAACATACTCTAAATACTCAAATCACGTGCTGAAAATCACTTGCACCAGCTTCATCATTTAAGCTACCACAAAAGTGGAATGAAAGAATCCAATTGGATTGTATTTAGATGTTGTCTTCTGAAACAAATTGACAGGTGATGAAAAGTGGATACTTCACAACATGAAATGCAAGAGATCATCAGGTGAAAAAAAAAAAAAAGGAGGATTGAGAGTCCTCTACTACAAGCACATTGCAAAGAAACAAATGTGAGAATCAAACAAGTGCTTTTCCCAATGAGACGAATTGAAGGCAACAATCGATGAAAAGGTCTAAAATTGGTTTAGAAAAAAAAAAAAGTGTTATGTTCGATCAGGATAATACTAAAAAACAATTCTCACAGCTTGACTGGAAAATTTTCACTCATCCATCATATATTGTATTTTCAGATTACCATTTACACTGGCCTAATTGAATTGTCTAAGAGAAAGAAAAATGTCAATTCCCTACAAAAAGGTGCCTACAACAGTTTTATGCCCATAAAAATAAGTTCCTGGAGGATACAATTATGAAGTTGCCTGAAAGATGGTTAAAGATGGTACAAAACAGTAAATATGTTGCTCAATAAAGTTAAAGCTTAAAATAAAAATTATGTCTTATTTTTATTTAATAAACCAAATGATATTGTTACGTTGCACATTATTAATCAAGGTTTTTATATTGTTATCCTCATTTTTTGTGGCTTTTTATAATAAGGAAACTGAACTAAAAATGTTCTAGACTTTCTTCCAAGAAACCGTTGGTAAGAAGAGAAAAAATGAATAAATAAATAAATAAATAAATGTTGATAAATTGGTAATACAAAGAGACCTTTAATAACAATAGTGAGCTTGTGAATATAGCTGAATGGCAAAGTGAAGGATTGGTGCTACAAGGACAAAGGTTCAAATGAGCCAAGTGAAGATCATTATCCAATTACAGTCATCATTGTTCAAATAAAATCTGTGCTATTCATGAAATTACCATTGATCATATCGCATAACAGAACAATCAGCTCGATTTACAATTTCTAGTTAATAACACGCTGCTTTGGATTACAGTGCTTACGGACTATATATAAAAAGGTCAGCTTCTTTGATGACGACCCTAACCTGTACAACATTACTCCATATACACTTTGTAGTATTTCTATTCCTACATACTAAACTTACCTATCAAATTCAGGAACTGCTTGAAAATGCTCCTAAACAGTGGAATTCTTCAATAAATAAAATCTTTTTTAAAGGGTACTCTTTAGATTTTATAAGGAAAAATTTGTTAATTCTCCTAAGAGTGCAAGGGAAGTAACTGCGATCAGAGGTTATCATCTCTGATTTAAAATTCAAATTTTCTGTGATGAATTTATACTACATCAAGTTTCTGGTCCCATAGAGCAAGACAAAAATATTTTAACAATTAATCAATTAATTAACCCATAGCCACTACCTCTCTGTTCATTACATTATTATTACATTTAGCCTAGAGAGAACAGTTACAATAGATCTTATTTCTAACCACTGCTCACATATCTACACTAAGTATTTATGAACCAATTGGCAGACATTACCTAATTCTGTTCGTCGGTTTTATTCTTGAACCAATTTCAACTTTTCATCTCGAATTTTCTCCATAGATATCCACTCATATCCAATCCTGATAGATTTTTTTTAGATTCATTGGAAAAACTCTCAAATTAATTCTCACCAATAATGAATTTTTTTTTTTTTTCCAAGTGATCAAATCATCCTAACCTCACATAATTCAATCATCTCTTTATCATGCAGAAAATAAAAATCTAACAGGTGACTTTCACTCATCAAAACACACACCATTTGTAATGCTTTATACTCTTTTGCTGAGAAAATTTCAATGTCAGGATTTTAAACATGCAACTTCTTCTATAGTATGATTAGTTTTTCTATGATACAAATTTTCACAAGGAAGTAATGAATGGATAGCAACATGATTAAGCAATATTTTTTTTCAAAGCATATGCGCTGACAAACACGTTCAGTATTTACCCAAGTCAATGAGTTATGGTGAAAAAGTCAATTTAGCAAGTCGCATTGACAATTTTTTTTGATCTTAGCATAAATTCCCAAAAGAGTCAGGTGAAAGAAAAAAAAAAAAAAGAAAAAAAGGAAAAAAAACACAGGGAAATAATTGGCATCAAAAGATAGTTTCTGAACACTAGTGAACAGAAATCAATAAGTAATTAAAATCTAATGACTGGACCCATCCTCCAAGAAACAACTCCCCATTATACTAAGATAGGTTGGGTTAGGAGTACACTTTGATATCTTCAGCAATGGCCCTGGGAAATAAGCTATTTTTGGATGCCCATCATGAATTTTCCACCTTGAGTCATGAGCTGATTGGTATAAAGATTACCTTACACCAAATAAGGCTGTGTGTCACATTTTGCCTTCTGAGGTAGCAAATAAATATATACAAGTAATAAGAGAAGCTAGCAATGGTTTCTGAAGTAAGGAGTGCACATTTATCTTGCCTATTGACCGATTACTTTTATCTACATAACTAGCAAAGTTATCTAGTGTCTAAAAATAAGTTTTGGAATAAAATTTACAGGAAAGTTTTAAGGTAATTAGTACCCTTATCCTGGAACATCAAGAATACATTAATATAATGCAGAAACAGAATACTTGAGTGTTCCATAAAACCCTTTTGCTGGCCAGATGATCAAAAGGTAACATTCATTTTTCTTCATAGATTTCAAGAGAAGCCCATTTGGGCTTTACTTTTGTTACAATGTTGAGCAATTCTGACCTCAAATCTTAAAGTCTTAAAATGTTCATGTCATTAGGGAGTGAAGCGTATTAAAAAAAATTTAAAAAATGAAAAATGATCAAAATAGTCTTTGTTTTTAGTCGCACATAGAAAAAGTCAATTATCAAACTAGAAATTACTAATGTTGATAGGAGTCTTTAATAAAACTCATTCAATACCAATACTTTTGTATGAAAAAGCTCAGGGAAATTTGCTAAATTACTCTATAAGGCTTTGCTTGAGAGGAAAGAAAAGAATGATTTTAAAAAAATAAAAAATAAAAAGTTCAGTCTTATAACAAGTCTATGAAAGAGAAAAAAGTCCTTCTATTCTTTGCATTGTAAAAATGATAAAAAGGCATAATTTCTTTAAATACATTAAATTAGAGGATGAGAAATAAATTTTCTTTTAAAAGTTTTCTTCCATATCCAAATAGCAATGTTCAAATCCATAAATTACATTATCTAATTTTGTTGAATTTTTTCCATGATAACCAGGCTATGAAATTATTTCAAACAAATCAACAGTGATTGGATTCTTTCAAGGATAACTACAGGCTTGCTCTATTATAATGCAGGTGGTAGGGTCCAAGAGAACCAACCACCTTATAACTAAATCGGTCAAAGAGACCCAACCACCTTATAACCAAATCGCGATAGTTGTGGAGTGAGTATGGGTGATATTCAAGGTGTGCATTAGATGATGATTGCAGCCTTATATCTATCATAAAAACTAAGAGAGAATTAAATGAATAAATAAAGGCATTCTTTAAAGCTTTTTTTTTAAATTTTATTTTAAGTGGTACCACCAAAATAACATTAAAAGTATACAAAATATTCACAACAATGACTAACTTTTCAACGCATAAGTTGTTGCACCTTCAGATAATGTACAGCTGAGGAGGAAAAGGAAAATTAATATAGAGTCATTTTTATTCATTGACGGATAAAATGTTTTTGTCTAATTCATTTCATTTTTACAGTGGATTTGCTTGTATAAGTCAAATATATTTCTGCGTAGGGGTGGGGCTAGTGGTGCATCACATCTTTCATCAAATGGGATTAAGACGTAGTAAAATAGGGATTAAAACGTGATAAAATGGCGCTGAGCACGAAATGGGCTTACAGCTTCAAAGGGAAATTTTGATTTTATTCGTGGGTAATAATACATGTTAAGACGTTGGAATCCACAACCCCCTGCCTTCTATTGCAAACAACACAATAGACAGCATTATATCAGGGGATGACTGCATAGGTGAAACACTTTTGGCAGGTAAGTTCATCATGGGAGAGTGGTGATCACTAGTTGCCTTTTTCTTTCCATCAATTATCATGACATGCCAGTGAAAAGAGATGTTTTGTCAAAATATCTGGCCGGGAGACAGAGCAAAGGCATGGGTGGAATCATGCCTTTCCCACAGGTATTAAGGTGAAATGGACATGAACGGTTTCAGGCATATTAAAATTTCATTTTAGACTCAGTTTTCATTGTTAACAGTCATGATGCCAAGCAGCACCTCCAAACAATTCCAGATTACAAAGTCAGTAAACAATTTATTTTACTTACCTTTAAACGTACACACCTCCTCCTATCCCCCCTCATCATCTTATCTTTTGACTGAAACAAAAACAAAAATAGTTGTCAGTAACAAATAATATTAGAAAGTTCAAATACATTTCCAGCAACACACAAAATGACAGAACATTAGAAATAGCTAGTAAACAAAACATCAAAATGTAAACAAAACGTTTTAGAATTATTGAAAGTGTCACAATTAAATGATAGGTAAAATAACAGTCTAACATCAATAACTGAAGTCCAAATCAACTCCTAAGATAAACATTGGTTTTTAATTAAGGCAGTGATTTCAAGATTATCTCCCTTGTTGAAATAATCAGTATACCTATTCGTTGCAACACATAATCGATATCATATATTCAACACTAATGTTCTTAGAATACACAGCACAAAGCTAATTACAAATAATTCAAATTGCCTTGTTTGAATGTGTCATTATTACAGTAACATTTCTCTATAACATTGACCTCTAATAAAAAAAATCTGAGATTAAAATCGGGATTAAGTAGCAAAAATAAAGAAGTGTAAAAGTGAGCACATTAGAGTACCCATATCTATTTTTCATTGTAGGTCTAATAATGACAGTTTGCTAATTGGCAAGATTACAATGAAGATACCAAGCCAAGATTCATTTTGTTTACTTTGGCTAGCATCAACCAGCAGCTCACAAGTTTGTACAACAACTTCAATAGCTAACTTATATAAAGTATATAGATATAAATCTGAATATGCATGTACCACCACACACACAGTTTCTATTTTTAGTCAAGCTTAATAATAACCCTGTGTGTAATTTGTAGTGTTGTCAATAAAAACAAGATTTAAATCAGCACAATTTATTTTTTATATCTATTTAAAGTGAAACATTTACTTCTACTGGAGGAAATGATAGCCTTATTACCTATTTACATTTAAACAAAATGACATCTTTTTGCAGTACGTTTTAATTATTAATAATATCTTCATTTTTCAACAAATACTTTTCATTACATCTTTGTATTTCTTTGTAGGTATTTCTGGAAGTATCAAGGATTTTGCAAGTACAAGAATGACTACACTATTAGAAAGGTAAGCATTGTTGTCAGAATTACGGTCAGAATCAAAGTCATGATAAAAAGCAACTAAGAATTAAGACGAAGATAAAAACTTGTCAAAATTGAAAATAATAGTTTGGGATGCGAGAAAAAAGTTGACAAAACATTCTTTACAAACTACAATGTAATATAAAAGAAGAAAAAAAAATCAATACCTAATTTATACTGCATAGGTTGACAAATGAGCAAAATATTAAAATATTTTCAACATCTTCTATACTATATTAGGGCTGAGCGATATAGACAAAAATTCTTATCCCAGTATTGTTGGGCAGAATATCAATATATATCAAAGCTACACAAGATTTCACAAGAACTTTTATTAAAAACCAACTGAAAGCAAAATTAGAATAAAAATGAATAAATAAAAGATAGGCATATTTGATAATAGAAAGGAATGCTGCTTCTTCAACTAGAACAAGAACACTCTTGACTATGAAAAAAACTAAAAGTAAAAATGTAAATAGAACAAAAATAGTTTTCAATTATGGTAGATGGTTAAAAGAACAGTGAAGGAGAGAAGGATGGGTTTGGCACACATGCACAGGGGGGGAGAAAGTGGTCAGGATTGTATGGACAATTTGGGTTGAGAACAGGCAAGCCCAAGAAAATAAAGGAACTAGATTTAGCTCCAAAATAGATAAACTAGTATCACTGGCTAATATCAGTGTAATAGGTATTGCTCAAATGTATTCAGTGTTTGAAAATATACTGGTGTATTGTGTAAATTCGATATACCGCCCAGCCTTTTTATATATATCTCAAGCATTAGAAAAATGATTGTGTAACAAGATATGAAAATTTAAAAGAAAAAAAATGTTCAACTAAAAATAATTAAAAGGACCAATGTAAATGCTTGTAAATTGGAAGAATAAAAAGCAATTCTTGAAATATTTAGAAAAAAACCAGAATGAGTATGATAGAAGAGACTTATCAAAAGGATTGTTTTAACATCTTCCCCAATGGAGTGACCAGGGAAGAATGCTTTCTTTAATTCATAAAGTAGAAGATATTGTTCCCTCATCTGATTGCATACATTTTAAATGCATTATGGCTGTATCTGTCACACCACAAATTCTTGTAGGTAGTCCTTCATTTGTTTATCAGGACATATTCAATCTTTCATCACAACTGACACACTTAGCTTCATACTTTAAAAAAGACTGTTTTGTCATAATCAGCAAATAGCGGACAACAGGTCCTCCACAAACAGAGGCTTGGAATGTGTTATCAGCTATTGGGAGGATGTTTAAAGTGAGCCGAACGAAATGCACTGGAGACTATTTTGAAATGAATTTGTTAGAAGATATTGGTTAAAATAGTCAAACTCCTACTCTCGATTACAAATTTTAACTAGTCTTTGCTTTCATCCTAACTTTCAGTTGCTTTTAGAGTTAACTTTATTTCCCTGGTAATGATGATGATGATGATGATGACAAATTGGAACCCTCCAAGGCTACTGTAGAGGCTGGAATTTGGCATACAACCTTATTTCAATCCCACTCATAGATCTTTAAAAAAGAGACATTTCTGAAAATTCAGCCTCATGGTTAAAATAGATCCATTTTTTTCATGTATGTAAATGTCACATGTATAGCCCTGATAGTTCACAGTATAAATTTGAAATTTTGTACACACCCTCTCCATAATAATAGGTAGGGAAAACGATTTTTTCATTTTTTTTAAGAAAATTAGAGCGGCTGGCTGCATTTGTTGCATCTTTCTATCAACACATGTGTCACAAGTACAGGCCACACCAATGGAGTTATAGTGGGATTTAACACTGAAACAGCCATGTATTATTTAGATAGGCTTAAAACAAAGGAAAAAATTGAATAGAAATAACATACAATATGCTATGTAAATCACTACAGGTGAGCTTGCACACACACCCACACACAATAAGATATAAATGATAGATAGATAGATATATGAATGCAGTAAGGTTGATTCCAGATTATGAAAGAAAAAAAAAAAAAAAATCATTTAGCCTAAATACAGCTGAAAAGAAGGCCTAGATTTCTACAGATAAAAGTGAACTGACCTTCATTTGATACTCATCATGGATACCTTCTATACACAACAGCTTAGTATTTATTTAGCTTTTGTTCATGGTTTCTACCCGATGGTGCTCATTCATATCAACCAGGTTATGAAAGCTTTTTTTTTTAAAGTTAGGTTTAATAGCCCTATCTCAAAGCAGTCAGGCTTGAAAAAGAAATATTATGGTTTTCAGGTTTACAAATAGGTAAAAACAAAAATCAATAGATAATTTTATAGCTCAAAAGTAAGCAGTAATTTTGGAACCAAAAAGTTTGGAAGAAGGTAATGTGTACATCATACTTTCTCAAAGACAAAAAGGAAGTCAAGATATCCAGCTAAAACATCATCATAAATGGCTATTAAGAAAATTCTGAAGAAAGTTTTTCCAGTTAAAGAAGCAAAATACTTTTAAAAGACTTGATGCCTTCATTATCACAACAAAAATATGAGAGTAGCTGTGACATGATCGAAGTTGCAATAGAGAAAAAAAAGTCACTTACTGATCCCGTTTTACAATCTACGATAGTGTTTGTGGGGGGGTGAGAGAACTGTTGCCAACTCAAAATTTTTTTTCATGTTATTTTGGCTGCTAAAAAGCACTAAATTAAAGGGAAAAAAATAGCCCAAAAAAACAAAAACAATGCTAAAAATAATCAAAACAACCAGGGTAAAATAGCGATTTTCACACTACCAAAACAAGAAAAGTGTGTATATTTTATACATATACACACACACACACACATCTCCCAGTGATATATTCATGCAAGTCATTACTGATTATTAGTCACAAATACTCATAAAATACTTGACTGAAATTGCTTTCCAGGTTTTTTCATTTATATAATTCAAGATGAAGTATTACAGATTTTCTAATTTTACAGAAACCTCTAAGTATAATCAAAACACTAAAATTTAATTCAACATTATATAGAATTCCAGTTAGGTTTCCAAATAATAAATACATTAAGTTTTAAGGCAATATCTACCATCCTTACTTTAGCCAGAGACCATCAATAAGAAGAGAAGTAGCTCAATTTATATATTTCCCAAGTTACTGTATTGGTTATTCATAAAAATAAAAATTTTAAAAAATAAATGTATAAAACTTATTAAAAATCTTGTAAAAATAAGTTAAAATAGGTCACTTTTGTAAATATATTATACACTTCATTTGTCAAGACTGGTTCTAAAGTTTGGGGTACTTTCTCTGCCTATTAAATAAAATCTTTCTGGAATGTCTCCAAGAATTTCAACCCATCAACTGCTACAGGAGCAGCTCACTTGCCATGCCCTAAATGCAACAATAAGTTTGATTATACAAGGCAACACAAAATGGGCAGAAGAGTTTGTTTTCTGTAAACAATGGACCCTTCCACTTGAAGTTACAGAAAGAGAATCAAGCAGAAAAAGTTGCCGGGAAATTCAAGTAGAAGGATCTATTGTTAACAGAGAAAACAAAGGAATGAGAAGTGACATTCATTAATAACCCCCTTTTTTCCATTAGTTTTTTATTATTCACCCCTCCCACAACATGCTTATTTTGTGCCACCCTGATGTGAGACTAATGGATATTTGTATCATTCACAGTTGAGCCATGGAACTGCAAAGACTGAAATTTCAGTCATCTGCAATTAATGCATTAAGCAATGCAATGATTTTTGGAGAGGTGGGTGGGGGAAACCCAAACATACAGATGTACACTTTGAATGAATAGAAAATATGTTGCAATGACAACCATTCAAAACAAAGTAAATATTCAGCATAGTTATGGACAGTCAAATACTTTTCAGATTTGATGGTGTTTTTTTGCAAGCTTTTTGAAGTAATTAATTACACATTTTCTCTGAGGATAACTGACAAATTTATCAAGTGAACCAGTCAATATCAAAAAAAAGAAAACAATCAGTCATGTTTTCATTAACTATTTGATAAAGTAATATCAACTACCATGAAAAGATTTTATGACATTCACTTTTGACATTGATCTACATAAAAATGTTAGATAAGCCTTTAATCCCTGGCTTAATCAACAAGCTGATTAACAGGTGTTAATATATTAACATTTCAAATGAGCAGTTCAGGTGTAAATGAGGTGTCACACAGTCTATTTGTCATGCTATAGAAACTACCAATATATGGGCCCAGTATACTTAGGTGAAGGTTGTAAACAAATAAGATTTCAGAAAAAAAAAATATTGTTAAAAGGCTTTAAGGGGGTGTTCTATTTACAACGTAACTATAATGCTAAACTAGACCCTTCCTTTCTGTTCTATATACCTATCTTTTTTTCAAACGTTTATACAAAATTCTTTAAGGGGTCAAAAGTGAAGGTAAACCTTTTAAAACACTAAAGAAACCTATGTTTGATGGTTGATAATTTTGTTGGCAGGGAATGGCTTCTAATAGAACAACATATATATTTCATATACAGACACTCATACAATTACAAAAATGAAAATTTTAGATATCAAAGTAACTTTAGTCTCTAAAACCAAGTAATGGATACCATTTAGTCTAATTAGATGATTGAGACCTTGAGATTTTTTTTCTTTGAACTTTACACAGAAACTCCACTTCAGCTGATTTTAAAGGACACCAACGCATAATACTGTGGCAAGATTTCTACTATGGCTTTTTAGTTTTCATTAGTTCATATACTGTACTGCAAACTTTTGTAAATAGGTTCTAGTTACCTGATAGCATTTCTTTTTTTTTTTTTAAGCACTAGTACAAATTCTTCATCAATCTACTTCACTTCTTGTCCGAATTTTGTCAGACATAGTAAATCAATAGTTTTGTATGATAAAGACGAGAAAATAGGTTGACCAGGAATTCATTTATTCACAACATTTTGGCTATGTACAATACAGCCTTCGTCAGATGTTGGTTCTAGAACATGGGATCACTACTTACAGCATATGTTCGATTAAAATGGACCTATCATATCCATATTTTGTGCATCCAGGTTGTGTTATTGGGATACTTCTGAGTTACCTCCCTTACATTGGATAATCTGTTATGCTTTTTTTTTCTTGAGAAGTCTCTTATGGTGAAGGGCTCCCAGATACTATTGATATCGATGCTCAATAAGGGCCTGTGCCCATCCCGCTCCCTCCAAGCGTGGTCCACCATGCCAGATTTGTACATGTCACAGTGTGTTATGGCTTCGCGGTGATCTTCAATTCTTATCTTTATAGGCCAACATGCTTTGCCTTTATAGTGTCTACCACAGCTACACAGAAGGGAATGTATACAGTTTCAGGTCTGAGAGTCTGTGTTTGCTGGCTGTTTCTGTCATCTGATCTGTATAGAAGCTAGAAAATGAATGTTCTCTTT
The DNA here is from genome assembly GCA_963457665.1 of Thysanoteuthis rhombus. NCBI lineage: Eukaryota > Metazoa > Mollusca > Cephalopoda > Oegopsida > Thysanoteuthidae > Thysanoteuthis > Thysanoteuthis major. The sequence goes on from OY735213.1 coordinate 39,558,584, forward strand.
TTGAAAGATTTTAAAGTTGATTAATGAACTTGGAACATATCTTGCAAAATTTACCAATGTATTCAAATTTCTAGTACAAAACTATTATAGTTATCACAATCATAGTGATGAGAGAGGATATAACACATGGATTATAAAATTGTAAGTATCCATATATTATACAAACTCGCTTAAAAGTCACCTTCACCAGCCATTAGGCTCGATGTAAAGTCACTTCTTTTTAAGATGGAAGGTAAAAGTTCAGTTCATACATAGACATGGTATCTTGTCAAATAAAGTTAATGTCAAAATTTTCACTTAATACACCAAATAAAGTCTTTAATCAGCTCGATAAGAATTATAACTTTTCAACATAACCAAGTGAACATCTGTTAGAATTTCACTTCATGTTGTTCAAATATCTATTCTTTATCTATTCGAAACATCTTGATTGTTCTACTACATCAACCTAGGCACATCTCAGGAGTAAAAACTAAGCCGTTTCACAACTGCTTTAGTGTTTCTCATGATTACGAAGCACTCAGAGCACATACCTCTGCATAACGCCATCATCAGGGGAAGTAATTATGTAAGGATCCACCCCCAAATTCAATCACTTCTGTAGCCCATCCTTCCACAAAATTTAATTGAAATATACAGAAAACTTTTGGAGATGCGAGGACAGAGGGAAAGAGGTAAAAGGACATGGTAAGATGCACATCTCTCAAGCCTCATGGGCAGAGATAATCAAGCTGACAAGTGGGCTTATACTGAGTACAGTAGGAGTAAAACTGTTTTGTTTGCCAAAATCCAGTCATTATAAGTAATTTCAACTAATTACAAAATTACCACAAAAATAATTAGTATCAGCAAAATAGAATGTATCATTTTACCAATCAATATATATCCTAGAGCATATGAGGGGAAGGAGGAAAAAAAAAACAAAAAAAAAAAACTGTCTATTTGCCATGTTGGAATAAAATAAAACAAATGAACTGTTAATGGTTCAGACTGATCCATTTTAGTAAATTTATAGCATGATAGAATAACAAAAAATTTCTACTCATGGAGAAGATAGCTTTTGTCTTACAATATTTCCCCAGTGCACTAAATGACCACTTTTCTCTTTAATAAACTGTCATTTCTTCATCAACAAGAATTCCTGAAAAAGCTCTAATCATACCTATCTGTTCAAATGCAGTCGGTAATACAACTGTGGTTATTGCTTCATTCATTCCTCTCTCTACCATCAGAATTTGCTGTCATAATATAATCATCAGAGCGAATGATTTGATGTATTAGTTCCATAAGTACTACCCCTGATATCAAGATTTACATAAACAAATAATAAAAATAACACTGAATTCTGAATAACGTGTTTTGAAACAATGTCATATCAAGTCAAAATGTAAATTCTATCACGGATTCCAATCAACTCAGAGTCAACTGCAATTTAACAAGTGATAAAATCTCCAAACGGCTATTCAAGTTTTGTACTTATTAGGATTAATGGCTTGCTTTGTATAATGACCATATCTGGTGGCATTTAAGACACCACCACACCACTTATATTAGCAGAGATTATCAAGAAATAAACCTATTTCTCCGAATTCCTCTCATTTCTCACAGTTTTTAACTCTTCAGGTTCTGGTCTATGTGGCCAAAGATTAGGTTTACCTTCCGAGACATTTTTTGGCCTTCTTATGGCATCAAATATGGTAGATCCATCAAATACAGAAAAAAAAAAAACCCTTTAAAAATAGGTTATTAAACATGTAAATTGAAATAGAGTTTACTGTATTGTATGAAAGAGATCTTGATGCTATGAATTTATCTCTCAGAACAGGATGGTGTCGGATTTGGTAATTATCACTGACCACTGTTTGTTGTTATTACTATTCATTGAGTGTACTCTGTTCGCATTTCTCACACTGAGTACCTGTGTCCATCTCTACCACGTTGTGCGTTATCTTGCAAAAGTGTATCAGGTCACTTCCGTCTTGGGTATTGTAGAATGGGAAGCAGTTGTATCCTTAGTCAGTCTTCATATGGAAGGTCTTTTAGTTGTGGCACCAGCTTGGTAGCTCTCCTCCGTTATCTTTCTGACATTTCCTGGTATTTTGGTGTGTGTGGAGACCAGATAATATTTGCATATTCTACATGTCTGAATAGGGTTTCATAGATTATATATATATATATATATATATATATATATAGTGATGTCCATCTCTCTACATGTGCTGTAAACTGTGTCAAACATCTGTTTTGCTTTATTGATCTTTTCTTCCATACACTATTGAAGTTTACCTGTTCACAATGTGCGAATAAGCAATTATCAATAGATTATTCAACATTATTCAATGTGGCAAATAAGACTTTAGAAAACATACTTAAGATCTGCAAGATTTTTACAGTACTTTGATGTTATAAATACAAGACAGCCATTGTTGCTGCTCAGGATGGAAGAACTGTAACTCTTCACCCAATAGTGAAATGTTGGGAACTTGGAGAATTTATAATGATTACAGCAAAGAGAAAAGGTTTACTTTTTCACTCTATCCTACAAATATCAGTTATGGTAAGAAACATAGATCTGATCAACCCATCCCTACTCCACCTGTTAGTGTTCATTGTTAAGAAATCCACTCAAAGGAAGAAAATGCAGATGAGGAATTAGTCTAAGGATGAAATTAATGATTAAGCAAAAGACCTCTGGCTCACCAGAGATGCCATTGAGTTCTTTGGTTCTAATAAAATAAAAAAAAATTAAAAAAAACTTTCTAGAAACAACTTGAAAGTGATATTCTTTGATGATGGTAATAAATATTCATCAATACCATTTGCTACTTCTGTAAATTTAAAAGGAACACATCAATATTTTGCAGATGTTCTTGAGGAAATCAACCATGTGCAATGATCTGTATTGGTTCATACGTGGGGACTCAAGTGTTCTGAGTATCACACTGGGTCAACAGTCAAAATTCTTGTGTTTTTGCTGTTAGTGGGACAGCTGAGCCAAGGATTTATATTTTTCAGACAATATGGCTCAATAGAAAAAACATCTACAGCTCTGTGGTAAAAACACAGAACCTAACTTGACGTATCCAAATAACATGCAGCAATCACCACTTCTTATTCAGCTTAGATTTACCAGACTAGATATTAGAAAACTTATTTCTGACACAGAATTTGATGATGCAGTAACGCCCCTTATATTTTTAGTTAGGAATTAAATATGAGAGCCTTCTTTTAGCTAGATATCAAAGATGTCATTTCCTCCAACAACCTTTATAAAACCTCTGGATGAACATGCTCCAATACTAATTGGCACCAGCACCCCTAGCTGGTCATGCCTCTGGCCCTCCAGCACTTGCTGCTTGCTACTCTTTCCTTCTCCAAGGCTCAGTAGCACTAGCACCCCTAGCTGGTCATGCTTGTGGCCCCGGCACTTGTCGCCAGCTACCTTTTCTTTCTTTCTTTCCTTTTCCCTAAGATCGTTATCATTTCGCCGACCTCCCGGACAATTCGATCTATACCATTTTTCTACCGTGACCTATCTCTGTACTGTCTTTCCCATTTCACTTCATCAATGTCGAGGCATCACACATAGGCACAGCTACACCACCATGTCTTCACCACGTGATCCAAATGCATATACATCTCTCACTCTCATGAATGAAATGGCAATGCTTTTCACTATCCAATAGTCAGGGTAACCTTTCCTAAATTTTTTTATTTCACAAAACATGCATGGATAAAACTCCATGTTCTGTCCGTCAAGAGTCTATCAGCGTCAGAGAATAGCCCCCAAAGCCACGCACACTTAACAGTATGGCTCGCACACTGAACCCGGTTTCCACATATCCCTTGATACGATCCAAGCCATACGGATATCTAAGCAGTTCAGACAACTCCGCTTCACCTCCGACGCCAGTACTACCAATGACAAGAAAGCTCCAACCTTTCACTATCTCTTCTCTTCACACGATCGATCAGATTTGTGTTATCCTTATATGTACTACATTTTCATTTGTCATTTTTCCTTCATGTCCTTGTATTAAACGTACATCTTACTCGTCTATCCAAAATATTTGTATGTGTTCTTTTTACTTCGTTTCATCGCCGCCTCTAAGTTCATACTTGGCGCGCATTTTCTTCATACATCATCCTTTCCTCCTACACATCTACAGGGCCGCACACGCGCTACACTTCAAATTACGAGGAGGAACTACTAGAGCCACCAAGAATTCCTATAATGCGATGAAGGACCTGGATTGACAGGCTTGGGTACCACTCAGAGAGAAAAAAAATTTACAACAAATGAACAGAAGGAATAATCACTTTAATGTCCATGATACTACTATCCTCATCTTCATATTAGAAACAGTCAACCTTAACAGTCAACATAGATTTATTCAGTTTCTAAGTTGGTCTGGCTGGTTATCTATGTTTGGTGCATACAGGCCACACCAGTGCTTGAGGGCTGAAAATTTAAAAATCAACTGAAAAACATATTTTTTTTTAAATCCTCCTATATAGATTTATAGTGGGGGTTCAATTTGCAATGTAAATGATTGCTAAATCGGTTATTTAGTTGGTACCTGACAGCAGTCATGCATGTTTTAGGAAGAATCAGACTTTAATGATTCCTGCCAACAAAAGGCAAGAGAAGTGACTTATTCATTGATCATCGCCCCATCCCCCTAAAAAAACGGCATGCTGCCAAAAGACAGTCACGTGACGGTTTCCAGTCAATGATTAACCAGACGTGTTGTTCATACTTTCAATTTGAGTAAAACAAACTTTACAGAGTAATCATATTAGAATAAAACTACCAATTTTTTCAGAATAAAAAAAACACAATCAATACACATCATATGTTTAATACTCCATAATTCATTGACGATAAAAGATAAGGTGAAATATGCACAAAATTAAAAAAAAAACTGTAACCACTTGTTCAAATCAGCCGTATAATTTAAAAAGCAGGCTGATTCACTTGGGTAAAAACCTGGCAGCAGAAAGAAATTCATTAGATAAATAACAGTGGAGGAACAAATGAGACTAATGAAGTAGAAAAAGAAAGAACAGGTGTTGATCATGAGGACACCTTTCAATGATGAGATCATGATCATATTATCTCTTCTCAAGTTCTCAACACGAACAGACGGTCGGGTAGCGCATTATTTCGTTCATTAAGTTGTCCAAAGATAAAAGCTGTCGTTTACTAACATCGAAATTCAAAAGTGTGGACTGTTTTTTTGTTTTTTTTTAATTAAAAATGTTCACATACAAATTTATGTCCTAAGCTTTCATTTCACAAGAGATAAGATGCGTTTATTTTCTCCTTTCATACTGTATTGAATAGCGGCTGATTCTAGTTACCACAAAACGACACACGGTAGTTCATATAGTCTCTCATCCTAGTGAAATAATCTGTTGATAGGCAAAATGATCGAAATTATACTCAATTTTTTTAAAACAATAAGTGTCAGGTAGTTACAGCATTGAACAGCTGCTTATGATAGCTGTTAAAATTATTATTCACTGTCGTCACTACAATATATTAGATGATATGACAATGAATGACACTTACATTATTGGAAAAAATATCGAACTCATTTCTGTATACAGAGAAATAGCCACAGAAAATATTGAGTTTTACAATTCGACAAAATATTTCAAGAAAACCCACTAACAGTGTCCCATGCCAACTGCAATGATTATTAATGAGTCAATTTTTTTCATAAAAATGATGTAACGTAATAGGATGCATTCAAATTACAAGTTAAAACGGTGTTTACTACTGTTAACTTTAAGCTAAAAAGAAATCGGGACTATAATTCCGTGAAACACAAATAAAATCTAACAAATGCTATCGGAAATTTACCAGACGAAAGCTATTAATGACCAAGGTTTCATCATTTGTCCAGATTCTTTTTTTCGAGGCTTTATATAATTTTTTTCCCTTCGAACTACGTACGAAAGTGGGTGGCTTGAGGTTCAATTTTTCTGCAAATGTAAATGTTAATTTATGGAAATAAAACAGGTTGAACGTCAGTGGGATAGAGTAACTATTGCATGTAAATACCATATTAAACCTGAACTATTTGACTAAAAGTCGTGTGATTTAGATACAGTGTGAGTTGGGTCAATAATAGGTAAGTTCGGCAAAATAGAAAGCAGGTTGATTAAGAAGATGCACTAGAAAAATGAGGAGATAATTCAATCTCAGTTCTGGGAGACTGACAACACGAACATACGAGTTGAACATTATTTTTTCTGTACGATTAAAACTGCAACTTTTAGATGCCGTGCACACACACACTCGTACATATATTTATATCAAATTAATTAATCTTTATATAAAATAATCAGCACATGAATAATTCATTTTAAAATCAGTTGATAATTTCCTTAACGAGAGGAAGGGAGAAGGCGTGTCTCTTGATGGATAATAATTAAATTGTTTACACAAAAAAAATGCTCTCAACATTTTAAATAAAATGATCGTCCATAATATTTCACTTTTTCAAACAAGTCTATTTACCTCCCTGTTCGTGTTAAATAATAATACAAATGTTCTGTTGCTTACTATTGTAACAGTAGTAAGTATTCACATTTCGCACTGGATTGAATAATAAATTACGGTGTAATTGGGAATCGGATAACATCATGGAAAAAAACACTCGTTTACACTATATAAGGACTATATCATGTGAATAGAAAACATTTCGCAGGTGATATAAGCTGTCCAAAATATTAAACATTGTCTGAGTCGGTGTTACATATTAAAACTCAATAAAATAAATTGATGTTTACTTCAGTTTCAAGTTAACAGTAACACTATGGCTCCGGACAAAAAAGCAAAAAAAAAAACAATAACCAAACAGGTACGAAAAATGGAATAAAACCTAAACAAAAGTAAGAAATGGATATAATATTAGTAATGACAACAAACTCACTGTGTAATAAGACAATAATCCAGAGTTTTCGTCTAAAACAAACCATCGGTATTGCCATCCTTTCATGACATTCGTCCACTTACTTAGTGGCCCCTCCATTATCGCCATGTTGTAACAACACTCAGTAACAATATGCATGATTGGTCTAGACGATACCCAATCAGAGTTCAGCTTATATACAGAATTCACCAATCACAGTAACCTCCGCTGTTTTTGAACATAGATTTCAACAAAACATGTGTAGGTGAAAGCTAGGCTGGAAGTATTAAATTTATCAAGTTTTACGAGAAGTAAAACCTACAAGTGGATATATTTTTTTAATATGAACAATGAGTTCAAACACTGCCGTGAAAGATGAAGACGAAGAGTTTACTGGTCCATACCGGGCTACTAAAATAGTAAGTATCCTCTCCCTCGAACTGTTTGGACTCTATTGTGTGCTTGCTTCTTTTCTGTCTAGCTTTATAGTCCTGTTGTTGTTACACTATCAAAGTTCAATGAGTAATAATTTCCATATAGATTCGAATGTTTATTTTTTCTTATCAGTGATTAACCTATATTTGATTAACTGTTTATTTTAGTCAAGTGATTCTTAAAAGATGTTATGTAACTTGAAATAAAATTGGATTGTTCTCGGGTGATTATGTTCAAACTCATTGATTGTACAAAAAACAAAATACTCTTTTCCACAGACGTTTTTACTTTTTCTCCTCAACGATTACTGTTTTTAGTCAAATAGTAGCTAAAAGATTTTGTCAGTACAACTGTGCAATCGGATATCCAAGTATAAATATTTTTTATTCGTAAAAAAAAAATAAGTAACGTCCGTCTACAATTTTGAGAAGAGTCATTCAAAAAGAGTTCTTTCGAACAATTAATTGAACTTCTTCCTTATTCCACAGTCCACTCATTTGCGAAATCTTTACTAATTATTTGGTCGATAGTGTGAAAAATCTGAAAAATGTACCCGGAACAAAAACGTTATAATAAACTAAAGAGCATTGTAAGAAATTTGAACACGTGGAAAAAAAAATGTGGTAACTGTTGAACAAACCAGTCTTCTTTTATATATATATATATATTTTTTTTTTTTTTCAAATTGCTGACACTACGAAATTAAAAGTAATGTAATCAGCACTGCGTGACATACGTTTTATAAAGAAAGAAGACGATTTGGCCGTTTTTATTTTGTTTTTAAGGTTTTTTAACAACCACGACAATCATATTTTGAAATATACTAAACTAGTTTGATTAACACTCGCATACCTGTACCTAGTTGGGTTGGAGGACGTATTTTAATTTCCAATTATTTTAGACTGAAAAAAAGTCATATACAGCTTAATTCATATTCTTTCAATGTATCGACACAAACTACCCACCCCAAATATATTTTTATTCGTAATTTTATTTTTATTTGCTTTCCTATCAAGTCCAATGGTAATAATAATGTCCCTATCAGTGTCTATTATGTTACTTTTTTTTTTTCAAAACGGTTACAAGTGAACTAACACATATCTTCTCGTCCCACATAACCATATTAACTGTATCATTATTCAAATCGGACGTTTGCTTTGTATGCATTATCACAGTTGTGCATTTTTTATTAAGATTTCCTCTCAGGCCTAATGCGATAAGTAAAGGTCGGGTTACGTTGTGTTTTTGTTCAACAATACAATGAGTGCAAAAAGTATCCGATGCATTTTTAAAAGTTCGGATTTTTTCTTCGGGGTTCGGAGTAACACTCTTCTTCAAAAGTGACTGAATTTGGACGAAAGATTAGAAAATATAAAAAATTAAACATATTCGAACAAGATTGATAACTTATGTTCGAGAATCGTAAATCCTTGATTCAAATTCTGTCTTTTTTTTAAGTGGGTATTATTGTTAGAATAATGTTTTTTGAAGTGAATTGGATACTTTTTGCACTCACTGTCACTGTATAACAGGATAAAAAACGGTTGGATCTGTCCCCAGTTTCCGTCAGCCCCACCATTCTTTTTATTTTTCCCACAATGTGTGATATATTGTGAGTTCTTTTGTTCCGATATTCAGGGGAAAAGAAACACGTCGTTGCTATTAATCTGATTTGTCGACCCAAGTTTTTAGTGAAGGGCATTAAGACGAGTATATTTTTTCTATTTACCTTGTTTGTTACTTTTCACCTCGAAGTCCGTAGTGGGGTGTTTAGAGAGCTTTCTCTTTTCTTTCTGAATACTTTTGGGTACAATTTAAGGAAGCCGGTGGTGAAATTGTAGAGTTTCACACTTGTTCACCCAATGTTAAAAACAGCGCTCAAATAAGATACTTTATCCTTGTTTATTAGGGTCTGAGAAAACCTTAGCTATAAAATGGCCAACTTGGCAATATAGCAACTTCCGTTTCTTTGTTTTGTTTTAATTACCTTTTCAAGTGCAACATTCATATTGTGAGGTGAATAAAAAAAATATAGAAGCAATGATGAAAAAGAATTTTTTTCTTTAAAAATTATATAATTATATAATAGATTACATTGTTTCTTCTTGGACTGAAGATGATATCGTTTTTCCGTTGTATAACGAGTGTTTAACGTTTTAATTTCTTCAAAATTTAAGTTTAGTTGTAATGAGAAAAAAGGTTTGAAAGTCATGACCCTAACCGCCATAAATTCTTTTGTTTCTTTTTATTTATGCGCCGTTCTGAACATATCGAGTGTGAGAAACTTTACAATCGGGACCACCTGCCTTACATAGTGCCCACTTCTGCTTTCAGAAGACCATTAAAAACTATATCGCACTCAGCGCATACCTCTGCCAACGCAATTGTCAGTGGAAGTAATTGTGCATGGATCCGCCTCGAAATTCAATCACTTCTTCCGTAGCCTTTTGTCCACCCTTCCACAAAATCTCATTCAAATTTATTGAGAACTCTTGGAGATATCGTGTGGACAGACGTGAAATTTGGGCGCTATTATGTGCTTTGGACATATAACTACGATTTGGGGGAAGTAATTGTTCATGGATCAGTTCTTTCATAGCAGAAAGTCCACTGATCCACAGAATTTCATAGAAATTCCTTGGGAACTGGTGCAGTCAGTTGTGAGCTCATACATGAATGAATGGTGGGGTGGGAGAAACCTCTCCAATGAAATAAAATTCCTGGATCTGCCCCAAAATATTACCACGTCTTTCTTCCCCATTGCCTACCCTTCCACATTTCATAGGACTCCATTCGGGACAGTAGGGTGTTCTCAAGCTTTATTGTTGACTCCATTAAAATAAGATAATAAGATTTTTGATATAGCATCAGAAGGTTCCCATGGATAAAATTAGGTGCCTGCTTACTACTACTTAGCTAAATGATAACTTTTAAGTAGAAGGGAAGCAGTTGTAAGCTAGAGATAGACATATTACAGAGAAATGAACTGCAAAGTTTTTTCTCTTTTAAGTATCTGAAAAGTCTGGAGACTATGTAGAATCATGAAAAAACTCATTTTCAGAACTTCAAAAACATGTTTATATATTTCATATTAGTTCTAAATTGAAGGCTGAAAGTTCAGAGAGGGATTAATCTAATCTAGAGAAAATATTGGTTTAATATTTGATCCTTTCAATTTTGATGCAAACCTCACACTTCCTTATTACAATCTGTTTAGTAATGTTTGAATATTTTCTCCTTGGTCAATGCATTGTATTCACATAATTTGGGATTTTTTTATTTCTAGTGGAATAACATCATCAAAGCTTTTCGGAATGGAATTCCTGTTGGTCGTCGGCGCCGTTACATGAAAACGTATGACAAGGCTTTTAATGCCAGTGAAGCTATTGATTGGATGCATAATTACTTGAAAAACAATCCTAACTTTGGTACTGATGTCACAAGGTAAGCTTCCTGTTAGGGTTTGAGGTTTTTTTCTTATTTCAAATTCCAATATGGTAGTCTTCTACTGGGTAATTAAAAAAAAAAAATATACCAAGAATTGAATTGCTGCCATATCCCAGTGTTTTTGTTTCTGTTGAACTTGAAAACCTCCCTAGTGCAAGTGTCACCCATTTATAATACAGGTGTTGCGATCCAAGAAAGCCAACCAAAATATAACAGAGCCACAATAACCGCAGGATGGGTACGGGGAGATTGATGGAAGAGATCAACCATTGGTTATCATAAAATCTAAGTGATATTTGAACATTCTTTGATGCGTGTTTTTTGTTTGTTTGTTTTTAATCAAATAACACCATCAAAACACCTACAATATATCAGAAAAGGTATATCAAAATTCAGAATTTAAAAACAAAGTATAGGGATGTTAGCTCCTATATCATGTGGCGGAGACTGGAAATAGAACTTGGCTTTGTGTGTAGCGACTGGATGGTGTAGTTGCTGTGGACCAAAGGATTTTGTCCCCACGTGCTTTCGAGTTTATCATCACATGCTATGATGTAATGATAAATGCTGGAGTCGGAAATGGCCATCTTGTTTAGATATGTACATCCGGTAGCCATTCTATATAATATTATTCTCTATATAAGTATTCATGGTAGTCATTTATTTTTGTATTTGATTTTAACTAAAAAATAAAGGAGTCACTACAAAAATATCATATATTTGCATCAATGACTTTCAAACGGTTAGCTGCTGCACCTTCAGATACATAGTATCTGAGTCTCCTGAGTGCAAAAGTTGAAATGGATGAAAAAAGTCTTGTTGACTACTGAAATGTTTTCATCTAATTTGTTTGATTTTTATAGTTTATATATCGGTGTAAGCCAAATATGTTTCTTGGTGGGATTGGCTTGTAATTGTGTCTCTTTTGTCATCAAATGGGCTCTCGGCATATTTTGGGCTGAGCACTATTTTTGATACAGTGTAGCAAAATAGCACTCAGCCTGAAATATATTATACGTTCATGGGAATTCTGTTTTTGTTTGCGTTTTTCTGGATGAGTAGGTAATGATATAGGTCAAAACATTAGCGTCCGCCAACCACCCACAAACTGCACTATAATGAAGATGCATTATATCAGGGACACTTGTACCTGATTTGAGGTTTTTTCCCATATTGTATTCCAGGGAGGGGGGACTGATCATTCATCAGTTGAACTTACTGTCTTCTGTTTGCTTACAAATTTTTCCTTATGTTACTTGATATTTGATAAACAACATTAACAATTGTATCTCATTTGTTTTGTCACAGGCAACAAACAATTCAGTTGTTAGGTAAGTTGCTGAAAGCTCGAATATTTGAAGAAGCTCAAAGCAGTAAAAAGAAACATGATTTTACAGACGGGAGTCGTATTTATCGGTGAGTGTTGATATCTCCATCATTTTGTTATTCAATTTGTATGAAAAGCATCTGACTTGAAGTATTTTACAAAATTAATGATCTTCCAGTATATTCTATGAATCTGATATAACTTTGCTTGTTTTGTGGATTTTTAATTGCAAGCTGACCATTTTACATTGTAAGTTAAGTCCTTTTTCTTTCTAACTGATACTAATCCATTTTATGATCTTGCCTACATTCATTGACTAAGAATTGACATTGTGTTTTGAAGTGTCTTTGCTCCCTGTTGGTTAATTGTATGCTGATTGAAACAAAAGAACTCTTGGTAAACACCAATTGTCCGAGGCCAGTGAGCAATTGAGTAAAAATAATGCAAATCTGAGGAGAGTTAATTTGAATTTATCTTCAGCGACAGATCTTGTGAATAATCAAATGATCAGTGAGATCTAACTGGTCATTTTGTTAACTTGCAGGAAAGATTATTTATTTTATGTATAATCATAGTATTTAATCAGTGATTTCTATTTGTAAACTCATCATAATTAATCAGCAAAAAAAAATGCGTATGTGTGAAAGTTAACAAGACCAAATTTTCTGACAAAAATATTGGGATTTGAACTATACACCACTAAGTTTTGTTATGTTGAAATCTCTGCATGATGTGAAGTGCCAGAAGCAACTCTTCACTTGAGGCATTAAAAGTATTCACCAGTGGTCAACAATAGGTACATATAAGATTTATCGATACACTTATATAAGGGATAGTGTTTTTTTGTTTCTCTGTCTGTAATAATGGACTCTTCCAGTGAAAGGTAACAGTTTTGCTGATAAATATATCTCCTAACCACCATTTAAAACAATGTACTTTCCACTGTAACCAGTCCAGTGGTTTCTTTTCTAAAGAAAAACCATTAAGATATACCCGTGAGTTCTTTTCATAAGGATTCATAGGTTAGAAATAAAAAGCAGTGCAACGTCATGCAGATACTTTTACACAATCTGTTTACTGTCCTTTGACAGAAGAGTCTATCAGAGATCACAAACATTATGAGGTATAAAAATAAATTCCATGGGAAATTATGAATTGTCACCAGCCACCCAGTCCGTTGGGTTTATGACATTCCCACTGAACTTTGAATTTCAAGAAGGGTTTTGATTTGATGTTATATCCCAGTTTATAGGACCATTATAGATGCTTGCATGAAAAGTTTGTTTTGGCTACTGATCATAAAGTGAGGGACCAATTTTGTGTAAAAATTACATCTTGACCCCTCCCCCCAACTTATTGGGGCGGGGGGGGGTATAAAAAGATTTTCTCCCCTCATTGAGGGGAAGTGTATGTTTGTGCGCATGTGCAAAATTTCAAGTTTCCGTTAACGGTTATGGCTAGGTAAAGTCCAGCTAGATACATGTAAAAGTTAAAATGCATAAATAACCTAAACCTGGCAATGACGATGATCTATACTAATGTCCTTTGTTTCCACTGTACATTATATATGGAGACCAAAATAATAAAGATGATGGCAAGTAAATAAAATTGATAAGTCCTTGTACTTTACAGTTAAGTTAATTTTTTTGATTTTGAAATAATTAACCTTTATTTATTAATTTTTCCCAGAATTAATCGGGGCTCGCCTGCCAAGGATTCTCGAGTTCCCCTCAGTGCCAGGATGGATCTGATGAATGCAGCTCCTGGGCAGAAGATAACGGCAAAAGCAGAAAAAAAATCAAAAGCTAAAAAGGAGTTAGAGAATATTCCAAAATGTCGTCTGATTGCCAAACCTTTAACAATGGAATCCATGGAAGGAGTTTGGAAAATGGTTACTTTGTATAGGTATTTGGACTTTTTTTTTTTTCCTCCTTTCATTGAGTGGAAATTTGAATTATTTGATCTTTCAACCTTATTAGGTATAATTTGAATGCTGCATTTATATAATTTGAGACACAGAAACAATGTTCGCTCTATTTTTTTTTACATGGCCTACATGGGACCAAAAAGCCTGTGATCAACTCAAGAAGTGGAGTGTCTGTAAAATATTTCTATTTTGGGGATTTAAAAAATTTGTTTTTTCTCTCTCTCTTGTCCAAAATCTATGAAACAAAGATCTGTTACTTTATGATAAAAAGCGTGTAATAAAAAAAATTATTTATTCGGTTTATTGATTTTTTTTCTTTGCATAAACTAGCAATCAAATGATGCTACTTAATGCAAGAGTGATATGATGATTGCTTATTCAGCCACATTGTTTCATTTAATTTCTTTTTGTCTTTCTTTTCTTTTTTTTTTTCTTTTTCTTCTTTGTTTTCTCTCACTGCCGGGCGTAATTTTTCTTTCTTATGTGCAGCATAGAGGGAACACTGCTTATAGGTCTTAAATCAAATTTAGTCTGAGCCTTATTCTCAGTCTTCATTCATAATTTTAAAATAATTATTCCCTGCGAAATACTTTTGAATAAACTCTGCTCATATCAATATTTCTTTAAGGAACAGGCCTTCTCAATTGGTGTGGCAGGTTTCTCCTGCTTTTTCTGTTGTTTTGGTTTTTATTTTTCAAATATTTCATTATCTTTGAAGTATAAGATATTATAACTACTTATGAAAGTCTGAAGCTCTAATTGATAAAATCACTCTTTTGAAATGTTCATTCATATTCCTTGTTTTCATCAGGTTTCAACTGTATTTGTTATGAAAACCAAAACGATCACAATTTTATAAATGCAGCATTCAAATCATGTCCTCTGAATGAGTTGTTTAGTTAAAGAATATGTATGTATTCATTCATGTAAGTAAGTGTTTGCCTATTATGAACACAAAATATACTCAAGTGATCATTAAGTCCCCAACAGCCACCTTGTTATATTGGTAAGTTTTATTGTATTATGAAAATGATTCTGCTGATATGCACAGAAAGTAAGCTCAATATTAAAATTTTAGCATCTCACAATTTATCTTTTGCTACACCTGAAATTCTATGAGTAATTGGTTTTTTTTTTCCTATTTTTCAGATTACAGAAAACTATTGGTTACAATACTTTGGATGATTTTCTGGATGCTTCCTTAGTTAATGGCCGACACATAATGCATAACTGTCTGTATGTAAATAAGAGTGGTGTAGTGGGAAATGTTAATGTAAAAGGTTTGTACCATTTTGAATTAGAATCTATCTACTCTCAAATTCTTGTTAGGGTTTAATTCTTCTTGCTTACTTAGTTGAAGTTTTTTGAAGGGAGGTGGATCTCTGAAATTTAATTGATTTGATTTGTAATCCAAAATTTGAGATATTTCCCCCTCGGTTTTAAATTATGTATTATTTATTTGCTTGACTTTTTTTGTTTCTGCAGATGTTTGTATTTGTTTGAAAAAGCAGTATTGTGTGAGCCCATGAATTTTCATTTCAATTAATTCTGTTTTACCTTTCAGACCAGCTTCCACATTGGGTTTTATCAGCTATGAAAAGTTTGGTCCATTGTAAGTTGCATATTTATCTAAATTACTGTCTAACAAATTTATTACAGAATTTTTTTTTTTTTTTTTTCATAGAAAGAGAACGATGATTTTTATCTAAAGTAAGCTCAGTTGGATACGCCCAAATGATCATTAGATATGCCAGTCTTGTATTCCATCTTATTCTCTACAGTGAAATAGATGCTGCACAAGGAAGAAAGAAATGCATCTTGCCCATTAATGCCAAATCTGCTGGAAGATTTGAAGAAATTGTTACAAATGTGAATAATTGTTAAGAGCAAAGAAGTAACGGTTAGCTATAAATCATATTATGTCCTAAGTTCTGGCATTTCAATTGATTACTCTTTTCAATACACTTTATTTGCCAAGAAAAAAGTCATGGCTAATGATATATTGATGCCACGTCTCCTGGAGATTATTGTGCATGTACTGAGTATAACTAATGTTTGAAAATCTAGTAAATATCAAATTTGATAAATCTCTATTTTCACTTTTAATTTTTTTTTTTCAAGCTGCCTCCAAAACTATCGAGAGCAATTTATGTAAGACTGTAATTTGTTCCAGTCCCCCATTGCCCACCAAGCAAAAAAAACTGTTGCATTATACTCATCCCTTGGTGTGGAGAGTGATTTTCTTCTACTGCATAACCTTCGGATCAAATCCTGCTATACTTTGTTCTACCTATCACTATTTTAATTTTCAATTAAGTCTCTCCATGCTCTTCTCTCTAAAAGCCTAGTGAGACCCAATTTTATGTTTTCAAAGGTCATAAAATCCATACCATACTTTCAATGTTCTTATGCAAAATAAGATTATGACCTTGATATTCTAATTGACTGTAAGCCTTTTGTATATTAGTAAAATGTTTGGCTCTGCCCCCCCCCCCCTTTTTTTTTTCCAAATATATAAATCTTGTTAAAATGTTTACTGAAGATCATCAATTCTCTTATTGGTGTTGAATTTCAGATACTTATTTCAGAATGGACATTAAAAAAAAAAAACAAAAGCTGCCACAAAGTTGTTTTTTAATGTGTGTGTGTGTGTATATATATATATATATATATATATATATATATATATAGTTAACTGGCATGATTATTAATTTCTTTTACTCTTACTTGAATTGTTTATTTTTAAGGGCCAAATCGAGTTGATGAAACTTTCGATGTGTATCCAGGTTTTGAGAAAGATGTATTCCATGTTGTGAGTGATTATTTCCAAAAATTATCAGAACCTCTGCTTACTCATTGCTTGTATGAGACAATCACAAATGTCTTTGGTAAGTCTTTTTTTTCTTTCTCTCCTCCCCTTCTTCCTTGTTGCTTGATAACAACTAACCTCTCCATGTTAACTATGGATTTATCTATGAATGCTTGACAATGAAAAGAAAATGGTTTTTGACCAAACTTTCAATAACTCCATCAAATATATGTTATAATTTTTAATTGTATATTATTTTTATCCTCTAATGCTAAATAAATCAGTTGTAAGGAATTAATCATTACATCATGTCAACAGGGCAGATGGTTGATATTGAATCTCATTATTTCTCAAGTCCTGTAACCCTGTACAGAGATTTCCATCGTATGTACCTGGTCGTTAGGGTATCCATCTTGGATATGTATTTAGGCAAGTTAGCCCGACATAGCCCATCCCTCTCCAGGCTACCTCAATCGTGTTAGTAGACAGACCTTACTATATTTAGAGTCTTTGGTATGACTCTGCTATGGATTGAACCTTATGAATCGGGTGCGAACACTCTACCACTGGCCATGTTGAATCCCTTTGATGAGATATACATTTGACATCTGTAACCTTTTTAATGTCTCAAAATAATCTATAAAAATTGAGTTCTCGATTCTTAAATTTGAAAATTTTTATTTACTTTCTTATGTACTTATGAAATGCTGTTAGAAAAAAAAGCTTCATGTATTCTCATTGGTATTTATAATACAGTTTACATTGAAGTTTTTCTTTTTTTTTTTTTTTGTCTTATAAAAGATTTGTAGACCTATACTTGATTTGTGCATCTTGATTAAGCATGTTGAAAGTTTTTATGTCCTGCTTGTTAGTCATGCTTTGTACTAGAGCAGTTTTGAATTAAACCTATTTTGGAAAAAAAAAAAATTCCTATACCTCTATTTAACCTCTATCAAAATTTCCTACCTCATTGCATGTTTCGTTTGTTTGAGCTTTCTTTTGCATGCACCATTCTGCATGACTTTTCAAAATCATGATTGTATTCCATGTATTACCTACAGTGATGGCTGATACAAGACATGCTAGGCATTCATCTCCCTTATCTACTGGCTCTGGTTTGCCCAGCTTGACCTCATTTGGTTCCATTGACAACCTTCTTCTGAATATGACTTCGGCTAACGGTCACAGGTCATATTCTAACCACTCTAAAAAGTCTTATTCGCGAGTGCTTTTCGACCAGGAGAATGAAAACTCGGGGCAATGTCGTCAGCAGCACTCGCTCAATAGGACATCATCGGGAAGTAAGCAGAAATGTGAATCGACTGGTAGCATCCCGCTCCTCAGATATGAAACGGCTTTTGGGCCAGAAAATAAAACTGTCACTAATGTCTACTATTATCCCAACCAAAACACAACCACATTTAGTGCTTCCATGTTTTCTCGTGTACCTTCTGTTTCCAATCTTGAATACTCGAGCAGTTTCAAGGAGAAGGCTGTAGACAGTCCAGCTAGATGGCACTCTGAGCAACATCTCCAAACTGTGGATAGTAAGACGCTGGATATCATTGACTCTTATGGTACACACAAATCAAATGCAAATACCAAGTCGAGTGAAAACCCAACGTCAAACTCTTACAAAGATTCAACTAGTCAACATAAACTATTTAGCAAGCATGAATCTGAAAACAATGTCTTCAATAACCAAATTCCCGGTGTTCGTCTACGCAAGGAAAGATCACTGCCATGTTATAACAAGTCTTGGCATACGGCAGAATCATTCAATTATGGTCAGCAGAGTACTACAAGTATCAATAACCTTTCCCCTGTTGAAACTTTGGATAAACATGGGAGAAAACGCTATAGCACTATTTCAGGTAAGTGATGTAGTCATTAACATGGTTATGTCGTTCTTTGTTCTATGATGGCAATGGTATAAATAGATTATACCTTTCCTGAAATTATGTTCGGTGCAATTTTTTGTTTTTATTTTATTGAATTTCAATGATTTTACAAAAACAGATTAAACGTTTTTCAAAAGACCAACGTCTGTGAAAGTTTTGAATGTGTTAGGCAATCTGTGGAATTCTTTTGGATTGGAGAAAAAAAATTGAAGTATGATTTTTTTTTCATTATATTCCCAAATGTTTTTCAAATTGGAAACCTATTTAAAACTATTCTTCAAGATATTCTTTTGGATTTTGATGCAATTTTATCATGAGATTTGCATGTAAAAGTTTATTGCTCATGAAAAAAAATACTGAAATATTAAAGACACCTTGCTATCTTCTTTAATGTAAATTTCTATTGACAAAATTTTTGATTTCACTACAGAATATTTACCTTGTGTGTCTATGGATATTTGCCATGTAAAATTCATAATATTTCTCTTTATACCTTGCCAGAATATGTAGCAATAATTAACCCGATTGTTTGTTTTTATTTTATGTGTACTTTCCACCATGCTGGAGTTCTGTTAAATTGTCACAAAAATAATGAATGGTACTTGATTATATCTAAAATTTACAAGTCTCAAAGGATTTTGCTGGTTATATTTTTTGTTCCTTTCTGTTGTTACAAGGGAGATAACTTTGTTGGTCAAACGAAGAAATTTTTCATTTAATTTTATTTGATGTATTTATTATAAATCATTATTAATAATTTCATAGTTTTTATTTTTTTAACCAGCCTAAATAAAAGTAACAATAGAATCACTTCCAACCGTGGTAAGGAAATTTTGAAAAAGTAAATAAATCTCGTACTCTTTCAAATTCATATTCACGTCTTCTATGCATAAAAAAATTACATTAGGTAGATATTAGAAGCTTCAAACAGATGAAGGGGAGAAAAAATATTAATTTTTTTTTTAACCAGTCTGAATAGAAGTTATGATAGAACCACTTCAGAAGGGAAGAAAAAGTATAACCTGGATTTAGCTTGTACTGCTCAGCAAATTTTTGAGCTTACTACATTTCACACTCATTGAAGATATACTCTGCACTTTTTTCATGGCAAGAAACATCTTTCACTTTTTGTTTTTTATCACCAGCACATGTTTGGTATGTCCATTTCAAGTTGAAGATCCACTTAAATTGAAGGAAAGACTGATCTGTTTTCATTTTATATTCCACCCCCTAACTAGATTTTAATTTCCTGATAGTCCTTGTACCTTAAGATTTGGAATTTAGCATAAAGTCTGCAAATAAATATTTCTTCTTAAAGCAAAAGATTCCAGCTCATCATTATTTTGCCTTTGTCCTTCAACTATTACTGTTGCCATTGGTTTTGTTTTGTAAGTCAATTGACTTCTGTGCTTCAGCCATATCCTGGTCGCCTAACATAACCTCATCCCGATGGCATTAAAACCATAATCAACAGAATGATTCAGCTTCTTTTTATCTGCAAATGTCTAGAATACTTTGTAATAATGAAATTTGATTCATCCTTTAATGATTTGGAAAATTGTTGACAACATGATTTTAAGTTCAATAATTTGGTAAAAAAAATCTTGTCTGGAACTATGGAAAAAAAATTTGCTCCATTTTTGAAAATAAATATCTACATTTTTTAGCTGTAAATTTTACTGTTAGTTGATATGTAGAAATTCTATCTCTGTAATTTCCATGAGAAACTGAAAGTTAGGATGACAGTAAAAAAAAAAAAAAAAAAAAAAAACTAATCAAAATTAATAAGAATTCTCTTTGAAAGATTTTTTTTCTTTGAGTGCTGCAGTGAATAAACCAAAATTGAAGATATTACTTGATAATTAATCTACCTTTGCCTGTCATTTCTAAAATCTGCTTGCTGCATTTTCAAAAGTTTCTTAATAGTTGCTAAATGTATTCTGTTTTTATTCTTTTTGTATATGATTTGCATGAATTGAGCCAATACTCAGGTTTAAGATATACCTGTCTCTCAGTCTAAACTTTGATTATCTGTTTCTACCTATAGCAAAGAAAAAAATTATACATTGTTTATAGAAAAAGGAATTGAATCTGATTCTGTATTGATGAGTTTGAGTTCATGCAGTCACTGATGTCACCCCACATGAAGTTCCGTTCAAACCCTTGATCCAAAGGGGAGATAATTTGCTCAAAAGTAATCTCCCTTGAACGCTCTCGTGATTGCATGTTTTTGTAGTAGTAGAGTAAATATTCAAAAAAACTTATTAACATAATTGAAATTGGCTTGAATGATGCATTTATTATTTTTTATTTTATAAATTTCTATTTCTCTTTTCCCCTTTGAAATCGAAGACCCACTGTTTCAGGCTTTTATGTTCATGCCACACAAGCAAATATAATCTGTTGCTCATTTGATATTTGTCTTAAGTTATGATTGTGTCAATTGTTTTATATTTTTACACTTGATTTAAATATACTGTTGTATTATATAATAATTCAAACTACAAAAAATTATCCAAATGGTGCTAATAATCTTTTTACCAAAATCAAATTTTTTTTTCTCTTTCGATACATATGTGCTAAACTTAGTTATTTCTTCCATTGCTTTTATCAGATCAAATTTTGAGTTGACGTAGTTTTACTTGTTTATTCCACAAATTTGATAAATTGAAACTTCTTGCTACTGTAAAATGTAAATGAAAATATTTTGATAGATTTTGTAACCCCTTTTTGTTTTGTGGGGAGGGTTTTTTGTTTTTGTTTTTTTGTTTTTTTTTCAGGGGGGGTTCCTTTTTTTTTATTTCAAATAAGCATGAAAGTTTTGTTTTGTCTCTTTCCTTTTCTTTTTCTTTCGTGTTTTTTTTTTTTCTTTTTGTATTTTTTTTTTCTTTCTTGTCTTGAAAATGTATTTTGGAAATAGTGATGCTGAATCTTTCAGAAATAAAATCACACAAATCATGTTCAAGTTTTGCCTAAATCTCACTTGGATTGTTTCCTTTGTCTTGTACAGGTATGTGGCCAATGCCCGATGATGAACGAGTGAAGCAAGCTGTCCGTTTAGCATTGCTACTCCTGCCTCCAACCAACAGACGCAAACTGCATCTTCTGCTACGATTCCTTAGTAAAGTGAAAGCAAACACTGAATTGCAACTTGCTGACGGTCCAGATGCTTTACAGACTTTAGTAAGTCTCTCTAGCTTCCAGCTTGGCTCTTCTTTTCTTTTTCTTTTATTTTTTTTATTTTTTTCTCCCCCAAGGTATTGTGAAATGTAAATTTTTAATAGAGGTTGTACTAATCCACTAGGGTTAAACTTGGTTGGTTATTGAAAAATCTATACCTCGCATAAATGAATCACTGTTGCCTGTGTTGTGTTGACCAAAATGATTATCTAGATTATCAAAACTTCTCTTTTAAAAACATCTTGACTTAGGGCATTGTTGTTTGATTAAAAGTGACTGTGGAGACCCAAAAAAGCAATTTTTTTTTTTTTTTAAGAAAAGCAAATAGAAAAAATAATTAGAATTATGCTAATTTTTTTGTTTTGCTCCATCTCCATACCCACAAATAATGCACAGTCCTACATCAAATTACACCTGACCAACTTGTGTCTGATCGCAGATATGTCCCCCATTTGAGCTTAAAACCCCTCTGATTTTTATCCCGTTGTTAGCTCGCTAAAAAAGAACATGATGTACAAGCTGTGTTTGTTTCAAGTTCTCCAGACAGAAGAAGGTACCAGCAGAGACCTTACTAGTTTAAGCTAATGACTTTGTAGAAGAAACGTAATGGATGACATTTATTCCTTTCTCTTCAGAAAGGCATGTGTACAGTATAAGTTTAGGTGAATATGTATTTGCCATAGGATCTTATGTTATGCAGGACGTATGTATAGCTTTACTCTATGATGATTGACAGTGTCCATTTTACCAAAGCGTATTTAAAAAAGGTAAATTGATGCATAGCTATATTTATAATTTAAAGATATAGGACATGCAAATCGATAAATGGTAATTAAAATTGATGTGGAATGTCATTATGTATGATATGGTGGGGCTACTTTCTTTTCACATTTATTCGCAATATTCCAACCATGTACCCTCACGTCTTCAGGTGGTTTTAGTTCTAGAATGTTGAATCACTGCTCACAGCGCATGTTTGATCAGACTGGACATGTCATACCCATGTCTTTTGTATGTTTGAGTTGTGTTATCAGGGTACTTCCAAGTTGCCTCCCTACCATTGAGTAATCGTTGTTTGTTTTTTTCTTGGTTTTTTTTTTTTTTTTTTTTTTTTTCTTTCTTTCTTTTTCTTGGTTTCTTTTTTTTTATTATTTTTCTTGTTTTTGTTTTTTTATTTATATATATATATATATATATATATATATATATATATATATATATATATATATATATATATATATATATATATATGGCAAAAGCATTAATAAATGAACATCTAGCTGAGGAAAATATTCTTACCATATTATACATAATCATTAATACACCACATCTAACAAAATTTCGACAAGAATTTATTAGAAATGTATTCTGAATTAACTATTTTTCTATGAAGCTTTTAATTCCAGAATTGTGACAAAATGTATTTAAAATGTTTTTTTTTTTTTTTTTTCCTTTAGCTTGTTGATACATTCTACCAAACCATTATCTGCAGTCAAGATTCCTCTGACATGGACATTAACCTTGCTAAGCATCTGGTTTTATATTTGATTGAGAATCATGACTTTGTGATGCAAATTCCTTCTGACCTGCGTAGCCAGGTGGAGGACCGTCTCTCTCAGTTGCAACGTGTACAGGTAAACATAATTGATGACTGAATGCACCATTACTCTTACAGACTTCCATGCTTTCTAAATCCAAATAAATTTTGACCCAAAAAAAGTACTTGGACTTTTTTTTTTCCCCCTGGTAGAAAAATTCTAGGGAGGGGGGGGGGTCTATATTAATTTCGATAGCTATCTAAATTAAGTTAGCAACAAAAGAAAGATTATATTCAAACAAATTTCTTCTGTTCGAAACACCTCAAAATTACTGCAACTGTACATTAAGAATGAGTGTGTATATTTATAGATGTGTAATGATGAAGCAGTAAGGAAAATTTTTTTTTCTGAAAATACCTTTCAAAGTTTTATCTTCAATTTTTTTTGAGTGCTTGGTCCTTTTTTTTTTTTTTTTCATTTGCATTCCCTGCACTTTTTATTTCTCTTTACATATTTACCAAATGCCAAGTTGGTATAATGTCAGTTTCTGATTCAGTCCAGAATATTGATATTAAATTTATAACTAGCCTTTAATATTCATTCTTACTCTAGTCAAAAATAACGAGAATGTATGTTTGTTGGTTTTGGATTTTTCCCCCTTTTTTTTTTTTTTTTTTTTTTTTTGAGACTTTGATAAATTTGCAAAATTGGAAATATCTGATTCAGAATGTCTTCTCTTTCATAGTTCCATTATTATTGTCAATTCTCAAATTTGATTAAACTTCCCTATTTTGGAGAATATTTTTCCAGAACATTTTTGTATTTTCTTTGTTATAAAGCTTCAGCTTTATTACTGAGGCATTTTCAGTTTTAGTTTCTTTCAACTGAAGTTGACAGACCAAATTTTTATTGTTTTGAAAAATTTCGCAAAGGGTTAAAGACAACATTTCATAAACTCTGAGATGAATTCTTTTTACACTATATTCAACATTCAAATAAACTACAAATGTTTTAGCAAATGTTTAATCTACAGTATGAAAAGCAACACATCCGTCCATCTGTCACACTTTTCTGTCCGTCTAGATACACTTAAAAAAAAAAAAAAATGGTACCCAAATATTTACTAAGTGAAAATTTGTTAAAATTTGGTGTTTTGAAGTCTATTTTATTGAATTGACTCTATAGAACATCATCTAATTCACGTTTTCTGTTCAATTTGAACTCTTGGAATTTTCTTTTGTCCGACGGAATCTGAAATAATTTCTATACTTGTAAATACAGTAAACCCTTGATTTAACTGATAAGAAGTTGAAAGTTCGTTAAATCAAATGTTACCCAATGTTTTGTCTTAATCAACCTGTTATCATGCATTAGTGACTGTGTGTCTGTGATTTCTGAATGTTTACTTTATTTATTTTCGTAATCCTCACAACTCGAAATGGCATTGACTGAAACGGAAATTAAGAGAAAGCGCATATTTAAAGAAACGTGGTGTATAAATAGGAGCTAATTGGAAAATCTGAACACAGCATCTCAATAGCATAATTTTGTGAAATTTCTGGTGTGAAAAAAAACTCTGTTGTCCAGAAATCAAAAGCCAAATAGCTACAGTTTTCTTCCAAATGTGGTTCTATAGTAAAGAAAAGAAATCACTGAAGTCACTGAAGATAAAAAATTTAGAAGCAGTATGGTATGCTCAATGGAGATCTAGTGGTTTTATTTAGTTTTGATATAAAAACTTTGGCAAAAGGTGAGGGGAAAAAAGATCTAATGTATGATCAGAACGCAAACGACTGAAGCTGGGCACTTTCTTATTATGAACTTCACCAACTTGTTTTGAATTATATCATTGGGAAGTTTTTCATTTTAGAGAAATATTAGGTTTTGAATTTATGCCTAAATTAATTTCTTTTTCTTTTTTTTTTTTTTTTTTTTTTTCAAACTAAAGATTATTTGTGTAAGCTGAACCTCCATAAAAATGGCTAAAAGTAAGTGCCCAGTTTAGCATTATAGTTAGAACCCCCCCCTTGTGAAACTTTTGTCTTCTTTTGTGAAGATTAACAAATTTCCAAAGCTTCTAAGGGTGTAATGGATTGGAAACACCTAAAATAGAAACAAATTTTCTTCCGGGAGAACAGCAAGGTTCAAAATTTCCCATAAAGTTCACAAAATTTTGATATTTTTGATATCTGTTAACATTTCAGAGCCTGAACTTTATCAAATATCTGAAGAAAAAACATATCAAGATTTTGCACCCAAAACCTAAAAATATCTGGGCCTCATTTGAAAAAATTATTTTAACTGATATCCAGTATCTAAAAACAACTTCTTCTCTATTAAAGGACAGAAAATATCTGAATTATATATATGAAATATCTATATGCGAAAGTGCGATTAACGTTCACTAAATCTGGAAAAAAAAACATATCAGGGTCCATTAAACCAAGGGTTTACTGTACAAAGAAGGTCCCAAGGACTCAATTTTAGCTATCTCATAAAGTTAGTAGAATAGGCAAAGTGAAATAAAGTTCAAGTGAACGG
Organism: Thysanoteuthis rhombus; assembly: GCA_963457665.1. NCBI lineage: Eukaryota > Metazoa > Mollusca > Cephalopoda > Oegopsida > Thysanoteuthidae > Thysanoteuthis > Thysanoteuthis major. Next base: position 39,584,612 of record OY735213.1, read on the forward strand.
GTGCAAAATGTTTTTACAGAATTTTTTTTCTGACATTAATGAAACAAATAGAAATGATTTACAATAAGAAATTCTTACTTTTTATTTGCTATTCTATTAAACTAATTTTATGATGAATGAATTTTGTCACAGCCATCTTTGCATTGATATCTCTAACATAATCCTCTCAACATTTTCTGATCAGTCTATAATGTTTTCTTGTTAGTATTCAAACATCTGAATATTTAAAATTCATTGCATCAAAGTTCACAAACAAATACTAATCATCATACTCTTAAGTATTGATATTTTTGTATAATATAAAACATAGATAATTTCTTTGCTAGGGAATTGAATATCTTTTTTCTCATTTTTATAAAATATACACGGATGATAGTTTTGAAAATTTGAGCTGTCAAAATTTTTTAATGCTATTTTAGTTTTCAAATGAAACCTCAAGATTGTTATCACCCCCAACTCTTAATCTTAATTCTAACAGTAATATTTAGTTTGAATTGTACAAATGAGATTTGATTTAAAAAATGAACTCCTTTCTTCGAACAGAAAAAGAACAAATACAACATTTAACCGAAAGGAGATAAAATGCAATAAAAAAATTTAAAAAAAGTTTTTACAGTCCATTACAAACATTCCTGATATAAAATTAGCGGATGTCTTACGAATTGTAATTGAGCAAATCTTCCTCATTTATATTCTTTACATCTTGATTCATTTCTATTTTTCATGCACACGAACATACTCTTATGTATACATGTATACACATGCTTTTTTTATTACTTATTCTTTACACAGACATAAATTTATGTGCCTTTTGAAAATCAAATGCTTTCAAACAATTACATTTATTGTATTGCTAGTCTATCCTCAGCCTTTTTTACTTTTTATATCGTGCGATATTTTTCTCATTGGCAATCTTAACACTTTCAGTGCTTTCTATGTTGATTTTTGTTTTTCTAGCAGTATTTCACTTTCTATACATCCCTGATGTGATTATATGTAACTACATGATCTAGCTTCCCATCTCAGTGGTGGTCTCAAGGAAATTTAGAGTATGACTGTTAGGAAAATACTTTTGAATTGGTGGGGGGGGGGGTGCATTGAAAGTGTTAAATGCCTGGTTTACAATTATTATTACATTTTGATAATCCTTTTATACTGTTCTTAAAATTTATTTCTTTGTTGGGCTTTCAGATTGTGATATTTTGCCCACATGCATATCTCTTAAGCTTTATTTTGCAATTATCTTTTCTTTTTTTTTTCTTTTTTTTCTTTTTTTTTTTCCCCCAAGTCACCAGTCTTATGCAATATATTTAATTTAAACAGTAATCTGTTTTCAGCTATTTAATTACTCATTATTTTATCTAAGATTTCTTTCTATGCCCCTATTTATTCTCTTTTTGCACCAGTGTTTGTTTTCTTTTTTTCTTTGAGTCTCTGGTCATTTCTATTTGCAGCATAAAGTTAATCCACAGCAAATACATCATTTATCATAAAATAAGCTTTTTACTCCAATTATCAGGTTTGATCTCTGGATATTAACATTGATCTCCAAATAAACCTCTACTCTTGAATTTTACCAATTCTAAATTTCAAAAGCTTTATTATTTGAATCATATCCCAATTAAAATATAAATACATATGCTTTGTAATCTCTACCTGAATTTCTTGGATTAGGAATTTATCATCATACTCTGATTTATTCAAACGGTTCTCCTCCTTAGTATTTATAGTCATAACTTTTCAGCCTTCTTAAGATGCCTGTTATATTCAGTAACATTCTCAGAATTTCTAACCAAACCCTTCATTCAATCCACAGGGAGAAAACTTGTTAAAAGTGATAAAAGCCAGAGTTTGTGTGCATCTTTGAATGCATGGCAGAATGTTTGCCTCCTTTTTTTTGTATCCATGATACATTATCAAGCATGCATTAAGAAAAACTAACTGTTTGCAACAATCAATATACAGACTTCCAACACCCTTTGAACCTTTGATACCCTATGTTTTTGACACCTCTATCCCAGGTTGCCCAATGAGATACAGTCAAAAAAATTTTTTGTTTTTTTTCTTTCTTTACCAAATATTGTTCTAGTGCCCTTACAATATCTTTTCTATCTCCTGTAGAAATGAAATCTTATTTTGAAGCTAGAGCAGTCCTAACTTTTTTATTCTTGCTCTGTTGCAATTACTGGCACTTTTTATGCCTGTCAAACCAGCATTTATTCCAATACACAAGGATTTTTCACAATATTTACATCTGCAAACAGTCTTGAATCCTTTGGGTAAGCCTTTGTCCTCTGCCTTGGGTTCAATTGTTTTGCTTTCAGGCACTTAGTACACACTCTACAGCAATTGTTGCTGGATGCCATTCCTACCTTTTCTTCATGACATGCATCACATACAAGACCATTTCATTTATCCTGTTCAGCAGAGCATTGTCTACCATAGTCTGTGCTCTTTTCCCTTTCATCACCAAGAAGTTCTTGACAAACTTTATCCAAAAAGAAGTGATATGTATACTCTCTTTTTCTTGGGTGATAAAGGGGATCCATGCATATGCATCCCACATAAAAAAACTTGACCATGAGGTATCTTCACCACTTGTAGTGGCAGCAGCATTTTCGGGGTCTAGTCATTAGCTTGTTTTTGTCAGCAACATGTGTCAGATGGTTAACCAGACGTTGGGATATTTGTACCCACTGGTAGTTGCCAGAATACAGTCCACTGGGGTTCCAAGGGATAAATTGATAGACACAATATTTATTATAGGCAGCTAATATCGTTTTTCATCTTTTTTTTTTTTTAATTCTCATTTTATTACTTTTAAAAAATGTCGGTGTATCAAAAAAAAAAAAATTCATTGCGCCTAAAGCATTTTTCCTTTCCTCAATGTGTTACACATTCTTTCTATCAAAAAGATTTAATATTTACCATAAACACTTCTTTTTTTTTTTTTTTTTTCTTCAAATTAATGTAAGGAATTTTTAGAAATATTTACACTTTGTGATTGAATGCTGTATTTTCTAGTTAAAAAAAAAACAATGTTAAATCTATTGATGGAAGAAAAATTTAAATGATGAAAGTGTCTCATTTTCTGCATGTTTTAATTTTGATGTAATGCAATTCTGGCATACAGAAGTGTTTTTTTGGTTTGCATGCCAAAGTCAATCATTCTTTTGATGTTTGCAAATTCATAGCCTTTTTTTATTTATTCTGTATGCTTTTCAAAATTGTCAAAAAAGCAAAGTTATTTACTGAATTAAAATTTTTGATATAAAACAAATGTGTTTGTTATTTATGCAACTTCAGACTGCTGCATGACCTCCCTCCGTATTTACTGAATATAATTCGGCTAATGTTTGCTTCTACATTTTGCAAATATTGCATTCTACCACAAAGTGATAAAACGTTTGCTTGATCCTTTTGTTAGGGGAAAAAATGTTCCTTTTTTTTCTTTTCTTCTTTTTTCATTTGCACACCTTTGTTTTAGATATGTTTGTATAAGAAATCTGTTCCTTTTTTTTTCCTTTCCTCCCACTTAATACCTTTGCCCTGCCCCTTGACTCCTCTAATGCAAATTTTGTATCCATTCTACAAAGAACTCGGCTTTTAGAGAATATCAACCTTTCTCATAGGAGTTTTATAAAATTATGTCTCTCTTCTCCATCACTGTCCCAGTCTAGAAATTCAAGCCAAATATTGAGCAATATCCTTCTGATTGAATCTTCTTTGAATAAAGTAGCAGATCTAATTTGAATTAAAGATTATAAAATAAAAAAATACTCCCCCCCCCCATCCCATAATGGTTGTTACATTTACATATGTATTTTGTACACTAAATGTCACAACTACTATGGACAGAGGTAGTAAAAAGCCATTAAGTCATCATTTCAAAATAATTACCCAGGGTTACTTTTGAAAAAAAAATCTTCCTGTTTCATATAAATTATTTCTGTAAATGTCTTAATACAATCTTCATTTTCACAAAACCCCCATTTGTGATAATTTTCTATCATTTGTTAATCATAGGTGACAAATCACTGAAAACAAGGCTTAAAAGATTGATTATATTCACTGGATTGCCTGGGTGAGGGTATCTTTTATTAAAAGACTCAAAATGCCTATTGACTCCAGGTAACGTCACTGATGTGTCAGTGTATCACAATGATGTAACTCAAGAAAATATAGAAAGTGACAGAAATCACTGCAAGCATGGCTGGAAAAATGGTTATAATCTCCAATTCTTTCTGTCTTTACCCATGAATCTGGTGTTGATGGGGGGGGTATATTTTAAATTAAAGCGTAGACTGAAATTTGCTTGAATGAACTTGGAATTTACTACAGACACATTGAATCAAGGGGCATTTTTGATTGCTTGAAGAAAAATTTATTGCAGTACAACTGAAATGCAGCATGAATGTCAGACACTGAAATGATTGAACCATTTTAAGGACTGTTAAGACCCTTCTCCTCTTGTGTTGCTCCATTTATTATCCTTGCATGTTTATAGAATGCCTTATATATGTGTGTATATATATATATATATATATATATATATATATATATATATATATAGCCCCCCTCCCCAATTTATTACATTCCTGATGCTAAAGTACCCTCTTGAGAGAGGTTGGTGCAAAAATATACCAAAATGTGTGGGTTTTTTTGGGGTTTTTTCCAGAATTATTTAAGTTCTACTTGTGTACTTTCTTTAGCAGTTTGTATACTAAAATTGGAACAATACAGATATTAGCATGGCCCTGCACGAGATCAACATGCAGATTCATGAAGCATTCTACATTTCCGATTACGGCCAGATCAAGTTGGATACACTGGTTTTCATATGATCACTAGTGTTGAGAGCAATGTAGAGCCTGGTCAGTACCCACATGGGTGACTATTTTGGAATACCAGGAGCTATAAACTGTTTTGGAGGCATCCCCTGCAGCCCTATTGAGCCCTTCTTTCATTTGGAAGCCTCAGTATGATCAAGAGTTGGGGAATGGAACTTACACACAACAGACCCTTTGTACTTAGAGCCCAGGCATCCTGAAACGGTTAAGACCATCTTCCTAAAAACAAAAAAAGCTCACTTATTGGAGACGAGGAAACCTTTTGATTCTCCTATAAAGATAGTAACATCAAGCCTTTCTGAATGATAGAGGCAGCACACACACCCACTCTCACTCTCTTCTTCGTCCCACTTTCTTATACCTCCCATGACCTAAACCTCTGATGACTCAGCCTGATATAACATCCTAACTATTTGAGGTGGTTTGGGAATGCTTGAAAATTTTCATGTATAAATATGTAGCAATTGACTCTTTGCTTCATACCTTTTCAGCTTACAAAAGGTTTTTATGGAAACTCTACTTTTTGAGAGCTAGGGGAAACCTCAATATTCATGGATTTTTTTGGGTTTTTTTTCCCTTTCCACAGGGATTAACTAGATTTATATAAATCTCAGTGCATTTATTTATTCATTTTATTATAGAATGGGGTTTGGAGGTCGCTAAAGTGGTAGATATCAACCCCTGGGGTCAAATAAGAAGGTTGATAAACATTGGGGTGGGTATATTGAACTTATGGGGCCTAAAGCTATTATTCATATAAGAAATAAAAGGATATAAAATACTACTTAGTGGTACAAGGTATTGATTTTTTTATGATTGGTTTTTATTACTCATTTTATTACAAAACTGTCAACATCGACAGGTTTTTTCAATTTTGGTCTGGCAGACTGGATAGTGAACTATCATGCATACATGCCACACCAATGGAGCTAGGAGGCTGAAAATTTAATTATTTATTCCTTATCATGTCAGGGAAAAACTGTTTGGGGGGGGGTCTTCCCCCCCCCATCCCAAGTAATTTTTTTTTTAGATAGGATCCATTTTCAGTGTGGATTTATGCTAAATTGGTTCCTTTATGTCTGGCAGCATTTACCTTTAAATATTCTTATTGCTCCCAATATAACATTCTTTAAAAATATGTTTATGTGATGGTTCCTATTAAGTTCCCAACTAGGACTTGTTTTTTTTATATTCTGTTTACTGAAACTCTTCTTTTTTTTTTTTTTTTTTTTTTTTTTTCTACATGCCTGGAGATCAATGACGGTTCAAGGATCCCATGAAGGGGATCAATGGTCTAAAAAGTTTGGGAACCCCTGTCCTAGAACAGATTATTATTATTATCATTATTATTATTACTAATTTTTTTTCTGCATTCTGACTACTAACAAAGTGGTACTGCTAAGATATTTTCTGAGACTGATAAAATATTTCATTTCCTCTACTGTAGATTGTATACACATCAGATGACAAAGGAAACACCACTTATTGTAAGCAGGTACCATTGTCAGTTTATGAAAAGGAAGCTATTCGTCATTCAACAGACGCTCTCACAGATCTGCTTAAGAGTATTGTTGCTGATGAGAAAATGAACCAGAAAGAGAAGACCAAGAAATTACAAGAGGTATGAAAAATGCTGCCTTGATAAAAAAAAAAGGTAGCATTTTTGTATTGATATTCTCTTCGATTGTGTTGATGTAAATCTATCGGGTTGTGAGTTAAATTTTTTTTTTTTTTTTTTTTTTTTTTTTTTTTTTTAGGCGGGGTTTGTCTATTATAAGAAAGGAAAACCCATTAACTGCTGCTGATGGAAATTTCTGTTATTGCAATACTGACTAACTTTGAAAAAAAAATTCATAATTCATGACAACTCTGAGTCTGGGCTTTTATCTTACAATGGATAACTATAATTCCTCGCCACCTGCTACAGTTAATGGGTTATGGTCAAGCTTGACATGATTAGATTTGGACATTTCTGCTTTATTAATTTTGGCATTGATTAGACATTGAAAAGTTCTATAGATTGAAAATTTCATCATAGCTATTCTCTCTCCCTTTCCTTGAAAGCCTTGTGCCCATTCTTTATTTGGTTCCTACACAAGCTATATTTTTTTTTTTTTAAGATCGGATCAAATCAATGATATTTCTTGCTCAAGTCTGCAATGACATGAATTCTTTAATAGCATCAAATGCAGACCAGATAGGAATAAATGCAGAAGTGATTTTTTCCAACTGACTGGAGAATTCCTCCCGACTGGATTATTCTGGTATTTCTACTGAGAAGGGAATGTTTTCACTTTTGGGAATATTTTTATGAGTGCATAATATCAGAAGTCTTCAGCATCAAAACCACTATTTGCAGCCACCTCACAAAATTTAGGCTTCTGACAGAATACAAGGAACTGCATACAAAACAGTCAATGCAGATGCAGCAGAAAATATTACAATATAATAGCGGCCACTGAAAATAGGATTTGGAAAGTGCTGGGTTTTGAGAGAGACCATGAAATCAGGTATTGCAGGTCACATATGGTGGGAAAGGGAGATCACCACAGAAATGAGATCATAATGGATAACATGGAACCACATTAGAAAATATGAAAGCTAAAAATATTAGCACATATGCTATTATCAAAACATTCAATTAGGTGATCTAATGACAAGATCAATGACTCATTGAAGCCAGTACAGGATTGACTGTTGGTGTTGTACTATATTGTAGGAGAGTAGTGATGTAGTTGTGATTGGTGTAGTGAGAAGGTGCTAGTAGTCGCATAGGACAGAGGAATCTGATCCATATTTTTTGAGTTTATCGCCACATGCTGATGTGTTGAGAGAAGACATCGCGAGTCGCCCTGACAGTTTTTGGTTAGAAAGGAGAATTCTCCGCCTCAGGTTTGAATATGGACACAGATTAAACATAGTTCATCATTGAAATAAAGACGTACGATTAGGACATACATTTTATGAAACATTTATACAAAGTACATATAAAGCTGAACAGACATGTTAACATAGTAAGATCAATCGTGATAGGTGTGTTTAGAAAAGATTAATATGTAACATCTTTATAGAAAAAGAGTTATTAGGTTATTCCTATACATTAGAATGTAATATAGGAGAGAACTATGATTACTTAAGGAAATACTTGATATAATGGGTCTCAAGTCCTTTGGTTTATCTATCGAATGTTATTTGATTACTTATGCCTTCTAATAATGAGTGGTATAATAGACAGTAGGTGCAATGAGCTAAAAGGGGTGAAATGGGGTGAGAGCCAGTGTTTGCATTGAGTCGCCAGAAAAGCTTTTACTGATTCTCACATTGAGAAAGATTTTAAACAAAAGCTGATATATCATAGTCACAGTCGAAAAAAGAAGAAAAAAAAAGATACCGGCTGGGAGGTTAGAGAAAAGGTAGCCAGCTGAAAACAATCACTTGTACACATGCATTCAGAAAGGAAATGATGTATTGCATATATGGCTAGATTTAAGGTTTCATGTATGAAGCTAGTATTATTTATTTTTGTATTCAATTTTAACTAAAAATAAACCAGTCACTTCCCCAGTACTCAATCGCCTCAACTGCCACAAAACTTCACACAGAAGAAAGCAAGGTGACTCAAATTCCAAAACACTGTCTAGGCTCTGATATCAAGCAAAGCTATCACACATGAAAAGAAACACCATCTTTTCCCAATTGAGTTTGCAGTGGAAGACATGAAACTTCAATGAAATAAAGAATATCATATATATGTGTGTGTGTGTATATATATATATATATATATATATATATGGTACTACTACCATGACAACAGCCATTTGTATAACAGAATCAGTCAGTAGAAAAAATGCCATGACAACTGGATACATTCACCTTAAAGGGGCTGGAGAATGGACTTGCTGAAATCTGTGGGTTGGGGGAGGATAACAGCAAAGATGAGATCAATAAAAAAAAAACATCTGAATATTTTTTATCAAAATCTAAGAAAAAAAATTTTTTTTTTTTTAATTCGAAATTTTAAAAAAACAAAAAACATCCAGTTTTTGCCATTACTGTGGCTCTTCCCATTCATTTTTTGTTCATGTCTCTGAATAATATTTATTCATCCTTTTTCAGTTTCAGAAGCTCTACCCACAGATTTATGACAAAGAGTTGGGAAGTGAATCAGGGCCTATCTTACCTCCTCAACGAAAGCCTGTGCGGAATGTCCATCTTCCCAGGCCTCTTCGGCGACTCCGGACTCTGCGAGCCTGAAACCGCGGATTTTTTCCTGCTTCCTCTTCAAAAATTCATCATATCCGAATCCAGTCATAATGCCATGATAATCTGCTCACAGAACCCTGATAAATTTCATGGTAAAATAATTAACTGTCTCATTAAGGGTTTTTTGTTTTTGTTTTTTTTTTCCTCCCTGTGTATATTTTGAGGAAAGTCATTTTTTTTATCTGATGTCTAATTTTTGCTCATTTAAACCATCGCATTTTTACTGTTTTCATATGAGAATTAAGTCTGTAGAACTGCTATGTTTATTTGGTTTCAGTGTTGACCACCAGAAAAAATTTAAATTTTTGTGTTAATGTATTGAAACCTTTAAAAAAAAATGTAGATTTTTATTTCAATTTGCAGAATTTTATCAAATATATCTAAAAATGTAGTAATATGGTATGAATCTAGATAATATTGACTTCAAACATTTTTGTAATTTTGTCAAGTACTTTTTTCTTCTTTTTTCTCAAATTTTATTAATTTTATTTTTGTTTGCTACTGGTATTTGATATAACATGGTTGTGAAGCTAAATATGCTAAGCATCTCCTTTACAGCTCAAGTATAGCAACAGTATTTAGCCAAAATAAGTATTTTTCTCAAATAAGAATCGATACAACAGAATACTAATTTAATGATCTCTGGATAGTTATTTTTAGTCAATTATCAAGGTTTATCGGTCATACCTAGCATTGAATTAACGAGTATAATTGGAATTTTTAAGTGAATTTCTATCTGCTTATTCTTAAGCTCAAAAAATATTGATATCCCACAAAACAAGCTATGTTGCAAATTATTATCATTCTATACACATTGAATGTGGTGTTATTATTTTTATGATGTCTTTTTCATTTTTTCTTTCTTTTAACATTTACTTATACATTCCATGTAGATAGAGGAGTTATGATAGAGGAGTTTTTGCACCTACTATCTACAAAAACAACGGAAAGTCAGCTGTGATCAGGCCTGTAATGTACTTGTAAAATCTTCTATATCTGAAGGGTTGAAATGTTTACAGAGATAAATCAAAATTCTTCATTTAAAAAATTTTTTTTTTTATCAAAGATGTTAAGACAGTTATAGTTCTTCACATAAGTTCCATTTTTATTTCTATTGATTTCAAGTTCAGTTTAGACCATTCATTTTTAGCTAAATATCTCACCAGCATGAATCAATTTCAAACAAAAGTTCCTCTCTGCATTTCATGCAATATTGTTACTGAAAAACAGATTTAGAACCTAGGTTCTTCATTGTGTTCACTGTACTATATGAAGCTCTGTGATAACAGTACTGCTATTTTCTGCGTGCTTTTTAGAGCTAACTTGCCTGTTCTATGTGGGTCTCACTTGCCAATGGTGGCCTGGTTCTTTAATCTTCATTCATGAAGTTAAGCCATAATGATTGAATATATGAGATGAACAGGCTGTTGCTAGGGTACAGGGAGGGAGAGTGGAAGTGTTCAGTGTTGCTTTAAAAAAAAGTGCTAAATTATTCTTAAAATACTCAAAAAATGGTTCAAACCCACTAAAAAGATACATAAAATGGTCAGAAACGCACAAAAAATGCCAGATGTACCACATTCATCAGAGTCAGTGGGGACTGATCTCCAGGAGGGTCTAGGCTCTCCCTTGGCGACAGGCCCTAAGATGAACCCTGCAACCTTGACTAAAACTTAAATATTAGATATAGGTATCTCAAGTCATTTTATATCTCAACATATGAGGACAATGCTATTCACTAATCTGTTGTATTGATTAAACACCAAATTTCTACCCGTATTTTTTTTTTTTTGTTTTTTTAACTTTATCAATTTAAAAATTTCTTGAATGTCAATGAAGACATCAAAATCATTTTAGCATGTTTCTCTACTGAAAACATGATCGCATGTTGATTATAGCATGTTTTTTGTTTTACCCATATTCACAATTCTTTTGTCATTACTTAGTGAAAAGCATTCATTTATGAAAAACTAAATAGCCTTTTATTGTACTTCATACTCAATATCTGTCATTTTTATTATTTATGTCCTTTTTCATTCATTCTAATTTTAATCATTTTCCAACTTATTGACATGATTCATGACTTGGTCAAATCTCACAATGTAAAGCGTCGATTGTATTCTCTCTATCTTGTATAATACAGGTGGATTGTGGATCCTAAAGAATTAATCTAGCTAACACAGTTGGCTGTCTTTGACCCTGAAACCCACATCATAACTGGGTTGTGGGGGCTGCATTAAGATATATCTCTATCAATTGACTAATCATCCATTTTCCTGAGCTAAATGGAATCATTTTGAAAGTATGCAGTTTATATCGAAATTATTACTTGTAAGTTGCTCTAAGAAATTCCTATCAATCAATCACAAGTACAAGACACTACCTCATGAATCATCATAGATGACTTCATTTTTCTCATATTTTTCAACAGATCTTTTAGAAACCTGATACGTAGGAATTTTTGAAGCTGAGCTTGATTTATAGGGATTTTCGATGCTACAGATATTTTTTATTCATACAATTCAATATATATATTTTTTTAAGCAAATTTTTATGCTTTACTTACTTTTTTTTCTTGTTTCTTGGTCTGAATCATTCAACATTTTACAACGTTATGAAATTACGAACTCCCTAATGTTTGAAAAATAATTTTATTTCTAGCTTTCAATCGTGTATTTTTGGCCTTCACCTATGTTTTTTCAAAACTTATCTTTGATTTACTATCCGCTACTAAGTAACATATCAATCATTTTTCCTTCTTTATTGGTCACAACACTACTTGCACTCTGAATTTTCAAAAGACTGCATTGAGCAAAGCAAGAACGTTTTTCTCTTTGTGAATATTTTGTTTACTTGAATATCAAAATCCACGAAACTTACAAGCAGATGTTGCTCATTAGGGTAAGTCTTGAGTTTCTGATTTACAATTTATCTTTTATTTATATTTTTTCGTTTCGATACGGTAAATTGCCAAATGAAGGAAACTTGTCTCTCTAAACAAAAAGAGACTATTAAGCATGTCTCCATTCACAACTACTTCTCACATATTATATGCACATAATTCTTATCTCTTATACTGGTCTTAACATTTGACCTTTATATTGGTTTTAGCCTGCACAAACATACTATATAAACAATATCTACATATACATAATCCTTGTTTACCAATGCCTTTGAAATGACTGTATTTAATTCTTCAGGTGCATTGTACTTAAAATATCCAAAATATGATATTGCTCTGTATTTTCTTTAATTTCAATCAGAATGAACCTGGGTTTTTACACTCTTGCAAAGGAAAAAAAATACTACTCTATAATTAGCATTTAAGTTATCTCCCTTGAAAAATGTCGGAGACAAAAAATGTAGACATAAACATGGTGTATTTTAGGTAAGATTTATTGTCTGGACAAAAATTTGGAATTTTAATGGCCTTTCTCAAAGAGAAAAAAATTCTCTAGAAACATTGTAAAACCATTCAACAAACCAATGATATTTTGAAAGGAAGAAACGAATACATCCTTTTTGGTGTTATACATTTTTTTTTTTTTAGGTATTTTTGGAATTTAGATATCTAAAACTGAATATTAAAGAAAACTTTTTTTTGTGTCTTTTTTGTGCTCAGGAAATAGTTTGTACTTGATTTTCAATTTCTCATTAACCCATTCACCCTGGATAATAAATTTCTATCATTGCATTTTCATGGATAACAATAAAACTTCCATTTTATTCTGATTGATGGTGAGTCAGGGCTTTTATCTTGCAATGGACAAAAGCTAACTTGAGAAAAATTTTTTCATAGTCATACATTTTCAATCTGCAATTTTTTTATTTTTTTTTTTTTACCCGCCCAATCTTTTCACTTCAGTTGGGAATAGAATACCACCTTTGAGAAGAAAAAAATTTGAATTTAGAACTGCAGACATAAAACAGGGTTTTTTTTACACCTGTGCCCCCCCCCCCTTCCACTTTGTTTATCCTTACTTATCATTTTATTTTTGTAAAATATGTAAATATTATCTTTCAAAGTATTTTTACTATTACTCTGGTGTATATATCTTCATCACAGACATTCTACTGGGAGGAGCAATTATTTTGTTTTTTTTTTATTGTTTTGTTTTTTTCCATATGTTGATTGTTGTTGTTGTATGAATCTATTATCTGTGAAAATTGGTTATGTTTGTGCTGGTGAATACAGATCAACTTACAAATGGTTGTAGACAAAAACAAAATATCTCATCTTCATATTCATGTGTGTGTATTTAAAACATTGTACTTATCAATATTTCTGTAGAAATTCTACTGAAGGCAGAATTATACAACCCTGCTTTCAAACTTTGTCTTAGTACAAATAGTGACATTTTCTCTCTTTTCTGATTTTGTCTTCTCTCAACATTTTTGTATTAAAGATCTTGCCATAACAAGATTTATTAAGAATTTGAACAGCTTTGAATCAAAATATTAAAAGAATACCAACACTATAATGAAGTTTGTTTTGATTACAAGAAAATTTCAAATTTATTTTTTATGCAGCATAACATTCCGCTTGAAGATGTATCTCCAGATTGGGGTTGCCATTTTGGCGATTTTGTGGCCAAATTTAATAAATCTGGCGTCTTTGGAAAGCATTTGGCCATGAACTTCTTGGTTTGTCATTTTCACAATTCCTTCACACATTGTTTTTTTTTTTTGTTTTTCAAAGTTACTTTTTATGTTTTCTATCCATAAGACAATGCATTTTCTCATGAAATTTGTCAAGTTGAAAAAAAATCTACCATTTGTATGTAGGACAAGAAAGTTGACTTTGTTGCAGAAGTATTTCTAGTAAATTTTTTTTTTTTTTGGTGTGTACAGCAATGTTTTAAGAACAATTTTTGAATTTGGCCGGGGGTGGGGCAGAAACATCTCCAACTCTACTTCAGCTATTAACAAAGTGATTACTACATCAACTCTGCTCTAGTTATCTTCTGCTTCATTCAGTTCTTTCATCAATAGCTGCAGCATATCTCATTTTGAAAAACCAGTTCTTTTTCCTGAGTTGACATCCATTGTATATTGTTGCTTTTCTTTCTCTTGGGATTTTATAATACAGAGTTGCTTTTCATAAATAAACTTAGATATGCACCTGCTACTTTTTATTGTTGATTAGAGAACATAGATGGACAAAATTTACCTTTTTAGAATAAGCATCATAAAAACACTTATGGGCATTGTTAAGCATAATGTCTGAATAAGCTGTCAACATCAAGAATTTGGTATAAGACTTGAATGTCAATTGGATAGATTCCTGATTCTGATTACCGAAAGAAAAATTGTATGTATGAGATCCTAGTAATAGGTATGATGAAATGTCCTGTAGTGCATGAAGGTGCTGGTGTTAAGTATACCAGGAAATATCTCATTCATCCGGTATCTAAATAATCCCTGACATAGGAATTATTTGGACACCATGTCGTTGAAATATTTCCCAGTTCACGTCATTAGTCGGTGACCTCACTGTTGAAGATGTTCAGCCATCTTTGATTTTTTGAGATCGTTTGACCAAATGGGTCAAATGAAATTGAACAAAGGTGGTCAGCTATCTTAACAGTGGCAAACCACGTGTGAAAGATAAAATCAAATGAGGAAGAGTCCATGGAAATACATTTGAATAGACACTTGATAACAAGGAAACATCAAAGCAAATGGGTAGAAATCATTACCTGGTTCAGGTCAGCTGAAAGGATAGAGATGAAAGAGGTATGTGGCAGTTTGATCCATTGCCCGGTATGGGAGTTAGCTCGATTCTTGCTATTTTAGTAAGGCCTGATATTTCATGATCAGGGCCACGTTATTAAAAGGGGATTCAGGAAAAAATAATGTGTAGTGCTTTGAGGCAAGGCACACAATATATCACGAAAAAACATTCAGAAAAATATGGGAGACAGAAAATTGACACCAGTGGATGTAACTGACAAGGAATGCTATATCAGTCACAGTAAAAAAAAGATAAGTATGGTTTTGAAAAGCATGCGAGTGTCAATACTAGTCAGGAAACCAGAGAGCCAAGAGAAATAAAAGTGGTTTTTATATGCTAGGGGCTAGAGGAAGTGATGTCTCCAGATTTGGGACTTTGTGTTATCTTTGCTAGACTGATTGTAAATGATAGACGTTACATTGTAATCAAATACATGAAATTACTTTGAAACTGTTTTATACAAGTATTAGGTCGTTTCATAAGAAATTTTGTTTCTTTTCCATGTCCTTAATTCACCAAATGTGTGTTTGCATGATACAAGGACATCCAGAGCTAGTACAACATGACAAACATCTCAGCTGGCTGTGTCTAAGCTTACCGAATTGTTTTTCAGCCTCCATAACCTGAAGAGAAATGTTGGGTGGATATCATCTTTTCAAGTATTCTGAACTTCATATCCATAATAAAAGGTTTAATAATAGGGAAACAATCGTTTGTGCTTCTAGTGAATTTATGACTAAGTTTTCATAGAGATGACATTATCATTGGGAAAAGGTTATTGCTTCAAAGGGGTTATATTTTGATTAAATATTTGCTACTTTTGTTTTATATCAGCCTTCATCTTGCAATTGAAAACTGACATTTCACATGTAACAATCTAACATTCATAATAAACTTGAGTTATACCAACAAATGTAGAAAGTAAAGCAAAGCATTGATCTCTCAAGAGACAATCCCCATAGGAGTACATAGCTGGTGACGAAGTCTCGGTTCCATTGTACGCTTCAGCTGAGTGATCCTTGCAAGTATCGAGTCTTATCAATACCAGAACTTTATTCCTTAAAAGTTCACCAAGTACTTCCATCCCAATCACGCTGCTTAGGGTGTACTCAATTAGCTGGTAAGTGCACAGGGAAATTTTTCAGGATGAGTTTTCCACATTATTCACTCATACCGAGAATCAAACCTGGGATCTTCAGTATGTGAGGCAGACCTGCGAAACTTTACCCTATCCGAGCAGATCTAAGTTTGGAAATTTTTTTTTTTTTTATGAACTGCCTTTGTCTTGTTGGATCTCTAAGAAAAAAAAGATAAAAAGGCAAAAATGATTTTATTGTGCTGGAAAAAAGAGAAAAAAAAAAAGAGAAAAAACTTTCCATGAATTGAAAGAAACGGGAACAAAAACGACATACGTCCATGATTGTCAAAAGCATTTATTTATCAACTAGTGTACCTGTGCTGTCAAAAATGACTGCATGTATGAAATTGATACTAACCATAAGAATGAAATGAATTAGACAAAAAACACCACTTTTGAATCAGCATTCTGATATACACACTCATCATCTCTTCCTCCTTTCCTTTAAGGTATTACCAACAAAGAATGAATATACAGTGTGAGGTGACATATTGTAGAAGCCTAGAATGTTATGAATTGATTTTGTCAACACCTAGATTTCAAGTTGACAACAGAATAATTTAGAAAAGAATTCAGTTCTCCAACTGATAAGCCGATTTGAAACTTGTAACAAAAAACAAAAAAGATTCTGTGCTTTCCTAATTGCAAAATCTATTTGTTAATTTCTTGTTTCTTGCAGTTAGGCCAGTCAGAGGGTTAATGATGGGGGGGGGGTGGCTTGCATTATTGAGCATGGTACAGTGATTGGTCTCTTCTGAAGAGGATTAATATGATTTCTAGCTGCCTACAGCACTTGGTACACCTACCTAGGTATAACGATGTTGCTTAATCTGGTGATTAGAACAGAATCAGTGTGTCCAATGCAATTAGGCAAAATCATTTCTTCAGAAGTCGAGGGATATTTTTGACTTTCTCCCTACTTATTTCCTTTAGTGAAAATCCCCCCCCAAAAAAATTTTTTAATACCAGAGGAGGAAATAGTTTGGCATAAATTTAGTTTTCTGTATTTGCTCTTGAACACTTAAAAAACATTTTGATGACAAATGTTTTTCCTTAGAGAAAAAAAAAAAAAAACAATTTCCTAATTATTAGACTCTTTCTGTTATTTAGATTTTTGATATAATATTGGCTCAGAAATTTGGAGGAAAAAAAAAAAGAAAAATTCTAATATTTCAATCAAACTTTCTATTTGAGGAATATTTCCCCCAAACAATTATTGAAATTTTGTACAGATGAAAGCTCAACACGAGCCCATGTCCTTGTACAATGAGAAACTTGATTTGATTTTTCATTTCTCATCAACTTCATTTATCCATTTTTTGTTGCTCGCAGCCAAGCCAGTCGGGTGGGGAGAGGGGACATTTGGCTTGCATTACTGAGTGTAGTGTAGAGATCAGTCTCCTCCTAGAAGGATTAACGAGATCGCTATGGGAGACTCTCCACATGATCCCCTGCTGTTTACAACAACTGATATACCCAGTTGGTCACTCATCTAGGTACCAACCAGGCTCAATGTTGCTTAACTCTGGTGATCATACGAGAACCATTGTGTCCAACATGATTTGGCCATAACCATTTTCAAAATAGTACAAAAATGGTTCCAAGACCTAAATTGACATTACATTTGGCAAAAATAATGTGTATTGATTCTCCTGTATTATGAATTCAAATATGAAACATTTAAAAGGTATACATGAATACTTCTATATTAAACACTTATGTTGGTTTGCAGTAGAATAAAATATATATTAAGACTTTACTGTGAATAACACAGGAAAACGGTTTCTCAAATATTGAGAGAAATACAACTTCAGATTGGTTTCACCACTCAGACAAAAACAATTCACATTTTGGTATACTTAAAAAAATATAGTCTGATGGTAATAATCAAATATTTAACAAACTTCATGAACAATTTTATCTTTAGTTTTTTTTTCATTATAACTAACCATCTTGTTATCCTGATTATTAGAGAATATAACATTTTTTTTCTTTATATTACAGGATTTCGTAGATATTCCCAACTGTAAAATATATTTTCAAATAAATCTTTTACAAACATATTCAAGACAATTTTAATTTTATAAATTTTTTTAAAAACTCAAAACAAGAATATGGTTCTTGCAAATAGCACTGACAACGATCACTTTCCACTGCATCAACAGATATATATATTTAAATATAAAATCTCTTGCAAAAAAACAAATTTGCTTTCTTCATTGAGCTAACTCTGAGTACATAAATGAGGGTGAGGAAAATATGTAAATAACAATCTTATACCCAGAAAATTGGTCTTATAAAATTTTCAAATCAAACGAAGTTTAGTAACAAGATACACAATCAACTAAAAATGTTTTGGATATATCATTACCAACAGAACAAATATCACTCTTAGTTTTGATATTTAGATTCCACAAGTCAGAAACTTCAGATGCATTTGAAACTTAATTTTGCTGCATAAAAAATACCAAGTATCAACTCAAATGAATATGGTGGTTTCTCCGTTTTTGAAAATTTAAAACAAAACATGAAATGCAATACGCTTTGAATTATATGCTGATCAGGGGTTCTCAAACCAAGATGTGCCAGAGAAATTAAGGGATTACATGAAATTAGTAAAAAAACACTGTAATTTCGAAGTCTTCACCAACTAAACGCAGCCCGTGTGGATTGTGAACAAGGTTTTTCGGCAATTTGTATAACCAAAAACAAATTTCCTGCAAATCTGCCAACTGAGAATAATGTGTCAGTATGTCTGAAACCCTGCCTAGAACCGAATAACTTGTTAGTAAGTGCCAAACTCTTTCAGCTCATCAAAAATGTAAGATTAGATTGAATGAGATTACAAACAGATACATTGTACAGGTGAAGCTCTTAGTTTGGACGGCCCTTTTTTTAAGGAGGAGTGGACAAAGTAGAAGCTTTACCTGTTATTGTTCCCCGATTGGATAAAGCTCCCAAATCGTCCATTTTTCTCGGGACGCATCTGTGCTAAATAGGAACTTCACCTGTACATTGCTTTTTCTATGGTTAGATATGGAAAATAGTGTCCATAACACGCACTGACATTGCACCCCGGTCCAAACATATTTGTCCTAACAGTTTGAGCTGAAGAGAGAAAAAAAAAAATCAAGTGGAAATGGCAAGATCTAGCCAATTTAAAAGATGGTTTTAGCCTTAAATACCAAACCGCTGTTGGCTCTCAGCTTTTCTGCTACCTGCCATCATTCTTATTTTTTTCTATTTCTTTTGTTCTATTTTCTATTATTTGTTGCCTTTTCACTGTCATCAATGACACTATGCAACACAACAATACAATTTACAACACAAGTATCAAATGTTTGGCTTTTTATTTCCATGTATTATTTGGTCTCATAATCATAATTGGTAACCTTACCATGGACCAGAAAAAGAGAGGTAGTACTTGGGGGTGAAAAAAAAATTAAAATAAAATAATGGTATTCTTATTTCACTATCCGAGAATAACTTGGCTGACATCAATAGAGATTCTTCTGTGGCACACCCCTTCAATTGGTCCCAGGGCACATGCTTTGCTTGCCCCACCCTGGTCACACTACTGATGGTATCCATACGTTTTACACTATATTCTTCACAGGGCGTACGCCATCATTGCTGGACAGGGCAAACAGTTACGCTAGGAGGAAAATTTTGAGAACCCCTGGGTAAGATGCTGCAGTCTTGGGATTTCTTGTGTTTTGAATGGTAACTGATTTTGAAGTTTCTTTGTTTAAAACAAAGATAACATATTTTGGCAACTCTGATCTTTTTGGATAAAGGATTTTCTGATAGATCTGATCTGGTGTGATAAATGCAAACAAATACTTGGCGTTTTATATGAATTAACTCTTAATTTTGTAAACTGCTTGATACCACCCTTAAGCAGTTATTCCCCTTTACTCTTAGGTGCTTAATTGCTGGGGTTAAGGTCAGGATAAGCAGGGTGGGGAGGCTAGTAAATGTCACAATTTAATAAGCAGGGTGGGGTCAATATCAGCAGGGTGTTTTGAAAATCTGTCACAATAACGTGGGGGGGGGGCTAATAGATTTGATAGGATCTGAACAAAAAATCATTAGGAGAAAGATGTATAGTAGGGTTAGAATTGGCATATGGCAAGTAAAAATGTACAGTATTATTGACAGGAAAAAAATATTTTGCTTCTGAAGAAAAATTTGAAAAAAGTCTTGGAATGAAATTTTAAAAAAAAAAAATTTGCTATAATTAGTTGATACAATTAAACGAGTTTATGAATACAAGTTCTCGCTCTTGCATTGTTTGTGATAGTTGTCTTCTGATGGGGAGAATTCTGATAAATCTGTAGCTGTATTCCCCTTCCCTACCGCCAGTTATAAGAGAAGAGATTGTAGAGATGATTTGATTATTGATAAGCAGAGTGTGGGGTGGCAATTAGGCACCTAAGAGTACGTAAAAAATTTCCATTTCCTCCCATGAATTTAAGAGTTGAGTACTACAAAAAAAAAAAAAAAAATGAAATTTATTAGAAATTGGTTATGAGTTTCCAACTACTAAAATCTATGTTAGATTTGAATCTTTTTCACTCGATAAGAGATCATCTTTTGACTGTGTCTGAAAAATTTTTAAATACCCTCTAGTATCTCCGAATATCGGAGAAATTATAATTTTGAAAAATCTCAAACAATTCGCTAGAAATTCTATAAGTAAAGGGAGGAATAATATTTTCCCAACTTTTTTTCTAAAATGTTGGCCGAGAGAAAATTTTTCCACTTCTCCATTGAAACCAAATTCATTAACCACCATACGTAAAAGTAAAAATGAAAACCTGAATTCCCAAAGAATGTTGAGATATATCAATTTTTGATCGATACGATCAAGGGTTTCTGATGAACTCTTTCGGGTTTGGGTCATAACCAAATAATTTGCAATCAGTTTCTAGATATTTTTGCACAAGTGCCATGTCTTCATCTGGTACCTGCGAGAAGGCTTTCCGAATAGCACTGTTGTATGCCTGATTTGACTTCTTCGATTGAGGAATTCTGTACGCCGACTTGAATATATTAAAGAGTTGAGCTCTTGTGAGACTTTTCACATCTTTCGCCTTCAATGGAAACTGATGACCTTTCTCAATAAATCCTCTGATGCTATCTCGATCCCAAAGACGCTTCAGAACTTCTATTGCGGGCAGACACTTTTTAATACTGTTCTTGTTTTTGTAATAAAGAAAAAGTTTGTGTCGGATTTCATCTTTTTGTCTTTCTTCCAACAAGACATCTTTCTGAAACAGATACTGAAAGGAGGCTGGATCTACCCCCAGGGAATTAAGCAGTTGTGGCACTTCATTTGTTAGATTTTCCAATTTTATAATGTCATAATGCAAGAGGCATGGCCGGCAAAGTTTGTGTATGGGTGTGAAGTGTGGATTTGCAAGGTGTCCGGTCGACAATGAATACAGAAAGTACTTTATAAACTCTGGGAATGTCACATCGTGACCGCATCGTAGACTATAGGAAGTTGCATTTGGACGAAACATTCGAATGATCTGCCTGCCTAAAGTTGAATGATAGAGATGATTTGGCCCAAGAAACTTGTCCACATAGCCAGAAAACAGCCTTCTGTAGGGGTTACGTACCACCAGGATTTTCTTGTAATCTTTAAGTTCGTTGTAGATAGCGGAAGGCTCCAAATCTTCT
The DNA here is from genome assembly GCA_963457665.1 of Thysanoteuthis rhombus. Lineage (NCBI taxonomy): Eukaryota > Metazoa > Mollusca > Cephalopoda > Oegopsida > Thysanoteuthidae > Thysanoteuthis > Thysanoteuthis major. Next base: position 39,606,285 of record OY735213.1, read on the forward strand.
ACACGCAATTGATCTGGTTTGGTAGAGTGTGCTATTCCAGTGGAAATGTTGAATACAAAATTGCCTTTGATTTTGCCGCTAAGAAGAAGGAAGATCCGTTTCATGTAAGTAGATCCTATTTTGGGTACGGAACAATAAAGAGCTTTGTATTTTCGAACTAAAAATATTCTTTCAACTAACTCTTCCTTTTCTTTCAAAGTCGGCAGATCGGCCTCTGCTCCATAGCAATGGAAAGCCGCTTCACCTGTAAAAAGAAAACAGAAAAATCAATTGATATGAAATATTGTTCTTGTGGTAAATAATGCGGTATCATTCATTATATGATAACAATACATGAGAAAATGATCGGGACCATTGGAATATTCACTAGGCAATGATCTACTAATTTGACTAATCAAGTAATACACAAGACGAACCATCAATAGTTGAAAACAATGCAAACTAAAAAACATTCAGAAAGCGCATATTTCTGCCATTACTATACAACTGACAAGTAAATGAAAATCAGTTCATCAATAACTACAATGCTGAGATGGTAACTGTGTTTCAATTTTCCATAATCCAGACTATTACCTTTTCTCAATTTAATGAAAGAAAAAAAAATGGATCACTCAATCGGGAGAAATTACTGAATCTGCCACAAAATTTAATCAATTCTTCACAAGTCTATTGCTCACCCTTCCACAAAATGTCACAGGAACTCATTGAAAAACTTCAGAGATACTGTGAGGACAACAGGAGTGAACACATAGATATATGAAAAAAAAAAAAAAAAATCTCTCAATAAAAAAAAAATTGTTTATAATGTAAATAGATAGTTTTTAATTTGTGTTTATCTCTGGCTTTGATATGAGAATTTTCTATGAAAATCATAAACTGGCCTGAAGAAAAAAAAAAGAAAAGAAAAGTGAATTCGATCATCTGCTCCATTCCTTTGAATAAGGGTGCTATGACTCACTTGGGTGAATGAAGAAAAATAAAAAGTGATCAACACATCATTTTGGTCAAAATGGTATCAGTGTGGACCCATGAGTGGGCATCAAGTTCATTCATACATTTATAATATTAACAATATTATCATGGTGATTGGATGTGACAGCTTAGCTGGAGCAATCAACTTGGCTTGTCAAATTCAAGTTGTTTCACTTTTGCGCTAATGCCCTTAGCAAAGGCATGAAATGGATAAAATAGCATTATGGTGGAGATGATGGTCTAATCTTTGTTGGCAGTAGGATAAGAAAGTTTGACTTAGCAAGTTTTGATAGACTGAAATTATGACAATGATAACTGTCTAAATATAAGAGAGAGACATACTCTTGCTAGCCGAGTACTGCGCTTAGAATGTCCTCCATTATATCCCTGAGTATACATCTATTTATTTTCCTCAATGATGAATAAATCATCCGAAGGAAGACCAGAGGTCAGTCAAGGCCTGATCTAATACATAAATTATGATGTCTTTACTTCCAATTCCCAAGAACGCATCCATTTGGAAAGATCAGTTCAGTAAGCATCAATTGTTTTTGCTGACCTTCCAAAATGGTGTTTACATCTTTGACAATGGCATAATGAAAACCTCAATCAGATTGAAATATTCTGCCAAGGGAGGAAGTGACAGACATAATTTGAAAGCTTACTATAATTCACTAAATGTCTGTCATCATGCTCAACGATGGCTGAAACTATGGTTATCAGATTTTCTGTGTATACTAATGAGACCCGTGTGCTTATTGTATACAGATTATCTTTGGGAGGTTTTTTTGTTAGACTTCAAAGGGAAATTGTGAGCTTGCCTTAATCATCAGATCAAACTACTTGTTGACAAAAAAACAAAAACAAAAAAAACTCCAAAGCAGCTGTCATAAAAACTCTGCTCATCTTTTCAATACTAAATCACTAAACATGTATGAAGGAACTTTCCAGAATTGATCAGTACTAAATCACTTAACATATACAACAAGATTTTTACTGGATGTATTTCTCAACAGTCATTGACTTAGATATTCATATTAAAACATAAAAATCTTTTTACCTTAATTGGTTAAGTATAATGAAAAATTATAATAGTTAAAATGCAAACAACTTGAATTCGTATAATAATTCCTAGTATAACTAATGTAACAAATTACTCATTTAGAAAATTGGTTCCTCAATTTTTTCTCTCTCAAAGCTAATCTAAAGTTCAAAGAGGTCAGTATATTTGTAAATTAATAGCAATATGTTTTGATGGGGGTGGGGGGTTTCATTTTTAGGATCATTTTCACCAGTAAGCGAGCACTATTACCGTCTTGTCATGTCTTCAAAAATGGGACTCAATGACTCTCTGCTAAGACTAGGATCAAGGAACCTTTCTGTGGTGCTAAAGAGTTACGGTCAAATCGTGTTGGATATAACGGTTCTCATAAGATCGCTGAAGTTGAGTAAGGTCAAGCCTGGCCAGGTGACATTGTTGGTACCATAAACAGAACAAGGCAAGCCAGAAGTGGGTCTTACTAACCATTTCCATGAGTACCTAACCCTGCGACACCCTTGATGAGGGTATAAGTGAAGAACAATGATACACACATGTACATATATTTGATGAGTGGGTAAGTAGATAATAAAACAAACTTACGAGAATAAAACGGGAATAGAAATGCAAGAGAAAGCAAGATTAGCATGAACATGCACGCTCGATAATAAGATAGTGAATTCCGTGAAGACAACATCCTGTAAACAGTCTTCCTTTCCTTTCCTTCGGGCAGTCCTTTTTCTTGATGGTTACGATTGCCTGTAGTCTAAGGAAAGATAAGAAATCAAAAGCTAATTCGAATTCAACAGCAATAAAGATGGAAAATACAGAAAAACAATACAATATAATCATACTTTACATATTATTATCATTGTTAACCTATCAATGAGTGAAAGACATTGTGGAAATGAAAAACTTCATATTCAGTTTTCAAGAATGTTCTATAATTGCCTTTTGACCTGAATAACCATCTCATCTCAAGATCAGAGCAAGAAATGATTTATGTATCATGTAATATCAGAGCCAGATTAAGCTAGCACAGAGCTAATAGCATGTTTCAAAGGGGCCCCAAATTAAGAAAATACTCATAAATATCAAAACATGTACATTTTTTACTTGCGAAGTAATTTTCTCATTTGCTGCACAGCCAGATAATATAACAAATATGTCTGACATTTCAGTAATAGGATTGCTTTGTTTTCATTTTGATTTTCGTGCAGTAGCTATGACTAGAGTTCCAAATATGCATCATATAGATACCATAATCTCATTATTTACAGTGTTAAAATCATAATTACAAGCTTTAAACACCCCGTCATTCTTGAGGGCAGTATAGTACTATAGTGATAGAACATGCTCAGAATCGTTGAATTAGAACTGATAGCTTGAAAGTATTTAGTGCAGGGCCCTTGAAATTGCAGGCCAAGTAGCTTAAGCTACTTAGTTTATCAGATACAGTGTAAAAATAAATCTCAGAATAAGTTTGGATTTTCATCATATTCTTTACTTCATCACTCAATTTCTGCAAAATAACTGACATTTTTTTTAGATGGTTTTTCCTGGAAAATCATAAATATGCTCATAAGATAAATCTTCAAAAAGATGCTTATTAGCCAGGAAAGATCTTAGCTGGTAATTGATCATCCACTGATTAGAATGAGCATAGGAGAAAAAATTGAATGTTGTGAAGGAAACCAGCTAAATATTTAGCATGCAAAAAATACAAAAAACAATTAAAATGTATACATTACAATCATTAAACTAATCATTGATTAAAAAAAAAAAAAAGTAAATTTATTTCATTAATTCAGAATTAAAAGTTTCTTTTTTTTGTCAAGAAGGGGGACAATCTTTTTGGCCTTTTGATTGCTGAATCAGATAACAGGAGATAAAAAGGAAGGCCAAGAATAACTCCCAGCCAAAATGAAAAGTGATCTGTATGAATTTGCCCTCAATGATCAGAGACCACCCATATGCAGAAAGACCGAAAAAAATAGAGAACCACAAAACCTTCAAAGACTAACCAGAGACTGAGAGATGTAGAGAATAATGGAGAATACGATATTTGATGCCCAAGGCGATTAAAATTACACATGAACATACAGATGGCTGCTCTACCACTTTATACGTGTGGTCAAGTGGTCAAAACAGTGCAATATCAATGACAAACAAGGGATAATATTGAAATATCTTTCAAATCGTTCATCTCTCTTTACAAAAAAAAAAAAAAAAAAAAAGAAAAGTAATTCTGGTATAAAGTTTCCATCACAATCTTTTTCCTACTCTCAGTATTATTACCACAACACAACACTCAACATTCATGACGTAAGCAGTGTCCTCTTAAAAGTTTACAATCCTCCCGAAACATGATTTATACATTCTGTATAAAGACTTGAATCTTTATCAAAGAGAGAGAGAGAGAGAGAGAAAGAGAGAATTAAAATTGCTTGAGCGCTTTTAAATCTCTTTATAGCTGTTGGGCAAAATTTATGGACTTTTATAACTGTAGCATTGTCCTCTTGAAAAAAGTTTATGATTCCCCTGAAACAGGATCTATCAATAAAATATCAAGATTAGTACTGGAGTACTTTTGAATGTTTTCAGCTATCCCAAAATTTCAATGAAGAAAATAAAATAATGGATACTGTGACCTTATGTAAATATGGTAAAGTAATCTATAACTACACCTTACTGGAATTTCTTGGTCTAGACCTAATAGCCACATATCAATGAATGGACAGTGAACCAGATATATACCATAAAAAGCATGAAATGAATGAATAACACCTTCTAAATCAAGAAAGCCATTTAGTAATCAATGAACCTAATTTAATCACAATTCATTTCATACAAAGCATCTTTTGATTCTATCAAAAAGACAGAAATGAATCTTTAAAACATAAGAAGTAAGCATAGCATATACCAGCATTTACTTGCAAACCAGTCATAATCCCTTGACGGACTGGATCTGACCTTCGGGCAAAGGTTGCTTCTCCCCGTTTTAGAATTATTTAGTCACTTTTAGTTATCCATTCTTCAACTGTAACATTAAACGTGTCTTTAAATTACACAGACCAAGAGTAGCTTTAGAGGAAGAGAAGCTGATAGGAGTGTTTCTTGACATTTGAACTATAAAAAATATATTTTCACTATATTTTCAGTTAAAATTGAGCAATATTTGTCCAAAATCAAGTCAATCAAATCCTTAAATAAACTAATTTTCTTTGAATCAGATTTCTATGAGATTAATTCTATTTTTCGGAAATTATAAAAAAAAAAACAAGAATTTAATTTTTCTGACGGCACATTCATCAATCATAGTGGATTTGAAGTAATCCGTTGACAGACATGTAAACAAGACTTAAAAATGGTGTAAAACCTGTTTTGAGTACACGAGAGTATTTTTTTTTTTTTTCTTTACTTACAAATAGCTTTATGCTATTTTCATGCAATCAAAACTAAAATTGAACCTTCAAAAAGGTGACATTTGATTGTTGCAATATGCTTCTTAAAAAGTTTTTAAAAGAGCGTGGAGACACCAATTGACAAGTATCACTGAGGCTTTTTTCTTTCCATAAATATATTCCAACAAAATATTTAGTCCAATACAAAACATAACTTTTTAGAAAAATAAAAAGCTCTTACCTCGGTGAAGTTAGGCAAAACAGTAGCAGCATTTTGATTTACATTGTGACAGATGGCCTCTGAATACCCAGATCTTCCAAGAGCCAATCATTGTACTGGAAAAAAAAAAAAGAAAAGAAAAAAAAATATAATACATCCATTGACAATTGTTTGGAAAAGATAACATTAAACATTTAGGTATTTTGCATTGAAGGAAATCGAGATAGACCCTATACATGATCTCGAATGGTTGAAAATTGCTTCATAGTTGGCGTTTCTAATTCCCCAATGATTTATTCGTGTTGGAATAGGTACTTGTAAAGGTTTTTGCTATATCTTGCAAGGATTTGGAACAAATTGTCATCTGATTTAATCAATTTTTTTTCCCAACAGCAGCAGTAAATCTACCAAATAGCCATTCAAAATTGGCCAAATTCAAAATGTCAGTGACATAATATTTAATCTTACCTATTCCAAACAATTATTTATTTATTCAATTTTGTGAAAAGGCTTTTCAAGTATCTTAAATCATGCACAAACAAAATTCTCTATTAGTAAGACGCACCCTATAATAATCTAAGTATTTTTCAGAAAAAGATATTTGACGATTAAATAACCTACTGAGCTGGGGGTTAGTGAGGATTTACAAACTGCTCCTTACAACTTGATCTTCGAGTGCTAAAAGTCTTGGTGAATTTTTTAGCATATTTTTCTGGAAAAGAATATATTGAATCAACGGGGAAATTCCGTACATCAAAAGTTTGTTTACATGTAGTTAGTAATGTGGCCAATGAAATCAATATGGAGACAAATATAAAAGAATTCCATCAAAGAATAAATATGATCAGAATAAATTCCACAAGAAACATCTAAAATAGAGGGGAAAAAAATAAATGTAGAAATACCTAGATTCCAGAGAATGTTGATGTTATAAATAAACCTGTTAGATGGTCAAAAAAGCTTCTTTTTTTTTTTTTCAAAAATAAAGAAAAGTTTTTAGGAGTCTGGTAGAGTAATGATACAAATTTTCAAGTCTATAGACAAAACAATATGGCCAGGAGTCCAAGAAACCACAAGCATACGCATATATATAAAATAAAAAAAAGGGAAGAAGAGATAAAACCCTTGATCGTCTTTTGATGGCTACAATCGTACAACTTTTTGTTTGACAATGATAAATCATTTTGCTCCTTTATATCTCCCAACTAGAGCAAACTCCCAACACATAAGGAATGAGTAAAGAGACTTGACCTCCTCAATAGTGCAGCTCAACTGAGCTAAATGTATGCAGTGCTAAATATAGGCATCAGCAACAACTTTTAAAGATATTGTATGCTGTGTTGTGGATATATGTTGCTATTATGCAGGGGAGGTGACTGTACATGTATCCTCCACATACTTTTGGAGGTTTTGTGTAGATATATAGCAACAATGAACAGGATGTAACTATAAGAATTTCATGAATCAGCCCCAAAAAATTAATTGCCTACCTTTCCACAAAATTTCATTGAAATTTATTCTCAGATTTGGAGATATTGTATGGTGTGGACATATAGCTACGATGCATGGAAGGTAACTGTTCATAGCCCCAAAATTTGTATTTGAAATACTCGTACAATACTTGATATCCATGCCAAGTTTGGTTCAGATCCACCCAGCAGTTGGGGTTATGAATTTGGGGGACAAATAGCTACGATGTAGGTAAGGTAATTGTGCATGGAACGATCTCAAAGTTTCTATTTGAGATCCCTGCATAATACTTGGTACTCCTGCCGAGTTTTGTTCAAATTTGCCGGATAGTTTCTGAGTTACGAATTTCTTGAACAAATACCTACGATGTAGGGGAGGTAGCTGAACATGGAATGGCTCCCAAAAATTATATTTGAAATCCTTGCATTGTACTCAGTATCATACTTTATAACAAACAGATCAACAACGGACTTTCCGATTACGATGGAAACTAGGAGAATCATAATAATTTTCATTAGAATTTTTTTTTGTCATTCCTAGTTATCTTAACATATCTGAGTACGTTCGAAAACTTTAAAAAATGCTTTTTATTAGAAATCGATTTTTTGTTCACGATACAAAATGAATTATGTTAAAATTATACACAAGGAAGAATATGAACATTATTGAAAACATTAGTCATGAGAGAATGAAATTCTGTGATGGAGATAAAGTGAATGTCACTGAAATCAGTTCAAAAAGCAGCGAACTTATCAATGGAACATATGACGTTCAACTGGTGTATGCGAGAAATGATTCGTACTATATCGATCACAAACCCCTTTCTTACAGTAGTTTTAGGTTAAAGATCAAAAAGGGAAATAAAAGTCGGCCATTTCATAACGTAAGTAATAATTGACTCATTGAAAACAAATGAAATAACTTTTAGACACTCATGTTCGACAAGACGGATAAGAGAATATATAATGATGATGTTTGCAATTTTATAACTCGTGGTATGAAGTAGAAACATTAGAAATTATTCCGAACTTGGAAGTCTCGCCAGAAAGTTGTAAAGATTGATTGAAATTCTTGATTGTGAAGTCAGAGTTTGAACTTGATAAATGTTCGTTGAAAGTTCAGTGTTGAGAAAATAGTCTTTGGCCCAGAGTTTTGTGAGCATAAAGAAGGATTGACTTACTTATTGAGGCTTGCTGTTGTTGTGTGTATATGTAAATGTGCAGTCGTAAGAGAAAATGTTTTCGTGTGAAGGAAGCACCGACATTCACAATGTGGGCACAGCTGAAGATTTAGCTTTCGGTGTCCGGTATATGTAGGAACAAGGTAAGGTAAAGCGTCACAGAGACAACCTCCAAAGGAGTACTACGACCGCTGACGAAATTCCGATTTTTGTAGTATGCGTCAGCTTGATGATTATTGTAAATCCTGAGTCTGGTCGAGACCAGGACTTTATACCTCCATGGTTTCATGACCACCCCTTAGCAGGATGCAAATCCAACGAAGGGATACCTCCACCCTAATCACAGAGCCTCGAATGTATTCAAATAGCAGCTGAGTGCACAAGGAAATTTCTCCTAATGAAGAGTTTTCCCACTCATACCGGGAATCGAACCCAGGACCTGCATGTGAAGCAGACGTGCAAACCAATGACATCAGAGTGAACTAAGTAGATCTATAAAAAAATTTAAAGAAAAAAAAAAAAAAAGCGAAGGTCTCTAGGAGATTTTCTAAACAATTTCTGATTGGTCAGAAAATCCCAGCGGCTTGATCATGTGATCCAGGTTAGAATTTTTGTCTTGTTAGATATCGGTGGTCTTTTCTGAGCACGACTTTTATATTTTAAATTCGAAGTTGTTTGGGTCTAGATTCAATATTTAAATAGCCGTTCGATCTATTTTAACTCTGTTTTATGTTGTAGCAAACACTTCCAAACACTTTTTTTTGCAAAAACCGACAAGAAAATAACACAATTTACAGAAATCCAGTGACACCCAAATCTGAATAAATTCTTTGAGAATCCTTATGGATTCAAATTCATATGAAGCATCAAAATTTTGGAATTTGATTTAAAGTTCAAAAATTATGTACGAGTTTTACTATAGATAGAATTACTCAAACCATCTTCATATCACCGATTACTTGAATCTCTTCTTCCAAATAGCTTAATCATGCCTGTTTTCTCATTCAAATTCTGATTGAAGTCTGCAAAAGTATATTTGTGAAACATTCTGGATTTATTCATATCAAACCACCCTCTCAGATTCTGCTAAAGAAAAAAAAATTAATGGGTGCTCCAATGCATTTTACCAAACGGGCCTTTCCATCCAACCTTCGTCCTTTATAGCTCCTTTGATATGACATTTACAGCTTTGAAACTGGTCATTCAAAAACGTAATCAGATCAAATGTATTTTTTCTCACACAGGACTCTGTAAATAACCGAAAATCACAAACGTTAAAAGACCACACCCACTTGGAGCGCTTCACACTCAAACAATATGCAAGATTAGGCATTTTATGTTTTTCCCCCGTCATTTATGACGTATTAGGTCATGTGTATGCAGTAATCATATTCATTACGGATATAGGAGTGTTAGAATGATTGTTTGAAACGTGCTCGATTTTCGGGTATCCTCAAAATTGCCTTCTTTCATGTCCTCATTTGACCATGAGGGCAGTTAACCACCATTTTCAAATTTTTGTATCTGAAGATAATCTGACGAAAGTTTGGGGGATGTTACTGAAGTTCCTTATTGCGCAATTTCTTAAATGCATAAGGGGCGTTGCTGAAAAGTTCTCTGCTGGAGAAACGATGTCAGTTCTCGACCCGACCCACTTCCCAAAATCTGAGCTTTATTTTGTCACTGCAGCTGGTAAGTATATTCTATATTGTAAAGTGCCAATTTGCAGGATCTTTGCACTTGGAGAAAAAAATGTTTCTTTGTCATTCTTTTTTGGTCGGAGCAAGAACCTTTCAGCAACGAAGAGATGACAGCTCAACTTTTCTAAGACATAACTCAAGAAGGAAAGTCAGTAGGAACACCGAACTTGTGTCAGACCAGCTTCAGATACATTTGATTTGAACAAAATAATCACCGTTTTATTCCCAAACAGCTGCTATTCTCACAATTTTTTTTTGCCAGTTATCGCAATTTATCTGATTGGTTTTTTTATTGCTTATGATCACAGAAAGTGAGGGAAAAAAATCGGAGACCACAATTGACAGTTTCGGAGGGACAGTAAAATGAAAAAAATAGATGTTTAAAAATAAAACGATTATTCTTTATTTCTATTATTATTCGGACTATCCTTATCTTGGTTGTTTTTCATACAACGTTTCGGCCGTTGTACTCTACGGCCTTCATCAGGTATCATCTGGTAGGTGTGGGGAAGTAACGAACCGAACCTTTTCTTTAACCGACGGGGGGAGGGGGGATTATTGACCGCACTCCCCTCTTAGCAGTAGTAGTATTTTCGAATTATTATTATTGTCTCGTACTGGGATTAAACCTAGAACCATTAGATTACTTGCAGTAATTCTGTCTGATTCTGTAACCACTACGCTGTGTCCATAAAAAAAAAATCAAATATTCAGAGAAACACGATCATTATTTTGCTCAAATCAAATATATCTGGAGCTGATCTGACACAAATTTGGTCTTATTGCTGACCATTCTTGTGCGTCTAAGTCGGTAAAAGATTACTTTGAAGAATAGAACAGTGTTGGGGATGATCAATATAAGTACTCTTCAGTCTTCATCCCGTGGCTTTTGTGTTAAGTTTGTACTTGAATTTAAATATAATTTAAAGAAAGTGAAAATCGGTAAATAAGAAAATCAGAAATCGTCTTTTCTATTAACAGCTGACGCAGCAAACATTTTTTTTAAATACTGAAATCACAGTATAATGCAACTTTAGGCAACTGGGAAGCTTTGTGTCGTTGCTGTAAACTCACTAAAGACGAAATGAAGCGTTAATTCTTCTCAAACCGATGAGAGCATCGGCAATAATAAATGCATTCTTATAATCCTGTCTGCAGTTCTAATCAAGCGTAGTCTTTTTTTGTCTTGCTGATATCTGCCTGGGGGTATCGTGGATTTTTACTAGTGCTAAGCTGACTACTTATAAAGAAAAGCTCTTTCCAGCGGCCGGAAATTTCCCCTTGCAAGAAAAAGTAACGAACACGTCTGGACTTTAGCAACGGATATAGAACCATATGTCCATTCTCGTCTGCCACTTGAATCATACCAATCTTGTACGATTCATTCCATTATAGCTACCTCGGCCACCTCTTCTATTTTTAAATTATCCGCTACAAGGAGAAATATAGATGCAAGACAATTGCAAGAGGTCTAGTCTCTTTAATGATGTTTGAATGGATTCTTCTATGGGAAAAAGAGTGTGAAAGTGTTCTACTTAATACACTAGGTTATGATCTTTTTTTTTTGTTCAGACAAGTGATTCGTTCTCGTCTTATGTTTACATTTCAGTCAAGAGACGTTCTTATTTCTTTGAACTTTTTAAATAATTTCTCCGTTAGTTTTGATTTATATCTTTTCCTTAAACATAACTTTTGAATCGGAAATACGTTTTTTACTGCTCATGAATTAAAAGACAGTGAAAAAAAATTACTACATGTATATACATATCACTTCATTAACAATGATTTTCTAACGATAAGTTAGATATACATTTGTTATAAGTTGAAATTTCAAGATAAGATGATTTGTCGAGAGCATTTTCAATTGTCAAAGGGTATTATGAACAATATGAAGGCAGTTTCACCGAAGAATAGACATCTGAGAAATTTAAAAATCTGGCAAAAATCAGCATTTTATCCGATTTTAATCAAATTTTCGATACTTATTTATCAGAGGATGAATTCTTGAAAAAAAATAATTTTTCATTCCATTATCGGAAAAAGATTTTTTTTGTATATGATTCCTAAACCACCTTTTATTATTTTGATCTTTTTTATTGCTGTTTTCATTGATTTTTTACACCTTTAACAGAAGAATCCTTCAAGATATCAATTATTGCTTACACTTTTTAGAAAAACGCCCAGGAATGAGTGTAATCAATAAAACAATGAAAAATTCTTTCAGATATTGGGTAAATTTTATCCACATCAAAAGCTCGAATTATAACTTTCCGAATAAACCTAAAAAGAATACAGAGAAGAAAAATATTTGACTTAATTTTCCTGTTTTTTAATTCCAAAAGTAAGATCCCCTGTTAAAGCAATTTCGGAGTGCTTTTCTAAAGTAGGTCAATATAATTGATATCTCAAAAGATCTATCTCTTAAATGTGTAAAAAAAAAAAAATCAATGAAAACAGCCATGAACAGATAACAGATCATCAAAATGGCAAGAATCACACGAAGAAAAATTCCTTTTTTTCCGATATTTGGAATGAAATAGTCTCCTTAAAATTCGTCCTTCGATAAATAAGTATCAAAAATTTCATCTAATTCAAATAACATGCAGATTTTTTTACATTAGTTTCGGGAACCATTCCCTCGCCTGAATTCGAGTCCATCCACATTCCTACAGGAATGAAATCAATACCATTACTTGCCTTCATTCTGTGACCCTCCTTTATTCGTTTCAGTCTTAATAGACAAGAGAAAAAATTCACTCTGACGTTGTCTTGCAGAATTATCAGGGAGAGTGCTCTTTGAAATTCTGTTCACTTCTCAAGTGTCGATTCTTCGTTGAAATTGTTTCCATATTGTTTATATCTATATGACGACTTTGGTAAAATCGGGGAAAGGCTCAGGTGAATCACCCGATTTATAAAAATTCAAACGCTAGTTAATCCCAATGAAAAAAAAGATTCACGTATATATTGGAATTCCTATGAGATGACGTTTTTAGAAAAGAAACTACAGAATTCATTTCATTGGAAGAGTTCACTGTTCCAAATGGTGGATAAGGGATATTCTCATCTACAAATTTGTTACCTTTGAGTGGAAAAGTCCATTGTTACGGACAGCGGAATAGGGGGAAAAATCGCTGTTCATTATTATAGCAATTGGTAGTGTATGTGAAGTCAATGTCAACTAATGGAGACCTTACCGTATACCTAGTTCACAAAACCGAGCCTTACCGTACACCTAGTTCGCAAAACTCATTTCCATCACAGATTACGGTAGAATATTAAGCATGAAGGAGGGAGAGTTGTGTTACTTTTTCTTGATCTACTTTAAAAGTGAAGATTCAGAGATAAAAGTAAAAGGAAACAACATTTGTAAGAAGGTGAGAAAATCGATACATCAAACTGGAATTGTGTTGATGAAGGCGAAAGCTTTGCTAGGCTGAGGACACCTTTGAAATAACGGAAGATAGCAATTACTCAGCCATTTGCACAAAAGACCGAATTTTCTACAACTTGTATCGATCTGCAAAGAACACAAGTGAATAGAATTTCAAAGAGCACTCTCCCTGATAATTCTGCAAGACAACGTCAGAGTGAATTTTTTCTCTTGTCTATTAAGACTGAAACGAGAAAAGAGGGTCACAGAATGAAGGTTAGTAATGGTATTGATTTCATTCCAGTAGGAATATGGATGGACTCAAATCCTGGCTAGGAAATGGTTCCTAAAACGAATGCTACCATCACCACTTGTTAAATATATTTCACCTTTGATTCTTAAAAGCATGTTTGGCTACAGATACTTTTTTTTTCGAGATCGGCCATTTTACAGTCTCAATACTAGAGACCACTATCTTCCATTGGAATTCCTGCATCGTTTTCACACGAACAGATAACAGTCTATAAGATATCGGTGCGACGTTGCCAAGCGGTTAACAGCAAGGAGAATGGGATCGGCGAGTCGAGATCAAACTCTGGCTAAAACAGTTTGCGTTGACTGCGCACTAATACCCTTGGTAAAGGCATGTACCCATCTCTCGCCCCCCCTTTCAACACGACATGAGCCAGCCTGGTGGAGTAACATCCATCACTATCCCTTGTCTTGCTTGGGGAAGGCCTATGCCCAACGTCAAGATGGTGAAGGGTAAAAATCAGTTCCAGTCAAATGACCCAATAACGACAGTCAAGAACTCCACGTTCGCGATTCTATATCAAGCTGGATTGTTTTTATTCTGTTGACTGTTCAAAATGTTTGAGTAATTGCCTAATTCCTATTTGTATATCCCAATGAAGGACACCACGGTCCATTTAATAATGAATGATTAGTTAGTAGCACCAATAGAAATTAAAAGCCGGATGACTATGATTATCAACCAACGCACTTAGTTCGTAATAGTTAAGTTTGAGCAAGTTTCTTGAGCTCTGTAACCACGATCAACGACCTCACAAAATAAATAGGCTAGAGGTATTCTTTTCAATCGTCTGTCCGTTCGTTCCAATATTTATTCACATTCTTTGACACTGAGCCTTCAGAATGTCCATGTGTAGTCCAGTAGCCATCTTCTGAAAATGGTCCTTTCATTTTTTTTAAATTCATTTTGTTTTTAGGGATTGTTAGATTTACAATGATTATCGATTTTCAAATAGACACTTATTTCATGATGTAGCATTTATGACGTTTAGGCGTTTGTGGAAAAGCATAGGTGGAATGATAAGAGATATACACAAAGAGTGTGTGAGAGAGAGAGAGAATAATTTCCCATTATTTTTCAAATGAAAATTACGTCTTTTCAAGTCCTACCGGTTTTGTTACACTATTTTCCATGAAACTGTCATTTCCAATTGATCGGCGCCTTTGATCTAATCGAATAATGTATTGCACTCTGTAACTTTGTATTACTGTCCGAAGAGTGGGGAAAGGGTGAGCAGGTTAGTGAAGTTTTGGATAACAGAGAGATAAAAACTTACAGAGATGGGGTGCTGAGAGAAAAATGGAGCAACTTGTCTTCGGTGATTCATTTTTAGGTAGAGGTGGCAATATCTTATAATTCACTAAAAGTCCGTCCGTCCGTAAAGGACGACCTATCGCAAATACCACACAACATAACCCCATGAAATTTTCTGTACGTACCTATATGTCCCGCAAAAAAGTCTTCAGCGAATCAGTTTTAAGAAATAACCCCCAATATGTTTTCAAGACGGTTCGATTCAAAATGTAAATTCACGTTCAAATTGGTACATTTTTTTTTGTCCGCTTTTACAGTTGATAAACAGTGGGGACTTCGCATCGTTCATAGATAGAAGCGGAAAGCAACCGAGAATGGACGTTTGCTGATTGAAGAGGGGAACTTAGTATCTTTCATATAGAGTAGGGGAGAATAAGTTGGTAGAATGACTGTTTATCCGAGTTTTTGGTATTTTCTCAGATACCGAGAGTAAAAGAAAGAATGATTGTTTATTTAAAGTGGTGTCTATGTACATTTTTCCGACAAAGAATAAATAAATAAATAAACTGTAAAAAGTCAAATAGCACTCCTTAAAAACAAATCAAATTAAAGTATCTGATTTCCAGTTCATTTTACTTATTTAAAATTTTTACAGCAATTTACTCTATTAGAGCGGGATTCAGTCTAGTATTATCAGATGTGTCTTCTGTGAAACAGTTATTTACCATCTACTCATTTGTCTCTAAGTTAGAAGTATGGGTTACCTAACGAAGGACGACCTTACGACTGTAGCAATGGTTTGTAAGCACATTAACTACTAATTTCACCCTTATAAGAATGTTCTCTAAATCTGACTACCATTATTTTCGGCCAAAAATTTGCATTAAATTTTATTGTGCTGTGCGAGTAGCTTTCCTCCATGCTTTGAGGTTCAAATCAACACTTCAACAAGGAAGTAGGTTACTGATAAGTGAAGACATGAATCACAATGATACGATAGAATTTAGCGTCCTTTTTTTTTTTTTTTTAATAATGGACTGCATTAACGAGTCAAGATGCCTGATCTATCTGAGCTTTCATAATCGTTAAAAATGTGTCAGGGGCGATAAGAGGAGGGTAAAAGGCAATTGATGAGAGATTTGACCTTCAGCAGACAAAAAAAAAGTCGTGCTCAGTCTTTCAAGGAGAGAACACAGATGAAAAGAAATGATATTCAAATAAGGAATCATGTACGAATAACTGCTTTAAAAAAAAAATTAGGTTACATAAACGTAATGACACTGCAGTTTACACTAAACCAGAAGACATTTTTTTTTTTATATCATAACGTATTATCCCAAGGATAACAAGTGAGAATTCAAATGTCGCCGGAAGTTTATTCATCATTTCGGAACTGTGCAGTTTACATAAAGGTCGAGGGGAAACATGCAGGGAGTAGCAATGAGAAGCAACAGGAATAGAAAGAAATACAAGTCAAAAAAACATACTTATGAAATGAACAGAGCGATTTTCTTACTTCTGTGTCCGTAACCATCGACTCTTCCACATACAGATAACAAGTTTGCTGATGAAAAAAATCTTGTACCCAACCACATTTCTAAAGAATGGACTCTACCGCTGGAACTAATCTTTTAATATTTTTTTTTTTCTAAGAAAGAAAAAAAAAATTATCAAATAGAATTCGCCATACATTACTTATCTGTTTTTTTTTTCAAAGAAAAGTGAAAGTAGAGTTCAGCTTTTGTTTAGCAGTAGGCCGTTATAGAGGAAGTGCACACCCTCTTCCTTTATATTCAACCCCTGAGTTCCCTATACAACCCACACTTCCGATGACTCAGCCTGGCATACCATTCTAACCATTTTGGGGGTCTGGGGACGCTCAAAAATTTTGTAATTGGTTCTCTATTCATGAAAGGTTTTTATAGGAATGCTCTACTTTTGGGTAGCAGGGAAACATATCTGTGGAACGTTTCGACTGCATTAACTGATTAATAATAATGATAATGAACTTGCCATCAGTCAATAGTTGCACAACCATAGCATCAAACTTGGATCCTGGCATTTTCTACTGAAAGATATCTAAAATTTAATAAATAGGTAAGTAAAAAATAAATATCTAGATGCTATTAAACCCATCAAAATACTCCCCCCCCCGCCCCATTTAGGTGCAAAAGAGCTTTTTTCCAGAAGTAAAATGTTTTTAAAAGATGATCTAGGGGAGTACTGATGCTGATTTCCACGTTTGAAAATAAAACGGTATGGCCAAGAGCGCTGGAAGACACAAACAAACAAACACACGTATATATATATATATGTATGTATATATGATGAGGAGTTTCTGCGTAAATGAATATATAGCTTAAATTCAGCCTTACTGATCACCCAGTTCTGTAGTCTAGTGGTAGGATATTGGCCTCTGGGTCCAATGTGCAGGTTTCAATTCTGCCTCGCAGTACTGGATGGGTTAAAGTCTATAGCCACACTGAAAAGATGTAATACATCGAAACAGCTGTCTGTGGATGGCACAATATATATATATATATATATATATATATATATATATATATATATAAGGAAATAACCCCTTACTGTCTTTGATGGCTATGGTTGTTCCCTAAACAAATTGTGAAAAAAAATAGGTAGGATATTGGCCTCTGGGTTTCAATTCTGCCTCGCAGTACTGGATGGGTTAAAGTCTATAGCCACACTGAAAAAATGTAATACATCGAAACAGCTGTCTGTGGATGGCACAATAATATATATATATATAAAGGAAAGAACCCCTTATTGTCTTTGATGGCTATGGTTGTTCCCTAAACAAATTGTGAAAAAGAATAAGTTGATTTCTTTTATTGTAGTGTATAAAAAACGTTTTCTGTTACAAAACAAAAGTATAATAACCAAACGTAATAAATCTGAACATTACATCGGAGATAGAATTTATGCAAGAGTGAACATTGTAAAATACAGAAATAATTTTTCAAGGTAGCAACTGCTTAGATTATATTCAGAATGAACAATGTTACCTTTATACATTACCAACCAAATCGATTTATGCAAGGAAAACTCAAAAAGCAAAGAAGAGGGGGAAAAGAGGGGGGAGAAAAAGAGGAGAAAAAAAAAAACCAAAACAACAATCCAGTTTCAATCTTTTCTCTTTGTATTGTTAATTTGTTTCTCTTTCTTTCTAAAATACAGGAGCTGCTTATCATAATCATGAATAATGTTATCAGCTGGTTATTATCAAAATTCAGTTTGTCCCAAACACTTTATTCAAAATGATCACAGTAAGCGGCTTCTGTATATTCTTCACTTAACGTTTTCAACCAGTTATTGTTATCTAAATAACGCTGTCTCAAAGTGATCGCAGTATGTGACTTCCTCTGATTTGGTTTTCCCTTTCTTATACTTTGAAAATACATTGAAACCTGAGTATTATATCAAAACCAAGTATGTAGATGTTTAAATACCTATTCAAGTTTGAGCAATTTCACCCCTACTGACAGACTGAATATTTAGTATATGCTTACTTAGTTTAACTTTCCTGTTTCAAACCAAAGTAAACCAACATTTTTATCAGAGGAGCCACAACACATACCTTTTTGTATTAAAAACCTGAGAGGTTGGTTTAAAGAGGAAAAAAAAAAAAGGTTTTCAGCATAAGAGAGAGAGAGAGAGAGAGAGAGAGAGAGAGAGAGAGAGAGAGAGAGAACTAGGTTTATTTCTCCCCTTAAAAATAATAACCTTAAAATGTTTCTTGGGATCCAATGTAATACTGTATAAAGGAATGTTGTTTAAAAGAAAAAGAATCAGATAAGAGTAGAGTGTAGTCATGCCCCTCCTCTTCTTTGGTGAGACTCTGAGGGGTCTTGTAGAATTGGCAGGAGATGTTTGTTCTGAACAGTGTAGCAAAGTTTATCTAGGATCAAAAAAACGAGGTGAGTGCAATGGTGCATGTGGTCTTGTAGATATGCTTAGCACCAAATCCACATTGATACTACTTCATTTATTTATGTAACGTCTGCTGAACCAAACATTTGGAGGGACTGTTTGCTGTGTAAATAGTTGTTAACACATGGGAAGTGAATGCTTGAGAAGGCATGCATATGCAAAACATTTCTGCTTTGATTATTATAAATAACATCTTTGTTAAAGTCTGTTTTGGTTTAGGAATTTGTCAGTTCGAAAGCTATCTATATAACGAACAGTGGGATTTTTTTTTCTGTTTCTCTGGACTCCTCCACTTTAAAGTAAAAATTTTGTAGAAAAAAATCTGCAAGTCATTCTGATATAATGGACTCTGCCAATTCTTTTAACTAAAACCTTGGATAAAATCGCTTAGACAATCCTTCATACATATACTCACACACACACACACACATTATATATATATATATATATATATATATATATATATATATATATATATACACACACACACCAAATTCATTATGGACTTCAGTATATATATCATCAGTCTTATCTGTTGCTGGACAGACCTTCCCCAGGATTCACTACATCCATCATGGTTATCACAGAGCCAATATTTTCTGAAATTGTCTAGTTCTTCTCTATTCTGCCGGCCTCGGTTTTACTTATGATCTGTGGGGATCCATGTTGTGAGTTGTTATGTCCATCAGTTGTCTGCCATTCTTTCAACATGACTGCCCATTGTCATTTTTCTAATTGTTTCTATGATATTTTGGACTCATGTTTTCCCTTAATATACTGAGCTGTCTTGTGGTCTTTCCATGTGATATTGAGCAAGATTCAAAAGCTTACCATCCTAGAGTGATTGTTTGTTCAATCTCTTCTTCTCTTGGCGATTTCATGGAGATTTGTTGTCCTAAGAAGATGTAGTGATCTACTTTCTCCACTTTTCAATTTTGATTGTTGTATGTATTTCCAACATGATTGTCGTACATGACCTTTGTTTTACCCGAGTTCATATGAAGGCAGACTTTTTTCATTCAGTTCACATAGCATTAGTTGGAGGTCGTGAAGGTTCTCTGCAAGATGGATGATGCCGTTTGCAAATCTGAGGTTGGTTAGGTATTCACCACCTATTCTAATTCCCAGTGTAGGTTTCGGATGATTATCCCTCACCCCTTTTTGGAGCTGAAAGGGCTATAAGTCTTCATGTTACCTGATAGAGGAGCTACAGTGATATATACTGTATATATGTTGCAGTGCTCTGATGTATACAAGGTCTACACTTTGTAGAGTGGTAGCCTCAATGACTGGAATTTCCTCTAAGTCAAAAGCTCTCTTGAAGTTGATGAATGCTTTTTGTATTCTGCTGCTTTCTCTTTTAGTCGATTTGTTGAATAGAGATGGTCAAATGGTCAAGTAGCTTTTTCTAAAGCCAGCTTGCTCCTGTGGTTGGTTTTCATCGTGTTTTGGTGATTCATTTGGTGATAACTTTGGTAAAAAGTTTGTAGAAGCAGTTGAGTAGACTTATTGGTCTGTAGTTGTTAAGGTCTTTTGGGTTTCTTTTTTTTTAATATATAACAGCATTATGATTGCAGTGTTCCAATCTGCGGTGACTTCACTTTGTTTTAGGCATAAGTTGAATAGAATAGCTAGTTTCCAAGTGATGAACTAGTAACAAATGAAAACTAGCCTCAAGCAGTGGTATGGCAAAGATTGCTCCCAGGAACTATATCCTAAGGGAGAGCATATTTACTTATTAACAGGCATTATACGCCAGAGGAAAAAAAGTTAAAATAAAATAATTGCTCCCCTTCACACGTGCACCTGGGAGGGGGTGACTATGACCTCCCCTCTCACTTCACCCATGGCCTAAATTTGGCTATTGCTTGATCAATGATTTTACAACCAAAAAAGTATTGCTTTTTTTCTTCAATCTGGACCCCACCCCCAATGGAGCATCTGTGAAGAAAGAAGCAGAACTAAATTCTCAGTTTGCTATCAGATATTCAAGCTACTTTTATGCATTGGACTTGCAAAAGTAAACTGCAAGAAAGAAAAAAAAAAAAACAAACCTTATCTTGATTTTTATAAATAGAATTTATATCAAGTGGAAATGTGAGAATGATCTGTAAGTGCCTTAAGTCTATAGCTTTATCACTGAGCAATTAAAATCTCAAATCATATGTAAGCAAATTGCAAATATTTACAGAATGTACAATCACCTATGTGACATTTAAAACTCTCCTAAAGTAAAAATTCATCAAGTTCAGATTAGTGTAAGACTGGGGCACCCAGTGAATACAGTATTAACTAACAATAGCTTGCAAGACTAGTCTTGTAGTCATTATTCAATGGTCGTCACTAAACTACAGACAGACCTGTTTAATCCCAGCTCAGTAGTAGTAGTTAAGACAGCATTTGAAATAGCCTAATAATAAAAATACTGTTAGAAAAAAACGCTGACATACATTTGCAAAATGAAAAGGCACATTCATTTGTACAGGAGGAAGTCCTAGCTTGACTGGCACTGACGAAAACTGATAAATTAGAAAAATGTAAGGCTTATTCTGATTAAAGAAAGCAAAATGATCTGGTTAAAAAAGCAGTTGATTTAACCTGAAAACTCTGAACTGGAAGACGTATATAAGCCCAACATTTTACAAGGCACCATCAAGAGTTGTCAACATGAAACCAAGTATTCACAAGATAGCAGTATAGGAAAAAAAATTGTATGTTATGATCTTATTTGTAGGTATCATTTTTGAAGAAGAGTTTTTGTCAATCTGTTCTCACTATGAATTGTCTTCAAAATTTCCAGAATATGAAAATGTAAAATTAATTGACATTCTTAAATCAGTGTGATGGCAAGAATGTCCATCTCACAGACTAATTTGCAAATGTAGAGAGTCCTAGTGCTATACTATGATTATAAACTCTTGAATTCATAAACCACATAAAATCATTTGTAATTGACTGGAATTCTTCAATCAATGGCATGAAAAAATAAAAAATAAAAAAAAGTGGTCACTTCTGTGAATCAAATGAAAAAGAATTTTCTTTTAAATCACCAAATAGTCAAAAGGAGTTGATTCATTTCTCTCAAAATGATATTGTATTTTCTCTATAGTTATTTAGCTTGAATTCATACAATCATTTAAATTCATACTATAATAAAGCTAAGTATATAGGTGTTTAAAACTCCATTGAATGCCCACACTATTTGAGAATCATAGAAAATGCTTGGATGATAAAAAAAATAACCATACAAAATTCAGCATAGGGACATAAGTATTATTTTGATGTGTTCATTGTATAGGCAGAATTGCATTGGTTCATTATATATAGGGAAAAGGTAATTGTTCAAGACTTATGATGAAAGTGATCAGGTTTACTTTTTTATTTGGGAAACATCAATAATATGATCACTGTAAGAACAAAAAAAGAAAAAAAATGCTAGTAAGAAAGAAAAATGATGCTTTTCATCACAAGTTCATGTTATTCATAAATCATGTTAAAGTGTATTTTCAGATACCCAAACCAATTCTGCCAGTAAATGTAACAGCATGGATGTTCTTGTAACTGCTTTTTTATTCAAAGACACTGAGGGCGAGATTGGAGGAATTAAGTATAAAAAAGAAGGATTGAGACAGTACAGATCACAGCACTGCTAGGAACTGCATGAATACTGAGGAAAGTACTAGAAATATAAGATCGACGACCCTGAATGTTAGCAGTGGCCTAACAGAGGAAGGAAGGACAGAAGAGGAAAATAAAAAAAAACAACAAAAAACTCTCAAATAGTAGCAGAAGTGCAAACCACAGCACTGCTGTGATAGGTGAGGGAGAGATGAGATGTGGGCTGAAGACCTGAAGAGACTTACTGTCACTCAGCCTTCAGCGATGACCACTGGGCAACTGATGTGAAACTGTAAACCACTGTATAGCTGTGGACTATGAGAGCATGGAGAGGAAGGCTGGAGACTTGAGAAGACTTGCTGTCACTCAACTTCTAGCGGTAACCACCAGACAACTGGTGCGAAATTGCAAATAATGATAACAATAATAATTTTAATACTACCACCACCAATAAACATGGCTCATCAAATATACAATTTTATCAATTTTTGTACACCATTGGTGAAGAGGGTACAAATTAGGCTTCTTGCCTCACAAGTAGTACCCACCTTTGTGGATTCTTATAAAGCAGTATCTTGTGTCATATGTGGAATCAACATTTCAATACTCATGGAGTAGACAGCAAGTGCAGGTGGCATTACCAGAGCCGACCATGTAATCAAATTGAGTGGACAGTAATTCACGAATAGGATTCTATAAAATATCTTTTGATGATTATTTTGGGACCGGTTTTTCTTATGTTCATTAGATCCGTTTTTTGAAAAACTCTCTTGAAATTGTTCCAAGCAAGTATTGCCTTATGTTTGACAGAGTTTCAATATTTTTCTGTCTTGATATGTGCCAAGAATAATGAGCCTTTCGATGAATTTCTAATATCAATAGGGATTCTATTTTTCGTCTGTAACATATTTAGAAGGGGGATAACAATTAAATGCTAGTTATAGAGTAATCTTTATTTCTAAATATTTTTGGAGAGGCATAAAAATATAGGATTTCATTCTAGTGTATCTCTGAATTTTTGAGATGAGGTATTATTATTATTTCTATTATTATTCGGACTATCCTCATCTTGGTTGTTTTTCATACATTTTGGCCATTGTACTCTACAGCCTTTATCAGGTATCATCTGGTAGGTGTGGGAAAGTAACGAACCGAACCCTTTATTTAACCGACGGGGGTATATTGACCGCACTCCCCTCTTAGCATTAGTAGTATTATTATTATTATCACACTGGGATTGAACCTAGAATCATTAGATTACTTAAGTAATCTAATGGTTCTAGGTTCAATCCCAGTGTGAGACACCCTTACTTACACCCTTATGTTGTAAGAAAAACAACCAAGATGAGGATAGTTCGAATAATAATAGAATGATTTCATTCTAGTTGAGCATAAACAAGAACAACAATTTTATGAGGATTTATATTAACAATGCAATTGCAAGAGCATTTAGATATTGCTGTCATTTTTCGACAGCATAAGTAAACTAGTAGACTAATATAATATAATAGTGATCTACTAATCAGCTCTTAGCATCAAGAAAAAGTTTTAATTGAGGGGGGGTGGAGAAAGCATTACAAGAAGGAATGATTTTTTTTTTTTTTTTAACTGCTCATTTCCTTCCGGTAAACAATCGAAATGACTTTTTATACCAATCCGCCAACACATTAGCAAACCAAGAGTCAAGTGGTTTGGACACCTGACACGTATGCCAAGTCACCATCCTACCCAGAGCCGACAACGAGAGAATGTCAGGGTTCAAGACCATTTGAAGACCTGAATTGAGGGTACGAAGGAGACCTTGAGAGCAAATAACATTCCATCTCCCAAGGCCTTTCAGCTTACAGCTAACCATCAGCTTTCGTCCCGCAACACTCTTGATGGTACAAGTGGATGGTGGAGATAACATCACTTCTTTATATAGGTCATACAGTTGCAAGCATTTTGTTCTTTGTGCTTCTGGTCATCTGTGTAAAAAAAGCTTGAGGAACTGGAATACTTGACATCATATATTAAATGAGGAATTGTCACTTGAATATTTTCAAGTAAACTAAAAACATATGGGCAACAAATGCAACAATGTAACATGTATATTCTATTATCTGTAAATGTGCTGAGCTCAAAATAACATTAATCTTCAAATCTATGGACAAAAATAATAGCATATATGCATTGAATATTCGTTTTGAGAACTGGCTCCTTTACAGAGCTCCTCAAGTTGCTTAAATATTAAAGAAATGACTGGAAATTTTTCTCTTCATTCCATTCTTTAAATGCCCAAATCTTTACAAGGAAATCATATGTCCCCTCATGAAGCAGTGTGTGCTTAAGAGACTTAGTGCACAGACCAGACCTGGCTAGGCAAGATGCTTTGTTGATTGGTGACAGAGCATAATAGTCTGAAAAGACCACAGAACAATCTTTTTGCAGCATACAGCTCTTGGTATTCCTAAACAGTCACCCATCTGGGTAATCACCACGCTTGACTTCGCTTAACTTCAGTGATCTTACAAAATCCAGTATATCAAATGTGATTAGGTCTAATTGACTATTTACTTATATAATTTCAATATAAAGTGCAAAAAGAGAGTTTAGTAGTAAACAAAACAAAACCAGAATGATTTGGCCAATATTTAACCATTGTAGATAAACCAAGTGTGAATATCCATACCATTGATTATAGCTGTTACTAGTACACAAATAACCACTGATCTCATTACAGAATATTCAGTATAGATAAAAGGGTTAATATCCAAAGTTCCAGCAACTTTATTCAACTTGTAATTACTTTGGAACAAATCATTTCAATTTGATACGAGTGACTTCTTGTGACCTGACTGATTAAATGTTACTTCTAGTTAAATTCTCCTGGTGCTTTGCCGCTCTTATTTTTTCTAACTAGTTTTCTCATGCTGTCAAATGAAGATTGCAGTATTCAAATAATTTGGCAAATATCAAAAACATTATGTTACTCTGTATTTTTCATAACCGCTACCTACAAAAGACCAGTTTAATCACTGTTGCTGGGCTTTGGTTAATCAGGATTTCTGATATATCTATCTATTTAGATATCTGAACCTTATTGTTTATAGTAGAAACTTGAAATTTTGAATACACATTGTCAATTAGTAGGGAAAATATTTTTTTTGAGAATTTCTCTGAAATGGGCTTTTAGAAGGTTGGTTCAATATGCAATGAAAGTTTGACTTTTTTTGTGATCACAGCCCAACAAAAGGTCAGAGAAGTAATTTATTCATTAATCACCCCTTTTTCCGATTTATCAATTGATCAGAAAGAAAATACTCTAAGCTTTTTCCACTAGATTCACAAATCACAATTACAGAATTGGCCTTTTTAACAAAACAGTTTTTCTTTACTTTAGTAAGAGATTCACCTTCACAATCAATAACTGAATAACCATAGTGTTGATACTTGGAGTAATTATGTTAAAAATTATCATCAAAGAATAAAATTCTATTCATGATATCACTGGAATTTTTCACTTGGAAACACCTAAAATAGAGTGGAAAAAAAAAAAAAAGACAAACCCACAAACAAGCATTTAGAAATATCTAGATTCTAGAGAATCTATCAGTAGATGTTATTAATGTACTGATCAAAATAAGGCCCCAAAAAGCTTTTTTTCCAAAAATAAAAAAAATATTTTTAGAAGAGCTTTAATGGAGAACTGATGCCAATTTTTAAGTCCATTTACAAAATTGTATAACCATGAGTGCAGGAACACACATCTACAAATGCTGGCCCTTATAAAAAGGGATAGAACCTGTCGTCATCTATGCTGTCCACATTCCTGCAGCTTTTTGGGAAAAATCATAGAAAAAAAAAAAAGCAAAAATATTAATGAAAGGTAAAGTTTAACATAGTTCACGGTGTATGACCTATCTATATAAGTAAATGCCCATAGCTTTGCTGACTGTATACCTAAGGCTGTGTACCGTTTCAGTATGCTTATGAGTGCGAGCGTACACCCACCCACCCACACACACACAAAGAACAGAATAGCCAATTTTGTGTCCGTATCACCCCTTCCTCTCTTCCTATTTGTCATATTTCAAATTATATTAAGGATTTTCTAATCCATTCAAATTTTTTTTTCTTCCAATAATAATGCATAAGAAATACTGAATACATAGCAAACACTAAGGCATTTCAGTGAGCACCCCACACTTGTGACCTTAGGCCAGACTAAGTTAAGCTAAGTAAAAGAGCTAGTCCTAAGAAATAAATAAAGAGACCGTGTGATATATTCTAAACAACTTATCAGAGAGCAAACACAAAATAACACTAACAAGGATGGGTGATAGTTCTGGTATTTGAAAGTTTTAAATAAACAAGAATGAGTGTTAGTTCTAATTTCAGGGGCATACCGAAAAAGAGGGTGCACCTCCCCGTGCTCTGTCGGCAATTTTTTCAACGGATGCCAATCAGCCAATCAGCTAGGTCAGACATTTTTTTTCTAATTCAGCTTATATTACAAATAAATATTCATTTTTACAGTCAATTCAAAGTGAATTTTTATTATAAGTAGGAGAAATTAAATCTAAGAAATAAAACAAAAATCTTCCAAGGATGAATTATCTACAAACTGGGAATGATATTCCGGCACAGAATTTTCTAGAGAAATCGGAAAAGTCTATTATCAACATAGGAAATAATGTTGAAAAAGAAAATGTTGCACATGATTGGCAGTAACACACCACAAAATTTAGTTGTACTAATTCTTTATCACATTACAGGGCATTTCTTTTAACACTTCAAGTTGGAAAATACAGTTCGTAATGTAGATTAGCAAACCTAAAATTAAATGGATTTTTGAGATTTTCAAAAGATACTTCAGGTGTCCATCAATGAAAAAAGAGTTACTCTAAGAGCATATGTGGGTAGAGCTCTTACAAATTCAATTATGTTAGTTATTTACTCACTTTTTGTAAATAGGTTTATTTTCTATTTCAATATTTCTATTATTTCTTATTCATAAACAAATTTGATTGGCTGCTAAGGTGCTAATTAAAACATGGAATTGTTATACTAAGAAACAGCTGATTGGCCTTGGGCTAATAGTATTGCTGTTTGGAAATCAATAATTGAAAAGAAAAGCATTGAAATAACTGAGCAATGTGATACCAAATAGAATCAGAGATGCATTAGGAATGTTTATATGCTTTAAGAAATGGAATGGAAAATATTTTCTGGCTTGATGGAATCAGAATCCTTGTTTATCTTTTTGTAGGAAAAACCATTAAGCTCTTGAAAGCAATACCATTGTTTGTTTTTTTTAGTATGCATAAGTTGATAACTGAAACTTTATTCTTTATTGTTACATTCTGTGCTCCAATCTACTAATTTCCAACCATAGCAAAAACTGTTTATGGTGAAATGCCAATGCTAAAAATGTTTCTCGGCTACAAGTAACAAAATATACGCAAGCTAAAAGTAATGAAGCACCATTTACAAGACCTTCATTAGTGACAACTATAAATAGCAGGCTTTAATTGAAGGTGGAAGATCGTAGAAGAAATATCAGTGAATCCTACAAATAACCAAAGTATTTAGTTGTATTTACCCAAGATCATGTTCATTCATTTAAAAACATTTCAAATTTTTCCCTAAAATGTGATTCTCTTGAAAAAGATTCAAAAATTTGGTTGATTTGTAAAAATTCTTAGTTTTCAAAACCAGAGCATATCGTTTTAATGTTCTAGAAGACATCCCAAATTTTCAAGTTAACCATTCATGGCTTTGCTGAAGAAATGGGTTTAATTACAGTCATACGTCAACATACTCTCGACTGACTAATGTCTGATCGTAGATATGTCCATTAACTGCAGATGACAGAAATTTCAGTCTTTTCAGTTCTATGGCTCAACCGCAAATGACAAAAAGTTTTGTCGTTATTGTTAGCTTGCTAAAGAAAATTTAGTTCTCTAGATAGAAAAGGAGAAACAGAGGAGATGAAAGAGCAGACACCCTCCTGGGTTGAGCTAATGACTTAGTGGAAGAAAAACATAATGGATGACATTAATTTCTTTCTCTTGGAAAGGCAGGGAGAATGTATGTACAATATAGAGGTTTAGGTAAATATGTATGTGTCATGGTATCTTATATTGTGCAGAGCTTATATTTCATTTCAACCTATAATGGTCGACTTACACCCAGATCAAGTTCCATCCATACTACCAGAATGCAACCCTGACAGCAAGTCAAGGCATGGCTATACAAACAAACTGACACCAGTCATATTCATAGATTGAACCTTAAAAGTCAAATCATACCAAACACAAATTAAAAACAAAATGGTAAATAATGTTTTGACCGAAAATTATTTCTTACTAAATCTATTCATTTCCTCTTGAGCGGAATAAATATAGGTTATGAGAGGAGAAAAGTAAAACCACTAATTTATCTATGCTGTCAAAAATCACGGCACATTTGAAATATATGGATACATGTTGTATTTCATAAAAGTCGATAATAGAGATTTGCATTGGACTCTTGACCACAAACAGATTTTTTTTAAATTTTGTTTTTATCACAAATGTTTTTTTTATTTTATTCATCAAATTCAGTTCAGCATTTTTACAACATCATCAGAACATAAAATTCTATTTTACTACTTCTACTGAACCCCACAATGCTAATTGTTATATGTGTGGATTAAATAAAATACATTAATATGATTAAAACCAGCAGATATATCTAAAACATGCAAGAAGAAAAATGAAAGTGATTCTGAATTTAGTGAGTTTTTTCATAGAATCCATTAAAAATCTCAAATGGCGGTGGGCTGGCCATGTTGCAAGAATGGCAGACAATCGATGGACATCGCGACTCACAACATGGATCCCCCAAGACCACATGCGCAACAGAGGCCGGCAAAATATTAGATGGAGGGACGAGCTAGACAAGTTCAGGAAGTACTGGCTCCGTGACGCCCATGATAGAGAAGTGTGGTAAATCCTAGGGAAGGTCTATGTCCAACGACGGACGTTAAAAGACCGATGATGATGATGATGATCTGAATGATTAACTGAGAAACTGGATGAAATTTTACTTCAAGTACTACCATAAGCAAAGAAACATTGACTTATTGTGAATCAGGTATTTTGAAAGATGAATGTTGAAGCTGTTCATTGTGGAGAGAAAAATTGAATTAAGATTGGACATTAACTTTTGAAATATTGTGAATTGAACTTCATCTTGAAATAAATACGGGTCCAAATAATCTCATAAAATGAGTCATGAGGGGAAAATGTACACCCATAAAACTA
The DNA here is from genome assembly GCA_963457665.1 of Thysanoteuthis rhombus. Lineage (NCBI taxonomy): Eukaryota > Metazoa > Mollusca > Cephalopoda > Oegopsida > Thysanoteuthidae > Thysanoteuthis > Thysanoteuthis major. The sequence goes on from OY735213.1 coordinate 39,636,068, forward strand.
CCAATTATTTCCTAAAATAGAAATTGGTTTTGAGATCTCCATTTAGAAATGTCAATAAATTCTCTTCATATATTCTATTCTCAGTAATGTAGTGCAATAAAAAAGAAAAGAAAATTTTTAAAAAAATGATTAAAAAAAAAGTATATGATCATTGGGCTGTCTACTCCATTGAACGAAGTAGGCTTCTATAACTGGGAGGTGAAGGGCACACTTTAAGGGTACCTCAATTCAATATATATATATATATATATATATATATATATATATATATATATATAGAGTACACCCTTTCGGCCAATTCAAAGGTATAAACAGAATTCAATGGTCTATAGTGACGGGAATGCGATTCCCTTTCTCAAACAAAGTAAGGGAACACCATTCTCATTCCTACACCAGTGGCAATACTGGGTCTGACTGCCTTCCTGCAAATTTTTTAAAGATCATTTCAAGGTCTTTTTTATAGATTATTTAAACAAAAATTTTCCAGGTCCCTCAGATATGGTGCACCCCCAGAGCTCTTGTGTACGTCTGCAGCTACAGGGTCTGCTGATCCCATGCACTGCTCCAAGCTATACCCCACGTGAATATTCTTTATGTACGTTTATATAAGCATCTTTTTCTATTTTTAGCCGCAGTGTCAGCAATTACTGACACTGAGCAGAACCAGTTATGAAGTTCATATAAATAATACACTAAACCAATTGGTCAAATTAATCAAATAAGATTCAACAGTGTTTTTAGGCTAATCTCTTTCTAATTCTGTTCTTTTAATGGTCACAATGAGTTAACAAGATGTTTGTTTAAGGCTAAATATGGATGGCCAAGAAGTCTGATAATCTGGAACACAAGGAGGCAAATTAGTAGAAATAATCTGATGAAATTCAATTAAGGAGAAAATCCTCAATATAATTTGCAAGCTGTCAGCCTGTCTGTGATATAGCAAACAGAAAGAGAGGAGGAGGCTAATGCTAAAGCATTAACACAAAATAGCTACTGCGTGGTGTGTGGCTGCTGACAAGGTAACTACAACTACTACTGCTGATGTGTCATTTTGGTTTCTACCAAAAAAGAATACAAGAATTTTAGTTGGAAATACGGGTAACCTTTCAAGTTACTGTGTAAACACACTGATACAGAACAAGAGATTTAGGTATGTCGCAAGCAAAACAGGCATTTACTAGAAGTTACCTTTGCTGATGAACTTGGAGGGGTATGTGTATTAGGTTACATCTTTCCCTCCACACAATATCTCTAGAAGTTCTCATTGAATTCCAACGCAATTCTCTGGAAGGATGGGTAATAGGGTGAGGAAAAGTTTTGGCAGGTCCAGGAATATTTTTCTGGACATGAAATATTTTTTCATTTTTTCTTTCTTTCTATACATTTATATATACGCTCTCTGTATGTCTACAAAAGTTCCCAATGAATTGTGAACTTTTTGGATTGTGTGAAAGGGTGAGCACTATGTTGGCGCAGTTTTGAGGACAGATCCATGCATAATTACTTCCCTGACAATAGCGTTAAAAGACGTTTGTACTCCGTGCTTTTAGGTAATAAAAAGAAGTTGATTTGGAAAAAAAAGAAATACTGGGTTTCAAGAGATTTATTTTTTGAAATCAAAACTTTATGCTGGACTAACCATCACTGTGAATAATTAAACAACCAAAGCATCAAAATTTGAAGTCATGTAAAAAGATCGGAGAATAAATATGGTCAGAATAAATCCTATTTATGGCATCACTGCCGTTTTCCAATGGAAAAGATCCAAAATAGAGTAACAAACATTTAGAAACATCTGGATCCTGGATAATCTACAGAGTATTATCAAACTACAGTTGTCAAAATGAGGTAAAAAAAAAAAAAAAAAAAAAATGGTTTTAGAAGGTGTATAGTGGAGTACTAATGCCAATTTTTAAGCCTGTCGATGAAATGGTATAGAGAGGAACACTGAAACACATAAATGAATACAACCCTGTGCCACCTGTGGTAGCTACGGTGGTTCAATTTGGAGTTAGATTTATGACATGTTGAATGTATTTGAAAGCCACAATGTATTTATTAATCTACCTCATAAATTTCCTTCCATCATAATATTGTTATTACAGCTGTGGATATGAAATTTTAAACTAGAAACTTAATAAACAAAGAGGAAAACATTTCCCACCCCCTGCAAGCCAATACCTTGAGTTGAATATTCTATTAGTTGCACCCAACTGGAGGGGGGGGGACAGGCTGAAGCAAAGCTGGTAATAGACCAAGGCCAGATGGGAAATGTAAGCCCCATTTCAAACCAATGTTGCCAACTCAAAAGTCTTCAAGTGCTAAATAGACCTCAAAAAAGCGTCATAAAATGCAAAGATTTGCTAAAATACTGCTAGCCATCTTATGGCTATCTTTAATAGCTAAATATTGCTGAATTTGTCATTACTGGCAAAGAAATAGCTAAAAATGCTATAAAAACTGCTATACGTGGGCTAAAAATAGCCCTAAATGTTGAAATTTGGCACTGCCTAAAGGAGAACCACTCTAAATTTGGGTAGAGAAGCACTAAATTGGCAACTGTTTCCAACTGGTCATTAAATATTTTTATGATCAGTGCTAAGTACATATGGTTTATGTATGAGTATACATATATAGGGTACATTATGTACTTATAAGTAACAGAACAGAGTAACTGGAATGATTTCTAAAAAAGGTAATGTCAAGCAATCTCATTCAAAATGTATCAGAGGCAACAGAGTACAGTAATGTAATCATCATCAGCCATTATGAGTCCACTGCTGGACAAAGGCCTTTCACATTTCCATCCTTGACAAACATGGTCTGGTCTTCAACTGTATTTACTATCACACGGTCATTAATCAGTGAACTTTTTGTTCTATTTGTTATCATCCCTTCTCGACAAGTATCCCACCTGATCTCCATTTTTGTTGCTCGATTATCTGTGAAATATTTTTCACACTAGTCTTTCCCCTGATCCATGTTGATCTTTTTTTTCTTTTCTTTTTTTTGTTTAAATCTCTAAGAGTTATGCCCAGCATTGCTCTTTCCATGGCTCTCTGTGTAATTCTAAGTTGGTTCTCAGTTTGTTAGTTTCCATGTTTTACATCTGTAAGTCATAACAGGTATTATGCTTTCATTGTATACTTTAAACACATTTTCAAAGTGCTCTTCAATATATTCAAGCCAGATGGTTTCCAGCCAATTGCTATGCATTGATTTACTTTTCTGTCACTGTTTTCTCTAACTTTATCATCCGGTCCTGATAAATATATCTGTCAACCTCTTCTAGATCCTCACCCTCTATTCATATGGTCTGTTAGGTTACTTTATCGTTGAACATTACTTTTGTCTTTGTTCTGTTCAAGCCTACTTTTTTTCACTTCTCTATTTAGATCAGTCAACATATTTTGTAATCCTTCTGACATCATGGATAATATCATTAACGAATCTCAAGTGGTTTAAATATTCTCCATCTGTGTTTATTCCCATTCTCTCCCAGTCAGTTTTCCAGAAGATGCTTTCAATGCTTGCTGTAAAAAGCATTGAACTCTTTTGAACATATGGCAGACTAACTTAATGTAAAAAACAAGGCGTTAACGAGAATTACAGACAAATCATTCAGAAAATATAGAAATAAAAAAAGATAATAAAAATGGCACTGCAATACTAAGACTTCATGAAGATACACCTTTTTCTAACTTGCTTGTAAGACAATGTCAGTTCAATATCACTTAAACTACTGTAATAAGTAGTGATAAATAGTATTTGCCTCTAATTGGGTGAATAAGCTCCCTCAAAATTGTAGGCCCATCCCAACCCCCGTACTGGTCTGAGGAGAAATCCATTGCTGCATCTTTGGTGGAATTTCTATTAACAAATCCTTATGAAACGAAATCATCTGATGTGTGTACGGGTAATCAGCAAAGTAAAACAAACAATGTTTTTGCCACTAAGCAAATGTTTTTTTTTGTCTCGCGAGGGCAAGGGCTGGCAGATGAAAAGTTCATCATTAGAAAACAGCTTCTTACTATTTTCAGTAGACAAAATAATTACATTGAGAAGAAAATAATCAACTCAGCACAGAGGAAAATAACTATTTCATCTTACATTAGAGATTCCTGCTGTTTGAATGACTTGCAGTTACAATAGGGAAGTACTGGGTTAAATATCTCTACAGGGACTAACACTTTTTTTTTAGGTTAATTTCAGTTAGCTTCCTTTTTTTTTCTTTTTGAGTTGAATGTTTATCAAAAAAAAAAAAAAAAAAAAATTGTTTATTTTTACTGTGGCCTTTCCTCTCTGCTCGGTTTTACATTTCCAGAGAACATTTTTGGTTACGGATACAATAATGGCAAATACTGGTCTTTCAAACATTGAATAACCATAGCCATTAAAGATAGGATAGAACTCCATTTTTATATTTTTATTTCTGTACCATTTCGTCTTGAGTCTTGAAAGTCATCAAAACTCCAGACACCTAAAAAAAATTTTATCTTTCATTTTTTTGGTGGGGTTAAACTTTTTTGACCAATTTTGGGCCTTATTTTGAAGGGTTCAGTTTATTAATATCATCTAGATTGGCCCAAATCTAAATGTTTCTGGGTGCTTTTTCACTATTATTTTATCCAGTGGAAAATATCAGTGGTTTCATAAATTGAATTCATTTCATATTTATTCTTTGATGGTTTTTATTTTTTTTTGAACACCACAACTTCAAATTTTGATGCTACGGTTGTTCAGTTATTGACTGATGGTGAGTTTATATAAAATCTACTTCTACCAATTACATACTATATCAGTTCTGGTTTATTAGAAATAGTAAACCAAAACCATCACAATTGGTTTCATCAGTTTTCAAGTCAGTCCAGCAGGCTATGTATGAATCACATGCACACTCCATACCAATGGAGCTAGAAGGCTGAAAATTTAAACATTTACTCCTTATTATGTTTAGAAAGGACCTTTTATTTTTTTAAAATTTCCCCCTCAAATAAGTTGTTAGTGGGGTTCAGTGAACAATGCAAGTTTATGCTAAATTGGTCTCAAGTTGGTGCATTTTTTCAAAATTTCATATATTTAGTGATTAAAAAAGGCAAGAGATGTAACTCATTCATTGATCACCCCTTCTTGCAATGTTTTAATTGATCATCCCTGACATAGAATGCTGCCCAAAAGAGGTAGGTCATGTGATGGTTTCTATTGAGTGACTAACCATACCTGTTTATTTACTAGTTTACCTGTGCTATCAAAAAAATTACAAAAGGGTTTAGATAATAATTGCATTGTACTTAGTTGCTCTACATTTTCTTTTATGTTCAAACAGAATTTTCCCCACCATTTGCCTAAAAAAATATGAATAAATAAATAAAATTAAACAAGGGAGACTATTCTATAATCAGCATTTAATAGTTATCTCTCTTGTCAGACCTTACCGACAAAAAATATAGATATACATGCGATGTATAAGTGGATGATTTTTTTTGATCGAACCCATTTTGTTCTAAAAAAGATATTGATCCATAAAGGCAGTATATGAACACCTTGGTAATGTTGCCATTCTAGAATTATTATCAGTTATATCAGCCTAAATATTGCGCACTAGAAGCCACATGCAAATATTACTCCCGAAAAATGACCAATATATTAATTTGATATTTTATAAACAAAATGCTGACGGTTAACCTTATAAAATATGTACAAAAATTGTACTGATAGAGCTCAAGGTATGAATTGGTCCCCATTCGGTCTTTACAGATAATGAAACATCCCTTTCAGGGAATATGCCTGGGTAAAGTGTACGGAGATCCTGGAATGCACAGTCATCAGATTCTCCTCCTTGGTGTTACTGACTAAAAGAAAGTAGGGTTCGATACTTTTTTCATCAGCATCAAACTGGGAGTCAAACCACCTTAAGGGGGCTCCACTCCCTTGTTAGGAATCAAGAGTTGCCCCTCTAGACTGGTTGCCTTCCTAAGGCTAGAGAGCCAAATTTGCTCTGCTATTTTACCCATAGAGGGGGTAAAGAGATGGATTCATGCTTTCCTTTAAAGCATTAATGCAAAGTGAACATAACCAGCCCTGACCGAAATTTGAACTGCCTGTTGCTTTTTCCATTGTCTGAGCCGGTGCTGACTACGCCAATTGCGCAAGATATAAGATGGGATAATCTTCGAAGCATCAGCTCATTGCTCTCAAATATCTACTCAAGAAAGGATCTACTAGACTCTGCAGAGTACTTGTCAAAATCTATTTCAAAATGGCACAACTGATCACAGATCATCTTTTTGGATCAGTCAGAGAGACAGTAGTACATCTTCAAAATCTATTCTCTGGGACCCACCTGCACAAGGAAAAAAGGATGGACAGAAAGCCAGTTCGCCCATGCAACTGTTTGCATAGAAGGACATGTCATCGCTCACGATAGGATTCTATACTTGTACCTTTCTTCCCCCAGCTCAGCAATATTCCACATATACACACACACACTCCAATATGAACAAGTGAATTTTCTAACACAATATATCTAAGCTTCTAACTTGATACAGACATTTCAATTCACTGGACTATCTAAAATGAACACTATAGCATTTTAACTCTTTACATTATTTTGAGATTGTACATTCTTATAATACCACTTTATTCCTCTAACATGTGTTGTAAAAAGCCAGTTTTTAGCATCTTTTGTTTCATTCAACATTTTGTTTAAGAACCTTTTTAAGCTCAACTCTTTAGTTTGTATTAATTGTGCATATACAAATCTTTATTGCCTGTTTACTACAAAATGCCTTGTCTAATTCATTTCATGCTTAATAGTACAATTACTCTCTCAAACACATTTGTTCTGGCTTACTACTAGAAAGAGAAGAAAGGTAAAGCAACTATGTCCAACATTCCTCATGTACATCTAAATGTATGGACAAGATCCTAATTATTAACTTAGTGTATGTTAACGATAGGCAAAATATATTTGGAGTGGATTTTTACATGAATTGAAAAAAAATTCTTAAAAGATATAAAATTAGTTTCCATAATGAGTAAATAAGCAGCCATTCTTCTAGCAACATGAATCATTAATTTGATTTCACAAGGAAATTGTCAGCATGAAGCATTGAAGAGATTTAGTTATTTTTTTATCTCTTAATTTAATTTAGTAGAATACATGTAAACTAAGAATTGGTTCAGATTTAAAGAGGGCAGTCAACAAATGTTTTTAGCAAAACTTTGAGTAAAAAGTAAGTAGTTCAGGTCAACCAGATGGGGAAGTACTGAAACAATGCAATTATTAAAAAAAGATAAAACTATTTGAAGTAGAAATTGTCAAAATGAACGCTCACAAAAATACAGCAGGAAGAAAAAAAAAAAAAAAGTTCTCAAAAAAACAGTGCAAGAGATTGCTTATGTAAGTCACTAATAATAGAAATAGACATTTCAGAGAAGCAGATTTGAATGAAGCATGCTCATTTATTGGTAGTTAAATATGATTTTCAAGAGTTAGGAATTAAGCTTCTAATTGGATTACTAATTCTTAAGGGGAAAAACTCAACCCCAATCTCTAGTCTTGAAAAATCAAACTTTGTACAAAGTAATTGTTTTGAGTGAATGTGTGTAGGTGTTAAATGCAACCATTATTGCAGACTTTAAGATAGTTTATCTCTCAGCTAATTTCTTTTTCCTATCTATTTAGTTCCATAAAACAGTTTCTAATGTACAGTTCACAAAAATTAGGTATGCTTAATTTAATTACATAGTGTATTTTTCTTTTCTTTTCCGTATATTTTCAGCATTAACTTTCTAAAAGAAGAAAACTAATGTTGTCTACCAATTTAAAACCCAAGCATCAAACTTGTAGCAACAAATATTCTTAATAAGAAATGAATGTTACCAGCTAAATCAGCAATATTTTAGATGTGTATTATTTATTAAACAACAAGCAGCATTCGTTTCTCAACTGACTTCTCTTCATTTGTCAAAAAAAAAAGCATATTTTTTGTAGAATCACAAAGGCAAATAAAAATGGGGAAACAGTTTCCTGCTGCTTTTAAAAAACGTTTGTTCTAAGAACAATGTCGTCAATCTTGAGATGTTCACCACCATTAGGGAGCATCGTCAGATTTTTCGAGTCATTGTTTTACTAACTCAAATTTCACTTTTTTTCCACCAAAAAATTAAGGAGTGTCAACTGTCACTACTCTGTTCACTTTTGTTTAAGATATTGTGTCAATTTTTCCTGTTTTTTCTTGCTTGTTTGTTTGTTTCAGACAAAATCTAAAGCATAGGGAATCTGTTTGAATTGACGTTTTTTTTGGGGGGGGGGGGTTCTTCAAAATTTTAAAAATAAGAAATACGTCATCCGATCAAAATTTCAAAGTGATGAGTATTGTGAACAAAAAAAATAAACAAATAGGCTGGAGGAATAGAAAAAAAAAATGTTCATTTGGGTCAAAAGAAAAAAAAAATTAGTAATCGTTTGGATGAGGTTCACAAAGAAAAAGGGAGGTAACCAGTATAGACGCTATACATGAAAGCGTCAAGCGAAATCTATTCTAGTTGCCTTCCTTCTCTTTGCGAACCTCATGCAAACAATTACCAACTGTCTGATTCGATTTATTGATCAAATAGTTGATTATTTTGATTAAATCAGGCAGAACAATTGGAGGCTTTGAATTTCAAATGTTATTCCATTTGTATGATATACAAAAAAAAAATAAAATAATGATTTGAAATTTTAATTTAAACAACAAAACCGAGAAAAAAAACAACAAAGAAACAACAGTGAACAGATGGAAATTTGTCATTGTCGTCACGATTATCATCAAATAGATAAAATTTAAAATGAGACAGATGATATGTTATAGGTACAAGTTGAATTATGTGGTCCCTCAAAATGAGTGCGGTCCCTCGTACAGAGCTAGTAATAGCAGTAGTGATATTGCTTTATTTTCGCCTCTCCAATGTGATCCCGAAATAATTACCAAACGCTAACAGTGCTAACCATAAACATTGCCGACATTCCCGTGTAGGTGACAAAATGAAGCAACACTTGACTTTTCAATAAGGATAGAGGAGGTTCTTTAATCACTGATCAGTTCCACTTATTTCAAAGTCATCGCCAGGAAAAAAAAATTCTTAAATCGCTTGTAGTTCAAGAATCAATCTGATCACTTTCTGTGTCAAAACTTAATTTCAGAATCTTTTTAAAACCTTGGTGATTACTCGAGATTTTTACAATAGTGAAAAAAATATCACTTATAGATAGATAGACGAACAGAAGGAAAGATCATCTCCCGAAATCACTGATGTAGTAGAGAGTGCCCGTTCAGTGCCACTACAGTGATCCAGTGACCTTTACCCTAATCCTAGATTTGTAAAAGTGACTGACTATCGTACAGAGAGCACAACAGGATCTGACATTGAATTTAGCGGATTTTCTTACTAACAACAGAATTCTTCGATATAATCTCTTATTGAAATTGTTAATGTTGGGGATAAGCACAAAAAGTATATTGACTTGACTGGAACACCTAAATCCTAGTTTACTCACGCGGCAAATAAATTAAAATAAAAAATTATTTAATTTTTTTTTCCATAGATACAACTGTGATATCCGGATTCTTTTTGGCGCAAGGTATACTATCTGATTTTTAACATTTCTAGTAAGTATTAGGAAGAAAAATATCAAGAGAATCATTTTGAAAAATTAAAATAAATCACAAATAAAAGCCTATGTGCGGTCAAGCAGCAACTCGGTGCAATTTAATTTATTTAAACAACTTGAACAGATGGGCATTTGATACTATAGTGGTATGGTGAGCCAAAACGATTTTAACGTCAACACTGATGTAACAAATTCAGTAATTTTGATATTTTCAACTAGAATAACTAACTATGATTTTTTAAAAATCTTTATTTCATATTTCACAACATCTACAAAGATCTCCGGTCAATATTATTATTTGTAATTCAAACACTGAGTACCTGATTCTAACTTTTTTTTTCTCCACTTTTTCAGATGTTTAAAAATTCTCCGCTTTGATGAAGATCTGGGTTTTAGGTTGAAAACAGAAAACAAAACAAAAAAAAAACCTTCTAGTCCTGCTCATCGACAGCAACAGGAACTAACACACAAACACATATGCGAGAGAAAAAAAAGTGATGGTCACGTTTTTTTAGGTTAGGGAAAGCTGAAAGCTGACCCTAACCATTCTATGCACGGTTCCTCTTCCTCTGTTGACTGATGAGGAGGGTCGGAATATTCGCTGTCAATATCAAAGCAGCTTCCTAGCAAACCTTACTCTAGTAGCACGGAATGGATTTCTCTGGCACCGAAAAAATATTTTTAAAAAAGCAAACATTTTACATTTACATAAAAAGAAAAGTTTTCAGTGATTGATTGTGTTGGAAGTGAGACAATTTTGTTTTGCCATTAATATTACGTGCAGTGAGGGGCTAGTATTCAAACAACACTAATAGCAATCCGGTTTATTAAAAGAATGTTAGATCAATCTTTGTAAATCGTGTATTGATACGGTTATAATCGATGATGGTCAATCAATAGAACGTTTAGACAAGACAACTTAGTTTTGTTATCAGCACTAGCCTCTCCCCCTGAACAGCATTCCCATATTTAAACAAAAAAATCCCAAAGCGTATTGAACGTTATTACCATTCAAAACAAAAGCATACGATGCATTGATATTTTTAATAACAAGTGAATAATACTTTGAAAAATCGCTCGATTGGACTTTTTCCTGTAGAAACAATAATGATAGCCCCCCCCCGATAAAACAAGGTACTTGGGGGCCCTAGGGGCTTTGCTCTTTGAGGGGCCTCCCCCAACATTTAGTGAGATTTGTTTAATGTCAGTCAGTTGAAATACAATATGTGAACTTCCAAAGCTTTTTCCCACCCCCTCCATTAGGGCTCTGGGGGTGTTTTGACCCTTACCCTCTGCCTATACGCGTCTGAATGATAAATATGATAATTTCTAAAAAGTAAGAGGAAGAAAAATCGCTTGAAGGAGATTGCTTATTTTTTTTCCTTCCGCAAGTTTTTCGACTGAAATAAATGGAAACGACGTCAATTCTGTGAATGTACCTTATATTCAATACTATCAAGTTCAGCGCTTCATTCCCCACGAGTTTCATTCTTCCAATTCGTCTCTCTTACCATCTTGAGAGAATGCTTTCATAAGATTAAAGAAAGATCGGCACAATGTAGGAAAGGAGGCCCTGATTATAAAAGTTTAACACCCAAGAACACAGGCAATTTAAAAAAAAAAAAAAAAACAAGTATAAAGAGATAAAAGCTTGAAAGAAAAACGGGAGTGAACGCAAATTAAAATCTTATTGTAATTGGGTTACTTTGAAGGATTTAAATAGTTCAATTATTCTTATTTGTGCGCCGTTTTGAACATCGAGTGTGCGAAACTTTACAGTCCGGACTACCTTGCTTAAATAATGATCTATAAATCAAAACGCATTTGAAGTCAATTCAGAGTAGGGTCAGTCGTTTGTATATGTGAAACTGTTAACAAAAAGGGTAAAAAGGCCCAAGAACGAAAGAAAGACTAGAGAAAACAATACTGCGAACGAGTGAGGAAAACCCTGTAATGTTAGATGTTTTTGTTTCTTTTATAAGAGGCTTTATCGCTGGAGACATGCGAATGAATGATGGAATTAATAGAATGGATAAATAATGAGAGGACGAGAAAAATAAGTGTATTTTTGTTGATAGTGTAGTAACGAGAAAACCAAATAATAATCGGTACTTACCTGATCATGAGGACACGCTGCCTGCCTCCCTGCCGTGGTAGTACGATTACAATTGCTACGGATGATGAAGATGAAGAAGAAACGAAAAGAGTTGCCAGATAGTTGGAGACCTTTCTGGCCGAAAAAAACGCAAAGATGGCCGGAAATGGCTAAAGGCTAAAATCGTTACCACAAACAGTTATTTTATTAATTTTTACTTGATGAAGTATTGTCACTAGTATTGATTAGATGGAAAAAAAATCAATACCATTATTTTCCAGTTGTTTTTCTTCTGCAACGGTTACGACCGGAGAATTGAAGTAACGTAATAAAAAAAAAATAGAAGTAATTGAAAAATTTGAATAAAGGTGAATTGAATGAATGGTAGTATAAAGATATCAATACTAATTGCTATATATACAATATTGCAGTACCGAAGTGCGCACCAAAAATGAAAATATATTAAAAATACTACCCCAACAAAGTCAAAATGGACATAAATTTAATAGCCAAACCCTTTTTTAAAAAGCCAGATTTATACAATTTGGCAATAAAACGGCCAATCTGGCAACCCTGTCGTAGACAAATGATGTTCTCTTCTTTCTCTCCATCTGTAAGGATCATAGTCAGTCAGCTGTTATTGTTGTTCCTGCTGTTGCAGTCGTAGCAAAATATAATTCCTTTCTTCCTTGTCAGGCTTAGACAAAATATATGTCATTCATTCGATTTTTATCTTTGTCATTTTTTTTGTACATTATTTACAATTCCGTTCCTTTTCTTTAAAAAAAGGAAATCAATTTCTCGCTATTTCTCTAATTTTTTTTTACATATATATATATACACACACATACATACAGTCTTCCTTGTTTTTTCTTTATTCCATCTATCTAGGTTCTGCTTGATTTATCGTTACAGCCTTGTTAAGGTTTCTTTCGTTTCTCCTTTTTTTTCAAATAAACCAAATTCTCAAAAATTTTCATCTCTCCTTCTCCTTGGTAGCATCTTCCACCCTCTCTCTATTTTTCTTTTCATTTTACTTCACTTATCTTTCTTTCCCTTTCTTTTTCTCTTCTTTTCAAAGCTCCGCCCATTTAATCAAACAGACCAAAAGGATTGGACGGACATGTATGGCGTCACATGTCACCTCCCACAATGCACTGTCATGCTATAATTCATTTCCGGTCCGGTTTCGTTTGTACAGAACCGGTCAGGCATTTAAGTGAATGTCATGTCGTCAAGTTGAAACTTCCGAGTAATTTTCTCCAATTTAGTGATCAGGTGAAGGTTCGAGTTCACCTTGAAAATGGTCCATGTTGATACAAAATTGGATTCTACAAATACCTAGCAGATAACTTCCAATGTGTTTAGTTTCGAGTTTCATTTGTGGAATCCCAATTTCATTTATTTGAAGAACTAACTAACTGAAACTCGCCCTACGGGCGGAATATTTCGCTACATCTTACGGGCGGCTAAAATTGGGTATTTGACTCCAATTAGAGATCAAAATTGTTTCTCAAGGAATGCCTTGATTCGATACTTGCCTATAATACACTGTTTCGGCTAATTGGAGGTCACATGCAGATATAACTAAGACTTCTGGTTTTATGGATAGATGAAGATCAGATCATTATTATCGAAATGAGCACAGACAAAGATGCCAAAGTATTATCATTCAGTTGCAAATCACCCGGGCTTTTCTGTATTCTTCAAGTCTGTGCATTTTAGGGGCACCTTGATTCAATACTTTCACTTATAAAGCACCAGATTATTATTATCGGGTACGCACGAATGCAGACGCCACATTATTACCATTATAGTTATTACTAATAGTTTTTTTTTTTTTTTTCAACACCAACTTGCTAAAAACCTGTTGGGGGGTCTCATTCGTATACACAGAAAATTTCTTTGGGATATGTTGTGCTGTTCCTGGGTTATGCTGTCACATGCAGACAGACATTTGGTGAATTAGGATGTTTTTTATCTAACAAGCGAATTTGTACCAAGGATAAAACCTTACAACTTATCTTTCACAATTACATTGAGCGATGCAGACGACATTCAATAATTCCACGTGATCACAAAATTTTCAAACTGCAATTTTGATGTCAAGATAGAGATTTAGGGGCCCGGGAGACTTGGTCACCTCCTACAAACTAAAGACCGTGGAAACCACAGGGTCCACGAAGGTATTACTAGGGGGGGGGGCGGGTTCATGGGCATACCTTTCAAAAGCCTATTAGCTTGAGAGACATAACAGGAGTTCTGAAGCACATGTGGGGTTTGGCACTTTGAGGACCCCTTTAATTGCCGATTAAATTCATAAACCTGTTGGGGCCTCTCCAAATTTAAAATCGCCTTCCACTCCCTCGCTTAGCTACGCTTCTGTATCAAGCCGAGAGATAAACTGCTCTTTTTTTTTTTTCTTTTTTTCGTTTAGTAATAATTCTATCATAAAATTTACTCTGAAAAATTCATCGGTTCCTGATAAAATCTTCATTTAATCTTTCTTTTAATTCCGTTTCATTTAAATTTCTGACAGGATGTTATTTAATCTCTGGCATTTTCCCGTTGGGGACATGTTTACAAGGATCGAGGGAGGTCTACGAATGCCGCGTTCACAGTGACGCTAAATGGTAAATATATCGCGAAAACAGATGCACTCACGTAAGGGCTGAATTGCGAACATCTGTGATATGGATTGTGACTTTTAAAAATGATACTCTGTTATGTTCAAGTGTTGCCCTGTTTGTACTAGAAAACCACTGATAACACACAACCCCTTTCTCTTTTTATCCTGTCGCGTACTTATTCATTTAAATGAAAAGCCAACGCCTAGAAATGATGTTTCTTGGCAGTATTATTAATATCGAAGCCAAAACGCTTTCCGAGAATGGAATTCGATTATTAACTTTTGCACCGAGTGCCCCCTATAAGATTTCCCGTTTTTATGTAGATATACGATCCATAAAGTAACAAAATACCATCAAAACCAACATTATCCTACTATCGTTGAACAACCGTAGCCATCAGAGATGAAGGGTTCTACCCTTCATATATATATATATATATATATATATATATATATATATATATGTGTGTGTGTGTGTGTGTGTTCCAGTGTGCACCTTGCCATACGATTGTGTCTACGAATTTGAAAATTGGCATCAGTACTCCACTACACACCAAATTTGGGGGGAGGGAAAAATCTTTTTGAATTTTTGGAGGCCTTATTTTGCAACTTTAATGATATCTGGATTCTAGATTTGTTTGTTTTTCTTTCCTCTATTTCAGATGTTTTTCGGTGAAAATTTCAAAGTTAGAATTAATTCTGACCGTATGTATGCTTCGATGGAATTCTTTTTTCACATGACTTCAAATTTTGACGCTACAGTTTTTCAATTACTGACTGTGATGGCAAATAGTAGGATGAAAGCGCTGGTAAAAGCTCATATGGTTCCCTGGAAACCATGAGTTCAGTCCTTGGATCAATGAAAAGGTAGATCGGCTTGAGAAGGAAGAATTGCAGAGTCCTGAAGGATACCCTTTCGCAACAATTTAGAAGGGTATTTTGACATTGCACAAAAAAAATACGAAAAGGTTTTCTTTAATTAAAAAATCGTACAACAAAAAGCGATAGCTGAGAACCAATGCATAATTTAGCCAGAGACAAGAAAAAGAAAAGGGCTGCTCGCTGTATACTTTGGAAAGACTCAGAGGCGAAGCTAAGGACTTGGGGGCCAAGGGGCTTAGCTAAAAAGTTTTGTGAGATTTGCCAATAAAAATTCTACAATAGAACTGCTATTTATAAAGCTTTTGGTGGTGAGGGGACTCCATTGGGGGCCCGGGGAGGAGTGCATTTTCAAATAGCATCTCACCCCTACTCGGGTATGCTTCTGGAAACACCCCAAAGATTGTGAATGAATGAGATGATTCATTGTATTGAAATAGAGAAGCACAAGTCACTTGAGGGACGAGAATTGGCACCAACGGATCGCCATCTTTGTTTTATGTCTTTCAAGCTGTTTAATCTACCCATTACCAGATTTTAAACTCTCTTCCTCTTGGTTCTCTTCCCTTGCCTTTTGGAAGATTCAACTTTATGTTCACGTTTTTCGCAATCATTTTTCTTCTGTTAGAATACTTGACCAAATTTTGTTTTAATTTTAACTTATGAAGTCAAAAAAAAAAAAAAAAATACAAACAAAAAGAAAAAAAACGTTCTTATTATAATGACTTTATACATTTCGAAATCTTTCAACCTCTAAAACCACGTCTGGTTATCCAATCAGCATCTACTGACATCCAATGTATGTTCCTAAATCAAGCTGTACTATACCACGATGATTGATGTTTAGAGAATATAACGGTCAAGTATCATGGGAAGAAGAAAAGGAGAGAACAGAAATAGTGATGATAACAGCTTGCATTCACGAACCTTTTCCGAAAGTCACCATCATGGAAAAAAAAATGATGTGGGATGGCCGCCGGCGGTAACAGCGAGTCGAGTTCTTACTCCGGGTAAGACATTTTGCGTTCACACCAATACATTTGGGAAAGGCATGAATCCATACTTTCACGAGCGATGGGTAAAATAGAACAGGTTGAAGTGAGTGACACCAATTCGGGTGCTTGGCGCCTTTAAGTCTAATTCAAATATGACCAACAGGTCGTGTAAGCAGTAATGTTATATGTAGGACCCAAGTAGAGATGACTGAAGTCATAGCCAGTGTAAGGGCAATACTAACGTTTACTTTTCCTATTTTGAAATACAATACAAATATAATTACCAACCAGCATGAAGGCAAGCACGTTTGTTTGAGCATCACATGTACCGCCATAGGGACATCATAAAATCTATTGAAAACCTCGAATGGCGGTGGGCTGGCCATGTTGCAAGAATGGCAGACAACTGATAGACATCGCTACTCACGACATGGATCCCCAGAGATCACATGCCCAACCGAGGCCGGTAGGGTAGTAGATGGAGAGACGAGATAAACAGATTCAGGAAGTACTGGCTCCGCGATGCACATGACAGAAGTGTGGCGAATCCTGGGGAAGGTCTACGTCCAACGACGGACGTTGAAAGACTGATGATGATGATTTAATGTTACCTCCAATCCCCTCAGATGAGATTTTTATGAAAACTTATTTTCATGCTAACTGTTCTATTTTTATGGAAATCGATACGAAAAATTCTTTAGTGTTTTCTCTCTATTCAAATAGAGTAGCCATAGTTCCATATGAAGCTAAGAATTTAGCTAAATTTAAAATCTCGTCTGCAACCATTCATTTTCCGTCTCGTTTCCAAAATGGGTCTCCGTTTTTGGTTGTATTCAGTTTTAAAAATATACCAAAATTTTTATGCTATTTTACACCAGTCAGAGGTCAAAGCAAAATTCTTGGACCCCCGACGGGCAAAGCTGACCATGGGTGACGCATTCTAGTCCTTCTGTCTCCAGTCGAGACAGATCCGTCTGTGACAGAAAAGATTTTCAAACGGAGAGGCATGGTCTACTGCAGAGTACAGACTAGTCTGAGTTGCTCTTACGCTGTTTTCCTCACTTTCTCCGATTCTACAGTCACCCTATCTTGAGGTGTGTGGTCAGGGTACTTCTTTACCTCGTGCGGTCCAGGTCTGCAGCGAGGTCTTCCTACGAGTCTGTGTCAGTGTTAGCTGCCTTCGTGTCTCTCTTGCAGACATCTTTGTAGCGCAGTTGGGGTGACCTTTGCTTCTACCAAATGCCAGCTCTTCATATCAGATGTCTTTTAGAATTCCGCCATCCTTCATGCGTTGGACATGACCCAGCCAGCACAGCCTGTGTTGCCTGAGCGGGATGAACATGGTGGGAAGGCCAGAGGTTGTCAGGACCTCGGCATTGATAACCATCATCCCAGTGTATGCCCAGGATGTGGTGAAAGCTTCACATATGCAAACAAAGTACAGAATTGATAGAAGTAAAAAGGAAAAAGTAGACCACTGCATCTACCTAGGATAACGAATCTCGAAACCCTCGAAAGACAAAAAAAATAAAGCAAAGAATCACTCCAGGATGGTAAGCTTTCGGTAGAGCAAGCTCAAACTTTCAGAACAAGAAAATCCCATTGGTTTTAAAAAAAGAAGCGTCTACAACCAATGCATCCTCCTGGTAGTCACTTGTGGAGCTGAAACATGAAACCTAACCAAAATATTGACCCTCAAACTGAGAACCATGCTCAACATCACATGGAGAGATCACAAAACAACGCAGTATATTAGAGGAAAAACAGTAGTTAAGGATATCAGAATCCATCGGGAAAACTCAAATGGCAATGGGCTGGTCATGACAACTGCTGGACTTCACGACTCACAGCGTGGATCCCCAGAGATCATATGCGAAACTGTGGTTGGCAAAGTATAAGATGACGTTATGAAATGAATAAGTTCAGAAAGTATTGGCTCCACGACGTTTGGTGAGGTCTGGTAAATCTTGGGAAAGGTCTATGTCCAAAAACGGACATTAAAAGGCTGCTGCTGATGAAGCAGTGCCCTTACACTGGCTCCGGCTTCAGCTGAAGCTGTTTGGGCTCTACATATCACCTTACTTATTCGACCAGTTTACGATCTGTGAAGTGCACTTGGAGATGTAAACACCCAAAGGGGCGTCACTCACATCACTATAGCTAGGAGAGATGGAATCATGCCTGAACCAAACAGTCTTATTCGGAGTTTGAACTCATCATTCTACATGCCACTACCTACTCGGCCAGATTTGGCGAAGGGAGATATAAATTCATAATTTATCTTCTACATCAAGCAGGCTTCTGATACAACCAAACCTACTTTGGAAATCTGATGAGAAGTCAAGTTATTTTTTTTCTTTTTACCATCTTCTCAGTTGTTTTAAAGCAAGATTTCAAATTGCAATATAGATGCGACATATTTGGCCGGTTGGGAGTGAAAATTCAGGTTCTTATTTCATTTCACAGGAATGTTCGGGTGTAGCAGTGCCAGATTTAGACTAGGCGAGGCTCTAACCTATATCAAGATTGGAGGCCCCTTGTTGGAAAAAATGACGCCAGAAGGTCTCGCAAAACTTGAAAACATATACCTTTCAAATATTTTGAGGCTCTCGCAGATTATCAAGTCCTACGTTGTACATGCTTAAACCCAGCCCCGGAACTCTGTAATACGGTGTTGTAATGGTCTAATTGACTAGCTTGCAAACCATTAACCCAAGGTGAGACACCCTAAGGTGTAATATGGAGCGTTTCTCATTTCGTTCATTCAAAATGTATAGAAAAATGTCTAAACATTGATTATTAGCATAATGAAGACTTGATTTAAACCCAATCGCACTTTGGGATCATTGATATTGGTGTTGGTCATGAAGTGACAAGTCTCTCCGAAAAACAAAAGCAGATACTTTCCTCTCAATGGTGCGAAGCAAGGACCGTTCTTTGTGTTACTTTTCAAGAACCCACAAGCAAGAAAAGAGATTCATTGCAACCCATATCCCTATACAGCAAATGAACGAAGGAAAAAAGAAATATGGACTTTTCAGGACTGGTTAGCGGCAATAACGTAGCAAACAAAATCTTTGACATCGGTCTCTTTTTGTCAAACTTCTATAGTTGACTGTATTATCGGAAATTCAAACATTAAAATTTAAGATATCAATAAAAGAGGGAGAGGAGGGAGAAAGAGTGATGCTATGACACCAGGTCGTGTCAACACGAGTTCGTGAGGTCTCGGTATTTCTTGGTAAACATTGAATATCAGTTAGGAAAATATAGTCAAACTCCTACTATTGAGTTCTGACTTTGTTTTTGTCCGTTACAGCAATGACAATAGCACCATCGAAACCAGTGACGCCATGACAGCTCGAATAAAATCTACGTACGCAAAAACTGACGATGAATCCACTCAAGTCGACTCGTTTTATTACAGGAAAAAAAAAAAAAAAAAAAAAAGAGTTGAAATGGAATACGTAGTTATGAGATGATATTGTACAGAGAAGTGAATTCAGTTTGGTTTACCTTTCAGATTTTAATGGAGCAAGGGAGTTTAACCGTTGCGCAGCCAAGAATGTTTCAAGTTAAAATACTGATTCGTCTAATAACTGTCGACGATGCTAACCGATCAAATTTTGACTGGTATGCAAGAGAATAAAAACGAAATCCAATACTATTATTCCGATTAACAAAAACGGTATTCGGCAAAACTGAAATAACAATCAATAAAATGGTAATAGCAAAAACAAAATCTAAATTAAAACAACCGTAACCTGAAAAGAGGATAAAGACATTAGATGGGTTTAATGATAATGTATTTTTTCGTTTGTCTGAGTACAAGACAATTACTGCCGACCGTAGTATGTCGAAAACGGGGCCACTAGCCTTGTGCAAAATGGAGGTGAGCAGGAGTAGCCTCGTTTTCGTTATTTAGGGTCAGCTTCTTCAGCCAAAAGGACGCGCCTTCTGTTATCTCCCTCAGCTTTTAACATGGTTAGAAACCAAGTGCATTTCTAATCAGCAATAACCAACCAAGAAACAATAACGGGGAGGATATGAAAGAAAGAAAAGAAAAAAAAAGATAAAGGCGAGGAAATAATGGAAGATAGAGATTGAGGCCAGAAAGACAGTATAGGAATGGAAGTTCGTCGTGAAGAACCGGGAGCTGTCCCTGGGATATTGCGTAGCCATACCTCAAATTTCTCAAAATCATTTCGGTCTTTGCTTTTAGCAGAGATTGAAAGAAAGGTCCGAACATTGTCCATCAGCTTAAAAGACATGCTGTGCTTTGATTAATGAGAGTAGATTAATCGATTGTTCTCATAATATTTACGTTTACATACACTGGTAAAATACTAGCCAATGGCAAAATGGATTACGAGAAGATATGACGTTCTGTCCACGGTACCATATTATTGACGCTTTGAAAACCAATTTCGAAATTGAGAGACAGTTAATTTTATACCTGTAAAGTCCAAAATGCAATGACTAATATATATATATATATATATATATATATAAAGAATAGATGAATAGCTGCGTCGCCAGAAAGCCTTCATCAGAAATATATTTCTAAATCAACGTTGATCTAAGTTTAGCGGAGTCAACAAACATCTGTATATATTCGGGTTGAGAATACTGAACATCTTGTATTTTTTTTTCAAATACTCATCTATCGTATGAGAAAAATTGACAAAATTTTTCTGAGAGACCCAGGCAGACATTTTAATGGCAATATAAGATTCTATAACAGCCAGTGGGTTAATCGAAGATTCGAGAATTCCAAAAATTCTAAGGAAGCCGATTTCAGACATGGCGTTAAAAGATTCCAGCAGGAGATAGATTTGTTTTGGTGCCCAAACTGCAGAAAAAAAAAAACGACCGACATTTCCGATACACTGCCGGGATAAAAATGAAGAAAAGTGGATTTAACGATGGAATTTCGTCTACTGTAATGAAAAGTAGGAAAGTGAAAAGTGGTGTATATACCAGGGTTTCGATTTTGTTTTTTTATAGATCATAACCTCCCGAGAGGAAAAAAAAAATTTGCAAGACACTCGACAATGCAAATATGTTGTCTTGCAAGCTAGTGTCTTTAATAGACAATCCTCCATAGGGAGGTCAATTAAAGTCTGTTTAAAACAGTGTATTTTGGGGCCTCAAAAGATACCGAGAGGCAAACATTCATACCGTGAGAGTTAATATTGTAACAGGCTGTGACGAATTATCTACTCCCCCCCCCACCTAAGCTGAGCTCGATTTATGTTTCCCCCTGCCCCCCCGTTGAATAAAATAAAGTGATTTTAATCACGTTGAATAACTTATACCCTTCTGTGTATAATGTACTAACATGGTCTTTTCTGGAAGGATCGAGGTCCGAACAAGCAGAATTTCAAAGCTTGTAGGCCCTGCTTAGCTAAAGGCGCTTGCAATAGCACGGTCATATCAACTGCATGCAGAATGGACGAATACCCAAATACGTACGCTGAGCTTGTCACTGGTTCTCGGCCAGCAGAATGGTTTGTTCTTTGTTGCAAAGACGTTGGTTAACGTGACATAAAGGCAGTTAGGCAACATCTACCCAGCAGGTATTCAGACGAGCGAAGAGAGGAGAGCAGATGGGTGGCGAGAGCGCAGATAGACCATAAACTAATCCTTGGTGCACGCACCAATGCCTTCCCAAGCAGAAGACCAACAATATACTACTATACACACGTGTATATATATATATATATATATATATATATACACACACACACACACACACATATACATACAAGTCTCAGTATGATAAGACAATTTTTAATCATTGTCAGATCATATAACCATTTCTTAATACATAACCGTGTTAAAAATGAATGAATAGGGCAGATATGGACCGTGAATAAGCAGAAAAAATTGAGTTTGAGGCAGTTATTCGTGCCTTTGCATTACCTGTCTCTTTAGCTTAATGGTAAAAGCAACTTTACGTTGAAGCGGCTAACCCAAGTTCAATTCCAGCAGCAGCCCAATTTTCTTTGTTTATTCTATTAACTTTGCTTGGCCATGTTATATATATATATATATATATATGCAAAAGAACTGAATTACCATCCAATTCGACCTTTTTTATATATTAAATGTTTTTTTTTGCTTCCACTGAACCCCTCTTATCCGGGCCCCAGCCTTAAAGCCTACTCAGCCTAATATTTAATCCACCATTGGCAACATGAGCTATCTATTTATAGCATCTAATAGAGAAATCCATTTTATTGAAAGAAGAGCGCATCTGTCACCAATACAATCTCTGTTCACCAAGTAGAAAACCATAATCATTTTTAGCAACAAGAACACAACGCCAATTAATTCGCTATTGATGAGTAGTTGTCCAAGTAGCCAGTTAAGCCAGCTCTATCAATAGTTTGAAACAGCATGCAGTTGATCATGTTAGGAGTTATGCAGATTAAAAAAATTCTTTACATCTTAAAATTGATTTCCATTTTAATCATTTCTTTCCGCTTTTTAATAATGGGGAGGGGAAATGTATGTCTAAACAGGAGTATTTCCATGAAGTTAATGGTTGTAGAGATATCTGAATAGATTTTTACTGATTTTACAAAGAAATCGTCCAAGAAAAGTTTGTCTTATGAGAGGAAGCAAATGCTTTTAACATCTACTTTGAAGTTGATAGGGACAGACTGGGCTCTCTGGTCTTTAGGGAGGGGGAGATAATCAGTCTGGGAAGAGGACAACCTCTTACTTTGAACCAGGGAGTGGAGACTCCTTGAGGCGGCTGGTTACCGACTCTGATGTCCTTCCGACAGTCAAGCTAATGTTGAACGTATCTCGCTCCCGTTCCCTTTGGTCTACATCAGCGAGGGGGGTGGGATTCTGTCGACTGAGCATCTCTGGATCACCATACCCTCCGCCTTGGCTTGCACCCTGGAGAGGTCTTTTTAGTGGCATTCCATTGTCTATCGAGACAGAAAGAAGGAGGCCTTCTTCTACCTCTAAGAGTTAATCTATTTTCAAGTAACTTCACTGCACACCAACATATTTGGTGATCACAGTAGCTGCCAATTTTCCTTTGAACCGCAATTGGTAGCCAATAGCATTATAGATCAAATAGCTAAATTCTTTTCACTGGCGTCAATCTAATTTTGTCATTATAAACAGGCGACTCTCCATACAACTGGCAATCAGGGAGAAAATACCGTACAAAAATGTTTGCAGTTTTATTATTACAAACCCTTGCAAAGATAGTTTTCTTACTTTACAGCAAATAAACAAATCACTGATATCACACAAGACTATATTTTAAAAGCTTGATATTCTGGTTTTTATTAGTAAAACTCAAATTACAGAGTCCCCAGTTTACGGACGAGTTCCGGTCTTGCCTGTTCGTAAGTTGGATATCTTTGTGGAAGGAAGTTACGTACTGTGCATACCTGGCGTCATTTAGTCAAATGTTTGTCCCAATATATAGCATATATTTTAAATTTCTATGTATAAAAGAAGCATTGAAAAAATACAATATTAGTAGCAATAATAATGATACGTACAATTACCTTAATTTCCATGTTTGAATTGATAATATTGAGCGAGACAATCAAGTGGAAGTGTTGGTCTTGTTCTTCTATATGCGTATATATACGATACCATGGTTAATTATACCATTGATTCAATGGGACTTACAGAAGATTTTCATCGTCGTTACAATGATAAAAAAGTAACTGCAGAGCATTTTCGATAGACAATTAATCTGATTGTTTTTAAGTAAGCAACAAGGGAGGTTTGAACAGAGGCAAACTTGTAGCTGCTGAGGCGGTCGGTAACTGTCCAATAAACCTTTCTGAATTCGAATCTTGCTCCTCTAACTTGCTAAACCTCACTTTTTTTCTTGCCTTTTTGGTTTGGATCTAAGTGCAGAATCTGTTCCTCAGCATTTTCCAAAGAGTCGGTACTGACGCTTGCCAGCCAAGGGGGCGGATGTGAGCATCAAGACCGAGTGCGCAGGTGCAATGCTGTAGCTACTGAGGCTTGGTATTGATAAGCGCATACGGAAACTTTGGACTCGTCCGTGGGTTATCTCATAATTACTCAGCCCAGCTACAGGGAAGCAGTTCGCCTCGGGGTGACGCTGTCCCATTGCACTAAGAAGGACAAGTCGGGCTCGTCCTGACGCCTTCGCGACTTCGGAGCTATTTTTGATGGGTGGCCCATCCCACGTTAAGCTTGATCTTGTGTCACTTCTCGCTCTTCGTGGGAGTGCGAGTAAATAGGTGCTCCATTGAGACAAAAGGCTTCAGTCAACTCCTTCAAAAACCCCTTGGTTTCTGGAGTTTCTTGGTTACGGTCTTTTTTCAAATGCAAGCATCTGCTGCTCCACAAGGCTTAATGGTTATATTGAGATATTTTATATCCATTGGTTAGTTCGTGGGAATGTGATTCGAGTAACACTTCATCGTCTTCGTGGGTAACTAAGTGCAGTTGATTCTCTGGATTTGGAGATGCTGTCAGATGTAAAGCCCGGCCAACCATTTGTAAACTAGATTAACGCATTCCGTTCATTGTTGATTTCTTCATTTCATCTCAGGAATCTGCAATGTTTTGATGGCGTCATGCATGTTAAAATCCCCCCCAGAACTCTTCCAGTTTTGTTTGATTATTTCTTGTAGTCTGATTACTTGTGAGAAGACCCAATGTATATTAACAGGCTTGAAAGTGGCTGTGGTCCCCTGATCCATAGGCTGAAGTAGCGAGGTAATGTTTGATTGTAAGATAGATGACCTTTACATTTGAGCGTGGGTCATCTAGAGTGATTGGTTGTCCGGGCGCGTTATCAAGCAAAAAAAGGTAATCTCGAAAGAAAATTTATTTTCAAAGGAATAGCGTTCAACGGTAGGAACAAAATGATACATGGAACGATCTTCCAAGAGAGCTCGTCTGACCCAAGCCTTTGAATTCGCCTTTCAGATACCAGGAAGACCTGCTTTATTGAATCTGACGAAGTGCCCTCAGATTTAGGGATCGATACCCAATCAAAGGCTTAAGATTGAAATTCCTGGAAGCGTTGTTCTCAAGCAATAACGTTTTTTTTTATTATGCCTCTGGAGTACTTTTTCCTGTTTGGAAAAGTAGATTCTATCATGTATTTTCTTCCGTTTGCTCTGGCAAATACCCCCCTCCCTGTTCAATTTTTTCGCCAATTTTCCAGTAAACTAAATCACAGTATTTACAACCGCACTTATTGCATCACCTAGCACTTTGGGGTTATGTAAATCTGCCCTTCTTTTAAATCGATTGAATCACCCACAGCTTGTCACAAATACTTCCTCACAATAACCTTCACTTGCATCACGTTTAGCCTTCAAATGATTGAAAAGACTTGAAGCCTTTTTGTTGCAATAAGGCTGGGGGTATAGGAATATAATACTTATTTTGGTCCTCTAACCAAATCATTAATAGCCTGTCCATTTCAATGATCAAACCACTGCATTGCTTTGTTATGATAATAGCCTTTGATCGGGTAAAACCTTTTACATGAAACATTATGCGCACTTTGTCCTTTAAAAATTTTCCGGTCGTTGACTGGTTGAAGCCAAACGCCTTCTCGGTAACAGATGATGTTTCCTCTTTTTCCGATCGCTTTATTATTTCCTGTTTCTGTTCAATCACGATTGTTTTTCTTTTTCTTTTGATCATCCTTACGACACAGAAATCAGTTATGAAACAGGTTGGAATAAAAACTGTAGACAGTCGAAGGAGTCACGTCTATTGATTCCCTAGGAGTGGACCTTCAGTGAAGCTGCGTTGTCGGCGTTTGCTATGTTCTGTGTTCAACTTACCCCCTACATAATCATCATCATCATCATCATCATCATCATCATCATCATCATCAGTTTTTTAACGTTCGTCGTTGGACATAGATCTTTCCCAGGATTTGCCACATCTCTTTATTGTGGGCATCGTAGAGCCAGTATTTTTCTGAATTTGTCTAGTTTATCTCTTCATCTTATATTCTGCCAGCCTTAGTTGCGCATGTGATCTCTGGGAATCCATGTTGTGAGACGTGATGTCCATCGGTTGTCTTTCATTCTTGTAATATGACCTGCCTATTGCTATTTGAGTTTTTTTAAATAGTTTCTATGGTGTCTTGGACTCCCGTTTTCTCCCTGATATACTGTGCTGTCTTGTGAACTCTTCATGTGTACTCTCTCATGCGCACGTTGCATGCTTCTCAGTTTGTAGGTCTGTCTCTTGGTTAGGTTACATGTTTCAGTTCCATAAGTGACTATCGGGAAAATGCATTAGTTGTATACTTTTTTTTTTGAGCTAGCTGTAATCATTTCGTGTTTTAGTAGGTTCCAAATGAAATTGCAAACCAGTCAACAAATCTTTGCTTGATTATAGTTCTATTTTTCTTAGTGTGATCTCATTTTAGAAGCTATCAAGCTAGTCGTAATTTGGTGAGAACGTCTCCACGTTTGTTCTAAATACAACTTAAGTTTCGTGTAATGAAAATTGTTTAAAGTCTCTTTTTTTAGTTGATACGAACGGGGTAAAAAGTTGAACAAAATAAAAAAAATTACCGTCACAGCGTTAACGGCTGCCGTGATCCAGGAATTGCCACACGGACTTATGACAACAAAACCACATGTGTCGATAAAAATGCCCTAAAACGTAAATTTTAGCGTACTTTTTTTTTCATCAAGAATAAGGGACACTTTCAAAATGTCTGGATCCGGTTATTCTTGTGAAGACTCCCCTTCGAAAACTTACATCGGTGTTGATTTTATTCACGTGTACATAAATTGATAAATAAATAATTGCTTTTGCAAAATTCAAAAAAATAGAACAATTCACGAAGAAAACAATTAAAATACAATCGTAATAACGTTTATTCTGATAACGAGGCAGGTCTTTTTTTGGCTGACACTGTTATAACGAACCGTTGTCAGTAATTCGATTAAAAAAAAGAAAGATCTTCATGACAGCCCGTTTGTAAGTGCGAGTTGTTTGTAACTCGGGGACTCACTGTAAACTAAAATATTATAAATTATTAGTATATTTTTCCCGATTGAGTTGCGGAAAAATTATTGAATCACCCAATGCTTAGGAAAAAATATGGAATTAGCTTGTAATTTGTACTTCCAAATGGAATACCAACCCAAGTCTAAATATGCAAGTTGGTCTTCCGTTCAAAGAGAGTGATTGCATACCTTAACGATCTGTTAGACTTATTGTTGTACTGGGACTAATTGAAATAAAACATAGTTTCAACAAGAGATCTCAATTGAAAGGATTATAAAACTCACTCGAGAAGGAAATCCGACATGGAGTGTGGCAGATGTTGGTTGTTTCAATTCTGAAATTTGGTACAAGTATAAACCAAATGTCAAGGTCATAAAGGGAAACATATGGGTAGACCCCAGACGAGGTCAAATCATTAGGATAGAAAACTCAAATCAATATGCCTTGAAAATAGAAAATGCACAACAAATCAATGGAAAACCTATGAACAGACAGAGGATTCATTATTTGTGATAGAACTATGAGAAATCGAATGAATGAAATAGATATAGATACATACAGGAAAGCCAAACGAAAAACCCGCACTAATACTTAAACAGAAGAGAACAAGTGTAGTGTTAGTGATTGGATGAAAGTGATATTTAGTGATGAATCACAAATCTGCATTGATCAAGGTGATGCTGGTGTTGTCAGATGCAATTCCAATGAAATATATAAATATAACTGCTTGAAAAGAACAATCAAATTCGATACATTCATGTTACGGGATTGCGTGTCAGGTACAGAACAAGGAGAAATGGTAACTGTCAATGCATTGGTGCACATCGAAATCTTGGACACTTTTCTCATTCCGCCAGTACAAAATAGGCTTGGTAATGATGAAGTCATTTTTCAGGACCATAATGTATTTTGCAACAAAGCAAAAAGCGTTGAAGTTTTTTCTTCCAAGAAAAGCATATCAAGTCACTGACATGACCTGCAAACTGTCCAGATCTCAGGATGGAAATAAAATGGCACGTGACAAGGCTCCATCGTGCAAAACTGATCTATCAACTGCTTTTCGAGGAACTTGGAACCAGCTTGATAGAGAATTCTTTTTTTCATCAGTGAAGTCCATATTTCGCCACGATTTTTTTATGCCCATAATTTGAATATTTTAATTGAATTTGTTTGAGTAATACATCATGAAACCAGAATAACAGGCTATTGAACGAAAATTGTTTTGAGTCACATCTGTGATTTGTATATTTGCTGCGAAGTAAAGAAAATAATTCTGGATAATTTACAAGTGTTTACGATTGAACTGATATTGTTTAACTGCTTCACCTCATCATCGAATGGAATATTTTTGTAAGCTATTTTGGGAAAATCAGATATTGCGAAAAAATCGTTCCCTTTTTCAAAAATAGATTGTTAGACTACATTGGGACTAAGCTGGGTTTTTGACCAAGTAAGAGTTGAAATTTGTTACCTTTTTATTTATTTATTTTTTGATGAACATTGTTTTTTCCTCCATATTTCAGAGTCCAACACCTAGAAATAAATGTAATATAATTACACCTTACATTAAATACCCCCATTCAGGGGCGAAGTTTATGGCATGCCCAGTCTACAAGATCCCCTTTCGGTCTCCAAACAAAGTTTGGTATCATCTTGGCCGCAGAAGCTGCTGGTTGGGGGCCTAACCTTTGGAAGTTATTGCGCTTCTCCTAGACTTGTTGACCAGGTTATAAAAGGAAGAGATCCGAATATGCCACTTCACCTGGATTCATGCCTTTGCCAAGGGCACTAGAGTGAAGTGAACATAAACAACTTCGACCTGAGTTTGAACTCGTGTCGCCGATTCTATTGCTGTTACTGCTACGCCAATCGCAACCCGTTGCACTATGGTATTAAATATGACTGAATCAGGCGATAAGATGAACCTAATTGAACAAAAGCAATATGTTTGACACAGTGAATGTGAAAAAAAAACTCAAGTCGGACAATTTGTTTACTTTCATGATTTTTTTTTTTTTTGTGAGCAGTGAAGTTTGACAGCTTAAAAAGTTGAAACACCGGAAATATTGACGGTATCACGGAAATTAGTTTTTCGTTGGGAAGAGAATGGCCATCTCTATTCTGGCTTTAAATTATCCAGCAAGACATGTATGTTTTTTTTCTTTGCAATTTACTAAGCTGTTGAAAATTATACAACTTTAATCCGGGAATAATT
Source organism: Thysanoteuthis rhombus (assembly GCA_963457665.1). Classification (NCBI taxonomy): domain Eukaryota; kingdom Metazoa; phylum Mollusca; class Cephalopoda; order Oegopsida; family Thysanoteuthidae; genus Thysanoteuthis; species Thysanoteuthis major. The sequence goes on from OY735213.1 coordinate 39,665,543, forward strand.
AATTTTCAATTCATTGTTGAATGTTCTTGCTGCCAGTGTCAGATTAAGGCATGGGAGGCTGCAGCCCGGAAGCCTCTGCAAACTGGGGGACTTCAGAGATTAAGCAAAAAGTTATTTCATTGGTAAATATTAAATGAATCTATAAGTACTCTAAATTGTCAATCTAAAAGGCTTCACTTAATAAACTATATATATATATATATATATATATATATATATATATATATATATATATATATATATATATATATATATATATATATATATATATATGTGTGTGTGTGTGTGTGTGGTAAACATTATAATCCAGGTGCCAACATAAGCATGAAACATAACATAATCTCTTCTGATATTTGCAACCATTGTCGTAAACAATGGATTATCTTCTTCATTCGCAAATGTTCAAATAACACTACAGATTTCCTCGTTTTTAATGGTAACTAATGCAACTGGAGAGAAGTGCTTCTCCAAGATGAAACATCTAAAGAATGCTCACAGATCGACAATGGCACAAGATTAAACAAATTTGCTCCCACGGCAATTTGAAATTTCTCAATAACTTACAATTTACTGAGCTGATGTTTTGGAGAAATTTGTTTCCAAGAAATTACGCAAAGCAAATGTTTGAAATTTAATTGTTGTTAGCACAGTGAAGATAAATCTATTTTTCCTTCAACATTTTTTTCTTTTGAAAATATTACTACGGGTCTCACAGTGCCAGTAGCCCAGGGGTATACAAAATATTAATTCGGTACTGCTTGCCACCTCTGCAGAGAGAAAATTGAGACGGTGGTAGTATTATATATTGTAATTGAGTTTCATTAAATTTAATTATTGAAATATCTCTCTATACATTACAGCTTATTTGATTTGCTTGTTTAACAAAAACGTGATATAGGAGAGGGATTGAAAGAGAGGCTGAGTTAGAGAAGAGCAAAGTTTATTCAATTGGAGGGACTGAAATTTAATAAAACAGTGGAAACAGCTAAAAGGATTTTGAAAAAAAAAAGAGGAAAAGAGAAAAAAATGGAAATATAAAATTTAACCATCCATAAAAAATGTAAAAGGAGAGTAAAATTAATCATTAAAGAAACGGAAGTAAGAAATGGTATGTGGAAGGAAGAAAGGCCGGGATGGGGGACGAAAGATACGACGGAAGAGAGACTGAGAAAGAGAGAATGAGATAAAGGAAGAGAATGAATAAGAGTAGAAATTCTAAAGGAAACAAAAGAGTTAAAAAAATTATGAATATTCGCGTTGTCTTTTGAGTAAAATAAAATGAGACTGAAAGAGAGAAGTATGCAGTAATATCCCGCTTAGCGCTGATTCGCTGGGGGCTCTCTTTTCAAATCGTAATAAATCTAGTAATAGTAAATTTCCGAAATAGATAATGGACAGTCTCCGAAATGATTTTATACTATGCACCTTGGTTAATGTGCCGTGTATATGAAAACAAACATACACACTAATCAATCATGTAGCAATATTCAAACGACAACTAGTGATATGTCTTTATTTTCCCAGTTTAGGTTTAAGGGTCTATTACCGATGCATTATATCGTTAGTTCCCCTATTGAGTTGGAACATGGAACCTGACCAAAAGACTGCCCCTCAAACTGAGAATCATGCAACGTGAATATAAGAGAATCATGCTCAACATCACGTGGAGAGATCACAAGATAGCACAGCATATTAGAGAGAAAAAACTAGAGTCAGGAATATCATAGAATCCATTAGAAAATTCAAATGGCAACGGGCTGGCTAAGTTGCAAGAAAGTCAGAAAACTGCTGTGCATCACGACTCACTACTCATGAAGATATCATATGCGAAACTGTGGCCGACAAAATATAAGATGGCGTGACAAACTAATCAAGTTCGGAAAGTGTTGCCTCCGCGACGCCCACAGTAGAGAGCTCCGATAAATCTTGAGAAAGGTCCATGTTCAATGGCAGACGCTAAAAGCCTGATGATGATGAATGATATTTCATCGGTCCCGGAAAGTAGCTACCAATGGAGATACACAGCACGCACCTACTCCATCTCGTTGAGGCGTAACTACGACATCATACATCGTAAAATAATTGCAAGCATGATATCTATCTTTATCCGATGTAATAATATAACTCGTATAGCGCCGTTTCACTGAACGCAGTTTCTTTTAGCGTTGCATTTTTAGGAGCCTTTGTAGGCAGAGCGCTAATCGAGGTATTTCTGTACTTAAGAAAAACTGAAAAAGGAAAGAAAACATAGAAATAAGAGATGTAAAAGCAGTAGAAGCAAGGAAAGTGAGAGAAAGCGAAAGAAAAAGATGGGAATTGGTAAAGTGAAGGTCTGGGTTGTGAGTGAATCAATTCATTTCGGTGGAATTCTCTCATCAAATTCGAGACGAGACTCTCTTGTTAAGCCCATTAGCGAAGGCACTTATTGTAAGTGTTTCATCCATTGCCAGCCTGCTCACTTTTGGGTTACTCAGATGTTACCGTCTCTTTTTCAGTAATTAAGAATCGGCTCAAAGACTGCTCATTTGTTTCATCCGAGCAACTAACAAAAGCCAAATATAATAGAGGTGCAGAGATCAGCTTTTATTAAGAGTAATTAGTCCTGTGCCGAGAATAATACAAGAGTTTGCAAGTATTATAAACATCATCTTTCTATTCATAATTGATTGAGAGATGGCTCGTCACGATGCAGAGCCGATACGGATTCGTGCGATTCACATTATCCAGTTGCGAAATTAACCGATTTTGTATTACGAACAAGCGTTTTAAGAAATACCGTATACTTCGGCAGATAAGACGACCTCCAGACAAGATAAGACCCCGATTTCAGTCGGAATTTCATGGTTTTAGCTCGCTGTCAAGTCACTATTTTTGTGTATTGTCTATAGGACGACTCCATTTGGGTTAGGCTTTTTTTTCATGCTTCAAAACATCCAAAAACATTCAAATCCACCGAAATATGCGGTAATTAGCATATGCGGTTAACAATCATCCTTCCTCTGTTATATCAATTTCTTCGCTTATATATATGCTTGTACGTGAGCGTGCAAGCAACCGTAAGCGTTTGGATTATGAGTTATGAATAAGAAAAGAAGTCGTGTCGAACATGAATAGAAACATTTTTATCTCATTTCCTCTGTCTACTCACGCTCCCGTAACTGAAGTCTTCAAATAGTTTCATCATGCGCAATAAATTCAAATCTACTTCAAGGTCGTGGGAGAATGGGCTTGATTTTTCTTTCTATAACACACACCCGCAAAAGAAAGTCAATAATTCCAAAACAGCACGCTGTATAATACCAGAAACTCGTAAAAAATATCGATGCAGCTTTGACAAAAAAAAAAAAAAAAAATTAAAATACTTTTAAAAATTACGTGTTCCTTAAACGAAAAGTCAGCGAAATACATTTAAACGCAATCCGTTTGATATAAAACCTTTCATTATATTGTATGTAATTAACATAAATTACGCAGCCAGGATAAAGGGTTGCCGGTTAAATCTTTTTAAAATGACATCATTGTAGAAAATCAAGAACCGACGAATTAAGTGTATTTTGAAACATAATTGTCACAAAGGCAGTCGTATTACTTTTAAGACTAATTTCTTTGTAAAATGACTAAGTCTGAGTAAATTATTCTATTTTCATCATCATCATCATCATCATCATCATCATCATCATCATCATCAGCAGCAGCAGCAGCAGCAGCAGCATTTAAGCACCCCTCGTTGAACAGAGACCTTCCTCAAGATTCGCCAAACCTCTCTATAATAGGCGTCCCGAAGCCCATGCTTTCTGGACTTCTTCAGATTGTCACATCAACTTATATTTTGTCGGCTACAGTTTCACATGTGATCTCTGGGGAATCACATTGTGAGTCGCGATGTCCAGCGATTGTCTGCCATTCTTGCAACATGTCCAGCCAACTGCCATGATAACTCGACGACTGGCCATTCGACGAAGTTGATCTTCACTAGATATGTTGGTCTGTGTACCGGGCATGGCAATGTCAAGCTTAAAGTTATTTAGATTTACGATTTTCGATATGAGGGTGGTGGTGCAAGATGTACAACAAAAATATATCTTGAAATGGATATAGTTTTATGCCCGAATATGTACGTCACCAGCGTCAATTAATAGATTTAAAATGTTTGGTGGAGAGAGAGAGAGAGAGAGAGAGAGAGAGAGAGAGAGAGAGAGAGAGAGAGAGAGAATCTCTGTGTGAGTGTGTGTGTGAGAGAGAGAGAAAGAGAGAGTCTGTCTGTGTTTGTGAGAGAGAGAGAGTGATTTTTTTCCTGTTGAAGGAGATTGAATTAAACCGTAGATTAGATGACCTAACGGCATTTTATAAAATTTCCGTTTTGATTGTTATTACTATTAACGAAGATATTTCTGTCTTGATTGTCGCTATTAAGTTTAGATCACCTGAAGATTTTCATGAAACGGGATGCACTTTTGGAACGGACACGCCCCAGTGATAATAACTAACTTTTAGCTAATGAATTGAAGACAACTGCGTTAGAATATTGACAATAAGATCTCTTGTTAATAGTAAAACGTCAATGAATTTATCAACGGGAATAGCATTTGCAAAATGATAGTAATTATTGCGATAGAAAATTGTCGTAAGAATAGTAACTATTTGTATAGCGTGGACCCCACGGGGTCGTGTTCAATTTTGATAGAAATTTTCCAGCTAATTAAGTAAGTGGATGAAATTAGTCCCATTATAGGGATGTCAATAGGCGAGAGCTGGGGGTACAGGTGGGCCAGTTGGCATGGGCCTCCAACTCTGAGGGGGGTCTGTTACACATGTTACAGGCAAATGCTATCGTATTTATTGGTTCTTATGATAGTACCGTACTCTATCATCTATAAATTGTTCTAGTCCTTTTATTTTGGCCTACAACTTGTCAGTACATAATGTGTACTAAATAAACATGTATACATCCATACAAGAACCATCTACATTTAGTAGTGATTATAAAGATACTCGACGAGTAGTTCGAAATGGAGCTAACATTTCCGATTTTGTCTGGGCCTATGACCAACATGGGCCTAGATATCTATAATGGTTGTTGTTTCAATCAATAAACTATTTTAACATTTTCCAATTACTATTCTTAATTCGGTGGTACAATAATTATACCCTTTTTACTAACCCTTTCATATGAAAAGTGCCTGAAAGACCTTACTTAAGGTGACTAAAAGTTGTTGTTTTTTTTTCAATGCTAGAGTATAATTTACAAATACAAGGCTGTTTACTAGGGACGGGACTACCACTGAAATATTCTTTTTTATATTTTGAGTTTTGTTTCAACAATCTGGTACCGTAAATTTGTACTCAACTTGTAAAGGAAAAATCCGATGATGAAATACTTTTGAAGCTGATTCGTTTTCAAATCAATCCACATGAAAATATTTCAAAGAAAATAATTAATCCTGCTTTTGTTTCTAGTCAATTAGGAGAGAAAAAAAAGGAAGAAATGAGATGAAAAAGAAAATTACTACAAAGAAGAAAAAAGAAAACAAGGAAAAATAAAATAACCTTCAAGAAAAAGTGAGAAGATAAAGAAGGAGAGAAAGAAGAAAACGAAGAAAAAATAAGAAAAGGAAAAAAGAAAAAAAATTCTCATGAGGAGATAACAACCGAAATTTACCTACAGTTGATTTTCTCCTGAAACGAAAGACAACTGTAGACTAGGAAACCATTGTATATCTAAAAGATCGATTGAGACAATACAACAGTTACTTTTCATTGAATATTTTCAATAAACCAATAAGATTTTTTTGCGTATGATTTGATAAATTCGATTATCAATAATGTATTCATTTTAACTGATGTGAAGAAAAAATCTTTTCTTGAATACCAAAATCTTACTTTTTGCTGTTCACCAATAAATAGCCTTTGCTTTGGTAACAGTATACCTACATTTGCGCTCTTTGTCAATATCTTTACACAGTAAGAGTGAAAGGTTGATACAAAGAAATGTTAGCTAATAATTCTCGTATCAACTTTGAGTAAAAAACAAAATTGATACATCAGCTATAATAGCAACAGCAGTAGTTGCAGTTATATTATCGAAAGCCACCAAACGAACACTCATACACTCACAGCAGGATAGCATTTTGTGTTTATGCGTTCACAAAACCCCTTATTCTCTTTTTGACAGCTTGCGAACTATGTCATAGATTAAATAAAAATCCAAGCCTATAGTATCTTGTTAAAGTAAATCAATTTTTTCGATTGTTCATTCAGAAACCTTCGCAAAATGAAGTTTATAGTGAAATACCAGACTTATTTAAGAAGAAGAAGAAGAAGAAAAAGAAGAAGAAGAAGAAGAAGAAGAAGAAGAAGAAGAAGAAGAAGAAGAAGAAGAAGAAGAAGAAGAAGAAGCTGGAAAAGCTGGGAGAGAAGGCATCATGTACTACGTTTGCCTTATTGGCCATTTTATAGTCAAATTTGACAAATCTGGCCTCTTTGAACAGCATTTGGCCATGATATTTTTGGTTTGGCCATATTTGAATTTTTGGCCGTTTTGATTATGTCGCCGTAGTATCTTAGATAAATCTTTATTTTTGGTTTGTACTGTAGCATTACAATATTCTATAAACACTCATTATTATTTTATACTACAATTCACCTTCATCTCAATTTTTCAGTCCCAACTTTAATACTCGTGTCATAAACCGTAAAGTTGCGATAAGAAACCACTGAAAAATTAATACGAATGTATTATTATCATTATCATTGTTGTTATTATTATTATTATCATTATCATCATCATTATTATTATTTTCTCCTAATTAATACTAATTATGTAAAATACTCCATTTATCGGAGATGAATAATTAAATAATTGCTTTTATAAACAATTTTTGCACCTAGCCATTTTGGCCATTTTCCTTACGTGTTTCGGGCCAGAAACGTCTCCAACTATTTGGTAACCCTGAGTCGCACATTAAAACGCATTTGGTTTTCCACACCAAATCTTCGCTTCTTAGAAGCTCTCTCAAGTCATTAATGCATTAAACTATACAACGCTTCATTTTCTCTACGTACGTGTGGTAATGTATTTACTATTTCCAAAATACATTATCGAATTGCTCTCCTTCAAAGATAAACGCAGTGACTATCTTTTCGTTTACTTTTATCAAGAAAAATGTTGACCTTACATATCATTCAAGAACAAAGATGAATGGATACATACATACATACGTACATACCTACATACATGCATACAAACCCACGCACCTAATGAAGGTGCGAATGAACTGTCCGCCATAAGGAGAACGCGGTATCCACAATGGAACACTTGACGTAAGATGTAATCTCTAATAAGCCAAATATGTGTTAAGGAGTCTGTATAGCCGAGTTATAATTGCAACATTACATATTTCTCTCTCTCTCTCTCTCTCTCTCTCTCTCTCTCTCTCTCTCTCTCTCTCTCTCTCTCATCAAACTACTATGCTATTCGGCTGAATTGTTGCAATAATGGCGTGAAGATAGCGGTGTATAACACACAAAAACAAAAAAAAAACAAATACTCATATATAAATGATAACCGTTCCATCTTTAATGTACATGACCCCGTTATTTTGTCATTAACTAAGATAATTTTTCAGGGTTGGATTAAGTTAGTGCAGAGCCTGTAGCATATGTTATAGAGAGGCCATAAATTAAGAAAATACACATAAATATTAACGCTCATATTTTTTTTTCACTTGCAAAGTAATTGAATTTTTCATTTTCCAGTATTTCCAGATGTGTCTGACAAATATGTCTGATATTTCAGTAATCATATTACTTTGAGTTCGTTTTGATCTTTTCGTGCGGTATATATATATATATATATATATATATATATATATATATATATATATATATATATATATATATCGGGGCAAAATCCCGATGGGCCAGTGAGTTTGTGGGCCGGTGCCACCTGGAGCTTAATCAGTAAGATAACCTGATTAGCCTCTCAAATTTCAACATTATAATGTGCTCCTGAACAACTTACTGCATTCTACATTATAAGTGTCTCTATATGAAATAATTATGTATATATATAATCCAATTATTGGTGTCCTGGTCCCAAGTCCTGTGGGTGGGAACCAAAATAAGTTCCAGTAAATATACTTCTGCTTTCCATACCGTCTGTAATGACTCGTACACCCAGCATTCTCTTCTGTTGCTTGAATCTAACTCTGAAACATATATATTTTTCGTTTCAAAGAACAAACTGAGACTCATTGATTAGTAATTGATATATAACTAACAGGGATACCCGGCGTTGCCAGGGGAAAACAACTTAAACATGGTCTTTAACATATTTCTTCTTACAGAAAACAACAGATGAAAAAAAAAATAACGATTATTTACACATGATTCAGAGACACAAAAAAGAACAAATGATGTCGTCTCTTGGTTTGATAGGCCTCTGGATACATAACATTAGAGCTGATTCCATTTCGTTCGGCTGATAAAAGTTATTTCAATCTAAAATAGACCTATTCTGGTCTCCAATGACTTTTGCACCAGCACCACATATCCTATCATCGTATTCAGACCAAATTGGCACGATGTTTCGATTCACCCCCATGAATGTAATTGTTTGGTTACAATATGGCTAAAAATAGCTATTTTAGTACAGAATTGGCCTCTCCTGACCATCAATCATCTTGTAAGTCGACATAATGTGTCCTAAGATCTATTTCTGTCCAGGTTAATCCCAAGTACTTATCTACATCCAAGAATGTAATTTTTTGGCTGCAGAATGGCTGAAAAGAGTTATTGGAATCCAAATTCTAAAGCCTTTTTTTTGGGGGGGGGGGGATTTCTGACAGCCACTTTAAAAAAAATTCTCAAAGCGTATTGCAATAATGTGAATATTTTCTTTGAAGCTTTAATTTTGATTTTTGTTACCAGGAAATAGCGTAAAGTTTATCGTAAAAATATTTTTGTACACTGGAAACAGGTTTTAGACTGTTTTAAAATATTTTTCACATTTCTGTAAATTAATTACTCCAATTACGCGATGATCGATATGACTTAGTAGAAAAATTGATTTACGTTCTTCATTATCTTCGAACATTTGAATAGCCCTCATACAAATTTGCCTTGAGGAATATTGGTCAATTCAATTATTAATTAACCGGGTTTTGAAAAAAATGTTACCTTTGTCGACTAAAATTCCGTTCAAAACGTCTGTTGGCAATTCGTCCATCGACGAAAGGTCCGTTGGCGAAAAGCCCTGACGTGGAAACATCCTTAAAACCAAAAGGTTGTCTTCAAAACGTCCGTTCGACGAAACATCTGTCAATGATACATCCGTCAATTGTCTGCTGTATTTATCGACAGAACGTCACCCTGCGAAAAGTCCGAGAGCCGTTTTTTTTCTGTATGTGATAATTTTCAGCTTGGCCAACCTAACCTAACCTAACCAAGATAACCCATCCGGCACTGATGTAAAATTGTCTCTCACCTGGTCATACTGACATGACTGACAGTGTTTACTATGAAACCCTGAATATACGCAAGCAGCTCTAAATCCCAATACATTCTTGACTGAAATAGATGCATTAGACGACTCAAAGTTGTCTCAAAACTTTCGAAAAAATTTATTATCAGGCAATTTGAAAACTGCTCATCTGTTTCGTCTGTATCTCCACCCGAGTTATCTAGCATGAAATATATGTTGAATGTGTCTAAATCTTATTTGCTTTGTAAGTGTTCGTTATTAAAAATAAAGCTAGTTCAGAGATTGAATCGTAAAGCCATAGGACGAAGTACTTAATATTGACCTTAGAATCTGTTCTACAGTTCGTGCCAAAATATTATGCAAGTGAGTCATATTATGATAAATCAGTTTTAACGAAATATTAGCAATTACGACGATTAAAAGAAACGACACACATACTTTCTTCAGTCGAGCCAATTAGCCGAGCGAACACTGATATCAATAGCGTCTAAGAACCTCTCCTCAAATGAACTTTTTTAAAAAAGAAAAAAGCGGATTACCCAATGCAAGGGGAAACTTGGGAGTACCCCGATAACAGTGCCTGGATATGCAAAAAAAAAAAACGAAAAAAAAAACCCGGATATGACGTGTCCAGTTCAATCAAGCATGCGCTTTGAGTAGTGATTCCAGATTCTCGAACCAACAACACCGACCAAGACTGGAGAGTACACGGCCGATATTATATAAAATAAAGGAACACATTGACAAGGAATGTAGTCTGACCATATACATCATGATTAATACACTGCATCTAACAAAATTCTGACAAAAATAGAGGAAAATAATTAACACAAATATAAGTAGCATTAACCTACGTTAACGTCGCAAAAACGAAGACATTTTGTGCAGTATAAAAAAAATGGGAGCCATTTTTGTTGACAGTTTCAGTGCCAATTTATTGGGTAACTACTGTAAAATTATTGAATTATGGGTCGTAAAATTGATTTATCGCAGGCTGAGAAGAATTCTATAGTCACACAGAGAAGACAGTACATTCCTAGAAATAGTAAAAATTCAGGGACCATCGAACCTGCATCGCGTAAAAGATCAAAAAAGGATAAGTCCAGGGTAATAACAAAGCGGGAAGTGCCTCGAATCAAGTGATTTGTTAGAAAAGCAGCCCTGAGTTACTTAACTGTATTTGAGGAGATTGATCGAGGTAACGTGTCCAAATCATCTCGATGTCAAATTCACCGCTGAAAAATGTCTCAAACCTGATATTCGACCAGCTTTGAAGCCCAGACACGAGGTGAAATGTTTGGAATGGGCTAAAAAGTATATGAAAACTGACTTCAATTTTGTTCTTTTTAATGGCGAGTTCCGAGCTACCATCGATTAGCCAGACAGATGGAGCACAGACTGGGTTGCAAAGGAAGAGCTGCCTCCTGTATGTCTACGGCGTCAGCAAGGCAGTGGAGGAATTATGTTTTTGGCTGGAACTGTAGGTTGGACCTTGACGTATACCAGTTGCAGTAGAAATGACTTCCATCAAGTATATATCGGATTTTTATGAGACAATTTTCAGTCTCAGTTTATGGAGTTTCGCAGTCCTCATATGAAGCTTACCTTCATTCGAGACAGCACCGCTTCGTAGAGTACGCAACGGTCGACTACCAAACCAAATGGGTTTCAAAAATGGTAGATTAATGGACCATTTTCCCGAGATCTCAACCCAATTGAAAATCTCGGAAGTATCTTCAAGAGAACGGTTTATGAAGATTTGCAGCCAAATGCTTAACCTCATATGGAGAGACCACAAGACAGCACAATACATCCGGGAGAAGATAGGAGTCAGGGACATCATCGATTCCATTAAAAATCTCAAATGGCAATGGGCTGGTCATGTTGCAAGAATCAAAGACAACTGATGGACATCGCAACTCACAACATCGATCCCCAGAGATCACATGCCCAACCGAAGCCGGCAAAGTATTAGATGGAGAGACGAGTTAGACAAATTCAGAAAGTACTGGCTCCGCGACGCCTACGATAGAGAAGTGTGGCGAATCCTTGGGAAGGTCTATGTCCAGCAGCAGGCATTGAAAGATTAATGATGATGATGATGATGATGATTGAGACCAGTGCTGAAACTAAATTACAGCTGAAGTAATTTAAATTTCACCAAGACGATGTATGAATGACTAATATATGTGATTCGTGGGCAAAGATCTTACATTCCAAAGTAAATGATTCGTATCTGAAACTTGTCAAAATTGTATCTTGTTAATATACACGCTTCAGTAGTTTATGTACATGAGATTTTATCGCTTTTTGAAATCTTTTCTCATTCTGTGTTCCAATAAATGATTTAATCAATATAAAATACTTACTGTGTTTTCCACCCATGCCTGATAATTTGTTACGATACAAATTGAGGAATTGCAGAAAAATACTCTGCATTCTTCACCATCTATCCATTCAAGTATAATATTTGAAAGTATTGCATGATAATGCTATGCAAATATGTGTGTGAAAATAATTTGAATTCTTCCACTTAAGCATAATTAGGAAAGGAAGAACAAACTTGCTTAATAATTTGGTATGCATTGTAATACTCATTTCATTTAGCCACAAAATGTCACTGTAATTGGTCAAATTCGGCCGATTTTAGGTGTTTGGTCGGGTTGCTTCGGGCTCCCAATCCATCCATCCATCCATCCCTGATCACACAGATGCTGCACTCTCATTAATTACTGAATAGAAATAATAACTCTAATTAAAGGTGATAATTGGCTAAAATCGTTAACCTTGAACACTGAGTCGTTCATAAAAGTTGGAAGCAGTAAGTTTAGAATTACTGAATCAGAATTGATTGCTTGGAAGCATTTAGCGTGGGGCTTTTGAAATTGCAGGGCCCGTAGCGTACGCTCCTTTTTTACATAGCCAATCTAGCTTGTTGATTTTAAATGCCTCCATGGCATAACAAAGCTGTCACAAACTTTTACAACCTAAATGCAGACAAAAAGAACAGTAATTACAATTTTCGCTGTTAAAAGATACGAGAGTGAACAAATCATAAAGTGTATCATATCATAAATCATAAAGTGTATAAATCATGAAGTACATCATACAATCATAGAATGAGCATTTTATCTCAACTACTTGACAGCTACCTGTGGAGTGAGTTAAATCCAAGAAGGTGCAAATTAAATGGAGATAACTGATAATCTTCATGCTGAAGTGCACAGAGAAATTCATACTTGGTTGTTCAAATGATTTATTGCAGACAATTTGGTTGACAGCTGGCTAGAAAAGTTGTAATTAAAACTAAAATTGAAACTCCGAAGATGATATCTGGATTTTTGTACTCTGTTTTAAGATTTCTATAAAGGAAGTCCGTGATCATTGCCACAATTGTGTAACTTCTGATACCTATCTAGTTGAGATGAACAATATATAAATTAAACCATATTACGCGGGAATATTTTGAGTGTTTGTATGCAAAATATGAATGGTATGTTTGGTCTACAATCTTATATATGAACAAAAACATATGGGGACATGTTTTGTGCCTTACAAAGAAACGGAAACAGGCTTACATAGAAAGATTAACTTCGCTCCAGAATATTAAGATTATATTGTCGAATCTTGAGAAGATGTAAGCAAGTTCGTAAATCATGAATGATTGGAGACATCATATATCGCCAGAACAAACAACTAATATCATCATCATCATCATCATCATTAGTCTTTTAACGTCCGTCGTTGGACATAGACCTTCCCCAGGATTCGTCATAATTCTCCATCGTGGGCGTCGTGGAGCCAGTACTTTCTGAATTGGTCTGGCTCGTCTCTCCATCTAATGTTCTGCCGGCCTCGGTCTGGGGATCCATGTTGTGAGTCGTGATGTCCATCGGTTGTCTGCCACTCTTGCAACATGGTCATGCCACTGCCATTTGAGATTTTTAATGGATTCTGTGATGTCTCTGTCTCTTGTCTTTTCCCGGATGTACTGTGCTGTCTTGTGGTCTCTCCATATGAGGCACGTGTTTATAAAATGGTGTAGTATAATTTCTAGCACCTGGTTCTGATCATTCGTTTGTTATCGTGTCATTATCTTTGAAGCACTTTTAACGCCTTTACTGAGATGCACTGATGTAAGGCAACAGTTCTGATAGTTTTGTTTTTAGCGGTACCAGATTTTTTCGTCACACACAGCAGCGGGCAGAGGACTGCAAAAATAGCAATTTTTTATTCTTTTTCTCGTGATTTTTCTTATGAGCATTCGCAAGAAAAGCCGAAGCTTGCCGACTACGAGTGAATCATACAAGCACATACTTGGATGCAGCATCAAAGGAATACAATTTACTCCAGGACAGATATGCGATTATCATACATTTCGCAAGGTTATTTTTTAATAATGATGACTTGCTGAATACCCGTCCTAACAGGCGGATATTTATTGTAAAAAAATACATAGATAGATAGATGGTTATCAGATAGTGTTTGGTTTTATTTGTTTTTAAAAGGTGATACTTGTAACTTTTAGAGGTATTTACGACCTTGGAAAAATGTTAAATGTACGTACACATCGCTTAACATAAAATAAACGAACATTCTTCCTCTTACTCTCAGCCTCTCTTTACAAACGATACCTAAGCACCCACGGTTAGCAAGATAAAGCGATTCCAATCAATAGCCGATATCTCTCTCTTACTCTCCCCTTCTGTCCATGGACGATACGAAGTGCTCACTTGCTCCATGATTAAGCAGTTCTCCATCGGCACCCAGTGGATTCATCTGAAAAGCGGGCACAAAAATGTGGATATTTTAGTATGAATTTACATTGTATATCAACCTCCACCTAACTTGTTAAAAACCTGCTCCGAAGACCCATTAGTTTACACGGATATTTTCGTGGGGTTATGTTTACATATAAGCTCATTATATGGTTAGATTACGAATTTCACATTAACCATTCAACATGTGAATTTCTGTCATTGTAGTTCAATAAAATTTCCGTTTTATTGTGATAGATGACAACTTGGTTCTATCTGTGAGTCAAAGCTTTCATCTTGCAATTCATAACATGCTATGGGTAACTAGCGATGCGTCATCTTGTAATGGTCAGGGGCTTTCATCTTGAAATGGATAACTATTACTCTTTGCCTGGAAAATCAGTTTTTAGTTTTTTTAAAATTGTTAAATAGGATTTGAATCATTGAAAATATGAGGAGATTGAAGAACTGACAGCATTCAGATGAAAACACTACAGAAAAAAAAATATATTGAGACTAACCTGATTGGAAAATCGAAGTTCAGTCGAGAAAGTAATCTGTCACATTTAAACGTGTGAGTGGCCGAACTAATGCCCTTGGGTAAAGGCATGGATCCATCTATTCGTCACATCTAACATGTCGTGGGCAAGAGTGGCATAGTAAAACCCAACACCTCAAATTTCTTGACGTGTAATGTTTTCCAAGCATCTTTATGTTCAATACTCTCTCTCTCTCTCTCTCTCTCTCTCTCTCTCCCTCTCTGTCTGTAAAGCTCATCGACTCCAAAACACCATAGAATAATCTAATAAACACCAACCGAAAACATTTATTAATCAAGTTCAATGAAATTCAAATTTTATCACGATTTTACCTCTCATGCTATTTCTTCTTCAAAAAAAGTAAAAATTATCATTTCTAAAGTATTCTACGATAGCGAGTAAATAAAAGGGGTCGTTTCTCAGATATCCTATGGCAGCGAGTAAGTAAAAAGAATCGTTTCTAAGGTATTTTAGAGCAGTGAGTAAACAACGCTGATTAGGATCGATCCCAGTCGAGTTGAGACAGAAACATCAAAAGATTAAATGAAAGTAAAAAAAGTTTTCAAAATTAATTCATAGGGTTAAAATACTTCATCAAATAATAGAAAAAACAATAGAGTTTTCTTCTTGGCATGATAAAGAGTTAATGTTGGAAATCTCAGTTCTCTAACTTCGTTGGAGTGGCCTGTACGCGTGATACATAGCCAGCCAGCCTGTCAGCTGGACCAACTTAAAAACTGAAGAAAACCTATTTTGACAGTTTTGGTGACAGTTTTGGTCGACGGTTTCAAAAAAATGAAATAGATTCTGTGGTGTTCTTCAAACCAGTGTTATTATCCTTACGAGGAAGTACGAGACGAATTACCTTATCTTTTTTCTACGGTTTATTACTATTACGCCACAAGAACTCACCATGATCCAATAAGTAAATCTTTTCTTCATAAGTTCTGGTACTTCAAAAGATTTCATTGTTCTCGCATTAAAGCTCTACATGCGAACATAAGTAAGTAATACATGATTTTGGATAGGCAAGTAGGTTGCAACCTTTTGATGTTACAGGGCTCTTAGCTTCACTTTACCTGCAGGAGAACCTACTCAGTACGAATAAAGGTATATATCATTTAGAGAGTTCACTTATACTCTATTTAAAGTTCATAGATATGTTGAGTGCATATCATACATTTCATAAGTACCAAAGTGAGCGAACATTTATTCTGAATGACGGGTAACAGATTTATTTCGGTTCAGTTTGTAATGGCCGGTATCTCAAGTGCTGTCGGGATGTAAAGTTGTTACACAGGATTCTGTGGATTAACGACCTTTTAATGTTTATAACCTTAGTTCCTGCTCATTGGCCAACGTACGCGTCTTCCCCCCTGAACTATTCATAAATTTGCGCAAAACTGTGGAAAATTTAGGCAAATCAAGCTCTTTACCTCCCCAACCAAAGAGTTCCCATACGCTTATGTTCCTGCTTAGCTACCCGGTATGATACCTAGAATATCTTTCTGCTTGTTCCTACACGAGTTCGAATGTTACGCTTTCAATAATAACAAAGAGAAAGATTAGACAGTTTATTGAGAAGGTAGGTTGAGAGAGAGAGAGACAGACAGACAGACAGACAGACAGAGACAGAGAGGGGGGTGTGGATTAGTGGCTACGAGGGAAGAGGGGAGAGAAAAATTAGGCAGTTAAGTGAAGGGTAGCAAGATTTTTTCATATAAAACTAATCCATGTTTGTATATGATTTAGATAAAAATATGGGTAGCAACGAATATTGGAAGGGGTAAGGTAGAGAAGGAGATGATACAGTAAGGGGTGGGAGAAGAAAAGAATCATTTGATAAAATATCATCTTCGTCGTAAACATCCATGGAATTTCCACTGGCTCAGCCACTGAATATTGTTAAACGTTTTTTTTTGGTTTTTTTTTTTGTTTTTTTTTTGGAGGCGATGCTTTGCATGCAAATCTCACAAGCCATTGCCAGTGAATTAATCTTGATTAAGTATTTCACAAATTACACTTTGTGTCGAAATCAAACTTTGTCTGACAAGTATGCGAAAATCGTTGAATGAAAAATTGTCCTACTATATTTCGTTGTCTTTGCACGTTTTTTTTTTGTTTTTTTGTTTATGTCTGTCAACGGAGTTGGTAAGGTATATGAATTTTGTCACATCTTTCCGCCTAGCTGTCCACACAATACTAGCGAAAATACTAAATGGATTTCAATGATTTTTGTGGATATTTTTTCGTCGCCTATTGTCCACTTGTTCACAAAATTTCATTGAAATCCATTCAGTACTTTCGTAAATATCACGTGGACACACTATTCTATCATTTTATCCAGCCCAAATTTACTCTGCGTTACAATTTATCGCTAGGAATGTGATTGTTTGATTTTGGTTGGCTAGAAATAGCTATTTTAATACAGAGTTGGCCTCTACCGCCAATGATCTTGTAAGTCAATGTAACGTGTCCTATCATCTGTTTCTCTCCAGGTTAACCCCATGTACTTATTTGCCTCTAAGTATGTCATTCTTTCGTTGCAAAATGGCTGAAAAGAGTTATTGCAATCCAAATTCTAAAGCTTTCGTCGATATCATGAGGATAGACATACGGGTATACGGTAAGACGAAAAAAGCGATCAAGTACGGTCACCTCTCCAACTTTTGTTGATAAAAGTATGTTATGATCATTTAACGTGAAGTCGTTTGTAGATCCATAATCTATCTTTATGTAACCTGAGAAATCCTCAAAAAAGTTTAGTCGATACGTTTAACTTTTTCAATCGCAAAAGTAAGAAAAACTATTAAAATGTTTCAAAACACATATTTTCAGAGGTGGGGGGGGGGCCGAAATATTTGGTCCCTTTGCTGCTACAATGTTTGCATTGCCTCAAGTATGGCCTTGACAGTGACATCCCTGTCCACTGTGCAAATACCATCGGGCAGTAGAGAGATTGAGAAAAAAAGAGGTAAGAAAATACATATACCTCTCCGATTTCATTGACAGGGGTAAATGATAGAGGAAAACGAGCTATTAGAAAAAGTATGATCGAATTTGCGATACGTAGATAGATCATCCATTCTTTTTGAGCGGGTAAAATGCACAGCTAATTAGTAAGAAACGTTATAGGCTCAAGGCTGTCCACTGGCGGAAGTGCATAGATATATAACTCTAGGTCTGGTTATATATCCCGTTGATATGAAGATCGATTAAATTCGTAGTATTTGAAAGAGTTAACACAATGCCAAAGAAGGAGGGAGCCTAGCTTGGCGCCACCTATTCAACGCTATCGTTTCAGCTCTAAATCCAAATTCATCGCCACATTCAGCGCTGAGACATTTTGTCACCGTATATCTAAGCGCTAAGACAATTGGGAGCATTGATTTATATTTAATTCATTCGACATTCCTTATAGATTTTTCTTTAAAAAAATATTGATAATTTGAAAAAAAAAGTTTTTTCAACATGGTTTTCAACTTGATTGAAAATGATGGTGTGGCACGATTAAAACTTATCATACTATTCAAGTAGAAAACAACGAATCGAAATCAAAATCGATCGTAAAATAGGAATACATAATGATGATAATACAAGAGAATATCGGCGAAGATGCTGGAAACAAAACTCACCTTTTCTAACTATCGGAACATTTCCGATGTTTGAATTTCTTTTTAAACCATACAGTTATTTGACTAGTGCATTTTTTTTTCTTATCGAAGAAAACACAATAATAAAATTACTTCTTCAACAGAAAATTGGCACAGATATTATCAAATGAATTGGAGTGACATCCAAAATTCTGTACCTTTCTTTCTTTTTTATGCAAATACGATTTGCCTTTTCGTAAATTTCTTTGAAAATAAATATTCTCCAGGAACTCCAACAATGAAACATTTTACTCAATGTTTTTAACGTTTGTTATGCAACAAAGACCGTCTCGTTAAAACTGAAAAGTACACGGAGAGCGTATAACTATACCAACGTCATTGACAGGGGAATAAATTGTGCATAGATTTGTCCAAAAACTTTATCACTTCTTTCGTGACCTATAACCCACACTTCTGCATGATTTCATTGAATCTAATTGAGAACTAATAGAGATATCATGCGGATAGCCAGGAGCGTATACAAAAATGTGTGGAGAAGAAATAAACGGAAAAGTAGTTCTCAATCTAGAAAAAAGACAAATGTCAGGAGAGACCTCACTCCAAATACTTATGAATAGGATATGGAACACATGTATAGATTTTATTATATGATATCATTGATTAACTGCCTCAAGCTTACAAGCGACATTTTTAGCAACCAATACTCAAATTACTGCGTGATCCTGTATACTTGCCTGACGTAGATTTGAAGCAGAAAAACTTTTGTTGATATTTCCTTACTTATAATGCAAATCCTTGGAAGCCATTCATCTTCACACTCGAACATAGATATAAATTAAACATTAGATTCGTTGCAAAATATATTTAAACATGATTATAAGAGAACAATAATAAGATAAAAAATGAGCGTTTGTACATGTATTAATGTATTAAATAGACCTTAGTTAAAAAAAAATGTGCAATACCAGCGGTAGAGTCGTTATAAAATGGGTAAAAAATTTGTTCAGTGTTTTTTTTAACCTTATATACCCATATCAGCCATCTAAATAATTTCTTTTATACATAATTGTCGCGCTGAAAGAGGCGAATAGACAGAGAATAAACGGGATGAGACTCTGGGTTGAAAGCAGTTATTTGGCCTTTGCATTACCAGCGGGCTATTTACCACAACTTTACTAGCGGCTGTTTGGCTCAATGGTAAAAGCATCCCTGCGTTGAAGCAGTCACCCTATCGGTAGCAAGTTCGATTCCTACCGCAGTCCTATTTTCTTTAATCGTTTATTCTATTTACCTTGTCTAAATTGTGATATATTAACCGTGTAACGACGGAAGATCATTTTAAATAAGTTTCTATATAATATAAGACAATGTATAATTAATTCTGTCGAATCACGTATATCCATTTCTTAATATGTATATATATACGCACATATATATATATATGAATCCCAGCGATACGAAATAATGGCATATCAAATTACAAAAAAAGGATAAAAAGATAAACAATTCGTTGGTATCAGAACCGAGAGAAAATCTTCGACAGCAAATATGGGCGCTAGGCAATACCATCTGATAAATAAATAGTTCATGATTCATTCTTCATAAGATTGAAATAACAAACTAAAAGACAGGATAACGCATATAGCGAGAAAAAAACTCCAAAAGCTCGTGTAAGAGTACATTATCACTCGGACAAATGTTTATTTCTGAATACATATTCATCTTTATAAATATGGATACAAATATAACAGGAGAAAATATTACGAGCATATTTAGACTATTCATAAACGTAAAATCAAAAAATCACAAATAAAAAAAAATTACATATAAATAGAGACATACATTGGATTTGTACTATAAATGTAATCTGAATTCGTCTATAAAGCACAAAAAATGGATACATATAAGATAATCTCACTTCGAACGCAACGAATTTTTTTTCACACCATAACAAATTAAGATTATGGATAATTTTATTCATATAGGTACGTATGAATATGACGGGGGGTGTCTGTCTTGTTTTTTTATATCCTAGGAACAGGGTTGCGGTAAAATAGCTGACAAACTCCATGATAAAGAATAAAATTACAAATACAAGAAAAACTAAGATTTGATAATGAACTAAATGTAAGACAACAAATAAAAATAACGCTGATCGGATTAAAAGTGGCTTGCATGGCACGTTGGCGTGGATATTTTGGGAGTATATATAATAATTGACTCGAACATTTTCTTTTTCAGCATTACAAGATGGAATGTTTATATATATATATATATATATATATATATATATATATATATATATATATATATATATATATATATAATTAGAATGATCTGTTGGGTTAAAGGATAATCTAATAAATATAGCGTCAGAATTAGAAAAAAAAGCAATGAATATGACTATGATATAATCGAATACAGATATTCAATGTAAAAAAGACCTCAAGAGAAAAAACCATAAAATTACAACAAGAAAAGGAAAATCAACAATACTTAATAACACTATTCTTCTCCCCTTACCTCAAATAATCCAGAACCGTTGGAATATTCTTCAAATAAATTCAGATCAAAGATATTTAAGGAACAGGGTTGCTGGCCCACCATTGGAAAAATACTAAAGAACTCATAGGTAGTAACACCATACTAAACGACAAAAGTATTTGTAGAGAAAAAATTGCCAAAACAGTTTTATTCTGCCAGCCACGCAACAATGAATATAGTCCATGCAGCAAACACCTTAAATTTACCATTTTTCTTACCAGTTCCATAACCAAGAAAATTTACAAAATTTACCATGAATCTAATTGCATAAATAAAAACCTTACACACCTTTTAAAATGCACACGTTAACAATACATAGGAAAATCTGAGTGGCCTTTCCATTATAGATTAAGTAACTATAAATACAGAATAGAATCAACATAACACGCCAAACTATTACCTGTAGAACAACACTTCCACTTGGCAGACCATGACTTTATCAGGGATGCTGAATTTACAACCATAGAAAGAAAAATTGCTAAAAGCAACACGCAGACGCTTGAATTCAGTTCCTCTGCATGTGAGATAGACGTGCTAACCATTGAACCATCTGAGCGCGTTGATTTTCCGGTATGAGCGAAGAGTGAGGAAAACTTTTCATTAAGATAAATTTACCTGTGCACTCAGCAACTAACCGAGTAAATCCTTAGCTTTGTGATTAAGGTGGAAAAGATTCGAATAGGTAGTAGCGAATTGACGAGCCTATGGGTCACCTTCTACTGCTAGCACAATAAAGCGTTTGATTTGACTTGACACTGAAACACACGACGATGGATGAATTATGAGACTAAAACATCTACCCCCTAATGGTCTCAATAACAAACTGAACCACCCTAAAAACATCAAACACCTCATGAATCACCAACACTACGTCTTCAAAAAGAATTATACATACATTCATCCTGATATAATATCCTATTCAAACATTATAATAAACTTCAACAACTTTAGCATAGTTATGAAACATCAACTATTTTAAACAACGTGGATATTTGATATCAAATTCAGCGCGAATCTAACAGACATCCGAATTCAAATCAACTCGAACAATCAGATGTTTCGACAAATTAAACCGATATAAATCATCGTGCAAATTTCTGTTATTACTTCTACAATTACTTCAATAGCCTCTGAAATCAACTCCATACGACATCTCGCCACACATAGAAACTTGGAGACCTTCGAATGAGGATCAATTGTGAATCTGCATCTGTCCACCTCTACGTATTAACATCAAATAACTCCACGATAACCTCATTAGAAATCACCATATTCCATACAGGAACAGAGAGTTAAAATAGGAGAGGCCCAGCTGATAAAAGAACAGTTAGATAGAGCCCCATTGAATTCTATCCTTGCAATTGATGGACTATCATCTGCCAAAATCATCAAAAAAATTAGAAAGTACCCAGAGAGTAGATACTTTGTCACTAAAAACTGAATGAAAATCAGTTCACAAATAATGATCCAGTGGAGGTATGAGTGAATTTCCCTGGATCCACCCCCAAATTAATCAATTTTCCTTAGCCCGTGGCCTATCATTCGACAAAATATCATCGGAATTCTTTGAGATATTTTGGAGATATTTTATATGAATGAATACCTAAATGTGTGAAAGAAAAGAAAATGAAAAACATATCTCAATCGGAAAAGAATTCCTGGACTTGCCTCAAAATTCAACTGATTCTTCCTTACTCCATGGCCTATCATTGAGATTAACCGAGAACTTTTGGAGATATCGTGTAGCAGGGTACGTAATTGTAAAAACTTTCCAGATCCATTCCATAATTTGATCACATTTTCCGTTGCCTCTTGCCCACCTCTCCACAAAATTAAATTGAAATTCATCGATAACTTTTGGAGATATCGTATACGCAAACAGACAGAGAATCAGACAGGCACGAGTGAATACATATAACCCCCTCCCCTTTGGCAGGGGTAAATAAGTACTTAATGCAACCTTAAGTGTATTCAAAAAAGGAACCTAATTATTTTCCCGTGTGGTTCTATATTAGTTAGTATTCACCGTGTTTCAATCAGCGTTCTTCAACTCACTAACAGAGTTAACAAACGTGTTTTTAAACTGCTGTATAATATTATGTTTGCTCTTCAGTAAGCTGCCATTAATATTTTTTCGTCTGGCAAATGCTGTTTTTTGATAAACGTGCTTCGGTAAAGAAAATCCTTCACAATGAACTGCACTTACTTTGAGAAGAATAACGTTAGAGAGTAGGATGAAATCTATAACAATCGAACTAAACATGAACACGTTCGTGCGGTTCTTTTTAATGCAATGGTTCATTCCATAAATAGCGAGTGAATCGCCTGGAGACAGAAGGATTATTTCAATATCAAACAAGACATCACTTAGTATATTCAGAGATTTTCATGGCAAATACGAGAATTGCGTTTTAACCAGCTATACATTACACAGTCTAGTGAGCATGGTTCAGTGGCAAAACAGCACACGCTCCCAGTTTTGGAAACGACGGACCAGTTCCTAACGTCTGGTTGTTGTGAATGTGCATCAGTGAAAAATGATTCGAAACGAAGAACCCATTCCTGTCAATAATTTTGAGAATAGTCTATAACATTCAAAGTTTTTCAGACAATCGAATTCTTCTTGTTATTTTTTAAGTTCGTACAACGCCTCGGTTGATCCATTCTATGGACTTCCTTGGGTGTATATTTGTAAAGGATGGGCTCTTTTTTTCTAGTAATATCAATTAATGGTTGTGAACAGGATTTTTGTAAAAAAAAAATTTAAAAAAAGATATAAACAGCAAATGCTTGTATCGTCACTCACTGATGTTTTTAACTCATTTCTCCTATTGGTCTGGACTTCCGTACCGCGTTCCTGTTTGAACAACGAAAGCCACATCGTGCTGAATTCTACACTGGTCTGAATTATATAATAAGTCGATGTGTTGATAAATGTTGCTTCTTTGAGTATTCTCAGTCTCCTGTGGCGTTCCCTGTTTATTATCATTTCGACTTTCTCTCAGAGAGGGTGGTCTTCACTCCCCCCGACCCCAGATGTGGTGTGTCATATCTAATTTTTCCTTTGGACATGATTTATCTTCTTGTTCTTCGAGCCTGACTTTAAATGGGCGGCTCGTTCCCCCTTTGCAATCTTTCCTACGTTTGCATAGAATATTATAAATGCACTTACTCTTCTCACGTGACGGGCCAACTCTATAGCTTTTTTTAAGTTTAAAAGTAAGGCAATCAAATTAGAAAATACACGAAGCAAAAAAAAAAAATTCAAAGACACGTCAAGTGAACTTAGTTTGTGAAGATGAATAAATAACATGAATTGAAATTAGTTGAAACTCGTCTCCTAATAAAATTCATAGTTTTTTCCGTAAGCCCCCACCAAAAGCTAATGTTCATAATGTTGAAGCGCAACCCCTACCAGCCCATTAAATAGTATTTTTTCTTGCCGAAAAATACCCAAAATACTATCTTTATAGTCAGTTCCCAGCACGGAAACGAAAGCCCTAATCCTTAGAAAAATTTAATAATTGGAGGTGGGTGTCGTACTTCAAAATCATGGGCGTTTGTGTTTGGAAGGAACTAACGAAAAAGACCCACGAATTTAATCAAGAGATAGGTTTCTACAAATCTAAATTGAAAGATGAACACACACACACACACACACACACACACACACACACAGAGGGGGGGATGACCAAAGCCTTCGTTCGATTCATTCAATAGAATCAAAAGACAATTTTTTTATATGTCCTTTGTTGGAACGATCCAATTTCTTCTTTTCGTCTTTTAGATTGAATTGTCCGAACAAAAGTTCAAAATATCAATGATTCTCCTCGAAGTTACGGACATTTATTTTTAACATTAACCTTACTACTTTTTACTGGAAACATATTCATGTCATGTTGCCTAATTTTTCATGCAAGTGTAAACATTTCACTAGAGTTTATATGAAAATTGTTCAAAGATAAAGCTTGAAAATACTGCGGTTGAAACCCAAGCCATTATTTTTTAAATATAAAAAAATTCAAGTTTACATAATTTCAAATATAATTAACATAGCTCATAACTTTTTTTATTGGTTTCCTGATCCCTCTTTAAGAAAACTAAAGGTTAATGAGGTCGGTATGTATTCGAATATATTGCAATGTGTTTTATAAAATGGGGGTTCATTTTCGTCCAAATTCTTTGATCATAGCTATTGTAGCCTTTTCAAATTCAAAATTAGTTTAGTTCTGTTTGCGCTGAAGATGGAATTATGGCGTAGATTTTAGAATTGTAATAGTATCTTCGTGAGTAAAATTGCTATTGGGGATGGGTTCAGCAATGAAGAGGTCTGAAGATCCACTACAAGTGCCTGTTACTAATACTCATCATCACACGCTTAACCACGAGACTTTTAAGTGCTTCCAAACCAGGACAAAGAAAACTCTTCTTTTCAAAGGCCAATCTAGGACACATCAAATCTGCGATAACAATAGCAGATTTATACAAGTAGTTGACAAGTCGCTAGAGATACGGTTTCTGCAAAATTGTTTCAAGTTAGAAATTTATTTGGTAAGTTTCCGGTGACATGCACTCTCAGTCGGTCGCCAATTAACATTTTTAACTACTGAGCCCAACTTTGAATAAAAAAATTTATATCCTGTGGATAAAAGTGGATTTTAGAAATCTCACTTTTAGTCTGAAAGCGATTTCCTGTTTCCCAAGCGAGCATGTGTAATGAACATCACTGTCTCGCCCACATCTAACATATCAACCTCGAATTCTGCACTGTTATACATATTAGCAAACAGCGTTACATAACCATGTGTAACGCCATTTGCCATCTCGAGGGCCGTGAAGTTTTCAAATACACAATTCACCCTAAGGAGATAGCCCAAGCCCAGTACAGTTCATTGCGTATCTAGAAGCAGCGCCCAGAGAATTCAGAAGCAAAACAAACGAAAGAGAAGGCCATCAGAAGTAGCTTATGCTGATGACATTGACTTACTGAAGAAAGCAAAAATGTTGACGAAATCCAACGAATTTTCTCTAGATGTTAGTTAGTAGTAAATAAAAATAAAACAGGTCTGGTTAGTCACTCTGTCGAAACCGTCTTCTGGGCAGCATGTTCTGCTGGGTCGCTCAATTGAAAAATTAGAAAAAAGAGTGATCAATGGATACGTCACTTCTCTTTTGCCGGGCGTTGATCATCGAAAAATTCCAAATTTTAAAAACAAACAAACAAGTGCGAATGCTACTTGATACAAAATAAAGGGCCAACTTAGCATGAATTTATATTCTAAATTGAACCCCTTCCCCCAATAAAACTGTATTGGGGGGGTATGAAAAATAGTGTTTTTTTCTAGGCATGATAAAGATTAAATATTTTGATTTTCAGCTCTCCAGCTTCACTGGAGAAGCCTGTATGCGAGATACATAGTCAGTTAGTCAGCCAGAGTCGCTTGAAAACTAACGAAACCTATATTGACAGAGTACACAAATATCAGAGGGGAAGATAAAGTTGAGGCTGAAGGATGGATTCTTGCTTGATGACGAAGAAGACGCAAAACGATAGCAACAGCAGCCCTCAATAAGCTCTATGCAGTCTCCTGGGAAAGAAAAGACGAGAGCGAAAATTGTAACGTTGTTACGTCATATACTGAGAACTGACAAAGTAATACCAGCAAACAAAACAATGCTGCTCTAATTCAACAAGGCAGCGAGAGGATTCAGGGATGAAGAGACCCAGAATGACTCTCCCAGTCGTTCTCAAACAAGACCCGAACAACTCCTCCTCCACAAAATTTCATCAAAATTCATTGCGGAATTCTGGAGATATCGTTTAGACGGTCAGAAATCACACATTTTCATAATCTGCACATGAGTAAATGTGACGAAAAAAAGCTACAAATTAAAAATTTTTCGTACAAAAAATCAAATACGTCGCAAAATAGGTGTTTCTTGTACCCAAAATACGCAAAGAGAATTGATTTGAGCTTAAAAGAGTGATTTTCGATTTTTAAAAAATATATCGTCTGAAGTGATTCTATACAATTATCTTCCACTTGGCCTGAAGAATTTTCCCAAGCAATAGGGATTTGGAAACATTTTGGTGATACTAAAGACCTATTAGAGCATATTGATGAAATAATATTTAGGTTAACAATTATTTCATAGATTGGTCCTATATCTCCCTTACTAGGAGAACATGACAAGATAACAGCTACTTCAGGAAACTTCAACTTGACAAAGAGAAAATGAAGTTCATTGCGGAAGACCCATGAGCACGGAACATAACAGATTCATCAGAGGATGAAGCTGAAAAACGCCACAAATAAAAATGATTGAAAAATTTATAAAAGCTGAGGTTTCCCCTTTTGCTAAATTGTGATTGATGAGCCTTATTAACGTTGCATTTAGTTCAAACAAGCAAAAGAGTTGGTGTCTTGAAAGTTTGAATATGTTTCAGCGATGGCTTAATTGCGTCGTTATTGAATTTCACACAACAAAGAAACATCAAACATTTTATTAAGTGCCTCAAAGCTCATACATGAATATTTTTTCAAAGAATTTGACGCATCATATATAATTTTATTATGTTTTATAGTGGTGAGGAGCATCATTTTTTTAAGGCTGCCGAGTTGGGACATGAAGCAAGAAGGGTAAAAACCATTGTCCTAATCGTATAAAAAATAGTTTAAATAAAACGTTTTACGTACGTTTTTTTTTCTTCTCCATTTATAACATATCCATCTTCGTTGCTGTAAAGATGGAAAGTCAACTCCATACATCACCCTTCTTTTCTGTGTCATTAAGAAAACTAAAAATAGACTCTCCTATACGTTGGTGTACTAAAAAACCTCTGCCAAAGTGTACTTGTGTTGTCCTAAGCCAGTGGCAGCGCTAGATCCGACTGCGTCACACACTTCACCAGAAAATATCTTTGGATTATTTTCTTAGATTTTTTTTACATTATTTTTGTTGGTTTGTATTTTAAGATTTTTTTTTCATGGTTCCTCAGATATGCTGCATCTCTAGAGTTCCGGCGCCCCCCGCTCCTGCAGTTGCAGAGTCTCTGGGTCCCACGTACGTTCTCTGCTTAAACGTAATTTTTTTTTTCTTTTTGGAAAGGTCCATTTCTCCTTCCCATTTATTGTAGACGTTTTAAGCCAACTAAAACCAAGTGCACAGGACCTGGATCTCTCCTACTGGGCTCTGTCTGTAAACAAAATACGTATGGTCGTCGTGACGATTGAGCACCGAAGAGGTTTCCAATTATAACAATCTATTCCAATCAAAAATATGTGCATGCGTTTGTTTGTTTGTTTGTTCCAGTGTTCCTGGCCATATCGTTTTGTCTACAGATGTGAAAATTAGCATCACTTCAAAAATTTTCTTTTGATCTTTCATTTTTTTTGGCCCTACTTTGACAGATTTATTTGTTTGCGTGTTCCAGCGCTCCTAACCATACTGTTTTGTCCATAGACTTGAGAATAAACATGAGCATTCGACGAGACCTTTTCTAAGAGTGTTTTTTTGGGGGGGGGAGAAATCTTTTTTTTATCTTTTGGGGTCCTTATCCTGACAGATTTATCAATTTGTTCGTGTGTTCCGTCGAGCCTGGCCATACCGTCTTGTCCATAGACATGAAAATTGACATTAGTACTCCACTAGACCCCTTCTAAAGATACTCTCGTAATTTTTTTTAAGGAAGCTTTTTTGATTGGGGGGTGTACTCTGACTGATTTAATGATAACATCTAGATTCTCCAGAATCTACATGTTCTTTTTATTCGTTTTTAGATGTTTTCCAGTAGAAATAAAAAAAAAAAGAGAATTAATTCTGACCATATCTTTTTCTTTGATGGAATCTATTTTACATGACCTCAAATTTTGACGCAACAGTTGTTCAATTATTGACTGCGATAGTTAGTATATTTAAAAGTCAATTACAACTTTTAAGAAATATCTTTAAAAATATACACTATATAATTGTATTATTCATTATTTTACACAGTACTTCCAAGCAGTTTTTGTCATTGGCCACCTTGAAATGTAGTAATATCTTCCTTTAAAACGTCCAAGGAGTAAAACATTACATAATGTTTTATGGAAAAGATTAATTACTATTGTTATCCTCATCACCACGCAGTAGGAGAGAAACACATGCCGCAAGATCTAAAAGATATTGTAAAACAGGTAAATTTTACCAAATCGAGGCCACTTAACGCAAGAATCTTCAAATTTGTATGTGAAAGTATGGGAAGTCTGCATTCAACTTTATTATTACGTACCGAAGTGTGCTGGTTATAACGCGGAAAAGTCTTTGGAAATTGAATTCTTTCTATCTGGAAGACTCTTCTGAACTTTAAACCAAAATAATTGATCAGTATTGGACGGGAAAATGGCATATCTTTCTGATATATTCACTTGAATGAGGTCAATGTTGCAATGCAAGGTACCAATGTGATATGCTTCAAAGTACAAGGAAAAGTGGATGCTCTTCAGCGTAAACTAAAACTTTGGTGTGATTATGTTGTCAAGGGTGGTATTGGGTGTTTTGAAAATCCCAGTTAAGTGATCTTTCACGGTAAGAAGAGGGACTACAAATTGATACTGTAACAGATTATACATTACAATCAAAATTAAATCACGTGGAGATTGGGGACTGAATTATTAATGGAATACCCTGCAATAAGCATAAAAGTTTTAAAAGTGATAATGAAATACCCAACAATAGGAATGGAAGTACTTTTTCATTCTATTCTATCACAAAAAAAAACTAATTTAGAAATAGACTTAATATAGGGACCGACTCAAGATTACAAGTAACAATTATAACTTCAAATATTCATGCTCTTTATGACCCGAAGCAAGTTCATCAAAGTCATTAACTTGTTTTGGAGGTAAGAAAATATAAACTAAATATTGTTGATATAATACCTCATTGTAACACACACACACACGCACGCACACATGCACACACACACACACACACACACACATATATATATATATATACATATATATATATATATATATATATATATATAGTGGTAGTTCAAAAATCCCCGGAAATTTAAAAAGTTGAAATTTTCGTATCAGGTCCATTTCACCTTCAGCGTAGGTAAAATTGACAATTTCAGCTTTGTATTTCTGGATTTTTTTAACCTGCACTGCATGACCTTCTATTTGTCTGTCCGTCTGTCTTCCATAGTCAGCACCCACCCGATGGCAGCTGCACTCCACTGTATCATGAATAGTGACTTTGTGACGTTAGTTGAGGACTTTGACACTTTTAGTTTTTTTTTATTGATATATATAGATATATATATATATCAAACTGACACAACAGATTCAATATTCACATGGGTGAACACTCAATAGAAGTGATACGAAAAATGACTCCCGTCAGTTGTTATACTCATTAATCCCTTATCGTCAAATATATTTATGGGGTAACCTTCGTAAGTAAGCCCTGTGCTTAAAAAAAAATCAGATAAAGTTTAGCATAAAATGACATTCATGTACAATAAATAATGATAATACCCTAAATGAAATAACAAACTACATGTATGACATAAGCTATATGTTAAAACCATAGCTGAAAGGGATGTAATGTTTGATCAAGACTGCTGGGGAGCCATATTAATATAACTGTTCTTTTTTCAAATCCCCGAAACTGTTACATCGTGAACGATTGATGACCTGAACAAGAAAAGATTTATACATAATATCCGTGTAAAGCTTCAAAAACATAGAAGATAATTACATGAATTACATTTGTAGATATTGGGAAATAAGTGACAGAAGCTTTTTAATATATTTATGTTTTGAAGCTGTAGAGGTTTTTAGCCTATATATATGTGTGTGTGTGTGTGTGTGTGTGTGTGTGTGTGTGTGTATGAATGTGTCTTTGAAACTTTGCACGTTACCGCGTAAAAAGAATTTTTCTCATAGAAATTTCCTAAGTTCTCTACTGTATCAAATCATCTTACAATGTTATGACATGTTAGTCAGTTATTTTTTGATCGCTGTTAATGTACTGTATTGAGGAAGCCCAAAAGGGCAGAAACATTAACGTGTTTGCGTAGCAAATCTATTATTTCACCGTATGTGAAGCTCTACTTTAACTTAATTTAATGATGAATATATAGAGCACTTTATGAAATAAACTCATTGCACATCGGATATTAAATTACTGATTTGTACTTTAGTATATATATATATATATATATATATATATATATATATATATATATATATATATATATATATATATATATCTTTTATGTTCAAAGAACGTTTTGCTAAGTCCCTGGGGTGTTGTGAGTGCGAAAAGTTCGAGAAACCCTGCTCTAGACTGTATATATTTTTTAAAAATCTAAATATCTTTGATGAAAATTTAAAAAAATAATCCCAAGTAATCATGAATTAATCTTTAAAAATTAGTTTCTCATTTATTATAAGTAAAATTCTTTTTGGTTCAGTCTTCATAATTTTTATTTATTCATGAGATTTGTGGTAAATTTCTTCGACTCATTTTTTTACTTTATTTTTTTTTTTGATGAATCTTGGGCTTAAAAGCTATGACTCAAATGTAAGTGAAAAATGCTGGATTACCTATTTCTTTCTTTCTTTTTTTTTTCATGTTTGAAATACGTTTTCTCCTTCATGCATTTATTTGTAAAATCCGGATCCATCCGTTGTATGTACTGTACTAAATTTAAATCAACATAAGTAAATCGTTTTCTTCGGCAATAAACTCTTCAGTTAGCCTCCCTCGGTTGTCCAAGAATTTGGAACATCTAAGGACAACAAATCTCAATTAAACCCACAAAAGAAGATGAAATCAAGCGAAGAATCACTCGAGGATGGCAAGCCTTCGATAGAGCAAGCTCAACCTTTACAAACAAGAAGATCCCAATAATTCTCGAAAAAAAGGGTATACAACCAATGCATTCTCCCGATAGTCACTTATGAAACTAAAACATGGAACCTAACCAAGAGACAGACCCACAAACTGAGAAGCATGAAACGCGCACGTGAGAGAATCGTGCTCGACGTAACGTGGAGAGATCACAAAACAGCGCAGTATAGGGGTCCGAGACATCATAGAATCCACTAGAAAACCTAAATGGCAATGGGCAGGTCATGTTGCAAGAATGGCAGACAACCGATGGACATCACGACTCACAACATGGATCCCAAGAGACCACATGCGAAACTGAGGCCGACAGAATACGAGTTTAGGAGCTGAACTACACAAATCTAGAAAGTACCGGCTCCACAACGCCCACGATAGAGAGATGTCACGAATCCTGGGGAAGATCTATGTCCAACAACGGAAGATTAGAGACTGATGATGATGATGATGATGATGATGATGATGATGATGATGATGATGATGATGATGATGATGATTAAAAATAAATCAATTTCTGTTCTCCTTTCTTTTACGCAACTAGTGTACCTGATGTTGATTCAAATATCCATCTCTCAAAAGCATCAGGTATGTAAAGAGTGAAGAGTAGTTTAAAGTATTGAATATGGCATCTTCCTTTCACTATTGATCAATCTACAGCAATCAGTTTTGCACTTCAACAATGATATAGCCGCTGGCGTAACTGAAGAAGTTATTAACTGAGAGCTAAGCTATAAGGTTGGAAGCCACAAAATTTACAGAAAAGCATCTCTGGACAATGTTTTATTCGACTAAAGCACATATGTTGTTCTGAGAGATTTACCGGCTGTAACTACAGTTTTATTTACCCCTGCTAACGTAATTGAGAGAGGTATCTGTCTGTCTTTCCATCTAGAAAGATTCTCAATGAATTTTAATCTAATTTTGTGGAAGGGTGGGTCATAGGCTAAAGGAAAAGTGATCACATTTTGGGTGGATCCATAAGCAGTAATCTCCCTTGCATCGTAGCTTTATGTCCTTACCTCATAATATCTCCATACGTTGAATGTATTTCGATTAAATATTGCGGAACGGTAGGCAATCGGCCATAGAAGAAGTGATTCAATTTGGGGGCGGATCCATTAATTTTTATAGTCACCTCCCTACCACATCGTAGGTATATGTCCATGCGAACTGTCCCAAAGTTCTCAATGAATTCCAATCATGTTTTGACAAAGAGTAGGCTATGGGCTACAGAAGAATTGATAAACTTTCGGGGAGGATCTAGGAAAACTTTTTGTACTGTTACCTCATCTGCATCTTAACGATCTCAGAACTGATTTCCATTCAGTTTTAGTGACAATGACGGTGGCTCTCAGAGTGCATTCTCGTCAACATCATCAGTCTTTTAACGTCCGTTGTTGGACATAGGTCCTCCCCAGAATCTCTCTATCATGGGCATCGCTGAGCCAATACTTTCTGAATTTGTCTAGTTCATCTCTCCATATTGTATTCTGCCGGCCTCGGTTAAGCATGTAAGCTTTAGGAATCCATGTTGTGAGTCGTGATATCCATCGCTTGTCTGTCATTCTTGCGACATGATCAGCCGTCGCTTATTATACGAATAATTGAATAACCACAGAGGTTAGCTCAGTGTTCTGACATTTTTGGTCTCTAATTGAACACGCAGAAATGTTGATTCGGTGCTTTTCGCCTAGGAAGCCAGGGAAAGATGGGTGCAAAACGAACCAAAATGGAGTTTAACGTAGTCCAATATAAGTAAAAAAAAATTTTTTTAAATAAATAAATAAACTTTTAATAAGCCTGTCTGCTTCAGGGTCAAACTCCACTCCTACTTCTTTTCTAACTGAAAAAGATTACTGAAACTTTTGTGCTGTATATGTAATAAACAAATTAAAATATAACAATTTTTTGTTGATATGAGTCGGCAAGGGACCCACCTACCGATTATTTGGCCGTGGTTTCAGATCACGGTACTTAAATGTTAATTTTATGAATCAGTTTAGTTTGACGTAACGATACAGGCAAACAGTGCAGAGTTTAGTCTATCAAATTAGGTGAGGATTGTTCATGTTGTTCTTGCAACGTTGGAAAAACTAAGCTAACTCCAGTCTCCGAATTGTAAACAGACTGAACTCGAAAAAGATTTATGTCATTTATCCGTACTCAATTTAGCAATCAAAAAATATTAGAATATTAAATGTTGTGGTGTTAGATTGTAGCACACAATTACTCTATCACGCTGCAGCAATATATGAGAAAATCAATTTTCAAACCTTTGAAATCACGAAACATCATCAGTATTTGTCGAGAAATGTGACATTACAAGGATTGATCGCATACACGTGCATGGACACACACATTTTAGTAGGTTGATGGATTGTGGTAAAGGAAAAAGTTACGTTCGGGACGAATGCTTTTTCGATAAGCTTAAATACCTAGCAACTAGAAAGTCTAATATCTTAATACATTCTATATTTCATTGATGTCAGTAATTTGATAGCAGCAAACAGAGACTGCGAGTGTAGACTTCCAAGCAAGATCGTCTTTAGAAAATCCGAGCCCCCAACCCCACCCCTGGGCAAAGCAATATACTGGATTTGGCCCGGGGACCATAGTTCCAACCCTGATTCAATACACGGAATCAATAAAGAATGAAGAACTGATTTAAACATGAATATATACATAGGTTTAGAGAAGGTTCTAAATGTCTGCTATTTCATTAAATGAATCTTAGTTTTCATTTTTCTGATTCAATTTTTGGGCCGCTAAAATCACTCCCTCCTCGACACCTGCCCTGTGTCACCAAGCCATAAGACGAGCTTGCGTGAAAAGGAACAAATAATCTGGATGGATTATAGAGGAGTTGATATTTCATATAAAATTTTATTTTCGAACTATACAAATAGACTGGCCATCGAATATAGACGTCAAGATAGACTAGATGCCTATTCCTAGTTCATAAGAATTAGTACAGCAGACAAAAGGCATTTTCATTTCCTTTAGAATGACGACACATACCCCATCGGATTGCTAGTGAAGTGAGTGACGACACCTCGTGTGCTTGTTGTCTCTAAGTCAGTTTCACATCTTGCAAATCTCAAGGAACTTCAGAAGTATAGCCAAGACAAAGAAGTTTGTGACCCAGTGAGGATCGAACACACTTGTGTGAAGATGAGACTGAGGCGACTGATGCCATAGCTAGCATAAGGACACTATTCTGCTTCATTTTCACCTATCGAGATAAGCTTAGCTTGGTCTGGGGCAAGACCATATGATGGGAAATAATTAGCACGAAGTTTTCTGAGTGTTGAGAGCTTGCATGCCTTGATGGATCAGCATTCGAAATCTTGACCCTTTACCGGGGATCGAACACCGATAACTAGCGCCAGTGGGGAATGTGCAAATTTCACATCCACAGGGGATACCAATCGAAACATGTCATGTAAGGAGTCGATTATGTGAATGATTACAAGAGATTGAGTAAGGCTTTAAAAAATGGAAAAGTTATGTTATTGTTATCACGGCTTTGGCACGTGTTACCACCAGAGCCGACGCCAGGTACCTCCTATAGTCGCCTAGGGGCGTCTGAACAGAATAAAACCTGTCAAAACTAGAAAATTTAAGATTTTTCAGGAATATTTTAATCTGGTTGTTGCAATAAACTTAACCATTCCTACATATGTTTTTTTTTTTTTTTTTTTTTTTTTTTTACTCATAGTGAAATATAAATGAAATAATACTATAGTTTAAAGTTCGCCCCCAAGTTCAGCTTGTTTGGGGCACCAGGAAATCCAAGGCTGGTCCTTATTACCATCCATTAAATTCAGACAATAATTTATACCTAAAACTAGAGCAGTGGTTTCGAAACAAGGACGCCTTCTATGAAGGAAATATTCTGGTGGGCCTCTAATTTTAGCATTTAGTTTTTAGTTTATAATCAATTAACTACAATATTACTATTTTCCCTACTTACTCGAGCCCCCATGAAAAAAGAGATGACTCAATGACGAATCCTGGGCCGCCTGGACTGGACTTCACAGAGCAGTACCACACCTCATGGGATAAAATCCCATCGCCTACGGCACCAAATCTGGTCTTAAATGGTCTGAACTTTGGTCTGCAAACAATTTTTATTCGAATCCTTTTATACGGTACAGATTTCTGTAAAATAATTGTTTTTCAAACCTATGCAATGGATGATGTTGTCTCTCTCCCACAAGGTTCAGGTGGAACGCTGCCGCGGACCTGAGCATTATTTGTCGGATCCCAAGGGGTCTGCAGACTCCAGTTTCAAAACCATTGCACAACAGCAAATCAGTTTTTCTTGCCTTAATTTACAAGCCTTACCGGTTCAGCGCTTGTTGCAGAATTTCAAACCTCCTCGATTTTGTTTCTTTTCTTCACCAATTGAGCCAAATCCATAAATGCTGGTACGAAGAGAATGACAGATGCTGATTATTTCGTGCCTTGTCTGATCATCGATTTTATTCTTCTGTTTTGTGTGAAATTGGGGAAGTGGGATTTATTAAAGGGATCCCAACTAAATAATCGATGACTCTTTGGGACAGATTAGTGGATTCGGACTGATTATGTTTTCCCGTTCACGTAATAATCTTGTTTTTATTAATATTTTCTAATCTAGAGCTTATCCAAACAGATTTATGTAGCACATGTATGTGCAGCACGTTTTTCCTGTCAATGGCTGCAATTATTGGTCTCATCCAAGTAAAACTAAACCATCTATATATCGACACTAGCTCGGTAAAGGCAACAGTACAATTGCAGTGACTCCACTTCATTCAAATTCAGCGTGGGAAAGGAATATCCTCGTTGTCATTTATATTTTGTAGGTATTATAGACTACTATATACAGTCTATTTCAACGCATTTCAAAAGATGGTGTCAATTCTAATATGGATGGAATACATTGTGGACAAACAAATACAAAAATTACAAAAACAGAAACAGTAAAGTATGCTCAGTTCGTGACAATGATCGCGAGTAATGAGCTATTTTTGTCATTGTCCACAAGCGTACGTGTGGGCCCCACTTTACACCAGCCTTAAATTACCATGCTTAGACACATTTCTTGACGATTGTTATATGTTGGTGGGTTTCTAACATACTTGAAGGTTTGGACATCGGGCTTTTGACATTATTATGTGCAGTGGTTGGACAAATAGTTAAGTATTGAGAGGTAAATACTTCTTCGGAAAAGAATTTAATCATTTGATCATAATTCGACTGATTGCTGAGGTTGTCAAACTACTTATTTCTCTAACAATGACGAGTTCTAACTTTTGGTCAAGACTAAAAAGTGAAAAGTTCAAAATGATGGAGAGAGAGAGAGATATTCTTACGTCAGATCTGAGAAATAAAAAAAGAAAGAGTGTGTGTGTGTGCAAGAGAGAGAGAGAGAGAGAGAGGGAAATGAAGAGAGAAAGAGAAAATGGAAAGCTTTGGACTTTAGATAGAATTATCTAGAGTCGTTAAATAGATTCTTTCAATTAGATTTTATCATTTTGTCTTTCTTTTTTAAATCTTTACTATTATTTTTTTCTTTTCTTCTTTACTCGTCTCAGCCCAAACCGTCCGCCGTAAAAAAACTTCAAATTCTGTATATACACCCACTTAATAAGTGGAGAAAACATTTTCTTTTGAAAATTCGGCTTAGAGGCTGAAATAGTTGCGTTTAAAGTAGAGTTTGACCCTGAAGCAACCCTGCTTCTTTAATATTATTGATATCACGTAAAGTTCTCTGCGATTGGCAGATTCAGCATTCTTGGTAACTAGTCTATAAATACATTAACAGAGGAAGATGACATATGCGATAGTTATCCATCGCAAGATAAAACTTCTTGCTCATTGCAAGATAATCTGTAGTAAGTTATCCATTGTAAAATAAAAGCTTTGACTCACAGATAGAACTAAGTTCTCACCGATAATGAAAATTTTATTGAGTTAGCCGTATAAGAGGGAATTTCCGTCATTCGTTGTTGAGGGGGTTAAGCCGATCGGGGAGAGAAGGGAGGCTCGGTGTTGTGACGGATGAAGAGGTATCAATAAAGGCGAAGACATAACAAACGGTTTTTGCTTGCTCCATTTGTCGTGGCTGCTGCTGCTGCTGCTGCTCTTGGTAGGGCAGATGACTGAGTCCCTTGAGAATGCGAAATTCGTAGAGTGACTTTTGAGTTGGGGATCGATTCTTACCCTTCTGACTCTGCAGGCTTTGTTAAAAAAAATCAGAGCGGAAATGAATGGGAGGAATTTCTTTATAAAATTTGAAATATTTATTTCTTCCCTTGAACGAACTTGAGCTGGCTTGTGTCATCATCCTGGTGGTACCAGTAGAAATGCTAAACTTCAGACATTGTTTATTGCATTGCTCATTCACTGAATTATTAGTACGAGCATCTAGGGCCGTGGGAGGAATTTTATAAGACAGTGCTAATCCCCCCCCCACTGCTCAAACTTCCTCGTCTTTAAGTTTCATCTGCTGTAACCCTTTAAACACGCCATACTATATTCGTCACTCCCATGAACGATAGAGTATACCTTTTTTTATCTATCAATGGACATATGAAGTATCAACTTGAAAGTTTTGATACACAATTTTACCACAGAAATTCTCACACCTCTCTTGGTCTTCCGGGCCCCGTTGCGATGCACTGGTTGCACCTTTTCCCTTTCACGGAGGCGCCTGCGTGCATGAGATAGACTGGAATGAGAATTAAGGATAGATGTGATATTTTGTTAAAATTGTTCAAGAAGAATCTACTTTCTCTTCCCACTAACATTGCTTTGAGAAGTACAAAATATCGTCACGGGATGATTTTCATACATTGAAAGAAAGCATGACCGGCCCTTTCATGAACCGAACCTAGACGCCAAGGTCCTAGGAGTGCATTCCAAACCGAAAAAAAGTTATTATAATATAACCAATGGCTTGCATTTTCCTTGAGCGAAAGAAAAAAATGATGAAAAATAGAGATTTGAGCTGCTTGGTTAAAACAGAAATGGATTTTAAAGGGCAAGATAAGCACCAAATTGTTTGTTACAAAAGCAAGAACAAACACGAAAAACAAACATCCTTTGATTCGGGGAATTGTTGAAGGACGTCGTCTTATTTCCGATAGGGTCATTTTTCTTTCTTTTTTTTTTTTTTTCGTATTTCGATTTTTTTAGTTAGAGAAGAAAAAAAACATGTTCACACACACGCACACACTCCCACGCACAGGCACGCACACATACACACACACACACACACACACACTGTCTACGTCTCTCTGTCTCTGTATCACTCTCTCTCTCTCTCTCTCTCTCTCTATATATATATATATATATATATATAAATACGAATTTGGTTTCTCTCTCTCTCTCTCTCTCTCTCTCTCTCTATATATATATATATATATATATATATATATATATATATATAGAGAGAGAGAGAGAGAGAGAGAGAGAGAGAAACCAAATTCGTTTTCACAAAGGAAATAACTTATCACATGTTTCATCGGTTATCAACTTAATCAGAATGCAAGTGAATACAAGTGTAGGAAATTCTCACAGGAGAGTTCTACCTATCAAGGTGGTTTTATGGGTGCATTTAAAATCCGGCCAACTTCTTTCATATCAGTCCTTCTGATGGGGTGTCATGTTTTAGTGTCAAATTACATGTCTGTGTTCTGGTCAGCAAAAGGGTTCGTGTCTGTGTGCCTTAGGTGTGGGAAATATGGTTTCCAGTGATGTGCTTATTTACCTGACTTCTATCTGGTGTGCAACCTTCTCGTTGATCGATAATTTGCGCTGCATAAGTATCAATTTCGCCAAATGAGGAGAGGTATTGAAGAAATCGTGTCTTCGTTCTACTGTATTGACTTCTGAGCTTAATGCGAATTCGATACACTTTCCTTCATTTCTATTGTGTTCTTTCTTCATCATTCAGGCATTTCTTAGATCGAAATTGTGACAAGTTGTTGTATTGATTTACAAGGGCATTCAAGTAGTCGTCTATCTTATCGCTCTTCGATGTTCGAACACTGAGCACAGGCACGTTGAAATACCACTATCTTTCGAAACGCATTGAAATAGACTGATGTATAGTCAGTGCTTTAGATTTCATGATTAAAAAGATCCATTTTGAAATATACGCTGCATCAAAAGTAATAACTTTAATTGTATATATGTATTTTTCTCTGTTTTTTAAAGATTAGTGTGTACAATACATAAAAAATATTGGCAACGCGTCGACCTATGAAACCACAATGGATTTGGTTGTTTTTAACCTGCAATTTGAAATTATCAATTACTTTTGTTGAAAGAACAGAGTAACTTCTCGTACTCTCTCTCTCTCTCTCTCTCTCTCTCTCTCTCTCTCTCTCTCTCTCTCTCTCTCTCTCTGAAAGAGTATTTTTTCAATAACCATAGAACAAAGCATTCATCCCCACTGAACAATCTTTAAATCAAATTCTTGTTTTTCAAGTCATTTGCTGTACAATAAACACTGAGCGGCGTAAAATAAGAGAGAAATATCAAACTAAACTAAATTGAATTATAATAAAAAGCGAATGATTTTATACAAAAAAAAAAGAAATACTGGAATAGATTTTTCCAGAGAAATATTTAATTCAGCAGATCAGTTTATGCAAGTTGAGAAACAGGAAATGATCTATCTCTTTCTTCTGCCTTCCTGAAGGAATACAACACATTATCTTTCTGAATATAGAGGCCAATTTCCGTTCAAGAAATCGATTTGGCACAAGAAACCGAGCATTCTCTTTTTTGTAATAATTCAACTTTATAGCCAATACTAACAACGTTTATTAAAGAAATTCGAATAAATATTGACACACTGTACATCGACAAAAGTATAGTAATAATCGGTCATTCAGAAATGTTGATATCAGGCTCGCAGACTATTCTCAACGATGATGAAGTTAGAAACAGGAATAATTGTCATATTGTGGGATCAAGAATTAGAGCGTTTTTGAATGACTAGTGTTTCTTTTAGTCATTGAATGGGTTCGAGGAACTAGGTATCCGGTAAGTCTGGATTTTCTAGCCAAGATTCGAATACTGCTTGTGCACTCTATGAGTCCTTGCGTGGATATATAGTCAGGCTAGACTGTCAATTTTTTTTAAAGATATTGAGCAAAAAGCTGAGGATTTGTGAAGATTATCAACAACAGACTCGAGGAGAACATAAGCAAAATCACCAGTATGATGATTCCCGTTCTTCCTATACTCTTGATTCACTTATTCCATCTCAAACGCTTTCTCAAAAGTTTAGAAGCCGATCATTTCTAGCCATTATCCACCTCTGTCAACGAATTTGAAGAGAGGTTAGTGTTTTCGGCCGTGTCTGTTCGCCTGTTGGTTTGTTAGTTTATTCGTTCGTTTATCTGTTCGTCAGTTGGTTCAACTGTCCACACTATATCTCCGAATATCTCCGGAAGTACTGAATGAATCTCAATTATTTTTTTTGGTGAAAGGTTGGGCAATGGGGTTAAGGAAGAGGTGGTACATTTTCGTTTTTTTTTTTTTCTTAATTACATTTATGCCTGTGCTCATGACTGTCCACTCGATATCTCAAAAAATTCTCCATGAATTTTTATGAAGTTCTGTGAAGGGTATAACAGAAAGCTACCTGAAAAGTTATTGAATTTTGGAGCTGATCCATACTCTATTATAAGTCCAAACCACTCAATATCGCCATACTTTCATGCTTATCCACACGATACTCCAAAAGTTCTCAATGAATTCTGATGATACTTTGTGGGAGGCTGGGCCATAGATAACGGAAGAACTGATTGAATTTTGGGGTGGATCCTTACACAACCAACCCCCTGACAATACATCATGATATTGCCAATTTTCCAGTTCGCAAGATATCCCCGAAAGTTCCAAATCAGTTTCAATCAGACTTTATAGTGGTGGTGGTGGTGGGGTACAATAGACAACGGAAGAAGTTTTTGGTGCGGATCCATGCACAATTACCTCCCTACGTCGTAAAATATATGTCCAAAGCAGATACTATCACTGAAATTCCATATCTCTGCGAAAGTATTAAATGAATTTCTATTTTGAAAGGCGAGAAATGAAGCGAGAGAGAGTCAGTAAGATTTTGTGGCGGATCAAGGGTTTTGTTTCTGATGGACAGATTTTTTTTCTATTAGATTTTTTAAAGGCTCATCACTGTCTGCATGATATCTCCAAAAGTTATCAATAAATTTCAATATTTTGTGGAACGATGGACAATAAGCTTGGAGAAGAGATCAAATATTGGATCGAAACTATTCAAAATTATCTCCCCTACGTCGTAGTAATATGTTGAATCCAAATAATATCGTCAAAAGTTATATTCGTTCACACGATATCTCCCAAAGTTCTCAATCAGTTCCCATGATATTCTATGGAAGGGCAGACAGTAGGTTACGAAAGATCTGATTGAATTTTGGGGCGGGTCTACAAAGAATTACTCTCCTGACAATGACTTCGGCGGAAGTGTTCACTCTCTGAGTGCTTTCTAGTTAATAGCTTGCTTTCTGCCCTGGAGTTCATACACCAGAAATCT
Source organism: Thysanoteuthis rhombus (assembly GCA_963457665.1). Lineage (NCBI taxonomy): Eukaryota > Metazoa > Mollusca > Cephalopoda > Oegopsida > Thysanoteuthidae > Thysanoteuthis > Thysanoteuthis major. The sequence continues at coordinate 39,707,956 of OY735213.1, forward strand.
TGTCAAAAGCTGTAGAGTGTACTTGTATCCATTAATCATTTACAGTCGTTTACACCGAATGAGATGGTAAAAAGATAATTAAATCTCATCAAATCATATCCGGAGGGTCTGGGACGAAGTATTGGTGAAGACTTAGTACAGTTTGGCAAAGTGCTTAAAAACTGATTTTATTTATAGTTTTGAGAAGGTTTTTGAGAAGGTTTAGAAACATTTCATGAGTTTCTGGTCGATAGAACTGACTTCTCGTTCTTGAAACGCCGTGTTAACATAAACAACAAGAAGGAAATTCAATCATCCGAGAAACTCTTTGAATGCTTAAAACTGATCTCGCTTCTCATGTTGTTGTTAAACGAGATCTTGCAGAGGTCACTGTTCGATAAAAGACAATTCTTTGGAATGTTGTTTGCCAAATGCAGAAATTGTCTTCAGCATATATTATACTTACGAACAGCCAGTGATGGAGACTGGGGTACGGTGTATACTTGCTTTTTGGTATTTTCTGTATGTCTCAAAACGGCTCCGAAATAATCCATTTTTTAAAAATTTCTGACTGGAGCTTACTGTGACCTGGACCCCCCAACTGCGCAGGCCCATTTCCTGATGTACCCCTCTGTGATCCCGAGCATAAATCATAGATATAATCTACTGTATACGTGGTTCTCGCATCCCATTTCCATTACTGCCAACTGCAGGGGGGATACTCCTTTTCAGAACTGTAAATGATTTTAAATATCTGGATGATTTTTCTGCTATATCATAATAGTGTGGGGTATGCATTTGTGCTCACCCCTATTCATATCATAATGTCCAATTTGTGAAAAAATGAACGAAGAGCACCATGGGTCAATACAGATTGAACGATTTCACTTTAATGAGCATTCAATATGAATTTCTGCGTTGAATAGTATCATCAACAAATTTTCTCAAGCTAAATGTAGAAAATGTAACTTTTAAATTATGGTTTTGTTATTTTTGACATTTGAAATTGATACCTTCGTGTGAATAAAACTATTACTGAAATGTCAGACATATTCGTCGTATTATTTCACTGTACGAGAAAAAAAAGTTAATTACTTTATAATGCAAGGAAAAAATTACCTTTCCACATTTATGTGTATCTTTTTTTAATTCATAACCTATTTATGACACATAATGACTTAATCCAACCCTGTATAAAGATCCCCTTCACCTTTCAAATCATGATTTTTCAGATCGTGTAATACCATTTTCTAGTAATGTCATAGCTTTATCAAATTATGAATAATACTCCTATTTCAGTCAGTTTAAAATTACGTCGTCAATATCAAATGTTTTTTGTTGAAAACATGAAACTAGTATATTCTTTAAAAGGTGGCAGCAAATTATTACGCACTAGCTTCTGTTCTTAGAGAACATATTGTATCAATATCTCATCTTACATATCAACATAAGATCTTATAATATGAAAAATGTGTCATGCTGATAATTATTCACTGTAATCATATAAAGGGTCTATACCATGTGATTGAGACTTTGAAGAGGTGACTCAGCGAGACAATAATAAGTATTTAATTAAGTAACCGTAATATATTTAGGAATCTTGATCTGAATTAAAAAGAATTAAAACTTAACTCTAAAACAAAGGGATAAATCAATTTTTCGTATTCATACAAGCAATGAAAAATGCATCAATGAAATCTATTAGTAACCTAAATGGATTGATTGATCAATTGAGAGAGAGAGGGGGGAGAGAGGGGGGAGAGGGAGAGAGAAAGAGAGCTATGAGCTGTTCTACACTAAATTAGGTATTCCTCTGAACAGTCGTCGCCTTTTCTGTTTTTAAAATGAAGGAAAATGGATTTCGTTCAACATTTTAAAAAAAGTATAAAAGATATCGCCATAAAAATCACAAAAAAAAAGAAATCTTGTAAGTAAAATTATTTCATTATGTTCCGTTAAGTCTTAACTATTCAAATTTAAAAATGAATCACAGATTTCCTGCACGTTTACCGAAAATAAGTCAACAGAATTAATGTTATTTAATCAGATTAGCTAAAGCTCTTAACCCACACTGTTCATCTCAAGTGATATTTATGATCTATTCGTCTATGATTTGTTAGTCTACATGTGATCTCTTAGTAGCCAAAACAATGCATTGTAGTCAGAGGTACTGAATTAAGTTACCCCTAAAATACAGTTGCTTAAAGAATGCAAAGGAAAATCTAGGTGATTTTTCTACTAAATCATAATAGTTTGGGGTTTCCATATGTGTTCACTCCTATTTACATTATTATGCCCAATTAGTTATGGGAAATAACTATTAAATGCTCGTTAGAGTGTAATCGCCATTATTCATTTATTTGTTTATTTGCACATGCGTGAGAACCTTGGTCCATTCTTGTCACATTAAGGGATGATATGGTTGACTGGTATTTACTGAGCGAAACGTTGCTGGGCACAGAGCTGAATCGGGTGCGGCGCCTTACGTAAATCTCCCAAGTGAGAAAGGGTAGCCTGTCTTGAAAGTCAGCATACGAAATATCGACATTTGGCAACGGTAGGAAATGTCATTCATGATACACGACAGAAAACCAATATTTCAGGGGAGGGGTCATCAGTACAGTAAGAAGTTTATTTTGTAATCATTTTGGGGAAAAGGGTTGATGTCAATATTTTCACATCAACTCAGGGCTTGCAACAACATCTCCAGTCTTCGAAAACCGAAAGTTTTTAGAAAAAGATAGGATCGAAACAGTTAGTTCTAGAAAGGTAATAAAAATAGACGAAAACAAATCATAAATAGTTTGTCCAATCAAAACAGTGCTGAAGACCATTTTCTGAGACTCTTTATGGTCTGAGTCTCTTTTCGACCATAAATACGAAAGCCTGTTAGGGTTCAATAAGTAGTTATACCACCAGTAGTGACTATGGAAGCTTCTTTACACGAACTTCTCAACACGAAAGTGACAATGGTCCCTGAGGTTAACAGACATTCTCATGCCATATGCACTCCCAGTACTTACACAACACCACTCACCCACAGCAAGGTGGCGATATGAATGTGTAGAACTTCAAGCTACGAAACTTTCGACTCACTATCTAACTAAATGAACATGACAATAAGCCAACTTTAATGCAAACTCATCCATTCAATGATGGAGTTATTTGCAATTGTACTCTACTTCATTAAAGCATGCTGTACAAGAATAAATCTTTGGTTATTGCTATTGCTACTTCTTAGTTCGTAATTTCATTTCTTTATTTCTACAATAGCTCAGTGTCACTAAATCAGGATTGCCATATCTGAACATCTAAAAAAAAAGAAGACGTTCCCAAAGACATCCTGCCTGCCCAACACACTATCTGACGCTATACAAGCTTGAAGCAATAAAAGTCGAATCTCATCATTTTTTATACCTCTATGCACAGTTGAAATTCTCTTTAGTCCAATATTCAGAAAAAAATGAAAGAAAAGAACTTTGGCTGGTATTTTCATACTCTCAGTCCATAAGACATTTATTTCACCAGGAAGTTCATCAGTTTTGTGAAAAATCTTTCGTCTTAGGCACCGCCACTTGCCAATTAATTTGATGATCAACAAGGAGAGACCAGAAGGGACTGAATGGTGAATGATAAAAGTTCGTTTTGTGTGATATTTATTATTTCATACCGCGTTCTTGGATTATATTTATATTAAAGCATTGTACAATTAATCATACTGTTATACAGCGTACAGGTAAGTATATATGAATGAATAGGCAGGTCAATGGATGTGAATAAGTAAGCTTGTTGGTGAGCAGGATGATGGATGGGCACCAGGGGCATGGTAAGGGTTCTCAGTGCCCGGGTGGGGGGGGGGCAAAGATGATTTTGGCACTCCCACCCTTAAAGTAAATCATAATGCTATTAATTTGAATTATTAAATTGTTAAATGTTATTTATATGTTCACCGTTTTCAACATTGAGTGAGCAAGTATGTGACACTTTACAATCAGAAGCACCTCCCCCAATGAAAATGAATCACAAATAACCTTTATTCATTCATTCTTTTAAATTACTATGAATTGAATCAAAATATCACTTGTTTTGTTTTATCTTATTTTTTAAAAGTCTTGTGAACTTTATTCCGAGCTAGAAAATCGAACTTGTGGCTTTTCTTCGTATTTCGTTTTTTAGGTAACTCAAGGTAATGCTACGTGACTTTCGTTCCATGATTTTCATTTCTACGACTTTCATACCGGGTTCCTTTATCTAAAAATACTGCAAACTCTGCTGGTATGCAAAAAAAAAAAAAAGAAAAGAAATTAAATCTATGCTCAATAATTGATAATTGAAAGATTTTTAAAAAAACTAATTTGAATATGTTAAAACTCTTCGTTCTCCATAATTACTTTTAAAACGTTGTTAATAAATAAAACTGAGTTTCAAAAATCGAGAAATGTAAAGTTTTACAAAAATGTTATGTTTGGGAGATTTAAAAAAAAAATTATCTCAATTTTTCAATAAGATACTGATATTCATTTAAAATGTACGGAGCATCGGAATGCAATAAATTGTCGGTCCTATTTTTGGTATTATTAACAAAGCAAATACTCAAAAGCAATTTCTTACCGACTAACTTAATGCTATTTCCTTGCATTTGGAACAAAATTAAAACTTCAAATTTATATTACTGCAATACGTATCAGAATTTTTGTTGGGAGTGTATTTCACAGTAAGCTCATAAGTCTATAAAGTATTCAAAGCATGAAAAACGTGTGTCATCTAATTATTTTATATTTTAAAAGTAAGATGAAACCTAAACAAAGCAATATGAAAAATGCATGAAGCAACTACAACAGTCTCTTTTGTGTAGGCGTTATTCTTGCTGGCGAGCAAAGTTAACCCTGACAATCTAATCTTGCCCATTGTAGAATGAAGGCATGACTTCGTGTCATTGAATCGGCTAACGGATCGTTTTGCAATTACCGTGGTTATTGGAAGCTGTAAGAATGTGGTACAGTATGGACAGGTTAGAACAATGGGAACACGTCGTTGGTGATCATGAATTTGAGTACGTTGTCGATGACCAGTATTTGAATTAGCAACGCTGCTAATGCTCTTTATTTCTTTGAATGAAAGAAGCTTTTGCACGATTTCAGTTTGACTTTGGGTGATGTGTGTGTCTCCTGAAAATTATGATTTGATAAAATTATCTGCTTTGTCAAAATGCTTTGGACCCGAAGCTCAAAAGTTGGAGCTACCTTTTTAAAATGCTGAAATCTTTTACCAGTGATATTCATAATAAAAGCTTTCATCTAATAATTCCGAAGAAAATTAGTTAATTTAATGATTATAAGATTGGATTTGGGAAAAAATATTAGTTACTTTTTACTGAAAATATAGTGAAAAATACATGTCTTCGCGGGAGGTGTGTATCTGTCTGTCAATACAATTCAAAAGAAAACTCGTAAATGAATAAGTACCGAAGATTTTTATTGGAATCTAATGATTAGGCCATGAAATCTGGGCGGGTTTTCGCCTTAAAGTATCCTCATGCAAATCATTACGTTACATCATTTTGTGCAGCGTAAACAACAATTCATACACATATCTGTGGATTTATTTTGTAGAAACAAACAATTCTTTTTACTAAAATTCTTTACAATCTTTTTTCTTATTAATGATGCAAAAATTACAAAGGAATTTGCTATCATTGGATTTAATATCCCAAACATAACGATAAAATTTGTTGAACATTTCGCATTACATAAGCATGTACAGACTATTTACTTTAAGTGTACGTAATTCGTATTGATTCGTATTGATTTTTAGTCAAATCCTAGGTTTTAAGGAATTATATTTCTTGAATACCTTTGTTTCCTGTAATGCAAAGGGAGTTGAAAAATATACTGAGACATTTTTACCTCTCTCAACAGATTTGAAAAGGGGTTAAATGTATTTGGTCGCGTCTGTTCGTCTGTCCACACGATATCCCCGAAAGTACAGAATGGATTCAATGAGATATATTTTTCCGTTTTTCTCCATGTATAAGGTCATGACTTCAGTACGATATCTCTAAAAGTTCTAAATCAATGTCTATTAAATTCTGTGGCGGGGTGAACAATACGCTATGGAAGAAATGATCAGATTTCGGAGAGGATCCATGAGCATTTATTCAGATAAATGTTTTATTTTTACAAATGAACAAATGAGAGAAAAATTGATTTTAAATGGGAATTTTTCTGGTTTGATACCAAAAAAATATTTCATGAAAACTTGTAAAATATTTTTAGAGCAATAAGTATGGTACACTGATTTCGTGATACGAAGTCAAAACAAAATCGATTTATGTATATTTTTATCGATGTTCAAAGTTTGAATGCATATACATACTTTTTCAAAAATTATTCATCGTAATAAAAGTGATCTTAATCTCCAGAAATGATTTATAGGAATAGAGTAAAGCGACTTCATTTTATCAAATTATGAAAATCTTCTGTGATTTCCATTTTTATGATAATTTGTCCGTTTAACTTCTGGTATTTACATCCTCAAGCAAAAGTGCTTTTAAATTGACTAATGCCTTACAAAAAAGCATAATAACTGTTCCATTAATTTCTATGTACTCTGTACATTCGAAGTAAGTGTCCTGTATGTGCTTCTATAATGCAGAATGGACAATATTTGAGACATTGTTATATTTAGGGTACAAGCTATGTGGTCACGCGTTTTGCACACAAAGGAAAATTAATGTGTGCTTAAAAAAAAATTCGAATTTTGTTGATAGCTTATTGATTTAGGCGGGGGGATTTTGGTTCACTAGGTCAAATTCGAAAGTGCGCACGTACTTTTGTCCAAGGAAAAAATCACAACATAAGATTTTTGCGCCCAATGACGGATAGAGGGACTGTGAATAAGGAATTGTGTCTTTTGTCTTTCGATGAGAAGCAGTTATTCTTCAGAATTTTTTAAGCGGGCAGACACCACAGTCTAACTCTTCTAGAATGTCGAAAGAAGACCTTTGTTCCAAAGGCAATGGCAAAAATTACACCAGTTTATTTCTATTTTATTGTTTCATCGGTCACTTTTCCAGTGACGGCCAGGTCGAGTAAAAGCCAGGTATCATTAATCGCAAATATGATCTGGTAACTAAAATTATAGAAGTTTTGTACGACAGACTGAAAGATAGAGGGGGAAATCTGAATCGCAACAAAAAGGCCGCAAAGAGGGCGGAGAGAAGGAGAAGCAGGGTCCTGTTCTCCCCATTCACCCCATTTTAACTGGGAAGTCCTACTGTCTCAGACACCTGACAGGTGACCCTAGGACTTGTTAACCTTGGCGACTGTCCTTGTTGCCAATATTTTGGCCAAACGAATTTTTACACCCCTTCACTCTTGCACTCGGGGACGATTACCTCTCTTCATCCCAACTTGCTATGCCACTGAGGGCAGATATATGGTAGAGCACTGGTCTTCTCGGTATTTTTTTCTACTTGTAACCCATTTTCCGACAATTTTTTTCAAGACCCCAGCTCAATCGATACTATCAAGACTGTGTATATATGATTGGTCCTTAGTCGTAACCTAGCTATAACCAAACGTAGAAGCAAATAAATACCAAAGGAAACTTTGTTAAAGACAATCTATTCATCTTGCCAAATTGCAAATTTCTAACTTTCTTTCTCTCAATAAGTTACTCAAACAACCTTTGCTAATTTCAGAAATTTGTCTGTGATTCAATTTGACAACGGGGTTTTTCTTAATTCGACTGGATATATTTTATAATGTCGTCCTCCTGAACATTTCTTCCTTTGGGACGTTAATGCGACCCCTAATTTGAGAAGCCAGGATACACAGTATAACCAGGGTGCAAAATAAAGTCTCGCCTAGGTGCACATGGATTCCTTTGGGCCTCTCCTGCTTCAGACTAAATCAAATGATTAACTATGAATGGTAAAATACATTCCTAGTCCTGTAGTGGAAACCGGTAGGGATATCATATCTGATGCACAAAAACTTTGTTATATGTTTCTAGGTTACTTAGACTGTCAGAAAATCAAATATACAATTTCTCATATGCTGTTTCACAGGGGATGCATTTAAAATAGAAGTAAATCCACAACCCAAAAATGTTTTTCATAATATATGGTCATGATATATATCAATGGAAATTTCATGCTGATTATTATTCCTTGAAAATCATGCTCTGTAAGTCAATTAAGAGATTTTAAATTAAGACTTTCGTTAATCTACCAAGGACAACGAATCTCCATGAGACCCTCAAAAGAGGAGGAATGAAGCGAAGAATTACTCTCGGATGGCAAGCCTTCGGCAGAACACGGTCAACTTTTAAAAACTAGACGATCCCAATAATCCTGAAAGAGGAGAATACAACCAATGCATTCTTCTGATAGATGCTTATGGAGCTGAAACATAGCACCTAACCAAGAGACAGACCTGCAAACTGTGTAGCATGCAGCATGCGTATGAGAGAATCATACTCAACCTTACATGGAGAGATCACAAGACAGCACAGTACATAAAGAAGAAAACGGGAGTTCGAGACATCATAGAAACTATTTAAAAACTAAAATGGCAATGGGAAGGCTATGTTGCAAGAATGAAAGACAGCTGATGGACATCACGTCTCACAACATGGACCCCCAGAGATCACATGTGAAACCAAGGACGACAGAACACAAGATGGAGAGATGAACTGGACAAATTCAGGAAATACTGGTTCCGCAAAGCCCATGATTGAGAATTGTGGCGAATCCTGGGGAAGGTCTTTGTCCAACTACGGACGTTAAGAGACTGATGATGATGATGATGATGATGATGATGACGACGATGATGACGACTTATTTCGAATCTTAAAAAAATTCATAGAATGCGTATCTGATTTTATTGCATGAAAATGTTCCCTTTTGTCACAGTTATTACATTGCAAAAATAGATCTTTAGAGACTGTGATAATTATACATGTTTTTGAGGTGTTACTTTAGTTTTTTTTGTATAAGCCAATGAGCTCATCATGGGGCTTTTGCGATATTCTCTGCAAACAATCATGTAAACGATGTATTCATAAATGAAACAATGTAAGCATGAGAATAATCACTTTCTGAATTCATAATAATTTGTATCAATGTAGTATTATATTCTCACAAAAAGGAATTAGAGCAAACCATGTCATCCTTAAAAGTTCCTGTTCAGTGAATGCATTTCCCACGGCAGCCGAGAAACTCTGCGCAAACTGTATCGTTTTTTTAATTTTTTTGCGCATTTTCAGTGCCATGAACATTTCGCTCTATACAAGTATATGACCACATTGTGTGAGAGAATCAATAAACTCTTGGATTTATCTGAGGGGAAAAAAGGCAACCTCTTCCTCAAACCAATCAAATTCACGACCAGATGGGTATTCTGGCGAACTATCAAGTGGCAATGCAAAAATTGTCCAGGAACGGACTGAGATTTGGTTGGAAGCTCCACGATTAATGATTGCTTGTCAGCATACTGTTCAAATCTCAATTCGTTGAATGTTTCTCTGTGCTGAATCAACTACCAAATCCTCTGTCTCTCAAAACTCTGTTAAACAATATTATAGCATATGCTGCAATGCTGCGTACTTTTGTTGGGACTTGTTTCAGTTTATAAGAAAATAATTAAGTATTAGCTTCAAGTACGAAACCCCTAAATCCTGCCACATATTCAATAAGCCACTTCCTTTAGCCACTGCTTTTAAACGCAGAAGTCCCCAGTAACCATCGCTCGTTCAGCCCCAGCTATCAGGGCGGTTACTTTCTCTCTCTTTATATATATATATATATATATATATATATATATATAATTCTCTCTAGGATCGGTCATTTCGCCTGTTCTCTCGACCGACGCTGACTTTACCGTTTTTATCACTGCTCGAAACCATGCTACTTTAATTGCAGAGATGCACCAGCTCCTAAATGTAATCTCTCTCTCTCTCTCTCTCTCTCTCTCTCTCTCTCTCTCTCTCTCTCTCTCCTAACACGTAAACATCTCTATTCCTCGTGAATGGCCTAGAAATATATATCCTACATAACAGCCACGAATATCTCTTATTTGATCAAGCTCACAACTGCAAGTGTATCTTTCGGTCATATGTATTTATAGGCTTCGAAGAGCGACCCATGAGCATACCTGACGATCAAATATCCTGTGGTCCTATCGCCTCAAAAACTCAAGAGGGTCTTAACTCTGAAAACTAGTTTCCAGCAGTTACTCTGGTCTGCGGAGTAGACAGCCTTATGGTAACAACTCTTTTCAGTATCACTGCCTCTTAAATACTCGGCAATTAGATACGTCACATCTATGTTTCTCTCCTAAAAAGCTACTAACTCATGCTTCATGTCTATTCTATCTAAGGTCCAGTCTGTTTCCTCAATTGCTTAGCAACCAAGCCTACTCTATCAAGGATCGTATTAATTTTTATATGTTTACATGTATTTTCTTCCATTATATATGCACCGTTTATAAACGTCTTATTGTCAACTCATTAAATGTACGTCCTTATGTGCCTGTCTAAACATTTGCATTTGTTTTCATTTCAATGATGAACTCTGTTTAATCTCCGTGTCCATATTCAAGCATGATGCGTAGAACTCTTGCTCCTAACATAGGAACTGTCATGGCTGCCATCATGTTTCCATTTTGAAAACGTTATGGCGACTTGTGACTCCCTTCTGTGTCAACATCTTCTCAGTGTCACAGATTTGGCGGTGCACTCGAACACGCAGGACAGACTCCTTTGTCTTTTTTGACTACATTTCACTGCTACTCTGGACATCATTGTTATGAATATACATCTTACTTGTTGGACATTAACACCAACACTTTGTTCCAATTTCACTTGTTACACCATATCCAGTCAGAATATGTACTTTCATTACTATAGAGCATAATTCATCTCCAAGCTGCATAGCAAGAGAGTGGATAGGTATGAACCTTACACTATCATCAGTACCAAATTGAATCCATAATTTAGTGAGTACTTGATTTCTAGGTGCTGGCATGTAATGAAGGAGCAAAGCAACAAAATTAGAATCGTTTGAAATCGTAACAAAGCGATTAAACTCATTCTGTGCTGCATGGGATATGTATGGAATCATTCTTGTATCAGCTTCCTCTAAACAAGACATTTGGAAAGCTTCGCACAAGATCTATTTCGATGCATTCTTTCATACTGCTGTCAGAGTCGACGTAATCACGTAGTGTGGCATTTATGATGTTAAGGTATTCAGGGGTTAGCTTTGAAGGTTAAGCGCAATCGGCTTCATTCAGGATTTGTGCAGACGAGAAATAGTTATAAGGAGGATGATGAACACAGGTGTTGGTCGGTAAGTCGCTGCATTCAAGTGTCTGACCTGTTCGACGCCTGTAACCGTAACGAGTCAAGGGCGATAATCCAGGAACGTTTGCTTCCCTTCATTTACATTTAATATCAATGTAGTATATTGTTGGACATGCGATATAGACATTAAACGTAGAACTTCCCCTACAATTTCTTGTGCAACTACGTTTTGTTCGAAATCCTTGCTCAGTTCCTGCAGCTCCAGCTTTATTGTGTCAGACGGATTTTTTGATCTGTCAATGAAGCGTTCTCTTCTGAAGCTTCCATTTCGCATTTCGGCGTTCTTCTCAAAGCTGGGAATTCTCTCCGTTTCCTATTGAATGAGAGAAACACCATGATAAAGTCGACAATGCCCAATGCAGATGCAGATTTCCCCGAGCGCTGACGAATTCAGCCATCTTGATGACTTGCGAGTTAAACACTGCACTGTAACCTCCCTGCAGTTCATGATGAAGATTGCATTCTCTATTGCCCACCTTTGATTTTACCAAGCTCCAAAAGGCATTGGTGGTGGCTTGTATTTCGTGATTGACAACCTTCCATCAAGAGACATAATTTATTTTATGTATTTGATCTATAATTCCACTAGCACTCTCTCTTGGTCGTTGAATGGTCTCCTCTAATTTCATATCTGCTGCAAAACATTGACAGAATCTGAGATTTATCTTACCACAAAATGACCTTACAAGAGTCCATTATAAATTGGCGGATGTCCATTTGGAAATCTTATCATATTTTCTTAGTATAGTGAACCATTTCTCAGTTAGTTAATGCTGTCACACTCTGAAAATATAGGGAGTAGGTGAACATGTCGATCCCCGTTACAGTAAGCAGCAATTAGATCTTTCGGGTACACTTTGTCACTCAGAAGTGTTCGTAAATACCTACGAAGTTCTGAATTCTTACAAACATTTTGACAAAACTCTTCCTATTCATAATTCAAGATTGATAAATTTTGAAAGCAAGCACCAATACGTGATTTTGAATGTTCTCGATCTTTCATCTTGAAAGTATGCATCAAACTTTCTGACAGTTTCAAGACCTGCTCGTAGTTGCTTTGCTCTCTTGACTCTCAGAATGCTTCGCATTTCATACTCTGTACAATCTCAGGAATAATGAGTAATCCACGTAGTGACCCGACATAGTGGGGTCTTCCCAAGACTGTTTCAACAGTCTTCAAACCAAATATATCTGTCTCTACTAATACACCTTGAAGACCATTCCCTTTCAAAAACTTTCCTATACAATGCTATACAACTTTAGCGAGATGAAAATCGCACAACATGGGTACAATATTCTTGAATTCTGATGGACAATATTATCTCTGCAACGATGCAGAAGACATTGTCATCACAAATGACTGAAAGGGGTGTTTGCCATAGCTGTTTCAGGACGGACAGGAAATTGTGCGATGCTGTGAGGCTTGAGTCTGATTTAATCTGGTAGAAAATTCAATAACTTTCTTCTGAGGATTTTCAATCAAGTTAACACATAAAATACTTATATTGCAGCTCAAATATCACGTTTGAATCATGACTATATTTTCATTATGAACAGAATCTAATCTGTTGACTTTCAGAACATGAATTTAGGATTCAAAATAGGTGTTAGGCTTATAATTAGCGGATTTATTCATGGCAAGCTTATTTTCGGGATTTTACGGTATTTTGTGTATTAGAGAAAGTTATAATTTAAAATCAATTAACTCTCGGTGCATTATTTTAGAAGAACAATAATTAGCATAGGATTTCCTTTCTATTGATATACAAAATGACAATGTACTATGAAAAACATTTGGGGGCTCGGAGATGGGGATTTACCTCTATTATAGATGTAGCCTCCACCCTCCAGTGGAGAGCGGCTAGCATAAGCGAAATTGCACCCTTGATTTTCTGAAAGTCTAAGTAACCTAGAAACTTGTCAAAAAGGTTCAATGCACCAACTTTGAAATAACCATGGGTTCCAACTACTGATCACTTCCACTTGAGGGGCCCCTCACATTTTGTGAGATTTGTTATTGTATGATGGTAAGTAGAAATGGAATAGGTGAACTAGAGACCCATCCAATTGGAAGCCGGGGGGGGGGGAGTTTATTATCGCTCCACCCGATCCATCATCTACACCCTTCGTTGCTGGATACCACAAAACCATTCTTTTCAGTCTCCACTCCTGATCCAAACACACGCTGTAATTAGTCCCGGTGTGATCCAGCTTTTTCCTCGTTGGATCTGATATATCAAACTAAAGGGTCACAGCGTAAACGTTTAAAATCCTGCAAAATTTATTCGATTAAAATAAGAAGGAATTACAATCATAGAATTGTAGGAAAGGAATAATAACATTTGACTATCAAAGAAACCAGTGTATGTCGCCAAAAGAGTGAATCGTGCTGGCAATTCACTATAACCCCTAATAATGATATTTTAAAAAAATTCTTTGTTCTTTAAAGACGTTGGTAGATCGAAGAAGTTGCCAGATTAAGTAAAGTTAATGCCCACAGGACCACGAAACAAGAGTTAAAGCATACAGGACCACAATTGTCAGTCGATGTAAGTCAAACTGGCATAAAAACAGAACAAAAACTTGAAAACAGAATTTAGGTAATGAAAGCTGAGCCGGAAGGTAATATTACATAAAGAACGCTACAGTGGATGGAAAAAAAACAAAATAAAACGTTATTCTCAACCGGAGTAAAGCTAAAACGAAAATTTAGAGACGGATAATGACAACTAAATCGGAAGAGAAAATTACGTGAAGACAGTAATAAGGTGGAGTCACAGTAAATGTTAACTGATTTTTTGTGAGCAAAAGGGGAAAATTGTTTTGTAAGAAAACATAGAAAACGGAAAGAATTTAATGTTTTTCTATCAGCCAAGAAAATGTACAATTGTTCGTGTAAAATTTCTTGGGACTTAGCTAGAATTCTTTTTTCATAAAATAGATCTAAAAAATAAGTTGAATAGTTCCACTTTTAGAGTAGGGTCTACTACTAATTTGCCCATACCATCAAAAAACATGGAGGTGCATTTAAAGAATTTTGCGATTATTCTGTACTTAAAAATATTTAAAAAAAAAAAAGTATGTTTCTCTGCATTTTCATGTTCATGTTCAACCAAAATAAAACCGAATTTTCAACGCATTTACAAAAAAAAAAATTTAATAATATGAATGAGTAAGGGGAGGCTATTCTGTAATTGACTATTCATAGTTACCTCCCTTGACATATTCCATGGACAAAAAATATTGACTATCACGTGGCGTTTCATAAAAGAAGATAATTAGAATTGTTTACGAAAGTATTAGCTTGAGTTAGCTGCATTGCATTAAAAGACGATAAACTAAATTGTCAAGAAAGAATGAGTAAAATTAAAACAGTGAAAACAATATCTATCAAAATAAAAATGAATAACACCTTGTTCTACGAATAATTTTCAAAAAAATCCGAAACTGATAAAGCTACCTCTCGTGAACAACAATGGCTGCCAGAGCGTGATAGATAACAACAAACTATTCTTTTTTGTAAAAACATTTATTTTTTGTAACTGCCAATGAAACCAATCAGCCATGTTTGGCTGTATCTGCAATTTTTTGAAGCGGCACAACCGCAAAATTATCTTCCTAGGAGTGTTTAGTAGTGGTAAGTTTGACACTAGCACTCTTCGCAAAATTGTTTCCATGTTCAGGAATTTTCAACATAAGGTTCATCAAGCAAATCGTCCTATTTTCCTTTCTTAGAAAATTTAAAAACCGTCAGTTTTAGACCACTGATATTTTGAGAAGTGTCAGGAAAAACAATGTATTACAAACACATTGTCTATACCCATGACACAGTGGAAACAATATGTTTGTTTGAATGTTTTTTTGACTTTTCCGATTATTATCGTATTCCTCTGGCCCGCTTCTAAAACCAGAGAAACTTTCATTCTTGCAATCAATTTTCCCAGCTTTTAACCCTCAAGACATTCCTTCCCACGTGAAGTTTGCCAGTTTTGAGGGAAACACTTTTTTTAAGTTTTAGGGGGAGGGTTCTATTTACTATGTAAATATAATGCTAAATGGACTCTTCCTCGTAGTCTGCTCACGGTTTTTTTTCTGGCTGAAGGACAAAAGTGCAGTATCTGTTCTTATCAATTTAATATCTGAAATGTTCCTGATGTTTGATGACTTGAACTACAGTTGTTGGATGAAGTTAAGAAAAAACAATTTATTTTAAGTCAAAGAAGAAACAAGTTAATGTCGAAAATCGTTAAATTTTAATTGATTTAATCGTTATAAAAACATACTTTCCCGATGCAGAATGAACGGGTCTTGCTTGATAGTATTATCTTTCTTTCTTGGAGACTTTTTTCGTTTTTTTAAAAAAAAATCAACTTTTTTTTCGTGGAGCGGAATAAGTGGGTGATCAATTCACAGCGTGCATAATTCAAAACTCGACATGAACTATGTGACCCTTTGCGAAACCCTATGTTCAGTTCTCGTAATGAATAGCATCTAAACGGGGCCCTCGCTTACTGCAGACATGGCTGCCTTTTTTTCTGAAGAAAGTTACGTTAGGATTTAGGGTTGTATAGTTATACAATTAAAATGGGAGCATAAAACTATTGTTTCCTTCAGGCTTTACTTAGCGTTAAAACGAAAGTAATTCCCAACTCCAGATCATTGATATGTTTTTAAGCCACTTCGAAGATGATATTAATTTTTGGTAGTTGCCACCTCTTCTTTTCGGGTAACTAACTTCTAATATGTCTGGCTATGTATTTATGTATGTAATATATGTGTTAATTGTACAAGCTACACCAATAAAGGTAGAGGCCTCTGTTTTTGCATGTGATCTCTGGGGATCCATACTGTGAGTTGTGATGCCCATCGGTTGTCTGCCATTCTTGCAACATGATCAGCCCATTGCCATTTGAGTTTTCTAATAGATTCAATGATGTCTCAGACTCCTGTTTTCTCCCTGATATATTGTGATCTCTCCATGTGAGGTTGAGCATGATTCTCAGTTTTCGGATATGTCTCTTGGTCAGATTCCATATTCCATGTTTCAGCTCCATAGGTGACTATCAGGAGGATGCATCAGTTGCATACTCTTCTTTTAAGGATTAATGGGATCTTCTTGTTTTTGAAGGTTGAGCTTGCTCTGCCGAATTTTCACCATCGTAGAGTCATTCTTTGCTTGATTTCTTCTTCTATTGTGGGTTTCATGGAGATTTGTTGTTACAGGTTGATGAAGTGGTTCACCTTCTCCACCTTTGCATCCTTGATCCTGATAGTTGTGTTATTATATCCAACATGTTTGTTACACATGATCTTTGTTTTGCTGAAGTTCATGTGTATACCAACTTTCTTGCTTTTTCTATTTAGTTTATCTAGCTTTAGTTGGAGGTTGTGTAGGTTTTCTGCGAAAACGGCAATGTTGTTTACAAATCTGAGGTTGCTCAGATATATGCCGTTTATTTTGATTCCTCTATTCTCCCAGTCTAGGTGTCAGAAGATCATCTCGAGGCAGGCTATGAAGAGTTTGGGTGAGCTGATATCACCTTATCTCACCCATTTTTGGAACTGGATGGGCTCTGAGTCTTTATGTAGCCCGATAAAGGAGCTGCTGTGACTGTATATATGTTGCAGAACTCTGACATATACAGAGTCTACACTTTGTAGAGTGATAGCCTTCATGACCATGGGAATTTCCTCAGTTGAAAGCTTTCTTGAATTCTATAAATGCTACTGTGGGTGGCATTTTGTATTCTGCTGCTTTTCCTTTCAGCTGATTTATTGAATGGAGATGGTCCATGGTGGAGTAGTTTCTCTTAAAGCCAGCTTGTTCCTGTGGCTGGTTTTCATCTTATGTTTTAGGGATCCGGTTGGTGATTATTTGTGAAAAATTTATAGATGCAGTTGAATAGGCTTATAGGCCTGTAGTTGTTGAGATCTTTGGCGTTTCCTTTTTTCGTGAAAAAACATATTGATTGTTGTGTTCCAGTCTTCCGTGACTTCACTTTGTTTTAGACTTAAGTTGAATAGAATTGCTAGTTTTTTAGTGATGATCTTACCAACTTTTTGTGACTAGATCGATTGTGATGTTATCTGGTCCAGGAGCTTTTCCTTTTTTTGTTTGTTTGATGGCTTGTTTTACCTCCCAAGGTGTAACTTTTGGGAAGTCCTCGAACTGATTGCTTGCATCTTGCGTATCCTGCTCGACGTTTTGTAGTTCATGTTTTGAAGTGTAGAGTTTTTGGTAGAATTCTTGAGCACGTTTGACAATCCTGTCTCTGTCTGTTGTCATGTCTCTGTTTTCCTTTGAGTATACCAGTCATTTGTTTTGTATGCGAGTTAATTGTTGGTTGTCAGTAGAGAATAGGTGGCAACTAACTCAAATTGATTTATATCTCAATTTTCGCATGATTGTCAAGTTTTAAGCACTTTTTTAATTAAAATTTTTCACTCCAACTTACATATTTTTAATGACTGTCTTTAGAAGTCTAATACAGATTAGGAGAAAATATTAAATGGATGTGGAAGATGATCTCACTCTTTCAAGTGTAATCATCAGAAATCTTTTCTGGAAACGGTTTTAATGTTCACTTGTTCTGTTGTTGATATGTTTCACTTAGTAAGCTTATAATCTAACATTAACCACTTTGGTGGAGTACCCAGTAAAAATCGAACTCAGTTGTAATATCATTCGAGACTAGCTTTGTGACACTAGGAGAGTTGAAAGAAATATATATGCTAAACATTAGACCTGTTCAACTTATACATTTAAGAATTCTGATGTTATTCATTCATTCAGGTCTGAGTTTTCTCAAGGGTTACAAGCGAGGACATAATAGACGGATTTGAGTTTTCTCATTTTCTAAGAAACCCAAGGAAGTTATATATCATTTTGAAGGTTATAAGATGTGTTTATTCCAAATATATTGGTCGTATGACTTTTTTATGTATTCAAAATGGCTGCAAAAATTGAAGCACACCTACATGCGCTCATGGTCTGAATGAGTTGATAAATCCACTCTGTTATCTAAAAATGAGTCATTAAACTATTTCACCAGAAGCAATCTATTATGAGTGAATGCTTTCAGTTGATTTTACTAAAGTTCCAGAGCCTAAACAATATTCAGTACGACTCACAAAGATCTAATAATGAAGTGATTGCATACCTACACATATTTTTTCTAATATTTTACAACATTATTTTAATAATGGAAAAAATCTAGCCACAAATTAGCCATTCAAAATGGCCAATTTTAAAATGGCGATGCCTGATGCATGAGTGCAAAGATTGCCAAATATTTGCTGTTATGCCCATACAAAATATCTCTATGCTTTGACGGACTCTATATTTCAAATGAATGTAATGTACCCATGTAATGATTTGATATTCTTATGAAGAAGTTTGCATTTTTCATAACCTTGATTTCGTATTAATTAAGACATTTGCTCATTGGTTTTGTTGAGTAATTTCCCTTATTTTATTTATTCATTTTTATTTACAGGTGCAGTCTTGGGTTATAAATATTTTCAAGCAAAGATAGCTGAAATCCAGGAAAAAGAAGCTGAAGCCAGCATTGCCTTTGCTCGGTAAATATTGTGTGTTCAAGATTTTGGACATTTTAGATATGAAATGCTCAAATTCTAAATTAGTATGTGCAGCATTTTATAAGCTCATATAAAATCACGTTTCACATTTAACAATTATTTTGTGACAAGAGGACATTCTTCAAAATCTATCTCATAAAATTAGTGAATCCTTTTGTCAATACCACAAAAATAAATTTTTTGAATCTGTAAAATATGTCTGATATTTTTTATTGTTATTGTAATGCATTTGTACTTTGAACATACTGTTGTGTTATGATGTAAGCACAAAATTGCTTCCTTTTTTTCTCTTTTTATGTAAACAGTTCAATAGCTCTGTGGTTAGAGCTGTTGGCTGATGAAGCGGTGACCATTAATCTCTTACTGTTTGTTTTACATAGATAATGAATTAGATTACTTTTTTTTTTTATTTCTATTATTATATTATCATACCTCATCTCAAAAATTCAGAGATATGTTTTTTTTTTACTTCATTAAGCTGGAGTTGATAAGAAAAAATCTTGATGATAAATATGATAATTTGCAAGCATTTGCACTCTAGGTACTTTGCATTGTCAACACTATATCAAAGATAAAATTATTTTTTTCTCGCATGTTAGAACGAAAAACAAATCTTTCAATTTCTGCACATTCTTCTTGTGTTCATTTACTTCACTCCATCTTTTGTTCATGTGTTTACCTGCTTCCCAAATAATTCTTGAAAAATGTTTTGAAATTTTCTATCTTCAGAAAGCAACATCATTTTGACTGCAATCAGCGTACATGTAACCGCACAGGTGAGTACCTTAAATGTAACATGACTTCTGTAAAATGATTCTCTTTTTTCAAAAGGATATGTCACAATGTCACCTCCACCCATATATATATATATATATATATATATATATATATATATATATAGATAGATAGATATATAGATAGATAGTGTAACATCTCGTCTATTAACAATATAATTCTGTTAAGTTAGTAGTAATTCTGAGCTTTGAGAGATAACAGCATAGATGTACCCAGCTATACACCCTTGATAATGGTCTCTTCTGGTTTGGCAACATACTTAGATTCACCCTATGTATGAGCCATATTGGATTAGATGTAAAAAGATGCATGTTTGTTTATTAGCAAGAAGAGACCTTTAAATTTCTTATCTTACCATAACTGGATTTAGGTGCCTTGAAAACAGTACAGATGGATATTTACAATAGTGTCATTATTGATCAGCTTCATGCTGCCATTGCAGTTGATGGACAACTGTTTCCTGTTATCATCCTGCCTTTATATATACAACTAGAGTGTTGATTTTATGGGGTATTTTTCACCTTTTTTTCAGCGGTTATTCTTTGATAATCTGTTCATGTGTATAGGTGTTGTTGATCTGGGAGATTGTATTAGTCAAGTTAGTGCTAAATGGGTTCCGGATGGGTAGGATGATGGAAAGGGAATTTTTGTTGGGTATGATGTTGGCATTAGGTATGGGTGGAGTAATTGTTTATGTGATAGTGTTATGTTATAGGAAGATGGGATGAGTGATGTGTATATATGAATAATAATATATATATAAATATATCAGACTGCAATGATATATGATGTGTATTTATCTCTTGTCTGTAACACACAAATGGTACATAACCTATTTAATGGTAATATAGAAGAGTTGCTACCTTGCATAATTCTTTCTATTATCAATGTATGTAATGCATATATAATGCATTCTGTATCCATATATTTCATATGCTGTCATTTTTCATGTAACAGCTACACTAGTATATACATATGTATATATATATATATATATAGAGAGAGAGAGAGAGAGAGAGAGAAATTGAAAGGTTCTATTATTTCACGAGAAAGGTCCAATAAATTTAAGAGATTAGTAAAAAGTAAGGGAAAGCCACACAAGTTGGAGATTATTTGATAGTTAATAACTTGAATATAGAGGATTAGTGTTGTTGTATTTCTCTGCACACAGAAAAGATTTTCATCATCTGTTTTAATATATATATATATATATATATATATATATATATATATATATATATATATATAATGAGTAAAGATTTTCTTCAACAGTCCATTACAGATTGTACACTTTTTCAAGTGAAACAGAATGTACAAACTGTAATGAACCATTGGGAAAATCTCCACACATAACTGTTCTACTGATGGTACTGAGCACTTTTTGAACTAAGATCTATTTAATACTTTAATACATATACATTTGCTTGTTATATATTCTACTATTGTTCTCTTATATACCTTTATATGTATATATACACACCAACATGAATCCACTTTATGCCTTGGCTTACAGTTAGATGCTTACACAAGCTATCAGCCATTTTCCACAGAAGAAAAAGAAAAAGAAAAACAAGGTTCCTTGTAAAATCTGCATTGACCTTTGCTAGAACGCAAAATAAGAAAGCACATCTTCGTATGTGTTTTTTTAACGGCGAAAAATATTTTTACCTAAAGAAAATGATAAAATGCGACCCTAGAAATTTACAAGGATCAGTTACAATGTGGAAAATATATCCTATCTTCTCTATGTATCCTCATATGTATCTATATTTATATTATTGGAGGTCCTCAATGCAGAAATTAGTTAAAAGAACATATTAGTAGAGAGCTTTCTGATGTTGTTTGGTTTTTGATTTGTTTGGAATAATCATGTTGGCCTGATGATTATCAAAGAAATATCATTTTAATGAAGAAATACTTTTTTCTTTGCAGCACTTTCTATGCTTCCGAACCTGAGGGGAGCAATCTTGCGAATAGTCGATACAGAAAGTCTCACAGAACAACTGAAATCCAGGTAGGCTATTGATACATTTCTCTCGAAAGTTCATTGATCACTTCAAAAATGCTAATGTTTTATTGATTACCAAATCAGCTTCAGCTTATTAGAATCACCAAAAAAATATACAGTACATGATTTATGCATTAGTTTCTGCTATTCATTCTTTGCGATGTACTGGAATACTTCGGTTAGCACTCTAGATATGTTCCTGAAAAAAATGTAGCTCTGTTAGGGGTCCTGCAGTTGCCCCGTTTTCCTTAGTTGTTTATTCTATCTACGTTGTCTAGACCAAAAAATGTTCACTGTGTTATAACAGGAAATCATATCAAATATAGTTTCAGTATGATATAACGTAATTTATAATCATTCTCTCGGTTCATAAACATCCATTTCTTAATAACGCAATATAGCATAAGAGATAGTGCTTGCAATCATTTTAAAATATATGATGTCTTTGTTGAGCCTGAATGGAACGGATTAGTGCTGTGGATCTTATCTGATAGCTACTTTCCGGAGCAGAAATATCACTAGGTGCTGATATATATATATATATATATATATATATATATATATATATATATATATATATATATATATACTTACACTATAAATTATTGTGTGTGTGTTTATTTTCATTCAAATGGCATATTTACCAAAGTGAACAGTCCAAAGATATTCCAGAGACTTCCATGATGCTATCTTTTATCACTATTTATTTTGGAATTTTAACATTACGTTTATTACAAAAAATATTTGAGAAAGAGTGAATCAGTGTTAAGAGGTGTAGTGCTAAGCGTGTTATTACTATACATTCATCTTTTATCAGCCACTAAAAAAAAAAAATTTTAAAACATTTTTCAAGTAGATAATTTTTTATTCTTTTTTTCTAAGATTATTCCAAAATTGCTCTAACATTTTTGTTTTATATTTCTAGCTCAAAGAATAAACTTCAAATATGGGAAGAACTTAAATTATTGAGTAAGCACTTTGAATTTTATTGTGGTATTTTTCTGACTTCCAAAGGAATTATTAAATTGGGTAATTTGAATAAATTTAACAAGAATAAAGGTCTTGAAATTTCTTTGAGACCAATGTGATAAATACTTGTTCTTTTTTTGAAAATACTACTTGTGAAAGAAATCTACTTTCTTAAATTGTTGAAATAGCAATCTTGTTAAATATACTTTTAAGGTAATTATATTTGTTTAAAATCTATATTTCTATTCAATATTTTATTGATAACATTGCAAAATTCATATTACATACTCATTGATTCTTACAGTCATAAATACAGGCTTCTTTTGTTGAAATAATATTTTCAAAGAATCAGTATAAATTTGATAGGGTTATTTCTTAGATGTTCCTTTATGAATACATAACCAGAAAAAACAATTCTCCATGTATCCATATTTGAGTCATTTCTATCTTTGCTCTTCTTTTCTTATTGAAACATTAACATTCCTTCTTTCTTTAAGGTTTCACACGTACTATATGCAGTGTGTATGTATGTAGTATGCTGGTGCTGTTACTGAGAGTGCAGTTAAATATTGTAGGTGCCTATATTTACAAAGACAAATTTTCAATGAAAGTGAATGGGAAGGTAAGTCTCTCTCTCTTTCCTCTTTTTTTCTGTGTTGTTTTTATCATACCACAAACTGTGTTGTTGATTCAGTGAAAACAAGAAAAACTCTCTAGAATAGATATCATCATCATCAGCAGCAGCA
Organism: Thysanoteuthis rhombus; assembly: GCA_963457665.1. Classification (NCBI taxonomy): domain Eukaryota; kingdom Metazoa; phylum Mollusca; class Cephalopoda; order Oegopsida; family Thysanoteuthidae; genus Thysanoteuthis; species Thysanoteuthis major. The sequence continues at coordinate 39,731,419 of OY735213.1, forward strand.
GCAGTCTTTTAGCATCCATCATTGGACATAGATCTTCCTGCCAGTGATTCGCGTGTAATCTCTGGGGATCCCTGTTGTTATGTTAGTCGTGGTGTCCAATGGTCGTCTGCCATTCTCATGAATTGACTGGCATTCAGCTTATTAAGATTACCAGAAAAATCTATAGTACATGTTTTATGCATTCATTTTTACTAATCATTCTCTATGATGTTCAGTACTACTTGGGTTTTCTTATGGACTCAGTGATACCTCGGACTAGTGCTTTTCCTCTAATATACTGTGTTGTTTTCTGATTCCTCCATGATATATTGGGCATGGTTCTCTCTTGTGCACACTGCATTGTTTTCAGTTTAGGGTCAGACTTTGAAAAAAAAAAACCTTATAAAAGCCATTATAAAAAATTGTTTTTATATAAAGTGTATTCATCATGAGAAACCATATTATTCAGACAAAAATTACCTTTTATTATCCTTTCAAAATCTAATGCCCCATGTTATTTCAGGAGACATTATTTTGAGGGTTTTCTAATTTTAGTTTTTGAAATAATGCTCTGAAATCGTCATGTGTTGTTGCTGCAAACTAATCTCCAACAATAGTCTTGCAAAAATATAAAAACAAACCTGCCATGAGGAGATATGTGTCATTAAATTGTGCCATTAGAATCAATATTGAGAGTTTACTGTTGTAACTTGCAATATTAGCTGGAAATGGAAATGAAATGTTTACATTTTGTGCTTTTAATCTTATTTATTTCTTGGGCAGATTGTTGTGATCTCTGTGTTCGTCTACTTGAGAATCTTTAATCAAATTGTCTAAGACGAGTGACAAGGGAGAAAACCCTGTTCCTCTTTTGATGTGGCTTATGCAAAAGCACTTCCTTTATGAGGGATGTTTCTTATGCAAGAACAGCAGTTTGTACCCCTTTGAGAATTAAAATTTTTCTTGCACCGTGAAGCTAGAAAATTGAATTTAATGTCAAAACTTGCAAAGTTGATATCAAAAATTGTAAATACTGAACTGTTTCAATTCATCAGATATGAAAAATTAAAAGTCTGTTTTGAAATATTATGAATAAAACTACGACAGAAAGAACAGAAATTGTATACATCAGCAATAAAATGAAAAAAATTTGTTCGCCACCCTTGAGATTGCTTGTAAAAATTTCATTTCACATTTCTTCTACAAGATATTATCTAACAGTTTGAAGAAAATGAAAAAAAAACCCCAGAGAAATCCAGTGTTAACATGCTTATCTCAAAGCAACTTGATCTTCTTGCTCTTATTTAGACAATTGAATCTCTCTGTCCCATCCTTGATGCTGTCTACACATATCTTGTAGCTCAGTTGTTTAGAGCAGCAGGGCCTTAACCTGGTTTCCCTCTGGTATAGAGGGACGTGAGTTTATGTCTCACTGAGGTTTGAAAAGTTGCATGAAAACAACGGAAAAATTAAAATAAATGTAGTATAGTAGTCAAAAATGTAAAAAGACTTGGTTGTTTTTTTTACATTGAAATACAGTACACCATGATTAGTGCAGTTAATTAGTCCCCCTATTATGCATGTTGTTCAAGGTCTCATTATAATTGAAAGCATTTTTTCTTCAGCTTATACTTACATTAATTTCAACAGCAATACCTTATCCATACCACATCAAAACTTGCATTATTGAAAGTATTCTTGTATGTAGGTTTTATTTTCCAGAATATTTTAATAGAATTTCTAATGCATCATTGTTGATTTACTGCTTCTAATTTCTCTTTCTTTTTCTTTGATAGAGTTCTCATTTTACTAATCCCACTCAAAATATTCAAGGTAGATACCTGGCTGTGTTAGAACATCTTCTTGATCAAGGTAAAATTGACTTTTGATAATTAATTATCATATGTCTAAGATAAAGTTTCAGTCTAAACTTAACAGTTGAAAAATATGATACACTATTTGCACGATGGAAAAAAATATGCAGTACATGATTCCGGCTTTGAAAAAGTCTTGGATTTTGGAGTTTTCTAGAATAATTATTTAGTCACTTATATTTCAATTAATGTAGATAGAAAACTCTAGAACAGATGGTTTATTCCTTTTATATCTGTTCTGCCTGACAATTTTCTGAGTTTTTTTGTTCTAAGAATTATGATAGTTTTCCTGCAAACAGCAGCTTGAATTTGCTCCAAGTCTCTTGTAGAGCACTCTGAACTAAAGGTTATTGTCTGAGTGTCAAATATTTCATTTTAAGGTCGGGAACATTTTTTATTGTTTGTCTCAACCAATAATTCCATTCTTACCTTTATATATCAGAATAGAAAGAATCCTTCTTTATTTGTAACTCTCAGTCAGTTTTTAGCATTTGTTCTGTCAACTTTCAGTCTTATTTAGACATTTGAGGATGATTGTTTTTTTTATATAATCATTTCTTATATGATTAATATATATCTTTTATCTCCTCAGGCTTAAAGGACCTTGTTGAGTATGTACAGGAAGCAGTGCTTAAGGTTATTGGAAAGTAAGTAAGATGATTTGAATCATTTTTGATTATTTGTAATTTCACATAGTTTGTGCTCACTAAATCATATATATATATATATATATATATATATATATATATATATATATATATATATATATATATACATGTATAGTCATGTAAATTTTTCATCTTGTAATGCTGAAAAAGAACAGATATTTTACTTAATTTTTATAGATAGTTCCAAAGTATCCACATATGTATAGAATTAATCTATGGTTTTGTTTTGATATATCTTTATTATGTAGAAAATGCAGAGAAATGTATTTTGTAAAGAAAACATAGGATTGAATTGTTGTTTGACCTGAAAATAAAAGTTTTTGTTATATTTAAAATGTTTAACTCTCTTTACTTATGCTTACAAAAAGATAAGTCAAAAATTGGTTATTCTCAAAAATTGAATAAAACCAAGGAAAATCTGGTGCCATTTTCAAAAAGAGTGTTGGGAATATTATGTATTTGTAATGTTCAATTTAATAAATTTTCAACCAGAAAAAAAACATATCTTTAAAAAGGTTCTAGAAAATACTTGAAAACGATAATGTTATAATTCTAATTTTGCTCTTAGATATAAATTCTGGTTCAATCAAATGAAAAAACTTTTCTTTTAATGTTTGTTTATATCTGAGGTGGTACCAAACACCTTCATGATTTCATATGAATGGAATCTGTTTTGAACAAGTCAATAAAACTAATACTTATTTTCCTTGAGATGAATATGGTACTAGTATTTTTGTATCATAATACAATTGGATTACAATTTAGTGCTTGGGTCACAATTATGTTTCTCTGCAGGTTTGGGGAGTGTCTCAAGTATTTTAGATTACTTTTATTTCAATATTAAAACATTGGTTTTCAGTTGTTTTCTTTTCACATTCCTTTTTAGAATTTCTTTGAAAGAAAAGCTCAGTTCTGCAAAAGTTCTCAACATCATCCATCAGATCAGAATGGCTGTAGAATGTGATCCTGAGGCTGGAGCAACTGGAACAAGTTGCAAAAAACTTTGTACATTTATCCTTCCACCTGAAGAAAAACCAGACATAGTCAGTATCATACCCTTTTATACTTAGCATCATCTTTGCTTGTATAAACATGATTTTTAAGGACCATGCACACCATTCAATATATCTTTATTGGCATCCTATCCTAAATGTTCTTTTCTATTTTGGAGAGTTAAATATTCCAATTTGTAGAGCCTCATAAGTTATTGATTAACTTGAATCATATTTATGGTCTTGTTTTTCTATTCTGTTCAATTTTTTGATAATATCAGTGATAGTAAAGTCAGCTTGCTTACTCATAAGAAGTCTCATTACTGCCTTATACAAAAGTCTCTGAGAAAGTGTGCAACATGCAAAAGACCATCTCGAAAAATATATAATCAATAAAAATAACATTTTAAGACTTGGTGAGAGCAATGTTCCTTGAGTGAAGAAAACATTTCTAACTGACAATATTTGTTCTTGGTCTTTGAGTTGTCTGAATTTCTTGAAGTATTTTCATTACTCATTCTTCACCATTTTTTTATCATCTTATTGCTATTTCAATGGTCGCATAATGCAATGACCTGAACACTATGAAAGTTTGATATGAAGATATGAGAGCCAAATTGAATGGGCAATAGAGGTTTAGCAATTGCATTATGAGAAACAGGCCTCTTGAGATGGGCGTTCACATTGACCATGGTGTTTGTCTTCTGCTTGATTATCCCACATACAAATAAAATGGATGTCAAGTGTAATCTCCTTGTATACTAATATTAGGGATACAACCTGGAAAAAAGATTCAGAATTAGATAAGATTTGAATTTAGTTTTGGAAAAAACTGAAATTTCCAAAAATTGAAATTTAATTTCTCTTTCGTACAACTAGCTTTCATGAATGCATGTCACAACTAAATTTATTTTTTTATCTTTCAATTTCTGCAAATCTTTCATCTGTGGCAATTGTATTTCAAAACATTGAGTAAAATTTTCATGTTTTTATAACTCTCAGTTGATTAGAAATTACATGGAAGGAAAAGTAGTCAAAAATCAATAATGAAAATACTTCAGCTAAAAAGTTGAGACTACTCAAAGACTATTACAACTACTACTACTACAAGGATAAGATTATTTTAAACAATGTGGCATGAATAATTGGATGAAGAAAGTATATATATATATATACATACATACAAACATGTTGATGAAAATAACAATTGGAAAGTGAAGAGAAAAAACTCAGGAGATGGGTGTTACATCTCAAAATTTTTTATTTTTCTGTGGGTGTAGTTTGATGCATTTCGATGGGCACCAGCCATCTTTTTCAGTGATTTTTTTAATAGCAGTTCACAGAAAAATATTTGCTGTTTACATGTTTGATGCTGAAGAGAGAATGAGAGGATTCTCCTGCATCTAACATGTAAACGGCAAATTTTTTTGGTGAGCCGCTGGAAATATTTTTCTCTGAAAAAGATGTCTAGCCTCTGTTGAAATGCATTGAACTACACCCATGGAATGATAAAAAATTTCGAGATGTGACACCTATCTCTTGAGTTTTTCATTTCACCTTCCAATCGTCATTTTCATTTACATTCTGTCAGATCACTTCACATCCACAATGCAAACACATATATATATAAGTGTGTATGTATGTATATATATATATAACTTTTTTCGCCCTTAAGCCTCTATGGCCTGATCAGTATGGACAACGTCTGTGTCAGACAGGATCCAAAGATATAAGTTTAAATCTTATAGAAGGCTGCTACTTCAATTTTTTTTAATGTTATCCACTTGAACAGTTCTAGAATTGTGATAAAAAAGTAAAACTCATCCAAAATTAATCATATTTGTTCTTGTAATGTCTAGACTTTTGTTTCTCTCAATTTGATTATCTTTTCAAAAGACTTAATGATTTTTATATTTTCCTTTTATTGATACAGGATGTAGGTAGTAATTCATATGAAGATAAGCTGCTAGACAAAATGATGTCTGAGACTAGAGATGTTGTTGACAGGTAATTGTATTTTCCTCTTAAATATCTGCTTAGTCTCTCTTAATAACATTATACATTCATTAAATTTATTTTTGATTTCTATTTATTCTTATTATTGGATGAAGTATTGTTTTTTATTGGGGAAAAAAAATGCTAGATTTTACTTTTGTCAAAATCCAGTCAAAACTCAGAGTTGACTTTTTTTTTTCTCTACAATAAGAACAATCCTCAACAGATTTGGTGGAAGACTTCCCTACCGAGATTTGAAATCATAACTAACTTATTGATAGCCGTATCTCTAACCACAGAGCTAAATTGACAAGTCTTACTTATCTACAAAAATAAAAGTTGCAGTAATCATCTTCAGTTGGATTAGAAATTGGAGTGGAGTTTGACTCTGCAGCAGACAAGCTTGTTATTTCTATAGAGCTGTCTGGTTTTTCTTTTTTGGTAAAGGTAATAAAAATTCATTTTTTTTCCCCCAATATCATTTTGAATACTTTTGAAAAATCATGTTTTGTCATTTTCTGATGCATTATATATTACTTATATTTCCAGTGATGACTTCCATACCGTCTTCTGCTCTAGCCTCGATCTCAGTTTCCAACATTTGATGGATAGACTTGCAGAAAACTTTACTTCTACTCAAACATTCCGACCTGATAGAGCAAACTTGAGGTGAGATTCGCTTTCAAAATGCAATTCCCTTTCTCAATAGCAGAACCAAATTTTTATTTCTCTTTCAGCTATACACATAGAAGTTATTTGTATTTCATTCTTTATAACTTTTGATGCTAACAAATCTTGTATAAAAGCCAGGTATTCATAGTAGGACAGAAAGCAAAAATATTGGCAGTTCTGATTTTTCATGAATAAAAGTGATCTCTTTCTTGTATTAAAAAAAAATTTTGTTTGAGGCATGCATTTTTCATCCACCTGTGAATAATCCCATCATTTTTGATGGGTACTATGCTAGGGCTATAATAGTTCATTTGAATCTCAACATCTTCATAGGATCATTGTATTAAATAACAATGTGAACAATACTTATAGAAAGCACATGACTTTTGGCTTCAGTCATACCCATTGTTTGATGAGATTGATTTATGAGGAATTTGATATTAGAAATGGTCAACCGAAACTGTCGGCATAGGTTTCTTCATTTTTCAAGTTGGTCTGGCTGACTGGCTTTGTATGTGTGTATGGTGCATAAAGGCAAAACTCAAACATTTACTCCATATTATAAGAAGAAAAAAAATTTTTTTTTTTCTTTTTTGGAATTCTTCCCCCTAATCGGTTTTTAGTGGGGGTTCAATTTGTAATGTAAGTGTATGCTTAATTGATCCTTCAATTTGTGTCCAGCCACCTTCATGCTTGCTTTTTAAAAAAAATTCAAACATTGCCCAACGAAAGGCAAGAGGAATGACATTCATTGATCATCCATTTTTCCCTATTTTTTAATTGATCACCCCCAACAAAGCATGCTGCCAAAAGATGTTGGTCATGTTTCTATCAAGGGACTAACCAAACCTGTCTTTTTGTTATTTTGAAAGAGGTCAACCTGTGAGCTAAACCAAAAGAGAATAAGCAGTTCACCAATTGGCTACTTGTCATTTGAAAGAAAGTCTTGTGTATTTCATTGGTAGCTTCTACCTCAGTGTTTACTGTTGATATAATGTGTTGTTTGTTTACTTAGCATTAAACCTTATCAACAATTTACATACATTTCCTCTCTATCTGTACTAAGACTGGAACCTTCTGTATGTGCTGCTATCACATTGAAACTACAAGCCCCATTGTTCTTAAGGATTCGCAAGACATCTACTCTGTCCTAGACTATGTGAAGTTGACCTCAGAGATCAGTCAAGGTTACCCGAGATCATTTCTAGCTACTTGTGTCACTTAGCAAAACTAAAACTACTCAGTTCATTGACGTAGAATCATTCTATCTTATTGTCGCTTTTAATCGCAAGAACTCTCGGCTGATACACTCGTTCAACCACTGAAGCAATTAGTGTGAAATCAGAAATAAAGAAAGTAGCTTTTGATGAAATGTGGGATTGTATCCTGCACCTCAGAAGTCAGTTTTTCATTGATATCATCTTGACCACTTTGGCTACAAAAGCTTCAATTATTCAGCCGAGTATAATCTATGGTTATTCTGACACTTCCGCTTGGATTCTCTGTGCCATTTTTGTTTTACTACTTAGTATAATGATGGCAAACCTTTTTAGCACAGTGTTGAAATCCAAGTTTTCTGACTAATCCTCCTAGAGTGTCATTTACTAAGTATATATGTATTAGGTAAATGCTTATAGATGAGTGAACTATCTTTCTAATATGTTTATAAGACTAGGAATTTAATATGATTTATCTTAAAATTTCAAAATGAACTTATAAAACTAGAATATCAAAATGGAATTTTATAATTTTTTTTTCCTGAAGTTCACTGTGTCACCTAAAAACCTGCATTGCGTCACCACTGACATGCTTGTCAGAGGTTCGCCATCAGTGACTTAGTTACAGTAGAATTTAAAAAAATATTTTTTAGATGATGTGTGGAATGTTAGTTCAAGTCTAATTGGAAACTATTGCTTGATTTTGTGCTTTTTGTTTGAGGTTTCTAAGTGTGTGTGTTGACCCAAAGTGTGTGTTGACCCAAAGTGTGTGTGTTGCCCCAAAGTGTGTATGTTGACCCAAAATGTGTGTGTTGCCCCAAAGTGTGTGTGTTGCCCCAAAGTGTGTGTGTTGACCCAAAGTGTGTGTGTTGACCCAAAGTGTGTGTGTGTTGCCCCAAAGTGTGTGTGTTGACCCAAAGTGTGTGCGTTGACCCAAAGTGTGTGCGTTGACCCAAAGTGTCGTGATGAAAAGTGACGAGATGGAATAAAACTTGTATTAAAATGATGAGAGTAGAAATACTTCAACTAAAAAAAAACAACAAACAAATCATTCAAGTTTCATTGAAGTTTATTAATAACAGTAAAAAAAATATTGATTTAATGCTTATAGCAGTTGGCTATCACAGGTTTTATGTGTATACAGATAATAGCTGTGAGGAGAACATTTTTTACTTGGAGGAGGTCAAGTAGTTCATTTAGTCTTCATTAAAGATTCAGATATAAGACTCATGGATGCTAATCTAAAGCTTTAGCAATGGGTTATATACCTGTCGAAAATTTCAGTTCTGTAATTTAAACCTAACATTGTGCAAAAATGTAACTCTTTTCTATTCATGTAATTCTTCTCTTCTGTTTTAGTGAACCTGAAATAGCCATGGCCAAGTTTATTCCCATTATCAACAAATTGACATTTCGTCTTTGTTCAGATCCACCCAATTCTTTCTTCCAGGTAAACCGATGTCTTTCATTTTACACACAAATCACCAACCATTAGGGAACAGTTTAACCAACTTGTGCACATAGTTAACTTTTTATTTGTACTTTGATAAAGTCCAAATTTTCTCTGAATTCCTTTCAAAATTAGAATAAGTACTATTCATCTTTTATTGGTTGATTTCAAAAACAAAGTAGTTGAATTTTAGTAAACAGAGAAATAACATTTTTTTAATGAGTTTTATTTCCTTAGATTCTGGTTACATAAGATACCTCTCACCCAGCATGTTGGATTTTAACTTATAGGCTATTATTCCCTCTAAAGTTATTCAATCTAAACCCTTTGAATGCATGAGCTCAATATTTTGGGCTGAAAGCTCCCTTACTATACAGCATAAGCCCCTATATCTATCAAGAATCTGATGGGTACAGTTCAAAAGCTGAAGTAGATCTAGATAGAGATCAATTTCTCTCAAATTCAATTGCATGAATATTGTTGGTTAAGTCCATCTTAAAATCAAATTCTTCTCCGTCTAGTTTTTCTTGGGGTGAATTAAATGACTTGATATCGTGGTTATTTAATAAGCTTTGCTTGCTTAGTTTTGGCACAGAGCCTCATCCATGGGATTATGACGAGGCAGTGGCGCCTGAAGCCTTTATCTTGTAACCGATTAAAAATAACTTTCAATGTGGACTATGGGAAGTAACTCTTTTTGTCGATATAATTACTTCCCTTTAATCACTTCACGGAATTTTATACAAAAGATTATTTCAATCAAAAATTAAGTCGAGTAAACACGTTACAAATTTAAAAAATGAAATATGGCCATGGTGAATTAATATGGTGGTTATCATTTAAAGCAGGAACTTAATTAAAAATATAAATGTGATTTTAGTCTTAGTTCAATATTCAAAGTGTTGATAGATTGAATGAACAGTGTATTTTATGTGTTAATACTGCTTATGAAGTTTATTGTTATTGCAATTAGTAGGAATTGAGCTGATGAAATCTTTCATCTTCCCATTAATAATTCTGAAAGTTCTTCATTTTTTCAACATGCTTTTTTATAAAGAAATTATAAAAAGCAAAGCTTACAAGTTCCTATTTAATTTAGAGCCCTTAAAACTCTGTCAACTCTCATCCACCATCTTGCTTCTATGTGTTTGTGCCATGGCTACTAAATATCTCTCAAGTGAGATGAAATACCCAAGAGGTTAATAATGCCTTTAAATGAAATGAACGGTTGATCCAAAATGAAAAAGTCACTAACTCACTTCAACATTTCCGTAGATACACATTTCAATTCATTTTCCTAAATAAACATTTGACTCTTCGAGACTGAAATGTTTTTTTCTTTGGCCTAGAAGTTACATTCATTTTCATTCTATACTTTCATGTCCATCAGTGTTGTTGATGTGAAAAACAAAACTTTTTGTTCAAGTCATTTTGATTCTCTTATAATTTTATTTCATTTGTGGCGTATGTTTGTTTAAAATTATAAAGCTTCCAAATAGAATTTTTATTCTGCCAATTCATCATTTTATCGATATTCATTCAAAACAGCCATTTTACTGCTTATATTAATTTATCAATTTTCATGTTTATGTCAATGTACATTCTTGATATAATTATGTTATAATTAAGTAAATCCAAGTAATCCTGTGGTTTTCTTCTCTAACATAGACTGATTATAATGAATCTACCTACATTTTTTTGTCAGAGAAGATAACTATTGAATGCTAAATGTGGTCTCCCTTATTTCTTTATCCTTTTGCAAATGCATAAAAAATCCAGGTTCATTCTGGTTAAACAGAAACAAGAAAATGCAAAGAAACAATGTTTTTTTATATTTTCCTAGTACAATGCAATAGTAAAATCATTTCAATACTGCTGTCATTTTTCTGTAGCATGTGGGTGAACTATTTTGAATATAATTTTGAAAATTGATTCATCTTTCAGGAATTACTTTTGATGGAACCAATGAAGGATCTAGCTGCTAATGTCTACGAGGCATTCACTCAAGAGACGGAACCATCACCACAAACAGAAACCGGTTTCTTTTTATCAAATTTGTTCAATAATTCTTCATCCTGCCAGGGTATTAGTTAGGAAAGGGCTGCATGAACTCTTACAGATTCTTTGCTTTATAAAGAAAACTAATCCGAGATATTCCTGATTGCAAAAACTCGGGTTGCCAGATTTGGCCAGAGGGGGAAATAATCCAAGCTTTATCTTATAGACTTACCCAACAATTGCATTGGAATAGCAACAAATTTGATGCTATTCCAATGTCTGTGTTGGGTAAGTCTCTGAGATAAAGCTTGGATCATCTACCCTTCTGGCCAAATTTAGCAACCATGACAAAATCTTTACATTTTGTTCAACTCAGGTCATCTCCCCTCCATAATGAGTTTTTCTTGATCAAAATGTAAAACAAATGACTTGAGTCCATTTCTGTTGGTCTGGGAAAGTTCTTGATCATTATGATACTCCATGATTTTCAGTTACAGTGAAATCTAAACCCTAACTCTCTTTCTTGTTTCAAATAAAAAGAATCGAGTATTATTTACAATGATCGTCTTGTTAGTTTTGTTTCTACGGTCAGACACGACAAATAAAAAACAAAAACGATGGTTATTCAATTCAATCCTCAGAATAAAACCTTTAGTTATGATTTTGCTTAATTTTATCTGGTAATTTTGTCAAAGTTTTTGTTTGAAAGATTACTTTCCTCTCTTGAAACTAAATTTCTTTTAACCTATTATTGCTTTTTTACCAATTGAAGTGAAATCTGAAATAACTTTCATTACATATCACTCTACATAAATATATGGCTGTGAAGAGAGTTCAAAGCTAAGATTATTATAAGATATGGAAAGAGGGATTGCTATTAAGTTTTCTAAAACTGTAAAATTATTACTCTAATTTTTCATGCCAATCTTACTGTATAGAATTTAGTAGGATTGTTGAATAATTGTTTATTTCATTTTGACTACATTTTATGTAAGGAGACAAAATTTATTTGAATAATGATTATATACAGTTTATATATGCAAACTAAATACTTATTTTTATGCTTTGCCTCTTGTTCAATTTTGGTCATCTTAGAGTGTGTGCTTAAAGGAAATTTAGATTGAAAACTATCAATGAATTTACTAAATGAATGTCAGAAAACATTGAGTTTAATTACCAGTATTTTTGATTATCTATTCTATCTTTTATATTATTTTTTTGATAGAATAAAAAGAAATTCCTCATCATGAAAATTCCTCTGGTATAATTCAAAAATGATTTTCTTGTAACATAAAATATTAACTTACAAATCAGTGAGAATGGAATAGAGGATTTTTAGGAACATGTCTGTACAGAAGAAAAAAACACAAAAACAATCTTCCATTTTAGCTACTATTTTTTTTATAAAAGTAAATTTCAAAGGTACCCAGTATGAGGATATATATTTTTAAGTCTTTAACCAAATCCAAATTTTATGATGTAAACACAGGGAAGCTAGAAATCCTAATTTGAAAACAAAATCTTTGTACAAAAGTGCCACATGCACCTGAAGAAGGCAGAAGAATGTATTGGCTGAAAATTTCAGTTAAAAACAACAATGTTGACAATAGTTTGAAAAATATATGGAGTAAGATAAAACTTGTTGAGTCTTGAGAAAAAATAATTTTATCCTCAAAATAAGAAATATGTTGAACAACAACTAAAATCATTTTATTATCTATTTTTATTATTATCAGATGTATTTTAATCTGTTGAATTAATAATAGTTGATTTGTGATAAAAACAACTATAAAATTGAAATGAAAGTAAATAGTAGTCAAAATTAATACAATAATCTGCTGAAATTGTTTATAGATTTTGAAGAAGCAATTGTGAATTGGAGTTGCTTGATTTTATTGCCAATAAAAGTATTTTCTCTCATTTGACTTTGATCTTGCCCCACCCAGTCCGCTTGACTCACTCCCCTGCTCAGCTGATTGTCCTTGGCTTCTTCTTTTGTTCTTGAAATCAGGAAAACCACACATTATAATTGTTCTCCTCGTTTCAAGATCATGGCAAATTGATTTTCTTCTATTTCTTATAAAAGAAACGAAACAAAACACAAAGACCCAATGTATTATAAAGTGTTGTGAAGAAAGAGAAAAGCTTCAAGCATATTTGCCCTCAACTAGAAAAGATAAAGAATTTCAAATAAAATGTGTCTTTATAGATTAAAGGTTTTATTTGAATTTTTTATATGAAATACAATCATTTTGGTTGTGATGATTATTGTTTTGCCTCAAGATCAGGAATGGTGCAAAGGTTCTTGGAAAGATTGAGCAAGGGTCTCTCATGCGCTCTAAGTGAGACTTTAAATTTGCAAACCCTGGTTGTATTCTAGCAACTATTATTTTTCAGTTTGGAGTGTGCCCTAGGCGACCACCTAGGTTTGCGTAATTGATGGGCTGGCCCTGCGCAAGATCTCTGCTTAATAAGATTTTTCTTAATGCCATTACTTACCTGTCCTTGGATTCGTATTGTGGCCTCAGAAAAGTAAAGTACCCCCAGTCTCAGGGTATCAGTGCCTCCCCATTGTACTTGAAAGGGAGGGCTGTGGAATGCCTTTATGATAATGTTCGCCGAGACAGGGCAATATTTGATCTTGTCCACACATCAAACCAACCAAATTTGTTCTCGTTGTGGGGTAAATAAATCTCAAGTCTCACTAAATATTTTTTTTAAAATTCTATTCATCTAACTCTGAACAAGTTGCAGCTTGATTTGATAATTTCAAAGACTAAAATTTCATCAAGGTCCTCTTCCCTCACAGGCCAGCGAGATTCCAGTCACCGTCACTTACTTTTCCACTTATAACACTGTTTCTTTTTCTCTTTCCTCTTTCCTGCATTCACGTAGCTGATTTTGTTGACAATAGAACAAGAAGCAGCAATATGAGTAGAAAATAGATGTGTTTGGGGTTAGAAGGACTTGGGCTGGTTAGGGAATACTGAACAGCTGTTACCAGATTTATCAATTCGTCCACGGTTATGTTGGCTGCTCTAGATCAAGTTCCTCCCAATATCTTCAGATCTTGAGGGAACATATGAAAATTGTTATATATTGAAAATATGTTGGGATGACTGAGTTGCTGTTGATATTTTTCTAAATTTAGTTTAGTCTGTGTTACACCCAGTGAAGACTGAATTTGCCGATTGGCAACGAGTGCTTTCTAAATCTGGGTGTTTTTTTAGATATGATTTAACATGGTTGCAAAAATTCTGCAGCCCATGAATGATAACTTCCTCTTTTCTATAGACTTGTAACAGTGTATGTTTGAATACCTATCTTCATGTTTTTGGCTATAACTTCCTTTGCCAAACAGATACAAACTGACAAGATATACTGTTAAAAAGCGGAAGAATTTCTATTTCCAATGATATGGCATGTTCTCTGTACAAATATTCAATTGTGTATGTATATATATATAAAGTGAATTTCATTGGCATGTGCAGGAATGAATATCTTCACATTCTGTATGCCATTTCTTTTGTACAACTGATACAAACTGACAAGATACACGATTGGAAAGCTGACAAAATCCTCATTTCAATAATATATCATGTCATCTGGACAAACATTAGGATTTCTGGCCCCAAACAACTTACAGGGGTCAAATTAATGGCCATCTTGGATTTTCAATAAGGATTTCTTGGGACTTTGATGTACCATTCTGTTGACTTCATAAAAAAGCATTGTGGAGAAAATAATTGTTTTGATTTTTTTCCAACTTTGGCCCCAAAATGAACTAGTTTGCCTGGACTAATTACCAAGGGATTTATGAGCCAAATGTGATACCCAGTGTGAGAAAACTTGGTTTGGTTCAAAGATCATGATTGCTCCAGCACTATAAAAAAACCTTTTACACACATCCAAAAGCACACAATAATTGTTGAGAAAGAGAACATTAAAAACTGACGAGCAATGAATTCTGGTCTGATTCCCATTGAAAATCTCTTCAGAGTGGGAATCTGCCATTAGGGAAACGAATCCTGCAAACATTTAAGGGCTTGAAACAAATTGCAACGGAAGAGTAGGATAAACTAATTGCCAATAGGTGCAAAAGGCTTATAGATAGCGACAGGAAATGTTTGTAGGCAGTCATCCGTGCTAAAGTATGTGCAACCAAGTATTAATTAAGGGTGCCTTTAAAACTGTTCAGGTCATATTTTCCTATTCCTTAGAAAATGCTACTTATGTAAATTGAAAAATAATGTTAATTTTGTCAAATTACTTTGAACATCCTGTTGGAATATTCTGTTGATACGAATTTGATAGATGTTGTACAGGTTACGCAAAAAGACTTATGTTGCTAATAATCTTAACCAGAACTATATGCGTGCAGATGGAACCTGGAGTGACGTATCACTGTAATTAAACTATCTTGCAACTTATAATCATTTGGATATTGTTACCTTTCCCGTTTCAAAATGGTCTCCGCTTCAGCATTTAGCATTTGGGGGGTTAGGGTTATTGTCGTCTGCTCCTTTGACTTTTAAATTCGTAATCAGCGTGTCACTCTTCATTGGAGCGGCTTCCATTTTTAAACGGGAAAGGTCACAATTGCAATCATTTTGATGTTCTTAGCACACCACTAAATTAGCAATTGATAACACAGCAGATGTCTTTATACATAACTTTTTGAAGATGTTGATATTTATTTCTTTATCGTGTACGAAACTCGAAGAGAAAATTGACCTCATAGGAAGCACAAAGTATACAGTAAACAGAAAACAAACTTCTCATATGAATAAGTCATAAAAAATATGTACTAAACATAGCTTAGTCGGGCACGAAGTAGTGAAAATCAAACTGTATATTGTACAATAAAGTGACACAAACTAGGTCACTATGTTTAACTAATTCCGAGCAATAGCTCGTGTTTATGGTCGACTTCACGACAGATGAGCTTGAAAAAACTTAACGATTACGATTTAAAACTAGGCACTTTTTGTGGCATCATAAAAAATGTTCATTAACGAACGATACGAAGGAATAAAAATTTGAAAATTTGTACAGGAATCTTCTTAAATAGCCAGTTTCGTTTCGCTAGGACCATTAGTTTATAATATACTGTAGAAGCGTAAACTATTTTGACTATTTAAAAGTGAAAATCATTAAAACATATTTAACTACAAAGGAGATATATCAGTCAATTACGAAACAAATGAAAGCAGAAAACTTGTCATTATCGCGATGGTAGTTTTGCCAACGAAAAAAAGTTTGCACCGTCCGTACAAAAATGGCAAGTTTACGCCCCTTCAATGTATAATATCCCAACCTCCCTGGTACAACCCTGGCAGACAAGAATAATCATGAAAAATCATCTGTTGAAGCAGAATAATGTTTGTATCATTTGGGGATGGAATTTGGAAAAAATATCGATAAACGAAGGCAGGTTAGAATTATTAGTAGCATTGATACTAGAAAAACAGACCAATGAAGAAAAAACTTAAAAAAAGACAAACAAACAAAAAACAAAACATGTCAACTCGGACATATCAGAAGGGTCTAGTGGAGCACTTACCGATTTTCAAATCTGTTGACAAAACGGTATGGCCAGGAGCACTGGTACACACACACACGAACGAACACACGCACATCTGAAAAGGTGAGAACCCTTCGCCACCTTTGGTGTCTACAGACGTTCAATTTGTTTTAAATCAACAGCACACTGTTTTGCATTTCTGAGAGAGAACTGGTCGAAGCAACGGAAAAAAAACATATCATGTCATAACGTATCAAGTTGGTCACGTTACCATTTAATTAAGTCTATTCAGAGGGATCTACTATAATGATACGCCAAGTGTATTTGTCTCCAGTCACGCCAAAAGATGCAACTCAATTATATCATCATTATGCATGTTACTACATGATGACGTGGTAAAAATAAAATTCATTTTCTGTTGATGTAGTAAAAATGCTGAATTTAGAGAATAATAAAAATAGGAAAAGTAATGAAAATAAAAACAGAAACTCGTCATCAAAGTCATTAATTGAACAACTGTAGCGTTAAAAAAATATCGAAGAATAAATATGGTCAGAATAAATTCTATTTATGACATCATTGACCTTTTCCACAGGAAAACATTTAAAATAGAGCAAAAGGAAACCATCTAGATTCTGGAGAATCTTAATGTTATCAATAGACTCGTCAAAATAAGGCCCCTAAAGGTTTACCCCCCCCCCCCCAAAAAAAAAAAACAACACAAAAGAAAGAAAAAAAAAATCTGAAAGGTCTACTGCAGCACTGATCCCAATTTTCAAGTCTTTTGACCAAACGGTATGGTCAGGAGCACTGGTACACACACACACACACACACACACACACACACACACACACACACACATATGAAAAGGTAAGTACCTTTCGTCACCTTTGGTGGCTACGGTCGTTCAATGAGTTTGAGATCAACAGAACACTACTCTCCAAGCTCATTACAATGCAAATCTCTTCTATTCACGTGTATGCAATGTACTGTCTAGCCATATATTCCATATATGCCGTCATTTTTTACGGCTCGGATAAACCATTTTCCTATGATAATACGCCAGGTGTATTCATATTTTCATTTTTTGTCGGTAAAACTTTTTATATTTTCATTTTTTTGTCTGTAAAAACGTCACTGGTGACGTATCATTTTTCTACGTCACCAGACATCACCGGTGAAGTAGTAGAAATGAAATTTCATATTACCTTTAAGTCGATTACATAAAACTCCATAATCATTCAACGGTGAATCGAATTCTTCAATCTAGGAGGCAAAAACATTCCTCAGAAATGAGAAACCGACAAATGTATCCACTTATGTATTCATTTTTCGTGTGTAACACTTTTCAATATTTTTACATGTATCATTGTAGAAATGGCAACCCTACCGGTCGCAGGTTCAATTCTTGCAGCAGCCCCATCTTTCTTTGATTGTTTGATCTATTTACGCTATCAAAGCTGAGTGGCTCATTCTCTGTAAAATAACGAGAGGTCGTCCCAAATAGTACAACACATTCATAAATATAAAGGGGAAAAAAAAGAAAAAAAAAGTTTGATTCTTGTAGGAGCCCCATTTTTTCTTTAATAGTTTAATCTATTTACGCTATCAAGGCTGAGTGACTCATTCTCCGTGAAACAACGAGAGATCGTCCCAAATTGTATAACGCATACATAAATATGAAGAAAAAAAAACGTGACTATAGGGTAATTCGCCCATCTCCACGCATTAGACTCATCCAAAATATTTTTATATCTTTACTGTATTTTACCTTTAGATTTTTTTAGTATTCAGGAAGTATTGAACATAAACAAGGAAATGCCGCACAGCATAATGTTTTTGATATTCTATAAGCACAATGAAAATGTTTAATTAACTAAATATTTTCATCACTTTTGACGGCAAAAGTAAACTAGTTTATAATTGAGCATGGAACTGCGTTTAAAATGAAAAAAATGAGATGCAATGAACGGAATATTTGAGCCTTGGAACATTAACTGATTTCAGCATGATAGAAACTCAGAAGGGAAAATGATGTTGATGATCAACACTAATATAAAATTGAAAGCAAGATTATTGAAACATTTATTCTCAAGAAAATAAAAACAAAGAAAATGAATGAATATTGAAACAATTTGGAAATTAAACCAAACATATTTAACGGAAATATAAATAAAAACCTCCATCGGGTATAGCTGGAGATTTAGGGGCACGATGGAACTTGATTCCTTGAGGGGCTCTTCCAACATTTAATAAGATTTGTTTTTGTATAGTGTTTGCAGAAATGCTGGAGGTGAACGACTATTCATAAACTGCTTTGGGCTCCCTTCATGGAATCCCCGTCGGAGGCGATTTTTAATCACCCACCTCCCTCCTCAGCTACACCCCTGAATCCATGATTAATAAAAAAAAAAAATTGCGCTACAAAAATTCACCGTTGATGTCAGAACTTTCAAAATATCTTAAGCATCTTCATAATACGAAGGTTAGATTTCAAAATTCGATGAAGGCCTTTACACAAATACCTCACCCAGATTTGAGCACCAATTTAATTTGGTAGTCACAAAGCTTGTTCATCAATTTGACGTTTTTTTTTTTCGGTGTTTCCATTCACCACGGTATTAAAGATCTACCTGATTTATGAGAAGATTAATCAAATGACAAGCACATACGTTCATTTCACACTCACTGACGATCAATATTGAATTTCACTGACGATCGACGAGAAGCCCTATAACTGATAAGAGAACTGTCCGTTCAAAACGTGTCGAGAGGATTCAAGCTGTTGTCAAGATGACATTTATGTGGCTAACCTGTAGACGATGTGGAGCTGGCATAATTGTCCTGGTAATCAATTATGCCCGAAATCGAGGAAGCAGAATGAGGAGATGGCATTCGTAAATTGATTGCTCTTAGTAGCCACAGATAACCCTGAAATGTGGCTGAGGTTATGCAAGTCGACCGATGTCTTGATAGACAAGCATTTATTTCGATTAATTTGCCGCCAATAAGCCTACTCTGCCTAATTGTTAATCTTCCATTGATGATATCCTTAAATGTTTGTACGCACACTATAAAGATTCAAAAGGAAAAATCTTTATCCGAAGAAATGCTATGATAAAGGTTATGATTAAAATGATTTCTAGTGTCATGAAAGAAGGATTACCTCAGCAAATATCGGAACAGAGAACCGAAGGGGAATATTCCCGTGCGGATGTTGGTGCTCTTCTGGTTCAGGAAAACAGATTCAGGCTTAAATTTGAGCCTCGGTTAAGCACCAAGCTCCTCATACACTACTGAAACAATGTTGATCACGAAAAGCAAAATTTGGTTCTGTGCCCCGGGCTTTGTTGCCGGCTACTCTTTCTCTCTCTGTTCTGAAGGACTCGGGATAAGCTCGTTCTCTCCCCTCTCTCTCTCTCTCTGTCTCTCTCTGTCTCTCTCTCTCTCTCTCTCTCTCTTTCTCTCTTTAGTTGGGATTGTTTATACAGTTTTTACACACTCTCACTTTTAACACACTCGTCATCACATATGAAAAGTAATCAATTCTTCTTTCATCTCAAGGAACACAACCTATCTAAGTTAAGCACTCTTACCGTAGTTAGGTCGGACTTCTAAAGATAACTTTTTAGTGGCTACAACTTAGATGACCAAACTGACGGACATTCTATAATCTCTCTCTCGCATTTACTTAGTGACACTCCTTTCCCTTCATTCTTCCTTTCTCCACATCCTTATCCCGGTAGATCCCTCCAACATATCCGTGTCGGCAGAAACTCCAGTCCTCATTTATTTTAATTCACACCTGAAATAAAACTTATCACTTTTGTTAACCTATTCGTTTGTTCTTAATTCCGCGTTTGTTGTCTAACTAACTGTATACTAACCTTGCTTTTGTGCTCAAGCAGTGAACACGCTATTCACCAAAATTTATCTTCTTAGATCAATTCTGGCAATTTATTATTTTGGGGGCTAATTTGATTAGCAGCCCTAAACTACAGTAAATCCACGTATGATGCTAGCTATCTATTTTAAATATATAGAATAAATGAATATAAAGAAAAGAGGAGAGAGTTTAAGCAATTTATGTTATCTTAGATCATCATATCCTCTCTCCAAATAAGAACACCAAACAGTGGTTCAAGTTGACTACGCGTCAATCATCAAATATTATATCTGTGACGCGAATTGACCAATCATTGGAAATACAAAATCGATTAAACTTCTATTATACAGTCTTTGGGACTAGCACCCTTATTAGAATCAGTCTTTGGGACTAGCATTCGGTTTGGAACAGTCTTTGGGACAAGCATTCGGTTTGGAACAGTCTTTGGGACTATCATCCGTATTAGAAACAGTCTTTGGAATTAGCACCCGTATTAGAAACAGTCTTGTGGATTAGCATCTGTATTAAAAACTTGCACCCCAAAATGTCACCCAAACTGTCAATATAGGTTTAATCAATTTTTAACTGGCCCAACTGGCTGACTTATTATGTATGTATCACAAGTACAGGCCTCACCAATGGAGCTAAAGGGATAAAAAAAATAAACATTTACTCCTTATTATATCTAGAAAAAACAGTTTTTTTTTGTTTTTTGAATCTCCAACACGATAATCGGTTTTTTGATTGGGGCTCAGTTTGCAATTGAAGTATATGCTAAACCGATCCCACAATTTGTGTCTGGCAAAATGCACGCTTGTTTTTTTGAAAATTTGGATTTTGTTTGTAGTTATCACTGCCCATCAAAAGGCGAGAGAGGTAACTTATTCGATGATCACCCGTTTTCCAATCTTTTTAATTGATCATCCCCAACACAGCATGTTACCAAAAGACGTTGGTCACATGACGGTTTCTATTGACTGACTAACCAGACCTGCCTCCATTGTTTCTATAGCAACGTTTCCAGCTTTCCTCAAGTGTCTGTCGCTTTCGATAACCTTTAAGAAACTTAGAATTCTCTCCATTTCAGGGGCCTATGGTTTAATCGAGCGTACTTGTGAGTATTTTGGGTTGATATTTCAGCATTTTGCATTTATTTATTTATTCATTTATTTTGCATAACTAGGATATATCACGAATACCATTTTGTTTTTTTTTTTAATGAGGCCCCAAACAGAAATATTCAGAAGTGATACTTTCAAGGACATCGTACTGCGACAGCAATACCAGCTCGTGACGTTTTAGCTTCGTCAACGTTATTTAACGTGACTTGAAGGTACTACATTCTATCCAACGTAGGGTGGGGCAAAGGAAGGGGAAAAGTAAGAGGGAGCGTAGAGTTCCGGCTAACTGATAATCCGTCATAGCTGTACCGTCTAGCCCAAGGATTGAACTCATGATTTTCAGGAAATTAGATAAATTTAACAGTCTATCTCATAAGAATGTATTTCAAATTTGAAACGTTTCGAAGTAGGTAACGAAAGAAAAAGAGAAATGTAGATATATAAATGTTGATATGCATATATGCATAGGCATGGCTGAAAGATTGTGGGCCCTGGGGTGCTTGACGCTTTAGAGCCCCCTGTCAACAGTTACTGGGGTTTCTTTTTGTATAATGTTAGTAGAAGTGCAGTAGGTGAACTATTCGTAAATCTTCCAACTTTCAGCTCCATAAGTGACTATCTGGGGGATGCATATGTTGTATACTCTTCTTTTTTGGATTAATGGGATCGTCTTGTTTTTGAAGGTTGAGCTTGCTCTGCTGAAGGCTTGCCATCCTAGGGTGATTCTCCGCTTGATTTCTTTTGAGGGTTTCATGGAGATCCAGTGTCCTGGGTAGACGTAGTGGTCTACTTTCCCCAGTTTTGCATCTTCGATTTTGACAGTTATGTCCTTATTCTCGGTGTGATTGTTGCTCATGACTTTTGTTTTACTGAAGTTCATGTGAAGGCCAACTCTTTTGCTTTTTTCGTTTAGTTCATCTTGCAAAGATAACAATGGCCAGTTTTTCTCCTCAAATTTTGAAATTTTCTCTTATCGCAATTTTAAAAAATCTTTTTTAATCTTATCTGTAAATTCATTTTTCAAACAATTCATTTTCAAATGAAAACAGAGACCTTAACCATTTAAAACTATATTTTGTTGAATTCAACTACAAGGTTTACATTTAGTTTCAGTGTTTAGGGTTAGTGTTTAGGGTTAGTGCTTAAGGTTAAGGTTTTAAGTCAATTACGGAAAAATTAAAGCAGTTAACTTGTCATAATCGCGATGGTAGTTTCGCCACTGAAAAAATAGTTTACGCAGTCTATATACTTTTGAATTTAACGCAGAAAAGGTAACTATCACCAGCTCAGTATTTAGGGCAGGTGACTGGCGATTTGACATGATTATCCCCGACATATCACGTGTCGCTGTTTTAGTGAGTGTGTCTGCTCAATCGATATGAAATAGACAATTACGTCATGTTCCTTATATACTCTTTACTTATTATTTATTTTGTACTCTCGTTCAATGTAAAGTGTGGTACAAGGTCATTTTCCTACAAGCCTTTACCCGGACCCGTCTACTATTACCGCAAACACCATGTTGTGCGCCTGGCATTTCTCTTTTAGTTGAATAGGGAATTGATTTCTGGGGCACGGGTGTATAGTCCCAAGACTACAATTATTATTATGATTGACCAGCTTATACCCATAAAAAAATGATGGTATTATTTATGTGTGGATCGGCACTAAAAAGCGTAAAGCTTATTTTATTAGGTAATCTATTTTTAATAATTCAAGCATTTTAATTACAAGTTTTTCAAAATATCGGTTCAACTCAAGCTGTTTGGATGTGTGATCAGACATATAAAGTCTTGAGAGTTTCTATGACGTAATTTCCATGATGTCATAATAGGAAATGAATTAACCAATCAGTGCATCCAATCTGAGGTGGTGTCTCAGTCATAAAGTCTTAAGCGTTTCTTTGGCGTATCATTCATTGTAATGTCATAAACTCGTTTTTATTAAAACCTGGTTATTGTTTTTATTAGCAATGTCAATCAATCTCACTTGGACCAATCCATTATGGCTTTGAGGCTATAACAGGACTCAGACAAAAAAAAAAACATACAATCAATTATACCATTTGAGAAACTAATTTGTGCTCATGTCTTATATATGAATATATTGATATTGTAGTGCCCCCGAAGCTTAAACAGCTAGGGGTGCTGGAGCTAATGAGCCTTGGACCATGTGCGTTTCGGGGTTTTATAGGGGTCGTCGTCGGAAGTGACGTTTTGGATATTTAGCTAAAAGAAGAGTTTCGTATTTAATTCGTAACTAAAAGAATAGGGGGCACTACAATATCATTATTTTGTTAGATTCAGAGCCTGGAGTTCAAATTTGATTCCGTCACCAGGTCGATCATCTCTGGCACAAAATCGTCTGCTTGCGAAAGTAGGATTATGAGTCTCCCAATCAGGAGAGAAGACTAAAAATTACCAATGAAGATAAAATAAAGCATGAATGAATAACCTTTAAACGAATAAAAACGAAGCAAATACTTGTATATTAGGAGCAAGGAAATTGTCTAACGTGGAAGGGGTTTCTTTTCCTTTTATGCAATGTCTAATTCTTTATTCGTTAATCTCAACGTCCAAGTATCACTAATTCTAATTTCAACTGTTGCTTTATTCTGAATATTGCATTCCATTCGCAACACGACCAATTCTTGGCTTCTTTGTTCTAATCTTCTCATAATCTGGGGTCACATTCTCCGTCATTGTGGGAAGGTGAATAAATAATCTCGTATAAAAAAAAAAAGCACAATTATTTCGACTCCAAATACTGTTTTGTCTCTCATTTCCGGTTGACACGACTATGTCAACAAACCTATTGTGACGTAAGTAAATTCCAGTCTGGATTTTGAATCTAATTCTTAAATGCGTTTTGTTCAGCATTTCTCGGGGACCTTATAAGGTTTCAATATAATTAAATTTCATGCTGTGATTTTTTAGAAATTTATTTCAGGAATGCTGGATATGATACAAATAAGATCATTTTCATGAGCACAAGTTAAATGTTTGATGCATATATAATACTTAGTCTGAAAGGGAAACAAACAAGAGAAAATGACTGGAACTTATTGGAAAAAAGATGTTCTACGAGGAAACAGGGAACTACTTCCTCTTTTAGAAAGGCTCATAACTAAACTCTTACACCTACGGACCTTATAGAACATGCATTTAGTCTTTCAGTAAAACTATTTCTCCTACTTTAGAAATATGGTTGTAGATTTAAACCTTTAATAACGTCAGATCAGTTGAGAAATGTGTTTGGCACTTCGGTCTAAAAATAAGCGGTATTTTGGTGAAAGATATCTTGTTTCATAGAGAAAAGAAACTGGATTAAGTAAGAGATTTGAGTGGGTCAGTATTTACCCAGATTTCCCTGAAAAATTTGGAATCTAATTTCTCTGTGACTCGATAGAACGTAAAGTGAAATGTCGATATTGGTTGATTACAAATCAATTAACGCTATCGAAGCGGTGTAATCAAATTGTGACATATTTTGGCGGCTGCTTGGCACATATAGAACTCTATTCCAGAATATCTCTTGGAATTTCAATGGTGAAACTACCATCGCGATAATAACAAGATTGCTGCTTTCATCTGTTTCATAATTGACTTATATTACCTTAACCCTAACACTAACATTAATTCTAACTCACATCCTTTGCAGTTCTATTTAACAAAATACAAATTTAGATAGTCAAGTTTTTATTTTCATTTGTTCCGTAATTGACTTATAACCGTTGTAGTTAAATGTATTTAGACCAGGAAATTAGGGGGAGAATTGTCCCCCACGGGAGGGTAATTCATTGGACAATAATCTGGCGTGGTTATGGACTTAAAATTCGGATCTAGACGTTGATTTGGCGTTGGAGATGCAGGCGGCTCTTAGGAGAAATCATCACCACCATCATCATCATCATCATCATCATCATCATCATCATCATCATCATCACCATCACCATCATCATGTCTTTTAACGTCCGTCGTTGGACATAAACTTTCCTCAGGATTCGCCACAATTCTCTATCATGGAATTTGTCCAGTTAATCTCTCCATCTTGCGTTCTGTCGGCCTCGGTTTCGCATGTGATCTGTGGAGATCCATGTTGTGAGTCGTGATGTCGATCAGTTGTCTGTCATTCTTGCAACATGGCCTGCCCATTGCCATTTGAGTTTTTCAATAGATTTTTTTGATGTCTCGGACTCTCGTTTTCTTTTTTATATACTGT
Organism: Thysanoteuthis rhombus; assembly: GCA_963457665.1. Classification (NCBI taxonomy): domain Eukaryota; kingdom Metazoa; phylum Mollusca; class Cephalopoda; order Oegopsida; family Thysanoteuthidae; genus Thysanoteuthis; species Thysanoteuthis major. The sequence goes on from OY735213.1 coordinate 39,757,017, forward strand.
ACTGTTTTATGATCTTTCCATGTAAGGTAGAGTATGATTCTCTCATACGCGTGTTGCATACTTCTCAGTTTGCAAGTCTGTCTCTTGGCTATGTTCCATGTTTCAGCTCTATAAGTGACTATTGGGAGAATGCATTGGTTATATACCCATCTTTTAAGGATTATTTGGAACGTCTGGTTGAAAGTTGAGCTTGCTCTGTCGAAGACTTGCCATTCTAGAGTGATTCTTCGCTTGATGTCCTTCTCCTTTGAGGATCTCATGGATATCCGTTGTCCTAGGTAGGCGTTGTGGTCTACCTTGCCGAGTTATGCATCTTCTATCTTGACAGTTATATTCTTATTCTCAATATGATTATTGCACATGATTTTCCTTTTTACTGAAGTTCATGTGTAGGCCGACTTTTTTGCATGTTTCGTTTAGTTTATCTAGCATTAGTTGGAGGTCGTGTAGGTTCTCTGCGAAAAGAACGATGTCGTCTGCAAATCTAAGGTTGCTCAGGTATTCGCTGTCTATTTTGATTCCTCTATGTGAAATATCAGTTGATTTTGTAGGTGAATTATCAGATATCTATGTCTAAAGAAGTTCATTTGCAAGTTTGAACATGAATTTGCCGTGGAAGGGCTCGAAATATACATTTCTGATTTTTTTTTTCTGTGGAGGCTTGGAGAAATATGTTAACGTATTTGTGCGTCTTATTTTGCAAGAATCCTCCTTTCAGTCCTCTATTTGGTATTACTTATACAGTTTTAAAATGAGTGCTTTATTCTAATTGCACGATTTCAAATTCTGCACATTGGCCCCTAGAGACAAGAGTGCCTAGTTACAGAAGAAGCAAGCAAATAACGTACACATAACAGGGTCCCTGGTGTTCGTTTCCGCTTTGTGAACGCTGTAAACCCTAGCACATTTCAGTCATAAGAAAATCTCATAAATTACAACATCAATGCGAAGAGAAAACAGTTTCAAGTTGAAAATCGAGGCTTCCAGTCAAGGATACGAGGTTTGCTGATATAAGTATTTGGTTAGAAAGATCTTTCTATCATTCATCATTTCACTTCCGTTTCTACTACAGAAACTCCTGTTTTTAAGTTTCATAATTTATCATTCTTTGCAAATCGTTCGGCTAGAAGTATGCCCGAAGAAGAAAAAACATTGTATTGTCCGCTGTGACCAGATTTCGAAAGGAAAGCCAAATTTAATGGAGTTGTGGTGAGAAACCTTCGAAATAAACCAAAGCAAATATGCTCGTACCCAACTAGGTGATGTGCATGTCCATCAAAAACGGATTGATTCAGTTCCCAGTGAATTTATGGAGAGACAGCTTTATGCCCAATGTCATCAAAACTTCACAAAGGCAATATCAGCGAGATTTATGCTTCTTTCAGTTTCTCTTTATGAACATCTTATTTATCGAGTCATTTATTTATTTGTCACTGAAAGAAAGCGATCCTATATCAATGAAAGGTTTTTTCACATCCTAACATGAACTTTTTTGCTCTGTTCTTCAGGGATTCTCCAAATTTGAAAAAAATTGGGTCATAGATGAGATGGAAAATTATCGAAGGTCTCACTGTTAAGATGAATGCCTGAAATGTGACAGTAGAAATGACTATAAAAGTGGAAGGACAAAATTAGGACATGGCACATCTCGGCTTGTAAGAAGCTGCAACGGTTCGCAACGATGAAGTCGTGCTTCTCAATATTCCCATATTTCTCACAGCCAAAGAATTTTAGACACAGAATGCTTCAGAGATTATACGAGGGTATGCACCAAAGAATGAAGCTTGTGCAAAGTTCCCAAGGAAGATGGGTCACAAGTTGAAAACAAACCAACATTCAAAGCTATTTGTGAATTTATATGTAATCATGAACCAATCGGTAACCATTGTGTTTCCCTAACGATCTTAACTGATTTTGAATGTTTTTGACAATGATGATAACCGGCTTCGATGTAAAGTTAAGAAGCGTTTCGGAAAAGAGTTCAGAGAAAGCATTGTCTTCATAAGAGTGTACTACTATGAGATGAAAAATGTAGTTAGAGCTCTCAATCAGAGCTCTCAACAACAACTTCAGATAATCTTATAAAAAGGGAGTAAGCAGTTTATTCTGAAAGAGACAGCTTGTATACTTTGATCTTATATCAACTCTATGATTAGTATCCACTTGACTTACCTTTGTCACTAACTGCTGACTCTTTAGGTTGGGAAGATCGACAACCTCCAAAGAGTGTTCTAGAATTAGTTCTCGATATCTTTCATTCAACTAATCTTTCTCTAAAAGATGATGTTCGCCGATATACTGAGTCATTTTCTCGAGACCTTTTTGGTAAAGAAGCATTTTTCTTTTAGAGACGGAATTGTACAGCTTAATGGGCCAGAATATTCCCATTAAACTTCATGGTAGATTTTGCCATTGTTGCAACTACGACACGAACAATCTTCATCTAGACTGTCCAAGCTGAATTTGTTCAGAAATTGAGATTTATTGACTTTCCATTCCCGTTACTATCATTAAATAAAACTGATCACTTAATATCTTTCTTTTGGTGGAACAATTTCGGTGTGCATAAGTAGAATCATTTTGGAAGTTTACTTAACAAGGATAGGATTAGTCATAAGAATGTATTGAACACAAGCATTCATCGAGGTATAAAAATCCAAACAAAAGTTCATCACTTGCAAACCATTGGAGTTAACTCGACGTAAAACTGTACCAACGAGGACACAAAATTCCTGGAGATACAAAGCACAGAAGCTAACGTTCCTTTGAAAACTTATGAGAAGACGTTTCTCAGAATCATCTCATATCACTCGAATCGTTAGATGAGTCACAGTAGGCAACCAAGTTCAAGGGGAACAACTCTGACATTACCACCACCGATTGAGAACCCAATTACGGAATGCAACACCGTAGTAGAGCGAATAAATCAGTCTTAATATCTCGCGGAAACATCCATCATGCATTACGTACATATCACAGTAGATGCTGGAGCGACAATGAAATTCATACGTTAGAGATTCCCGTGCGATCATAGAGTTCTTTGGAAAGATCGGGAAATTCGTCACTGCTGGTGGTATTGAGGAGATTGTTCATTAAGTAAGGATGTGCACATCGGGGAGAATCGAAGAGGTGTTTCTAGAAAACTTTACAATAACTGCTTGTAAGTACATGAGCGTTTTGCCTAAGCCTTCTACATACTCTCTTGTGAAGCTCACAATTAATTAAAAACTCAGTTGGTTAGAAAGATGACAGTCTAGATGTAGTTGCTGTGATAGAAGGAAAACATCCTTGGAACAAAAGAACCAATGTCTACACCTATAAGAGTGCTGTCGTAAAGTTGAATTCTGAAAGGCATCTCAGTTCTAGACCTTGTATGAAAATACAGTCGACATAAGCTATACTTGACACTGAACGTGAATGACTTTGAACTCTGATTAAAATCCTGGAAAGATACAATGCCATTTTGCTTTTCAACGAACGAGCAGAATCATGCACGTTGCGTTGGCAATCACTGCAGATATTGTTTCGATAGGAGAGGAATTGGATTATGTTGAAGAAGGGAATGACGGAGACCTAGCAAACAATGGAAATCTATGAACGAAATTAACCATTGTAAACGAAGTAGATTTATAGCCAAGTCCTTACGTTAGTTTCCAATTTTTTACCATGACCCCCTCAACCAACAAAAGAAAAATCAGAAATGCATATTTTGTGTCCTGTCACAGCAATAGTTTGTCTAACCTTACAAATCAACCGATTTGAATATAGCTAAATGACACTTTCTCTCCAAAATTGATTGATATTGTGCATTATAAATTTTTCGACTTACACACACATATCTCAGAGACTTATCACCAATGTTGTGTTAATCATTTTTAGCTTCATCTCAATTTCCAGTTGTTTTTATCGTAACACAACTTGGACCATCACATCGCCTTGGCCAATGTAGATTTGTGATTTATAACTGAATATCACTTTCATCCAATCATCCACACTTCACAATTGCTTCTCTTTAGTCCGTTGTAACTTTGTTTTCTTCTGTTTAGGTGTTAATGCCGGTTCAGCATTCAGATTCAAATTCGACGACCTAAAGTACGCTAGAAAAACGTTGTCCCATAAATTGCTCCCAATGGGTGGCAATGCCCCCCGCTAACAGTACCAAAGTAGTCAAAATAGATTCTTAACTAATTTCGTACGCATTTGCTATAATAATATACCACGTGAGTGTGTATGTCGAACAAACCTAGCCATCAAAGATGGCGAAAGGTTCTGCCTATTTTTTTCTTTTTATATGAGCATGTTTCTATTTTTGTTAGTTTGTTCCCTTGTCTTTCGTTTGTTTTTGTTTTTTTCCAGCGCTAGAATATAGATATTTCTAGATATTCTTTTTAAAACTCTATTTTAGATATTTTCTAGCGGAAAAAAATAGTGAATTTATTCTGATTATGTGTATTTTTCAATGGAATTTTTTTTCCTGCCAAGCTAGGACCAGACTCTGCACCCGGTCCTTTTCTCACGTTGCTTCACGGAGGACTCGTGGGAGTGTGCTCTCCTAGGGACCACCATATTCGTATCGAGTGGCAATCATCATCATCATCATCATCGTAAGGACTTGACTAAATATCGATTTAATACATACCGTTGCTTTTGATGGCACTTGTACACAAGAAAATCGATAGATTTCTCCCGAGAGTAATAAGTTGATGATTAACTCACTACAAATCGACAAGAATAGGTCATGAGCTTGATTTATTCCAATGACTGAATTATCTCTTATAAAATTCACGTTCATGTTGATTTTGTTCAATTAAAAAGAAAACAACAACAACAAAAAAAAAACAACAACAAAGGAGTAATATTAGACATGGTTTGGAATGATCAGTACTTTTAATTTTTTTTCTTCTAACCGCTTGTATTTCTTTGAAAATGAATTCATAGTATATAGTTTCAAATTGAGGTGTTAGGAAGCAAACACAAAATGCTGTATTAAGTCTTTTTAGCTCCATCTTAATTTCTACTTGCTTTTTTTCATCACAACACAATACAGACCGTCACTCTAAGGCAGCAATTAACTGAGCAGATGGGAAATAGAGAGATTGACAGTCCGAGTTGAGTTACGTTTAAAAGAAAAAATACAACTGGACATTAAGATGAAGCTAGAAAGTAATTAAAATTAATATAATATGTGTTGCAGTTAATCATCTCAATCATATATACAATGAGCCAAACAAGACGATCCCAATAATCCTATAAAGATGGGTATATAACCAATGCATTCTCCCAATAGTCACTTATGGAGCTGAAAAATGGAACCTAGCCAAGATACAGATCTGCGAACTGAGAAGCATGCAACACGCGTATGAGAGAATCATGCTCAACCTCACATGGAGAGATCACAAGACAGCACATTATATCAGGAAGAAAACGGGAGTCTGAGACATTATAGACATTATAGAAACTATTAAAAAACTCAAATGGCAATGGGCAGGCCATGTCGCAAGAATGACACAACTGATGGACATTACGACTCACAACATGAATCTCCATAGATCACATGCGAAACCGAGGCCGACAGAACGCAAGATGGAGAGACTAACTAGACGAATTCAGAAAATACTGGCTCTGCGACGCCCATGATAGAGAAATGTGGTGGATTCTTGCGAAGGTCTATGTCCAACGACGGACGTTAAAAGACTGATGATGATGATGATGATGATGATGATGATGATGATGATGCAAATTTCTTCTCTGCTCGTATGTTTGGGCTCAAATGGTACGCTCTGATTAGTTAATTTGCCTTCCCATCATGACTAAACAATGAAAATTACGTCATAGAAACCCTTAAGACTCTATGTCTGATAACACATCGAAACAGCTTGAGATGAGTTGAGACATGAGAAAAAACCCTTAAAATTAAGATACTTGAATCATCAAAAAACAATTTACCTAATAAAATAGCTTTCGGCTCCTTAGTGCCGACCCATACATGAAAAAACTGCGTTATTTTATACGAGTATAAAATACCCAACCTTGAAATGTATGCACAACTCGTGAAAAAATATGGAATCACCAATCTTAGAGGATACCTACACAGCTTTTTTTTTTTTTCACTTCATAGCATATAAATAAATCACAGATATGACACTAAACATTTTTTTTATTAGCTGAAAAATTCGGTTAAATGAAATATACCTCAAAGTAGATTAAAATATTTAAATTGTTGGCATATTTTTTCCAGATCAAGAAGAGGATAAATATGGAATCATTCAGTGTTAAGGAAAAAATATTTAAAAAAAAATCACAATTAATACTTTGTTGGCCACCTCCCTAGCTGTTATGATAGCCTGAATTCTCCGAGGCATGAATATCGCTAACGAAAAAACAATATTCTCCATCAAGCTGCTTCCAGCTATCTTGAAAAGCGGTTGACATATCAACTTCGCAGGATGGATTTCATTTTAAGTTTCTACCATAAACTTTCAGTTGAGATCCAAACTGTTTGTTGACGATATCATTAAGTTGATATGTCTTCCCTGAAGAAGAGCTTTAACACTCTTTTCTCTGTGACAAGATGCATTATCATCCTAAAAAAATTATTTCATCATCATCAAACTTATTTTCTATCGATAGAACGAAAAAAAGTGCCCAAAATTCCAATGTGGACCAGGGCATTAACTGTTGAGTTAAGGGTTTCCATTTCCCCTTGTCCTTTACCTGACATGCAACCCAATATCATAAATGAGAGATGAAATTAGTGCGTTTCCTCCAGGCAGTCATCTTTATATGTTTCATTTGAATGACATCAGACAAAAGTTGCAGCATCATTACCTTGGCCAAAGCAGAATTGTGATTCATCGCTGAATATCACTTTCATCCAATCATCCACACTCTACGATTTTTTATTTTAGTCCATTGTAACTTTTTCTTTTGATAAGGTCTTATTGCTGGTTTTCGTTTCGGTTTTTCTACCTGTAAATTCCATTTCATTCAACTGATTTCATACAGTTCTGTCATAAACATTGACTGATATTTCTATCCATTTGTTTTGCAGTGCAATTTCGTGGCATATTGTTTTGGACGTCTTCTGAGGTCTTCCTGTATGTCTCCCTTTCACAATCTTATCATTTCGTTTATACTAGTACCAAATTTCATACACAACTGACTGGGAACAACCGATATCTTTTGCCACAATTCATGTTGGATTTTCGTCTTCAGGGAGTTTTATAACCCTTTCCGTTATTTCAATTGAGATCTCTCTTGTTGGAGCCATGTTTCCTCTCACTGACCCCTGTCCAACAGTTCGTTATGGTCTACACGTACAAATTGTTTTGTGTCATATCTATGATTATTTCGTTTGCTATGGAGTAAAAAAAAAGGCTGAATAAATACACTTTAAGTATGGTGATCCCATTTTTTTCACTTTTGGAGAAAATCGTTAAGTAAGAAAATTCTTTGCACTAGGAATCCTATATGAGAAGCGCGTGTCAAACCTGTTGGTTCCAGTTGTTCTTGTTTGATCAATAAAGGTAATCAACATTGTTACTGATATTCATTAAATGTGTGTTGCAACTGAAAAATCAACATTCCTTAGGAATTGTTGACTTTCTGTGTAACTAACAATCTCATAATTCCCCCTCCCTTATTTCTGTATGTCTCTCTCTCTCTCACACACACTCTCACTCTACTCCTCTCTCGTTCTTACTCACTGTCGAATGAACAGACTACCTACCGACCGACCCACCTACCAATTAATTGATTGATTAATTAATCAATTGATAAATAAATAAGCCAATTCACGTACATATTCATGCTACCAAGAAAAAGGCATTGTTTCAATGTTGAAGGAGGGATTCTATTTTTCTCCTCGTATACTTCATCACTAAATCTAATTCCTTCCTAACGTTGGTATTTGACCGTGCCGAAAAAATCTTTACATCGATTATGTCTAGAATCTCACGCCCGTCCCTCTCTAAGATCCATTCGATTTCATAAAAGAGAGTAAAAATAATTATATTATTAGATTGGACAGTTTATGTCCGAGAGAATGTGATACTAGCAGAGACAATTTATTCGGAAACATATTTCGTCCGGCACCGGAGTAGCAAATCGAACAGCTGACCGCTTAAAAGAATAAAGAGAATGAGCGCCGAGGGAGATTCGAACCCGCGTCCACAAGGAAGCAGTTGTTCGCTGCTCTACTGTCTGGGCTCACAGCGCCTTCAGCCAACAGGATTTTGAAATGGCGCACACTGTCTTTATTCATTTATGTGGTCGACTTTTCGATTTATTAATCGGTTAATTCCGGTGCCGAACAAACTATGTTTCCAAATAAATTGCCTCCACGATTAAAGCAAAAAATAATATACAATCCCTTTGAAATGGTGACATTTTAAAAACAGTCATCCTACTTTTTTTGCATGTGTGTGTGCGCTGGACAGAAGGGATTGAATTCGCCCTGCCAGTACACAGCAGGCAGTTAGAGTCCAGCTGGATTCGCCGAAAATAAGTAATTTTTCCAGTAACTTTCAAATGTTATTTTTCATTTTTGTGTGTATTTGTTTAAGGCGCTAGAAGTTTACAACAAAGTCAGCCTGTGTTATTTTTTCCAATGCCTATGCAGTAAGTAACCTCTTTTTGATATTTTGCTAAGCAACGCTGTGTCACTGTTCTGTACGATACAGACTAGCGGATTCTTTGTAACCAAGTGTTGTGGGGAACCTTTAATTGAAAGAACGTGGGAATTATATGTCACATTACATCACTCCTCTACAAGAACATTTATAAAGCCACAAACCTAGTTTCGTCTAAAAGGTTAGTAAGCATTATGATATTTAGATTCAGGACTGGTATTTGTAAGCAAAACTATTCCTTTTAGTTTCTTCTCAAATGATGTTTCGATTGCTCACCGACATTTCCAGGAATTGACGAAGTTCGCATTACGTTTATTTCATGAACTATTTTTTTTTTTTTTCGAGCTGTTGAAAAGTAGCGTCTCTGGAAGGAATAATGGCACAAATTCCCTGGTTTGATAAGTGTTTTTTCAGAGGATTCTCTTGACTTTTTTTTTAATAAAAAAAATGCGTTTAAGTGAAAATAAACCTTTAGACAGAAAAGTAAAGAAAAAAGGGACAAATAAGGCCAGGAATCAAAAAAACAGTTCAAGACTTGACTGACTGGAAATAATAGCTTTTATTTTTGCGACAGAGTCTCGCCCGGTGAAGATAAACACTTAGGTGCAAATAGCACGGGAAGATAGATTTATGGGCGTATGGGAACTCTTCGGTTTAAGGGGTAAAGGGTTTTATTTGCCCGAAATTTTACACTGAATTAGGGAGGGGGCGTCCCCCACCTACACCCCTGACTCGTACGCCTATGGCTTGATTAGAGGAGATACCGATGACGTAGAAGTAGTTAAGGCACAATTGACCTCCTTTCTTATCAAGAAGCATCAGGGTCTAGTAGTTAGAATTTTTCTAAAAATAGGATGTCTTTCTAGGCGTCGAATATGGCCACTGAACTACGCGTGGAACAATTGAGACACTGCTGACACAGCGACAGTTTCATCGTATCGGACGGATTGATGTTATCAACGAATAGAGGCATATGTGAAGAGTGTCAAGTTGTTCCTTGGAGAGCCCGGTTTCAGATTGGCTCCGTCGACGCCCTTCTGGCCGCTTCCAGTCCCTGTTTTCGAATAGAAAGATTAGGCACGAAGATGCAACACAAGAAGAGATCCAGGAGCTGCTGTTAAAAAAATTCGAGATAGATTAGTATCCGAACACTGATGGTCATCATCATCATCAGCAGCAGCAGCATCATCAGCATCATAATTCTTTTAACGTCCGTCGTTGGACATAGACCTTCCCCAGGATTCGCCATAATTCTCTATCATGGGCATCGCAGAGCCAGTATTTCCTGAATCTGTCAAGTTCATCTTTCCATCTTGTATTCTGTCGGCCTCGGTTTCTTATGTGATCTCTGGGGATCCTTGTTGTGAGACGTGATGTCCACCGGTTGTCTTTCATTCTTGCAACATGGCCTGCCTATTGCCATTGAGTTTTTTTAATAGTTTCTATGATGTCATGGATACCCGTTTTCTTCTTCATATACTATGTTGTCTTGTGATCTCTCCATGTAAGGTTGAGCATGATTCTCTCAGCTTGCAGGTTTGTCTCTTGGTTAGGTTCCATATTTCAGCTCCATAAGTGACTATCGGGAGAATGCATTGGTTGTATACTCTTCTTTTTATGAATATTAGGATCATCTGGTTCTTGAAAGTTGAGCTTACTCTGCCGAAGGTTTCCCATTCCAAAGTGATTCTTCGCTTGATTTCTTCCTCTTTTGAGGGTCTCATGGAGATTCTTTGTCCTAGGTAGATGTAGTGGTTTACCTTGCCGAGTTTTGCATCTTCTATCTTGACAGTTACGTTCTTATGATTATTGCATATGATTTTCCTTTTTACTGAAGTTCATGTGTAGGCCGATTTTTTTGCTTTCTTTGTTTAGATCATCTAGCATTAGTTGGAGGTCGTGTAGGTTCTCTGCGAAAAAGACGATGTTGTCTGCAAATCTAAAGTTGCTCAAGTATTCGCTGTCTATTTTGATTCCTCTATTGTCCCAGTCTATGTTCCGGAAGATCATCTCAAGGCAGGCTGTAAATAGGTTGGGTAAGCTGGTATCACCTTGTCTTACCCCTTTTTGGAGCTGAAACGGTTCAGAGTCTTTATGTAGCCAAATGAATGAGTAGCTGAATGAAAATTGAATGCTTAGTATTGATTTAAATTGATCGATGATGTTGTTGCGTTATTCCCTTCACTTCAGATCGTAAATATCAGGTACAAGTCGTCTTCCAGATCGTTTGGCGGGGTCAGTTATTAGTTTGATAAGATCTTTACAAAAATCTTTGTGTTCGATTTTCTTTTTGGCCAACCAGTTCTTCTAAATCGTTATCAGCAACCGGGTGGTGAAATACAACGGGATAAAGTATAATTCATAAGGCCCATCTTCTTAATCGTAACCAGCAAATGGACGAGGAAGCGCTACAGAGTAAAATATTGAGAGATTACAAGACAATACAGTATATAAGGAAGAAAACTGGTGTTTGTGACATCATAGAAACTATTAAAAAACTCAAATGGCAAGATGGGAAAAGTTGATATTGAAATCAGAAGTAATGAAACGGTAAAAAATCAAAATCAACTCCGACAAATTAGTCAGCTAACTGTGAGTGCATACAACGATTGCATCCTCCTAAAACCCTTCACTTGGAAAGACAAAATGTCTGGTACTGCCCTGACTGCCGATTGGAGAAGAAATAATCTTTCCTTTAAGCAGAACGCTGACATGTGCAGTCCCCGTCTTGACCATTTGATCATTAGGGGCTCCTCAACGCTCAACTATCACACTTAAAAAGACCCCATGTTAAAAACGTCAGGGTTTAGTGACTCCAGTTGTTTACAGCGTGATATGTTGTCTTCATACTTCCGAAAGTAGGAAAAGAAGTACAAAACTAGAGACTCGAAGGTGCACTCTAAAAAAAGATACATTTCATAGATGGATTATTGACCAGATAGTTAAATGAATTCTGCGAAGATCCACTGAGACTCGCCGAATATCTCAAAATGAGCGCTTCTTCTACAGTGAGTGTTGTCACTGATCGAGAATTACTTTAAGAGTTACGGTTCAGCATTACCACAACCAAATCGTTCTCTAGGAAAACATTATACCATGTGTTCGTAAGAAGACGGGTCCTAGAAGATGATCTGGCAGCGGGGCTCGGCTTGACGTGTTGCTTGTGGTTATGGGCACCAAGATTGAAGATTCTCAATTGGTTGACCATGTAGATTATTCTATGGATTGACAACAGAACATTCGATTTTGCTGAGCGAACGCATGGCAACTATTTGGATATTATTTTTGAGCACACACACCTTTCTCTGTTTTTATGTATGCTCCATTTCTAACCCTAGGTGTGTGCAGGTGAGAAATCTTCGCGTATAAACTTTCATAGATAAAAAGAAATAAGGTAATTAATGGAAGAAAAGCAGACCTCCCCAATATATGAAAAAGACGGTGAAGTGCCGAAATCAGTTCCATTTAAATGATCCAATATCGACGGTTAGAAACTTCACGATTGCCACAAATTCTTTTATCCTGCTCCGACCAAATATCATACGCTAAGTCCACCCAAACGATCCAGTCTTGAATGGCAGCTCTACTCTTGAAGAAGAGCTGCATAAGATCTTGTCTGAATTTTCGTTAGGGTTGTTCTAACTTTTGTACGTGGTTTAGTCAGACTATTTCCCTCGCATTTTTTGTTAATCCTTTTCGTAAAACTTTCCATGCATAATAAAAGAAATGAACATGCCCCATGGGATCAAGTTCCAACATTTCAAAATAAACAACACCCGAGGAAGGTCGGAAGAGTACACTGCCGGAACAATGTGAGAAAATGAACCCAAAGACAAGGGAAATAGTCTTACTAAACAACATGCGATGATTAAGATCTGCATTAATTTTAGATTTAAGTTCTATTTTTGTTATCGTACTCTGAAGTTACTTTTACAAATAAATTAAATTATTTTCTATGGTTCCAAACCAGAATTGCACTGTTTTAAAAAGTATATATTCACATTTCTGGCAGTTATTAGATCAATTTTGTCACTTTTACCGTCTATCTAGATCTAAATCTAAAATGTACGACAGTTTAATTGAAAAAAATATTCCAAAAATAATAGCCTTTAGAGAAACATAATTCGATCAAAATATTTAATTCAATTATTGCTCAGCTGACTTATCAACATTGTGCAGAAAGAAAAAATATCTGCACAATCTCAAGTTCTTTATGGCTGGGATCAGTCTACTTCTTGTTTTCGGGCAAGACAGGGTACAAGATTGATACAGATGTGCATATTCCCTGGAGATTCCAACAGCGCCTCCTCACTGCACAAAAAGGGGAGGTTCGTGGGTCTTCCTGGCGTTTTTGTAACAGTGGACACGAGGAATGGGCAATTGAAGGGGTGAGGCCCTCACATTAAAGTCCAGTACTGCGTCACATGTGCCCCGGTGGGGAAGGCAGATGAATACTTACATCTGCTCGATCAACTGTAATGACAACGGAAGTCCATTGTTGCTGTTTGCACTATGTGCTGGATACAGAACTAGTATAGTAGAACAGGATTCCTGGAACGAACGAACTATTCACTGGAAATTCCATTGTCGTATTTGTCAAGATGTCTTAATGAATTGCCGGAGCGCGAATGTTTCTCCGACCTTCCTCCTTGAAACTGTAAAGTCTGTCTTGCATATTGAAAAGTCATTGTCTATCAGGAAAGAGCTCAAGAAAAAGAATCCAACCCCGCGGAGGCATCCAATTGGTCAATGTCAGGAACCGGAGAGAATTGAGCATGAATATCTAAATGTCAACGAATCTAATTATTCATCCAGTCATACAAACACTGCTATTAGCAAATATTAGGTCGGTGCAAAAATAATTGCGTTTCTTTTTTTTTTTTTTTGTTATTTTAAACATCGATGCTTATTTTTGAAAAAAATATCATCAAACCATGTTCATGAAATATGTCACCTTACAGTGTGTATTTCGCTCTATTTATTCAAGCTGAGCGTTTTCCTCTCACTATTTATTCTGGTTTATTTGGGGCTGTCAAATCAAAGATGAAAAAAAAGACAAAAAAAAAAAACCAAACAAAATCAAACAATTAAGTTGTATGTGTTCAACATGGGGAGCAGAGGGACGGAAATAGCTGCTCGTGTTATCAACCCAGTATCTGGTCAGGGGAACTGTCAACGAACGTACAGCCCAAGATTGGATGTAAGAAACTTTAAAACGGAAACGAGAGTCTTGAAGATGAGGATGTCCTCCGGTGATGGACAGCATCCAACTGAGGGCCATAATTGAAGTAGACACACGCAAAACTACTTGAGAAGTTGCAGTGGAACCTAATGTTGATCATTCAACAGTCGTTCGACGATTGTACCAAACTGAAAAAACAAAAAGCTCAAACGTGTCGTGCGAAAGACGACGCAGAAACATAATGAATATGGCTACGAAACTCTTACCTTACCCAGCTTACTCATTAGACCTCTCTCCGGTCGATTACAATTCTTCCAAGCATTTTCTTCAAGAGAAACTCTCCAACAACCGAGCAGCAGCTCAGAACGCTTTCGAAGAATTCATTGGTTCCAGAAATCCAGAATTCTATGTTTATGGAATAAATGCACACGTTTCTCATTTGATATTTGTAGATCCCAAAGGTTCTCGATTATTAACTTTGATTCTAAGCAGAGATATACTGCTTTAATGTCGATGATGAAAAACTGTAATTATATTTGCATCGACAACTATAATAACAGGTCTTGTTAATCACACAATAGAAACTGTCGCGTGACCAACATCGTTTGGTAGCACACGGTGTCGGAGTAGATTGATCAAAAATCGAAATAAGTTACTTCTCTCGCTTTTTACGTGGGGCAGCAGTCATTAAAAAGTCTAAATTTTCAGAAACCAAGTATGAACGTAACCGGACATAAACTAAGGGATCAATTTGGCATTAACTTGCATTGTGAACTGAATTCCCGACTAAAACCTAATTGGAAAAGGTTGTTTTTTTTAGACATAATTAGGCGTTAAAGAAATTTTTTTGCTCTGGCTCTGTTGGTTCGGCCTTTACGCCCAACATATACATACATAGCCAGCTGGCTAGCCAGATCGAGATGAACATGAAAAGGAAAAAACTGGAGAAATCTATGTTCACTGTTTTGGTGACAGCTTTGGTAGACAGTTTTTGATATGGCTAAAATGGTTGAGTATTTCTAACCTGTGCCGTTAGTCGGTGTTCGAGCCCAAGAAAGTAAGTCGGGTAGGGAGTAGATTAATAGCATGGGAATATCTGGTGAACGTTTAGATTAAATGCACCATAAAAGTTAATTCATTTGAATATTGTATCCTTGTTCAAATTGAAACAGGAAAAAAAATTAAATATCCATTGTTCAATTGAGTCTATTGGATTTAGACACGAAATGTGTTGAAATTACACATAGATAAATTTCATTTAAACAAAAACGTTTTTGCACCAATATAAAATAATACTGACGTCTGCGATTAGCGAAAAAAGCATCGAAAGCAAAACTCAATGAATTTGCACCACTTATTGGCATTGAATGATTTTCTTAATTCCGTATTCTTTGATAAAGGCATCCCTTCTTGTAATGCGGTTGTTAGGGTCCAAAAGAGCAACTGCGTTATGACTGGAGCTAAATCAAGCTTTTTGGAGCTGTATCGATATTCTGGAATTCACTATTCACCTGTATTATATCGCTAACCGCGCTATAGCATGCCGCGTTATAACGGAGGAGGCCCGCATCAACATTTTCTCTTCGGCATTCTGTCTGACAAGATATCGGTTCAGAAACTATAACATCGAATTTGCAGTTATCGTTTGAAACATAAATTCTCAATGAGTTGATATTTAGAGCCAGGCGTAATTAGATAAGAAATTTTTAATTTCATTTTATTTACGATTATTAGATTTCTTGTATCTAATTGAACTGATTACTGAATAATTAGGCAACGTTTATTATTATCATTTAGTTACGTTTGCAATTCTACTCTACAACGAGTAATTCGCTAATGAAATGAAAAGACATTCCTCAGAGAGTTACAAGCTTTGATCTTGAAAGGTTGTGCACTTTTATGTGAAAAAAAAAGCGTTGAATTAGTTCAAGGTTGGATGTTATTGCAACATCAGCTGTGAGAGATTTCATTTATGAGTCATCAAAAGGAACAAGCCAATTTATCAAAAATAATAGCAAGTTTGGAAACTTACTTCAGTGGACTCCCATTATTACTAGGGAGTGACATAATGAATTGGCCGTTATAACGGGTGGATTAAAAAAAATAGGTCATGCAAATTGAAAGAATACGGCATGCAATTTATTTACTTTTTATTTGTTCGGGAGAGGTATAATCTCCAAGAAAAGTCTTGCACGTATATAAAAACGAACTTGTTATTAGAATGCATAGTAGAACGTGTCCAATTGCAACCAGAGTTTATTGCATATCGTTTCAATAATTGACTAGAAATTGAATTACATAAAAAAATATATGATTGCAATACCAGCCGTCGGTTAAGTATCCAAGTTCCACATATTGAAGACAAAGTGAATTTACATCAAAGCGAATAAAAGATTATCATTCAGACAAGTGTTAAAACTAACTTTGAAGTAGCCAATAAGTTACCAGGAAAATTCTTATACACAGAAGCGTAGCTGAAGATTTGGAGGCCTGGGGAGTCTGACTCGTTGAGAGTCCCCCTCCAGCAATCAGTGATATTTGAAATTGTATGATGCTAGTAGAAATGCAGTGGGTAAACTACTATTCACTAATCTTTTTTTTTTCGGCCGAGGGCACCCACTTATCAGCTACTCCACTTTTCGTACACATGATGAACTCAAGTATTAACAATAATCTGATAGCAAAACTTATAGTCCAGGCAAATAAATCCAATATGGGGCCCAAACTGGAAAAAAAAGACATCATTTTTCTGCACAATGCCTTTCCATGAACTCTCTTCAACAACTAACCGAAAATACCAAGAAACACTAGTTAAAAAGAGGCGGCTATCTTGAAAAATGGACGCCAGTTTGACTTTCCTGATTTGTTTAGGGGTCAGAAAACCTAATGTTTGTACAGATGACACGATAGATATATTGTTGGAAAATGGGGTTTTGTCAGTTTTCATCGTTGTATCTCGTCAATTTGTATCAGTCGTGCAAAAGAAGTGACCAGAAGGAAAGCGTTCCATTTCACAATGATGAAATATTCTTTCCAATATATTTATTTATATGTATATAGGAACAAAACCCCATCTTAGTATAGATAACATGATATATAGCCAGAAGAGGATTTTGTCAGCTTTCCACACACATATCTTGTCAGTATTTCGCGCAGAAACTCGAAGGCAGATATTTCAGCCTACACTGTTATTAGTCTATTGGAAAGTGTAAGTTATTTCGAAATTCAAAATGAACGACTATGAATTATGACCTAGTCATTGTGCATGGATCCGTCCCCGAATTGGAAGAAATGTACATTCACAGTCGTCCATTTTGAATTTCAAAATAGCCACCCTTAACATTCATAGAAAAACTGGCAACAATTTCTTTTTCTCAATCTGGTTGCCAAGATTATACACCCACAAAATGACGACTTCCACTTTCTGATAGACTAATAACAGTCTGTGCTGAAATGTCTATCTTCACGTTTCGGGCTATAACTTTTTTAACCCACCAGGTACATATTTGGAATGCTGACGGATTTCATAGTAATGAATCGTGGGAAAAAATTATATTATTTTTCCCACTTTGCCTGGACTATCAATGAAAATATTTTATATACAGCACTGACACTGATTTTCAAACATTATGGCAAAAGTTAATAAGCGAATATTAAAAAATCTTCCGTTGAATGTTGATTGTTTGGATTCTGTTCAATTTGTCTAAACAATCTCATAAATCATCTGGGTAACTTAAACTCTGTTATTTCTATATGTCCTGGTTTGAGTAATCAGAACATCGAAATCTGCACTAGTTCAAGTTGAAGCAAAATGCCAAAAGTGGTGAAAAATATTGTAGTTGTCGGTAGCCATGGTACTGGTCAGGGTTCTTCAAACATTTCCGATAGCAACACAGTTTAATTTCATGCAATAACCTCTTGACCCATTGATATACATATAAATATATATCATATATAGCACCCTAATCTTGCATAAACAAGAAAAATGTAATATGATATATAATTTCCGTATCAGTGTTATACATACTTATGCATATACATATAGAATATTCACATGTGCAATTTAGTGAAGTCTGACTGGATTCAAGAACTGAACCAAGACATAAACGAACTCAGCGGCTGCTTACGGTCCTGTGGCCACCAGTATGCCCCCAAAGACGCTGGGGGCATTTTCAAGTGGCGGTGTGCCCCTCCCTCAATCATATTATGCCCAGGGCTCCATAAAGGCTTTAACAAACCCAGCTAAATTTTAACCTGTAAGATAGCACAAAAAGTATCAACTCTAATATAATGTTGTAAGAAATGTACAGAAGAACGAGGCTGTCTGCTACAGGATCAAACTCAACTCTTACCAAAGCTTGAACGATTCGGCTTTTCAACCTTTATAACAACTGTTTTCCTTCAAATGAAAAAAAGATCTTTAAATTTGGTCATGAAAGTTGAATAGTATCTTGATATTTTTCTCGATAAATGGTTTTGTAGTGGTTCAATTATTCTTAGTTGAAATCAAGTACGAAAATAAATAAGCATTAGCTTTAGATATGAAACCTTAATTCTTGCTGCACATATGAAACATCACTTCCCTGTCTATAAAAGTTCTGAACGCACATGTTCACTCGCTTATTTGAAGTTCTGGCTTTCTTAGTTGGTTACTTCCTCCCTTTCTCTCCCTTTCCTTCTATTTAACCTTGCGATCGGCGGTTTCAATTCTTTGACCGTGACTTTATATTCTCTTTTGTTACTGATCTTTCTCGATGTGAGAATCCGTAGGGGCTTTATGGCTACTCAATGCAAACACTGCAATTTATTGACTGATCACTTCGCCTCCTGCACCTGAAACAGAACCAACAAACTTTTGATTATCTAGCCTGGTCAAGCCCACCACTTATTATTACAGGCATTACTAATCAAGCTCCATCCGATAGATAAACCAAACAACATTAGACCCTTATGTCACGTGTTTCCTTTACTGATCATTCTTTTCTATATTACATTTCAATGTATAGGAATATCCAACTCTCTTCTTCTCTATGAAAATACTACGTAGTTATCTAATCTAAACAGGTTTTTTCTATCACAAACATTCCTATTATTATTTCTTTACATGTATTCTTTTTCAGTCTTGTATTATTATAAATGTCTATAAATCAAATGTACATTCTATTTGTTTGTTTAAACATTCGTATGTCGTTTTTACAAATACGAACGCTGTTTAATCTCCACGTCCATATCCATATTTGCCGCGTCTAAAACCTTCCTTCTGTCATGGTGATTATCAGCCACCTTCTTACCTAAACGCTTCCAGTGACATCAATATGTGGCAGTAAAAAACAAAACACGTGGAGACAAAATCCCTCGCCCTCAACAACTACACCGTCTCATTGCTATACAGAACCGAACTACAATTACTTCTCTACCTTACCTACTATAGAAACCAATCATAACTGGTTACCTATAGCACGAAAATCAAGATAATTTTAGATAATTCGAGATTTTAGATATAATTTGAGACAATTCTAGGTATAAGCTGAAAAAAAATGGTTGCCTGTGGAGGGGGGGGTTCGGGTGGCCCCAATTTTTCTTTATAAATCTTCTAGTGGGGTTGTAATAAGATTGCATTACAAATTTCAGCCTGCTATTTGAAGGGTTTACATTTAGGTGAGGGTCATCGCCATTGTTGTTATCAGGGGGTGAGGGAATAAAGTCAACTTAAGTGCAGGAGTTCGCAATTTGTAATTAGGCTTACTTATCCAGGAATAAAGCCAACTCCAGCGCAGGAGTTTGCAATTAGTAATTAGGCTTACCTATCCAGGTGTCTTTGATGGGCCAGTTTGCTGATTAGTGTCCTGGTCGAATCTGGTTTTGGGAGGATTAGAACTCACACATCGTAAGGTTAAAGCAGCATCTCTCATTGGATTTGAATAATGACTTATACTATGTCGTTATCGTTATGGTTAAGGGGAATTGAGAAACAAACTTGTTGATTATAATAGCATGTCAGAAACCACCACCAAAACTGTTAACATAAGTTTCTTCAGTTTTTAAGCAAGGCTGGATGGCTATGTATATCCTACGCGTACAGACAACAAAGATGGAGCTAGAATGTTGAAAATTTAAATATTTGCTCCTTACTATATCTAAATTTTTTTTTCCTAAATAGGGTATTAGTAGGCATTCAGTTTGCAATGTCGGTTTATGCTAAATCAGTCCTTTATTTGACTCTGACAACACTTACGCTTTTTTTTAAAAATTCAGATTTTTTAGTGATCACTGCTCAACAAAATGATAAGAGAATTTTTTTTCATTGATCACCCTTTTATCAAATTTTTTAATTGATCACCGTCAAAACAGAAGGCTGCCAAAATACATTGGTCACATGACGGTTTCTATTGAATGACTTTCCCAGACATGTTTTTTTTTTCTTTCTGTGCGCCTACACAAAATAAATCTGACATCGAATTGGTATCGCGGATTGCAATTTGCAGCTGAAGATTCATTCGTTTCTCTCGCCGCTAAACCGATTATACAAGTTTAAGAACATGCAGAAATAATTATTTTTCTTCAATTCATTGATTTTTTTCCCCTAGTTTTATTTAATTAATATGAACACACACTGAAACTTCAAAACCTGTGTCAATCATAGATTCTATTACATCGTGCAAGGCGATTTTTGTTCCTGGGTAGTGAATGTTATTTCTTGATTGTTTGTGAGTGAAAAAAAGTATAGAAAATGGCTATTATTCCTTTCAAACCTTTCTCGTGTGGCTAGTATGGGAATATTCACGTCATATGTTTTTTATTACTTTATGCGATTAAAACTGTAAATTCGTTCGTTGTCCCATTGAAAATAAGTAGATTTGAAATTGTCACTGTCCTGGTCGCGAAAGCAAAGTTTGAAAGGAATAATTGAAATTTTCTATATTTTCGAGACATAATTAATCAGAAAATGACACTTATCGCTCAGGAACAAATTAAAAGAAAAAATGCTCAGTGTATAACACATGGATGAGGCTTATCACCAAATTCTACCAATTCTTTATGTGAAGTGATTAAAATGATACATATCGTGTTCGTGAAATCTGAGGCTGCCAAATGACATTGATATTTTCAGTGCAATAATTTCAGGAATTCCTGAAATGTGTTTGCAAGATTATTACCATCTTCGATATTTGCCAGTAACCACAAACTGCGAATGACTGAACTTTCCGTCAGTACTATTCTATTGCTGAGTCAATAAAATTCCTCTTACGATTGATGACAATTCGGTTCTATCTGTGAATCAGGGCTTTAATTTTGCAATGAGTCATCTTGGAATTGACAGGGGCTTTTATTTTGCAATTGATAACTATTTCTCTTCAATACATTCAGCAGCTAATGGGTTGAGATAGTTTTTTTTTGTCAGATTGTTGCATTTTATGTCGCTACAATTCAAAGTTATTTGCCTTGGATAATTAAGTTTTAATCTTTCTTTAATTCTGTGTTGATTGACAGGTCGTGTGAATAATTTGCATGTCTTTCTTTGATTCTAGAAAATCTGGTTGCAAATCTGGATAACTAGCAATGGACAAGAGCTTTTGTCTTGCAACGGATAACCAATCCTCTTCGCCACCACAGTTAATGGGTTAATAATGAAAGTCTAGGAGAAAAATGATATCGTTGGTAAAAAAAAAAAGACTTTTTATTATTACAGAAGTCGAATTTTACAAATTGAAACGAACATTTTTCTTTAGGAAAGTATTTCAGTTTTTTATCAAACGGCAAAATTCCAAGCATAATTGTGTATTTTACAAATTACTGCACAAAACTATGAACAGCATCTGATTCGAATTGTGCGCTAATCTAAACGTCGACAATCCTAGTGCATCTCACAGAAAATCCGTTGAGAAATGATTCCACTTGATTGATTGGGTATCAGTTTATCAACATCACCAAGCAACATCGAATTAACAGATTTCACAAGTACAACCCAGTGTTGCCGATTGAGATGTTTTTCCCCCCGAATATGCGAGTCCAGTGTTGATAATATTTAGATTTATTTATTTTTTTTTAATGCTTTGAAGTCCAGTGTTGCCAATTGAGATTTCAGAACTGAAAAAATTGGAAAATCACGTCTAAATTGGCAACCCAAGAGACTTCTTGTTTTGAAATCATTTGACTCTGCAGTTAATGGGTCAACTCTCAAGAGATTAGTTGGGGCTTTGGTGCCTCTCAGAAAATTCAGAGTTCAAAATATGACCTTTATGTGTCTGGGGACTCCGATCACAAATTACTTGTACTCATTACTCATGTCTTCTGTTCCAGGCTGTGTGATTTTTGAACACTAATGAACGCCCGCCGTTTTGTTGATGGTAGACCAAAAGTGAAGTAATTTGAAAGCTTAACGCGAGGTATTGTCAGCTGAAATTTAAATCTGCCAACCAAAACTGTCACATCAACATAATTAACATCAACTTGTGTTTCTTCAGTTTTTAAGTGCGTCTGATTGACTCGATGGCTAGTTATTTACGAGCTTGTTGTGAGCACTGGCCGCACCAATGGAGCTAGAGGGCTGAAAATGACAATATTTACTTTGACTGTTTTTGTCTTCCCTCCCATGAGGTTTCTAGTGGTAGGTTCAATTTACAATATAAGTCTATGCTAAATTGGCCTCTTAGTTTGTGTTCGGCAGTGTTCACACTTGCTTTTTTTAGCCCCCCCCCCCAAAAAAAACGGAGTAACTTATTAATTGATCACCTTTTTTTTCCCAATTTTTCAATTGATCTCCCCTGTTCTTGTATTCATTTTGTTTTTTTAAAAGAAATTGGCATATTCACATCTATTACAGTAGTAGTAGTAGTAGTATCTATATTATCAGCAGCCTCGTAAACAGTAGAACAGCCGTTTTGTGTTCATGCGTTCGTTATGATATCAGCAGCCACACACACAGCGGAATAGATATTTTGTGTTCGTGTATACGCGTTTCTCCCTCCCCTTCTTTCTGTTCGTTATATTGTAGACAGACTGCCAACGGGCAAATTAAATTAAAGATAATGATCCTAAAGGATTATTTAACATAGAATACGTATCAGCCAAAATTTTGAACTTTTGAGCAAGAACATCGCTGGAAAATTTCATGATTATTACGCAGTATTTCCTCAAAATAGGTAAAGCAAGCTAATCAGTCATTTTGTGTTCATATTACCCCCCCCTCTTCCTTTCTGTTTGTTATGTCACAGACAGACTGACCGCTGCAAAATTAAATTGAGGATTATTTTCCCCAAATAGTATTGAACAGAATCTATATCGATCGACATTTAGCGTAAAATATAAAAAGAATAAAAGCAAAAAGAAAGTAGTTACTTCGGAAAAATTTTATCAAAATCAGTAATTTACACTAAGTTGAGAAAATTTGCGTCTTTAGAAATCTTTATCTTTATTTGTCTGACATGATACTCGAAACACTCCCAAAACACCAAGAACTGATGACGCATAGTCCAGTCGAATCTCCCCAACCCACCTCAGATGGTCAACCAGAAATACACGATTACCAATTTGGTACCAAACGAAGCGTTATTGAATACAGAATAATAGAAAAAACCCCAAGACGTGGACCATTAGGGATTATCTTTTCCCAGCACAAAGGTAAAGGGTAGTAATAAAACACACGTAGAGGATTTCATTACTGCATTGACTTCATTCTGAATATTTCATTCTGAATTTACAATGATCGACCACAACGCTGAATGTGGAAGAAGAATTTTAGGTTCAATTTTCAACTGGGTGGTTATTTCAAACAGCTTTCCGGTTGGCTATAAATGGCTGAAACCGATTCAAAATGGCTATAAAATGGCTATTATAAATTGTAAAATCTTTACACACTTGGCAAATCGATGTTGAAAATGGTGCACAACTTTTGTGTACCTTTTTCGATATAACGTGAGAGAGTCTTTAAAGTGTGTGGATTATCCATCATAATCTATGTATCAACTTTTTTTTCATGAATCTTTCACACACACGCTCACTAGATGTTAAACAATTGTGAGGATAACTGATGTTGGAAATATAGTCTCTACTGCATTTGGTGGTTGTTTCACACGATGGGTGGCAGATAACATAGGCCATTACATTTGCGCATAAGTTGGACAGGGTATATTGCATGGCATCAGAATTATGACTGTTTCTACTATATCAGTGGAAAGTTTCTAATCAAAGATTGACCGATTAAGAGACCTAAGAAAGTCATGAAGGTAAAGGATATAATTGTTGGAATAGGAAAGGATTTAAATTTATTGATCTTTTGACCAATCAACGCACTTTTCCTTGGAGAGTCGGTGCACTCACAAGTCGGCAGAATTTTAAAAAAGTAGCTGGACGATCGCGTCTGGGTTTGTGCAGCATGTTTCCTAGGGAGAGCACCTTCTTAAATCGCCGATCACAATGCTTCCTAAATCGATCTGAACCCATTTGATCGTTCTTGCATCTATTCTGTTCGTGTCTACGTAGGAGCTCAAGCAAAGAAGTTAACATACCAATATACTGCGTTACATTTGGCCAGTCTTTTTATTTCAAGGCAATGGAGATCATTACAGTTAGATCGAAGGATATTGCGTGTTGACTTAGAGGATATCATTCTCTTTTTAGATTTGGGGGTAGAATTGGCGACTTAATGGTAGGATCTCGAATCGAAGAAGCACCATAAAAAGTATATGGTAAGAAATCTGTAGGACACATGGCGAATGGAAAAGACATAACAAGAGAGGACATTTTAGTTGATGCTGCCTTAAACATGAAACTCATAGAAGACATGTTTCTTCCTGTAAGAAAAATCAACACTAAAAGCATAGTAAAGCAAGAGAAGAGGATTGATAACTCTGAAGACGGGAAAGTAACAGACGGTGGGACCGGGTTGGACAAATCACTTAGCCAAGATAACCATAAAGACCCAAGAAGAAACATGCGAATTTGTCGAGGTTGACTTTAATGAACTGCAAAACATTTTTGATCAGCTTATGACGGGTGGAATTTCTGATAACGGCATGGACGAGTCAGAAGCACTACGCAAACTTCAGGCCAGCGTGAAACCAAGAAAAAATGTTTTCATTGGCCCCCAAAACGGCAAAACTATGGCTAACTCATTGCACGTGCATTGATATTGCGAAAGAGTTCATCCGAGCGGAAAGGACCAGGGATTGTGAAATGCATTTTAGTGCTCTAAGGAAGATGCTTAAAAGCTGATTGGTTAGAATTGTAGAAAACTGCAGTATGTATGGAGGAAAGATCGATGGACCCCTTTCAAAGTTCGTAGGTTTCATGCTTGTAGCTGTGTCATCATTCAAGTTGCTACCTGTGAAGCTATTACACACCGAGCGTGCAGTTGAGCGACCCACCCTGCGTGATCACTTGCAGATCATTCAATGGGAGACCTTGATTGAGTTGGAAATTGACCAATTGCTCTGATAATGGAAAATGGTGGAAAACTAATTGGAACCAAACATGGCAGATGAGGTTCCTGCACCGGACAATTTACTCAAATTCATACAAAATCCAAACGCTACGTGCGACCTTGAAGGCCTGGAATGCGTTACGGTTTTGACATCTGGAATAAAGACGTAACTGAGTTGAACGAAATTGAAATTGCGAAAACCGATGGAAATTTATGCAACATGCACATAATAGAAATATGCTGGGCCTCACATGGAGAGTCCACAAGACAGCACAGTACACCCGGGAAAAGACAAGAGTCAGGGACATCATAGAATCCATTAAAAATCTCAAACGGCAGTGGGCTGGCCATGTTGCAAGAATGGTGGACAACCGATTGACATTGCGACTCACGACATGGATCCTCCGAGATCACACGCGCAACTGAGACCGGCAGAATATTATATTGAGAGACGAGCTAGACGAATTCAGGAAGTACTGGTTCTGCGACACCTGTGATAGAGAAGAGTGGCGGATCCTGGGGAAAGTCTATGTCCAACGATGGACGTTGAAAGACTGATGATGATGATGATGATGATGATGATGATTACTAGCTCCCATGATAGAGAGGTCTGGCGAATCCTAGGGAAGGTCTCTGTCCAACGATGGAAGTTGAAAGACTGATGATGATGATGATGATGATATCTAATTTTGGCAAACTGAATTATCAAAAAAAAATAATTGTTCTTATTTCACCATTTCTTATGATCTTTGATATCAACTGAACCAATTTTTATAAAGATACATAGATTGTGTTGTAGACGAACAGGTCAATCTGGAAGTGAAGCTTCCGAAAGCGTTAATAATATAGCAGTTTATTGCACAGTCTAGTAACAATTTGACTGTCCACACGATATCTCCAAAGGTTCTCAATGAATTCTTAAAAAACTTCGCAGAAAAGTAAGACATATTATTAGAAAGAAGTGATTACATATTGGGGTGGATTCAGGAATTTTTCCGATCGAGAGATATTTTTGCGATCTTTTTATACATTTCTGTATTCGCCCCTGTATGTCCACACGATATCTCCAAAAGTCCTCAATGGAATTTCGATGGAAATTTGTGGATGAGTGTGCAATAGGCCACGAGAGAATTGATTAAAGTTTTGGGCGGATTCATTCACAATGATTCAGTTTCAATTTGGAGAAAGGTACATTTACAGTCGTCCATTTTGAATTTCGAAATGACTACCCTTAAAGTTCATTGAAAAACTGGCAACATTTTTTTCTCCTAATATGCTTTCTTTAGATATCATTTAAACTTGTTGACAAGATTCTTCAAAATCTCTTTTAACTTCCACATTCCGATTTACCATAATGTTAGAGTATCTTAAATTTGTCCTTTGGACCTAAATAACCCTTGCATAGTCATTTCTGACCATGAGATATCTACAAAGAGTCATTCAATATTGAATATCTATTGTAATTTACTTATATCATATATTGGTGAAGTTAGTAGCATCTTGGTGGCAATATTTGTATCCTTACTGACTGACTGACTGAAAATTCTAAAAATATTACTATTATGAATGTGCCGAAAAATATTTCTAGCAAATATCCAGGTCTTGATTTTTTTTCTGTTATTCTACATAAAATGGCGGAACTATCGATGCAAAAATCGTAAAAGGTGCATTTACTTCTGAGTCAAAGTCT
Source organism: Thysanoteuthis rhombus (assembly GCA_963457665.1). Lineage (NCBI taxonomy): Eukaryota > Metazoa > Mollusca > Cephalopoda > Oegopsida > Thysanoteuthidae > Thysanoteuthis > Thysanoteuthis major. The sequence goes on from OY735213.1 coordinate 39,783,941, forward strand.
AATTTGACTAGACTAACATTTTAGTCAGAAAATGAAAACAACTTGGTGGCATTCAGTGGTGTAATGCCGTAAAACGCGTGATGACGATGTTCCCTTACTCTTACTGAGGAGGAACAGCGACCCCTCACTATTTCAGTACGACTAAAATTCGTCATTTGAACAATTCACTGAGAAGGAAAATTAACCAGTGTTTGTCTATGTACTCATCCGGCCTGAAAACGTCTCTGAAACTGGTTAAATTTCAAAAGTTTTGCCAGGGGTGAGGGGATAAGAAGTATATGCTACCTTGCGTTCCCTCGCTCCCATTTCTAGCATTACACCACTGGTAGCATCTACAGGAAAAAAATGTCTTATTTTTGCCGCTGGAGTGAACAGCTGCCATCTGTCTTGCCAATTGGCAATTTTGAACATAAATAAATATGTCCGAGCTATCAGTTCAGTAAACATCGGACAAGAATAAGACAAATATTTTTATCATCAGCGAACACTCTTGATACCTCTGGCGTAAAGCTTACACTGCTTGCATAAGGTTCCATCCGAGTTATGTAAGTTTTTTTTTTACATGTAATCGCTTACATCATTTGACTCTCTTTCACCGGAGTCCGTGATTTCTTGAAGAGAAAATTTTCTACGTGCCAATACAAATTACAAGAACCGAGATTTTAACTTTTAGGCTATGTACCGGGTCGGATGGGAAATATCCAACACTTTATTTTCGGCTGCGTAAACAAAAAAGGAAAATTCTAGTTCATAAAATAGGGCAAATCTTCAGAGTAGAAGCAAATGGAAGAACTATGCCGGGCCTCACATAGAGAGTCCACAAGACAATACAGTACATTCGGGAAAAGACAGAAGTCAGGGACATCACAGAATCCATTAAAAATCTCAAATGGCAGTGGGGCTGACCATGTTGAAAGAATGGCTGACAACCGATGGATATCGTGACTCACGACATGGATCCCTCGAGATCACATGCGTAACCGAGGTCAGTAGAATACTAGACGAAGAGACGAGCTAGACAAATTCAGAAAGTACTGGCTCTGCGATGCCCATCATAGAGAAGTGTGATGAATCGTGGGGAAGGTCTATGTCCAATGACGGACGTTGAAAGACTGATGACGATGATGATTTGAAATCGTCTACCCATTCTGTACTTATATAAAATAATTGTATTTCTTTGAAATAAACATTGGTAGAAATAGTTAGAATAGTAAATTAGTGCCCGGAAGCTCATAATTTCATTTAAAGTATTGATCCCATCGAAAATTACCGTCAGGAGCTTTACTAAAATATTGATTCCAGTCATGGCAAACACCCTGGTTAGAAGTCAATCTTGTTGCATACTCGCGATATGACCCTGAGAAGATTCCACCACGAATTGTCGTCTGATTTTGCTCACATTCACGTATTAGTTGAAAGAAATAATACGTACAGATGTCGGAGGAGTGGTGTCATGGCGTTTAGTGTCAGTGAATATTACGAATGATTGAATGTTGAAATGAATTCTCCAGGTTGTGAAGTCAGTTCAACGATACTTGTGTGATCGGCTACTCGTTCTTGTGTGTTGAGACATTTTAGGGGTAATGTACCACCAGTTTAAGAGAAGAAAGTTGTATATACTAAGAAAGCATTGTGCTAAAGTTTGTGAAGACATTAAGATATATAGATACAAGCCAAGTAGTAACAATAATAATAACGATGACTTATATTTGCTAGTTCTACAGTGTACCAAATGTAAGAAGAGTACAACAGTGAAAAAGTTTGTTGCAATTTAGGTAAAGTCTCACTGAACATATCTTGGACAGTTCATCAAACGTTTGAAGTAATGTTAAGGTTGAGTCGAGTGGTTTCATTTAGCTTTAATACAAAATCTTTGGTAGAGGAGCCGTCGGGGTTGAGTTGTGTGGGGTCTTGATGAATCGATATGCGTGTATGAGTAGTGAGTGCGTAAATGGTGTGAAAGAGTCTATTAACTTCTGTGATGATTGCCACTACTGACAAGCCTGGTTGAGAACGCTACATTCAAGAGCTAGGGAAGGCTCATACTTCCAGGAATCGGAGTTTTAGAAAATGGTCACCGACAGCGCTTCTGATTGGACCGAAAATAGTTATGATACTTTGCTTACTATTTTTATCATCTACTGGACTTTGCTGTCGCGATTCCATCTGTTTATAAATACTGCTTTTCGTCATTTGACTTCCGGTCTTCAAAAAGTGATGATGATCGTTACACATATGTTTTGATTTCCGTTGAAACTGAGTAAATTTCAAGTCTGAAGTTATATCAAACCTAGGTTCAGTAAACTTTAATCAAAGCTAAACTTGATTTATATGCAAGAGGAATAATCTGTTGTTACCGATATTCTTGTGCTTGTAACGTCTGCCTCATTCAATTAAATACCTGATCGTCTCCAGACTTTGGCTGTGCGAACTTATACAGCGCTGATGATGGTATGTACAATCACCCCAGCACTAAAATCTCATATCCTGTGCTTTTCCTCTTCCTCTGAGACTCACAGTGTTATTGCTTGTGGATTATTCATAAAGAGTAAAGGTAATTGTTACCTTTCCCGTTTTTAAATGGTCACCGTTCCAGAATAACAGACTCAAATGACGAACTCACCTTTCATCATCATCATCATCATCATCATCATCAGTCTTTTAACGTCCGTCGTTGGACATAGACCTTCCTCAGGATTTGCCACACTTCCCTATCATGGGCGTCGCGGAGCCAGTACTTCCTGAACTTGTCTAGCTCGTCTCTCAATCTAACATTTTGCCGGCCTCGGTTGCGCATGTGGTCTTGGGGGATCCATGTTGTGAGTCGCGATGTCCATCGATTGTCTGCCATTCTTGCAACATGACCAGCCCACCGCCATTTGAGCTTTTTAATGGATTCTATGATTTCCCTAACTCTTGTCTTTTATTGGATGTACTGTGTTGTCTTGTGGTCTCTCCACGTGAGGCCCAGCATTATTCTTTCATGTGCACGTTGCATGGTTCTCAATTTACGAGTCTGTCTCTTAGTTAGGTTCCATGTTTCAGCTCCATAAGTGACGATTAGGAGGATGCATTGGTTATACACCCTTCTCTTTAGGATCAATGGGATCTTAATATTTTTGAAGGTTGAGCTAGCTCTGCCAAAGGCTTGCCATCCTAGTGTGATTCTTCGCTTGATTTCATCTTCTTTTGAGGGTCTCATGGAGATTCGTTGTCCCAAATAGATGTAACGGTCTACTTCTTCCAGTTGCGTGTCCTCGATTTTTATTTCAAAATGGGAAAGGTAACAATAGTCACAGTAAGGACTTGAATTACACCAAAAGATTGACTAGTAGAAAATGGAGACGTTCTAAGCGTTAAAGGCATGTCTTACTTGCAACGTTCATTCATTTGGCCAATTCTGTTGTATAGATTAGGATTGATTACAAGGGAACTGCTTTCGATTACAAATGTACAACAAAAATAGAACAGACTCAGTTCAAAACATGCAACATTGTTCAAAACCTGTGGCGTTGTTTAAGCAATTTTCGACAGCATTTGGCAACATTTGTTTCCAATTGATTTTTTCAAATATCATTATCTAAAATAACATCAGTTTCAAATGAGAAAAAAAAATCCACTATTAGCAGACAGATGAGTCCGGTCAAAATATGCAGCGACCCTGTAACTTATGTATTATTACTTATACATTATTCAGAAAGAGTAAGGGCCTATGTTTCATTTCTCTTATAGCTTTTAAGAAATCGAAAAAAAAAAGATTCACTGAAAATGGACACTGGCTTGTTTTCTAGAACCTTGTTGCATTTTCGTTTGTATCAAAGTGCGTATCTATAAGTGTACCCTATAAACCCAAGCTTACAATAGGAGATACGTTCAAAAATGGCTTCGTTTTTTAAATTAAGACTGCATTTTATGTCACATTTTCTTTTATTCTGAGAACTGATCTAAAAAAAAATATGATGCGGAGTAACGTCAAAAAATCCTTCTTTCTTCAAATACTCTATTTTCCCTAACTTTTCCATGGACGCTTTGAACCTTTTCAAATTTGGTTTGAAAGAAAGATAATTTGGCATTCATAGACCAGTCAATATTCGTCACTGATAAAAACATCAAAAATTTTCATATAGCACGAGCGTAACAGGTTTTGCAAGAGACTAACTGATAGAGCAGAGTATGGATTATTGATTTCTCTTCGAATCAAATCGATCGGGTTTTGAAACTCTAAGAAAGAAGTCGAGACATTTTCATTTCCATTCCTTACTGGTCCAGACTTTATTCTTCGTATATAAGCCCGAAGCCATGTCTGTAGGTTTCTATAACAATTTTATTGCATATACATTAAAAAACAAATATCGACCATATATCTATAGGTGCAGCAGTAAAAAGTGCTATTTCATAGTTTCCGCAGATCGACGTAACCGAATTATATACCTACTTTTCTGTGTAAAGACATCTTGAAATATTACTCGCATCTTTTTTTTTTTTTTTTCAAAAATGACATTTTGTTGTTGAACGATTGATATTTCTTCTATGGAAACGTAGCAAAACAACATCAATGTGAACATGAATCAGCGTAAACATTTGGTAATAAGAAAACAAAAAAAACGAGAGAATTTATATTATTTTATTTTTTAGTTACTTAAATACGCATCAATTATCAAAAAAATAAAGGAAAATACAAAAAAAAGATAGAAAGGTACTGTAATTTTACACCTGATGATCGTCAGAATAGCTTGTGATATTTATGATTGAAAAGTGCTCAAGTTGTGACTTGAATACGTGAGCGGATGTTGTTTGACACGAAAGGCAACAACTTTGATTTAAAAAAAAAACAACAAAAAAACAAAAAAAAACATTGAGGTCTTCTGGTTATTGCTAAGAAGGCACTTTTGGGTTATAGATACAGGGTGTTTCCTAAAAGACGCAACCTTAAAGATCAGAAGGTAGAATATTAGTACACGTAAATTTTATGCTACAATATTAGTCACGAGGCAACACTTTACTCAGTGACAACGTTATTCAGCACTTGAAATGATTGCATCATGCTTGTGTTGTGTCAGTTAAGTCGTTTCTCAATGTGATGACGCAGGAATAAAATAGAGGGGATCATTTTCAACATCTATCGTAAAGTCAAAATATATGTGTAATTAGCATCTTTTTGTAATCTTTTTGTAATGTGTCTTCAAAAAATAGTTTTACGAATTAAAATAGTTTAAATACAAATTGTCGAAAAGACCGTTGCATTCTTTTCTGAAACACCCTGAATTTCGGCACTTTGTTTATTGTCATGTGACCACCACAGGCGGTAAAAATAGTGGTCTTCCAGCGAAGTAAAAAAAAACAAAAAAAGAAAACAAAACCGGAAGTTGGGTCGTGAAGCGCCTTTGTTGTTGCTTCATCAAGTCTTATATTCAGTGGCGGTAAATTTTGTAATTTCTGCTTGTTAAAACGTGCTGACAATCCATAAGTCCGCCATTTTTATTATTAACTAATGTTGATGTTTAAGCAAATATGAATGATTTCCGTCTCATGTCTCCACGGTTTGTCGAATCGGTCGTCCTGTCTTCTGTAGTCTTTTTGTCTTGTGAAATAATGATTTATTTTTGCATATATTAGGTTAGTCGCTGTCATCTCTTAGTCATGTCGTCAAGAGCATCAAGCAGTACTTCCTGTTCTTCCCCTTAATCTCCACACATCTTCACTCTGGCTTCTTTTCTGCTGCTCTGCTGTCGATAGCGTCAAAATTGGTGCTAATGTTTACATATTTTAATACAATTTCTGCTAACATACCTCAGTCTGAAAAGTAGAGAAAAGACAAAATTAACGAACATTCAGTTTACCTCATTCCAAGCACTCACACCCCAATTATATAATTAATTGAAAAATTCTAATCTTATGTTTGAATTTGAATTAATAGATAACTACACACGATTAATATGTACAGGGTGGCGTGAAATAAGCCGACCATTTTGATCAAACAAACCACTGCTTTGTGCTTGTGTGTTTGTTTGTGCGCTTGTTTTCATGTGACAGAAGTTTTAATTGCAGAAGCCGTGGAAACTGCTTATACCCAACCCGACCGGTTATCGATAGTTATGCGACCGTTTTAGTCCCTTTTGGTTATAACGCCTTAGAGCACACACGCACGTACACACATACAGAGATCTGAGAGGATCAAAATGGTCTGCTTAACGTGTGCTCCCCGTCAGCTTTCTCTAAAAGTACCCACGATGTTGTATCGATAGTAATTCAGCACCAAATACTTGGAAGAAAATCAGAAAGACATTAACTTGAATCAAAAGCCTGGAAATAAAATAACATATGAATGTAGATACTTTAGACGTTGGAAATCTTTAAGTATGTGTGGACTTCAACACTTATGGGCCTATTTGACCTGGAATTAAAACAAATATTAAACCACGGGATAAAGCAATAAAATAAAATAAATAAATAAACAAAAAACGAATATAACTCTTAGAATAACAATAACATTTCTTTCACGGATATGGCAAAATAGAAAATTTCCCCGTTACTGAAATCTCAGAATTATTTCATTTTAATATTTACGTTGAAAAAATGTCTGATGAGAGGATTTTTTTTTAGCAATTGCAAGTCAGGAGTACAACAGTTCGAACTGCTTAATTATTCTCAGTGTTGGAGGTTTTTTGAGCAATTTCAAGATGTACCGAGTGTTCCATGCAAAGTGCCGAACATGCGATAAGAGGCGGTGAACATTAAAACAAATATTGAAATGTAAAAAAAAAAAAAACGAAACGAAATCAAAACAAAACATGGAACTCATTGAAAAAGATGATGTCGATTTTGTTGCAAGAGCAATAACAACAACAGGTTTGTACCAATTTTGATTTCTGTTTATTTTTATCTTAACTTTTTCAGTTATTTTCATCACAACTGAACCCGTGTTGTCACATAGAGTGTAAGCTCCCGGTGAGATTCGAAATTACATTCCTCTAGCCAGAGGAAAGCCTAGTTTAAGTGAGTTCAAAACTCACCGGGAACTTTCTCTCCATTTCCGATTTGCTCAGTTTGATCAATGCTGTACACTGACGACCAGAATTGAGTTGTGATAAAAGCAACTAAAATGATTAAAAATGAAGGTAAAAGGTAGTCAAAATAATATGGTGGGTGATGATATTTCACCTAGTAATAAAAATATAGTAACAGTTCAATATAAATGAATCGTTTTCCCTAAGTGTCCAAATAAAATAGAATGATTCGCTTCTCGTGAACTTCTATATAGATTATGTCACTGTTCATAGTTTTAGAAGTACGAATAAGATGCAAGTTCGTTTGCAGATGGCAAATGATATTGGTTATGTAATAACAGTAATTTTTTTTTTGTCCTCCACCTTTTCTCCGTTCCAGGGTAATAAGTGTTATTAAAGACCGTCAACAAAAACTGACGCCAAAATTATTCGTTTTCAAGTTCGTCTGCTGGTTGGTTCGCTATGTATGTATGTATGTATGTATGTATGCAAGCATCACCAATTGAGCCAGAGGGCTGAAGATTTATCCATCAACTTCTTATTTTGTCTGGGGAAAAAAGGCATTTTTGAAAATTCCTCCACGTAATAGGTTTTCAATTGGAAGTCCAATTTCCAATGTAAACTTATGCTAAATTCATCCCTTAGTTTATATCCGTTTGTTTTTCTGAAAATTCAATCTCTCTTGGTGATCACTGCCGAAGCAAAGGCAAGTAACTTATTCATTGATAACTCTTTTTTCCATTATTCATTTGATCACACCCAACACTACATGCTTCCATTGAGTGACTAACCAGACCTATTTTCTGATTGATTATGTCTAACATTATAGAGAATGTCAATTACTATTTTCAAACTTTACTTTAACGACCAAAATAGTGATAATTAGAAATTTACTTATTTTCAATCAGACACCGCGCGAATTGGCAAAGTTCTAATTACGTAAAATAAGAGAAATAACTACATATAAATATCACTGTCCTGTACAAAAAAGTTAAGTTTCAAAAGAGTAATAGCCACCTTCTACACTCTTTATGTATAAACAATCAGAACATAACACTCACTTACACAGGGAGAAAATCACCTTCTCGGATGTGATAGAAACTCGGATATTTGGCTGATATGAAATAATAGACACAAAAATGAAAGTTATAATCTCTGCATGCATCAGAATGCAGAACGATTCAATTTACAATCTAAGCAGTTATTCTTAATTCAAAGCTTAGAAATCTGTTATAATAAAGCTGAGAAAAGTTTTGCGAATATATATATATATATATATATATATATATATATATATTCAATTTGTAAGTATACAAAAAGGTAGAAGTAGAAAACAGATTTTATCCGTTGTTGATGATATCTAATTACAGTGCTCAATATTTAACACGGTAAATAGAGATAATAATAATAATAATAAGAAGAAGAATTCCATATATATATATATATATATATATATATATATATATATATATATATATATTCAAAAGTATACTTTGATCTTAATTAGTACGGACAATTTATAAAATTTCCCGTACTGACCCAAACTGCACTGTTCAAGGTTTCAATTCAATGTATTTTTCAGTCTACACTTGGTAACATAAATTTGTTACTTTAACTGCACTACATCAAAACATGCACAAATCAAAACCACACAATCCAAGATATTCCTCCGAATAAATCGAATTCTCCGTCTAAAGAAGCCCAAAAGGGCAGAAACATAAACATCTTTGGGTAGTGAATCCATTATTCCACTATATTCAAAGTTTACTTCAACTCAATGTTTTTGTATCGAACAGTCTATGGAGTAAACACATCAAATATCGTATATTGGATTACTGATTTGTGCTTTGGTATATATATATATATATATATATATATATATATATATATATATATATATATATATATATATATATATATATATATATGTGTGTGTGTGTGTGTGTGTGTGCGTGTGTGTGTGTGTATATATATATATGTATATGTATACATATATATATATGTGTGTGTGTGGGGGGGGGTGACTTTTAAATATCTGAGAATATTCAAAGGGTTAACTTTTGAAGGAAAAACATTTATTTACAAAAAAAAAAAAAAAAGAAAGAATACACAGAATCAAATTCCGACTTTTTAACCTTTTCCCACGAATGAAAAGGCACGGAGCGAAAAGTACAATTTTCTAACAGAAAGATCACTTTTTTTTAAGGTCAAATAAGTGTTTGATGTCGCTATGAAAATATATGATACCTAGCGAGAGATTTGCACGTGTATGTGTGGGTTAGGCTGAGACAAACATTCCGCGGTTGAAGAGGATGTAGAGAGAAAAAAACGTTAGAGCCGAAGTGTGAATAGCACGTGAGCATACGGGTGCATGAAGATGCCTGAATCTTTAGGGCGAACGGAAGAAGTAAGTTTGGAGGGGAAAAAAGGGGACCATTTTAGTTGGAGGGCAACTTCTCTTTTTTTCCTCAGAGATTTTCAACAACTGGATTCAAGCTGTCAAAATCACCGAAACTTCTCTTCCACGCACCCCGATCTTCTTAGAAACCAACCCGATTATCTTTCAGACATCCCTTTCTTTCGTATTGTTTCTGTCATTCCTGTTGTCCTTTCAACTGATATTTTGTATTGGAAAAGGAAACAGGAAAAAGGGGAAGTCTCCCACGCAACAATAAACATTCTTTACGAACAGTATTCGGATCAAGATTTTGTAGGTCGCTGGGCCACTGGTACTATGAGGCCCCTACTAATATTTTCAAAAGAAGAAAAAGTTGAAGAAAGATCAAGTTCATGTTCACAAAGGTAGCAACGATCAAATTTCAAACATTTGCTTTGTGTAATTTCTCCCAAACATCCTTATAGTGAATTATAAGTTATTGAGAACATCGATTTTCAATTGCTTTGGAGGGCAAGTCTGTTTGTTTTTGTGCTATTGTCGATCTGTGAACATTCTTTAGATATTTCATTTTAAAGAAGTACCTCTCCAACCGTATTGGAACAAGAAAATCCTTAATGCTATTTCAATATTAGAGGATGAAGTTAATCCATTGTTTATGACAAGGATGCAGATTTCAGAAGAGATTATGTTATGTTTCATGCTTGTGCCTGGATTACAATTTTTACAACAGTATATTGATTGAACTCTTAAATTGATACTTTGGAGTACTTACTCTATGATTCAGCATCCACAAACGAAATAACTTGTAACCTAATCTCTTGAGGTCATCCTGTTGGCGGAGGTCCCTGGGCTGCAGTTGCTAAAGCCCATGCCTTAACCCAATACAGTACACAGCACAGGGTTTTCAGTCCCCTGTATCGTCAGTTCTTTTGGATGAAATTACCGTATACCTAGTTCCCCAAACTAAGCCTTACCGCATACCAAGTCCCAGACACTTATTTCCATCACTGATTATACATTTAGGAATTCTGCCTTGGGGAATATTTGTTTATTCTGATCGTTGAAAGTAAATACATTTCCAATCTTGAATATCTGATCATTCTCAGATGCGCCTCGGAGCTATGTTTAAAACGCGTCATTATGCAAGTCATTTGTGTACAATAGTCGCTAATTAGGATCGGAAAAAGAAATTAAAACTTTTCAAACTTCTAATTTAAAACCTGGTTGTACAGTCGAATTGGACTTTTGAAATGTTCCATCTAATAATTATTGTTTTAGGTTCATGTACCTACGAGTGCTTGTCTGCGTTTCAATGATCTGTATTTTGTGGACCCTGTTGCGGTGGAAACGTGATTAGCAGGCTAGTCTCGCAGACGATCTGTACTGAAGCGAGTTCGATCCTCCTTCGGCACTGACACTTGTGGCTTTGTGTAGAACAAAAGTAAGCTTAGAAAATTGACATAATCTGTATTTTGGGGACTGTATTCTATTGTATATAGTGCCAATGTTTATACTCCTTAATTGCCCTCTTTTATTACGGTGACTCTCTGTTTGTTTTAGGATATATTCCTTAACTAAACGTTTAAATCGTATAGTGCTTATTGTCCGTTTGAAAACAGTCATCTAAAATCCACGTCATCACGTTTTCCTACTTATTTACTATTACTTATCATTAGTATACGTATACTTCCATAAACTAGTATAAAGTTTTAAATCACGGAATTCATAGAAAATGAATCATGATATCGACCATCCTAAAATTCATTTTCCTTTGGGGAGGCGTGGTATTGGACCTTACTTAGCTATGCTCCATGGCATGTTGGAGGGAAAGGGAATGGATACATGTCTTTTCCAAGGGAATTATGCAAAATAGACGGAAACTGTCCCAGCCGGAGTTTGAACTTTGCTCGCCGATCCCATTCTCGTTGCCTTTTACCATTCGATCACTCACACCTCCATATCGCCCATAACAACTGAAAATGATGTTCTCAAACTTCTCTCGTGGCTCTTTGCTTTTAGTCATTAAAACTATCAAATTAGTTTCCCTAATTTTGATCCTTATGATTTTTTTCGTGTCATAAAACAAGACGATCCCAATAATCCTAAAAAGAAGAGCATACAATCAATGCATCCTCCCGATAGTCACTTATGGAGCTGAGACATGGAACCTAACCAAGGGACAGACCTGCAAACTGAGAAGCATGCAACGCGTGCATGAGAGAATCGTGCTCATCCTCACATGGAGAGATTACCAGACAGCACAGTATACCAGGAAGGAAACAGGAGTTCGAGACTACTATAAAACTCAAATGGCAATTGGCAGGTCATGTTGCAAGAATTGCAGACAACCGATGGACATCACGACTCAAAACACAGATCCCCAGAGATCACATGCGAAACTGAGGCTGACAGAATACAAGATCGAGAGATAAACTAGACAAATTCAGAAAATACTGGCTCTGCAACGCCCATGATAGAGAAATGTGGCGAATCCTGGGGAATGTCTATGTTCAACAACGGACGATAAAAGACTGATGATGATGACAGAGCCGTGTGTAGTTTATTCTTCCGTCAAGATTATCTGATTTGACGGTTGTTCCTGCCCTAATTATGTAAAACGCAGCACAGTCTATCAATCGATTTATTCTTTGAATATTGTTATCAGAAAACACGCTACGGATATTATTTTAATCCACAGGTCGTTGAAGAGAGAGTCATCTCGTGCCATGATTATGGAGATCAGCACTAGTAAAACAAACAGATATTACAATCGTCTTGAGAATATTTGAGGATCCCGGGCAAAGCAGTGTATTGGATTTGGTCCGCGAGCCGTGGTGCCGACCTTGAGTGGATACATGGATTCAATAAAGAGAACAGGACTGATCTGAGAATGAACGTAAACATTTGTTTCGAGAAGGTTCTCTGTGTCGGCTATTCGGTGATAGGAACTTTAATTTTTCATTTTTCAGATTGAATTACGGGGCCCCTGAAATTGTAACCCCCCCCAACCAGTTTTACCATGTGATACTCTGATTATAATTGTTCGTTGCTAGAATAAAGGTCCAATCCCGACAAAAACTGGTCGCTACATCCTACAATAATTCCCTAAATGTCTGTCCGTCTGTAAGTGGTGACATAACACAGAAATGGCACAAGAGACCCCCATGAAATTTTCTATGTGTACTAATAGGACTTCCAGGCATGTTTTAGCAAGTGAGATTTTAAAAATTCCCTCGAAATTGTGAGGTCTGCAATCGCGCCCACACTCATAATAATGTGCTTATTTCCACCTATCTATCTATCTATCTATCTATCTATCTATCTATCTACTGTGAAATATTCCCCAGCCAGATCCTAAGATTATATGTGACCCAGGAGTTCATGCTGGTGATATTTCAAATAAAGTATAATTCACTAAATACATTGTCCTAGTCCATGATTTATTATTGGGACCTGAGGCTCCATTTAGGCTTTCCATTACCCGTGGGGCAGGTTTTCAGTTAGTTTGTATAAATCAGTTATTTGTTAGTTTACAGACGTTGTGGTTTTATCAATATTAATCCATACTAAGAAGCCAAACAAGAGGTGAAGTTGTTTCTATAAACAGCCGTTTCAAATGAATGGATGGAATTTTAAATATTCGTACACATCTTCTTCCTAACGTCATTCATAATACATAAACTTATGGTTAATTTCCGTTCCACGCCTTTCTGTCGACATTTTCTTCTTTGACAAAAGATAAATTTCCTCAGAAATTCAAGCCGAAATTTTAAGCACGAAATCACACTTGACAGCACTACAATTGCAAAACGCAACAACTGCAATTGAAAAGTAAAACAAAATTTGAAAACCGGTTTTCCCCGGTATTTAAAGAAAAGACATGCGAAGAATTCACACAACCTGTCAATCCACACAGAATTAAAGAAAAATAAAAAGTTAAATAACCAAGGCAAATTTACTTGGAATTATAGTGATATGAAATGCGACAATCAGATTAAAAACTACCTTGACACATTAGCTGTGGAAAGTGGTGAACAGTAATAGTTATCCATTGCAAGATGGAAGCCCTTGTTCATTGCAAGATAATCCATTGCCAGATAAAAGCTCTAACACACAGATAGATCCGAGACCCCATCAATGACTATAAAACGTACATCTCATTAAGTTAACCACAGAACTGCAATGACTGGAATTTCCGTCATTTGCAGTCGATGATTAATGATCAAAGATGGAAGGAAGCCCTGATAGTCATAAATACTTAGCAGCAAATTGATGTCTTTCACCTGCAGAAGGACACCGTTAGGAGGTTGGTCTTGAGCTTCATTCACAATACTTGGTTACTGATGCTAGTTACTACAATTGACCAATTCTAAAGCAAGTAAGTCTATGTTCTACTTGTGAATTCTTTGAGTCCGATGTTACTTGGTGATGTTGATGAACTGACACCCAAGCTATCAACTGGAATCATTTCTCAACGGGTTTTCTGTGAGATACACTGGAAATGTCGACGTTTAGGGTAGCACACAATTCGAATCAGATGCTGCTCATAGTTTTGTTCAGTAATTAGTAAAACACGTAACATTGCACGGAGTTTTGACGTAAGATAAAAGAAAAATGAAATACTTTTTCTGGGGGAATACTTTTCGTTAAATTGGTAAAATTTGACTTTTGGTTCAGCAGGAGATTCTCTTTTTTGACTAAGGATATCCTACCGAACCTTTTCTCTTAAACTGTTATGATTAACTCATTAACAGCGACAGGTGGCGAAGAGTAATAGTTATCCATTTCGAGATAAAAGTCTTTGTCCGTAACCAGATGAAAGAGCTGACTCACTGAGAGAAATGAATAGTAATAAAATGGAAATTTTATCGTTAGACATTGAACTACGATGACTGAAATAGCCGTCATCTGCCAGTAATGAGTTGAGATCTTTCAGTTTAATGTTGCTTGAGGCTTCGAGAGATTAAATCCCGTTCATGCAGTCAAAAATATGAGAATTCCAGATGTGTTAAGCATCTAATAAGATTTTTTTTGGTATTCTCTGACAGCTTTTCTCCTCTCCGATGGAGGCCCACAATTAATGTGACTATTGCGAATGTCAGTTATATTTTCTTCTCCTGTTTCCATTAGAAAGGTTTCCTCATAAAACAGCGACCCTCTTAAAAGATTCGGAATTTTTACATGGCTGTGATTTTTTTTGCTAATCTTCATAGATAAATCTCGATGTTGCCCGTCAAAAGCAGACAGGCATCATAAACATTTTCCATATTTTATTGCGTTTTCATATCATTCCTTCTCTTCCTGTCTCTTTTTTTTTTTTTTGATTCCATCTGTTTCGTTTCTAATTAGTCCTTTTCCGGTATCAACCAAAATAAAAATAATTGGGGGCGAGGTAACAAGCCTGTATACTACAACGGGACAGTAGGGCCTTTCAAGTATCATAAGGCTTTCTCATAAGAGGGCTATATATTCTTATTATATATGGCTAAATAGCGTGGAATTCTGTGACAAACCTTTCACTGCATTGATCTCATTGACATCAAGCATGTAAGAGTGTCGAATTTTGTAACAAATGTAGCAGACGACAGAAATGCATAATCTTTGTTCGTCTCTTTGTTTCGTTACGGAATTACAAGTTGGTAAAAAAAAAGGTTACGATTCGGTCAAGAAAACCCGATTATTTGTTTTTTTTTTCAATAAGATTATAGTACTTTTTTCGCACAATAAATCGAGTGAATAGAAATATTACTAATTTTATAAAAGAATATCTTCTTACTAGGTAGAGGCGTCAAAATGCGCAGATTTTGAACGTTGGGAGCGGGGCCACGAGCTAAAACTTTGGTAGATGAATGGCTGCTTAGCTAAGGACGGGGTTTTCAACACGTGACCTCATCCTAAACATCATGACTCTTCGCATTTTGACGCCTGTACATGGTTTAATTACTTTGGTTAGAGATTGATTAATGTGAGTGCACTTTTTTTTCTTTTCCAGTATATGCATGAACGTAACCTGCTCTACGTTCTTTTAGGCTGCCTTGGTCGAGGGAGCTACTCGTCTCCAGCGCAATTGGACAACTGAGAGTGCAGACAGGCAGATCTTCCAGGCTACACCCACCCGACCATAGAATCTGCTCAGAGGAGGATTTCTCTGGATAGACTCAAAATCCTTCTACCAAAAGAAAACTAAAAATATAATTTTGATTATCATTAGGCTTTCTGGAATCCTATAATTCGTTAATATCAATACATATTGTTTCTGGCTAGACTCTTAGAGGGACACTTCTCTCTGATTTAGAATTAGTGCACTTCTTAGGAGAAATATAACCACTAAAACTGATATTGAACATGTGGAATCTCAGACTCTTGGCCAACATATTCTTGCTTGTAAAACCTCTGATACCCACAGTGCATAGATGCCAATAAGGATTCTCAACTGAAATGTTTTCCTACAACCATACCATCTGCAAAAAATCTAGTATATTAACTACAATTTTAATTGCAGATAATTTGCATAATCACCAGTTTGGTTACACTCGTTGGTTTCTTGAAATTTTAGAGATCATGAGAGAGACAAATAACCATGTTTTTTCCAAAGAAGAGGGGAGGGCCAAACACGTAAGACCATTGCGTTAATAAGAGGTATTATATAGCCGGGCCGATACTTGAACCAATATACAGTCTGACTTCGCAAGATCATTATGTTCTTATATCATTATAAAAGCTACTATCACTTTTTGTTGGACTGCTTGGATATTGGTTTGTTGGTTCTGTCACGTTAAAGCAAACAGAAAGAGAGGAAGGGGGTCGACCGAATTTTGTGTCTGTGTGTTCGCATACGCTAAGCACAGCACTATGTATGTGTCTGTGCATGCGTATTCACTACTATTACTACTACTGCTAAACCCACTGCTACCGTCACTGCTGTTTTCGTGTTGAGGACAAATACATTTCGTTCAACTCGTCAGTATTATTAGGAGGAAAGAAAATATAAAAGAAAAAACAAACAAAAAAACCTAAAGAATCATTTAAACTATGTTGTTAAATTATGATAAGAATTCAAAGAGAATGTTGAATTTAGTTTTCGTTCGTTCGAATGTGTTAAACCCATCAATATCATTTTTTTGTAATAAAAAGAAATGACTATTTCAAATTATTATTAACACTGAAAAAAAAATCTACATTTATTCTAGAATATATGTTGGTATAATTTATCCTTATATAACATAAAAAATCTGTCATTTTCAGGAAGAAGAAACCAAGCGAAGAATTACACTAGGATGGCAAGCCTTTGGCAGAGCAAGCTCAACCTTCAAAAATAAGAATATCTTATTAAACCTAAAAAGAAGGGTGTATGACCAATGCATTCATCCAATAGTCACTTATGGAGCTAGAACATGGAACCTAACCAAGAGACAAATTCAGAACCATGCAACGTGCACATGAAAGAATTATGCTGGGCCTTACATAGAGAGACCACAAGCCAGCACAGTGCATTCGGGAGTAGACAAGAGTAAGGGACATCATAGAATCCATTAAAAATCTGAAATGGCAGCGGGCTGGCCATGTTGCAAGAATGGCAGACAACCGATGGACATCACGACTCACGACATGGATCCCCCGAAATCACATGCGCAACCGAAGCCGGCAGAATATTAGATGGAGAGACGAGCTAGTCAAATTCAGAAAGCACTAGCTCTGCGATGCCTACGATAGAGAAGTGTGGCGAATCCTGGGCAAGGTCTATGTCCAACGACGAACGTTGAAAGAATGATGATGATGATGATGATGATGATGATGATGATGATGATGATGATGATGCAAAACTCTATAAAGACTCATGATTAGCCCAACTAACTCAATATTAATATTCATGATTTTCGAAATGTTTAAACATATATCATAACAGCAAAACTAAGTATTATTTACATCAAACTCAATTTTTTAAGTAAAGATTATATTTACTGATGCATAAGCTTGGAATGATGATCGCAAAGCCATTCAGCTTTGGACAACGCGTGAGCAATTATTTAATAAATCCCAGAATTCAACTGCTACCATCATGACAGAGTTTTTTTATGGAGATTTTGTTCGTTCAAAATGGTCAGAGACAGCGAAGATAATTTAGAAAGATTGTTGATAAATGTTGTATTCTCATGACTATCAGTGAATAAAATACATGAATTCATTTGCATATGAATTGATATTAAAATAAGGCACGTCGTGTACTTTTAAGAGATTAGACATCAAAATTCATAAATAAAAATGAATGCAAAAAAACTGATGGTAATGGAAGTCACAGAATGAATAAAACTCAATTCCACTGAAACACACGTACAAATTTGTTTGCCTCTAACTGAAAGCCTGGATATTATTCAAATATTTTACAGGAATTTTCATGTGTTGACTCATTGGGGAAATATAATATATCAAGTTTTTATAGTGTTGGTTGGAATTTCTCTAGGGTTGAGCAAATAAAACTAGTAAGTCTTAAACTAATGTTTCGAATAAAAAAAGAATAAAAATATGAAATCGAAGAATAACAACATTCAGTGAATCACCCTCGTTACTAATTCAAGCGAACCAACCCAATATCCGTACCATTTGCTTATATTTTCTATTCTGGGATTCAAGATATAATCTTTACACATATAAGCCTATCAGATGATGGATCAGTACCAGCGTGTAAAAGAGATGATAGTTTCAAGAGAAATATTACTAATTTTTCTATGCAAAGTAGTTTATCTTGTCTGACTCACACAAGGAATGTGTCACTCAGACAACGTTTTATGACTTAAAATTGACGCCCAAATCTGAAAGACAACCATAAGATTACGGTTTCCTTTTTAGACTAAATACTTTTTCCAGAAGGCCCCACTTCTGCTAAGGACATATATTTGGTCGATGTTTCCAACCTGCAAATGCTTACCTCTCAAATAGGAAGCCACGCCCCGCGCCTTGGGTTTCAGAAAGCAGCTCCCTTCACTCAATCACATAGTCACGGTTTTTATTCTCTTGATTTTTTTGTACGAAATCTTGGATTGGAAGAAAATCATAATAAAAAATTGTAAGAATAATGCCTGATCTCAGAATTGTGATGAGACTTTATATCATTTGCCAAGTAATATATACCGCATTTCTCTCATACGCACATATTCCATCTTCACATGTACTCAAAATCAATCATCTTAAATCGAGCTCAGAGTCTTACTGTGCGAAATTAATGAGCAAAGTAAGGAACAGCAGGAAGATTTCTCTAGGAACAAAATTCACCCAGGAGAAGAAATTGGACGCCTTTGACGTCAGATGCCAGCATAAAATCATGAGCATCAAATTGAAGTGATATTTGTCGTACAAAGAGGTAAAGTGAAGATCACAACAGCCTCTTGTAACAATCACTATTTGCAGATAACGCCTTTGGTTGAGGCATGACTTGGGGCTCCCCTCAGAACCCACGAACCAAGCCATCAAATGGACGTCAATAGACCAAAGAATGAGTGGACAACTCGAGACGAGTTGGTGACAGACGGTGGAGAGGGACTTCCGACAGGTCATCAGAAGCTGAAACAACACAACCCGTCCGGCTGGAAATTGTATACGGCTGAGCACCTTATGTGTTGCGCGACGTGTGAGCAACCAAGTCTGAGTGAATTTGTTCGACATACGCACTTGATCCGGAAACGTTTTGTCCTTCAACCTACAAGTTACTCTGCACCTTTCCTTTAATAACCTGTACGTGAAATCAATTACTTAATCGATTTACGCAAAATAATAAAAAAAATATATAGCGTTAAGAATTGACACAAGTTTAGCTTTTAATTAATCATCCAGCAAATGCCGGAGTAAATATTCTTTTTCTGTCAAGGCTAACATGTATTTTTTACTTTTACTGAAAAGTAGCCAACTGATTCGGCGTAGCTTTGCCGTGTGAACAGTTAATAAATATTTTAAATCTTTTGGCAACAAAGCTAAATCTAAAATTAAAAGAAACAATTTTAACTATGTCCTGTACACCTGTAGGTCGCCTAGTGTATGTATACTTGATTAAGTTGTTTTTGAAACGTGGATTAAGACATCAGATTAATTAATGAATCTATACTTCCGGCGATACGCGGTGTAGTTGAACTGGGACAAATTTATCGATACTAATTTGATACTCAAATAATCAAAAATACATTGTTTGAAGATTTCGCCAAGCTGTTCACAAAATAACACTCACCAGCTAACTATCAATTCTAAGGAATTGTTACACTGCCATTATAACTAGCTACAATCTGAATCTTGACCTCTTACCTGGCATAGACGGGTACTTCACGGGTAAAATCTTGTTATGAAATAAGCATAAATAACATTAAGTATATTTTTGATTGCTTGTACCAAATTCAAGAAAACTAAAACTCACGTTACAAAGATCCATAGGTCAAATTGTTTGAACAATTCAAAGCTTGAAACAAAACTGATTAATTTGAAAAGCAGACAGGAAATAAGAAATACATGTCATCGCTTGTTTAAATAACTGATAGCATTTAAGTTGATGTACAACACAGTAGGTATTCGTATCATTTCAAAATGTATTCGACTTCTCTTCATGGAAAATGTTAGTACAATGAAAAAAAGATCATTAGATTTCATTTATAGTTGAGGTCTACAGCTTTGTTTACGTTCAAAATTATCTAATTATTAAGAAAACTATATACTTTTTTTTTGCATTAATTGATCAGAGTGGATGTTCATGTCTTTATGTAACATCTCTTGTGTATATATTCACTAGGGTGTAAATTGCTTTGCAGGAATATATGAGTAGTGGTGTATAAATAAGTAGTGTGTTTATCAATACCGATGAACGTGCGTGTGTGAGTGTGCATGTGTGAGTTTGCTTGTGATTCTGATTGTATATGTGTTCTGTCCATGCATTCGTAAGCGTTAGACAAAAGAAAAAAAAATGAATGTTCAGATATCCCTATAAACCCTTTCCAAACAAAGCCAGAGAAAAGAACATGGAAAGAATTAGTTTTGGTTAGTCAGCAAATCAACCCAAGTTGCCTCTTATTCAACGAAGCCCAAATAGCAATGAAAAAAACCCCAAAAAAACAGGGAGGAATATATGAAGAGGTCTTTGTCAATCCACGGAAGTCGTTACTCGTGATTTTTCTTGTTACCTTTATTCTGAAGTAAGTAGTGTTCAGTGACTGATTCTTCTCTCCTTTTCTTGCGTTTGTAGAGGCAATGGCCGATCTAAAGAGAAATTAGAAAATATGTAAAACCATTTATATCAGATGCGTTCGGCGACTGCGGCTCTGAAGAGGGAAAAGGTACTTACTTGTTTGCTGGTTATTTACCGTCACAAACCGTTAATCTCCCTTGTGCAGCGGGAAGAGGGATTCAATTCTCTATGTGTGGGTATCAAACCATTAGAAGCAGACGACAGAATTTTCTGTCATTGCAGTTATATAGCTTGCCCAATGAAATGTCTGTTTCATTGTTATTTGCTGGCTATTAAATTCCATCGATGAACCAAGGCTTATATCTTGCCAGTGATTACTTACAATGGTTAATTTGCAAGGGACAAAGGCTTTTAATGGGTCAATGCAAAGTCTAGTTACGCGTTTGGGTGACCAAATGTGCGATTTAGGGTGCGGTTAACTATTGACAAGTTAAATGAATGACTTTTAGGTGAAATATCACACTGACAATTGAAAATGGCGCGAGTCCTTTACGGCGGTGAAATAATTTGATCTCAGATATGAGGAAGGTTTGATCTGACAGAAAACTTATAATGTATCCATTCCCCATAAAAGCAGGGCATCATATTAAAACACACATACACTACACGTTTTCAAATCTAAGTAGTCGATCGAGTTCTGTTTAAAACCCTCTAAAAATTAACGATGTTGACAATAAACTTTTGCAATGACTCCTAAACTTGAAAGATGAATAAGCTTTGAAAATAACGCTAACTTAGAAATGTAATCTTTGTCCCACGCGGATTATGTATGAACTTAATTGATGACATTTGAAAATTGTATGTTTTCATTTTTATATTAATGATGATGATTTTATAGACGCTGCACACCGAAATTGTTCGTTCTCTCATATGCTTCATAAACATATATATATATAAACATATATATATATATAAACATATATATATACATACATACATATATATATACATACATATACATACATATATATATATACATACATATATATATATATACATATATATACATATATATACATATGTGTATATATATACGTATATATATATATATATATATATATATATATATATATATATATATATATATATATATATATATATATATATATATATATATATATATATATATATTAAGCAATAGATTTATATACAATCCGACAGAATGATTATGAATTGCGTTGTATTATAGGGAAATTCATTTGAATTTAGCAGTCTGATTTTCTTCAATCGTTTACTCTATCAACATTGTCTATGTTAACTGATACATTGACTGTGTAAAGACGGGTGATCATTTCAAATAAGTTTCTATATAATATAACGCAATTAATAATCATATATATACATATATATATATATATATATATATATATATATATATATATATATATATATATATATATATATATATATATATATATATATTCAATAACAATACAATAGCAGTCATTTATATTATCAATATAAATACAAATATACAAACATATACAAATACACATAACATGCACGGAACACCATAGCAGCAAATGGCTAATTATTATACGCTGCGCGCACACAACGAAATAATTACACAGTCATTCTGTAACCAATAACATTTCTTCAATATTTTCATATCAATATGACTCCAAATGCAACTAGTGACTTCGAGTTCGCATGATGTGATGAAGTGCACCAAACGGGCTAGCCAGAATTGAGGGGAGGCTGATTGGCCAGTTAGCATGAACCAACGATTTTGAAAATGGGACTTACCAACCCCCTCCCTGCAAGTGGCAAAGGAGGGACCACTTTGTAAATAGTAGCATTGTTAATAGAGTCAAGGGGGGAGGGCTTTAAATGTAATAATATTTTAAAGATCCATCAAAGATACATATAAATTTCGAATGGAGATTAAATATGAACGTACTATTGTATTTACTGCTTTTTATTACAGTACTGTTTTACATTTATTTTATATAAATTTTGAATGAGATTTCTCGCAATTACCTCTTTTCATAAATCTTTCCCGTTCTTTTATTCTGTTTTGTTACTGGTAAGTACATCATGTATACTACATCTACGTGTACATACCCATACATAAATCATATGAATTCAGCACTGATTACAAAAGTACTCAATGAGCAGTTTGAAATCGGGCCCACTTTTTCCCATCTTGCCCAGTCCTGTTACGAGCTTTGCGCAGGCCTGCTATTGGGTACTTTCAAGCCTGGGCCTTAAGTGCAGTTATAAATATAATTCGGAATCTGTAAAAGGTGCTCATTTCATGAGTCACTTACATGTATGCACGAAATAATATTTTCCTAAGGTCAAAGTTAATATTTTAACCTATTCAAACGGTTATATTTCCACAGCTGTTTTCGTTTATGGGGGGTAAAACTTTAAATATTATTACCGAGACGAAGCAAATATGGTGTTCAGTGGAGAGAAATAAATAACACTTGTAATAAAGAGAGGAGGAGAGACTAAATGACTGAACCAAATACTTTCAGTCTTCTCTCCCTTTCACGGAAGTTATCGTTTCCTAATTTTTCAAAAACTCAGCACATACATTTTCTCACATTATGATTTGTGATTTTCCCATAAGATACGCCGGATAAATGCACGATAATTCAAAACTAACGTAGCCGTGCCTTGAAAAATGACTTCGTAAATGAAATCTATATTTCATCAAGTCCATACTATACCAAAGCAGAGACATGGGACCTAACCAAAAGATTGACCCTCAGACTGAGAACCATGCAATGGGCACAGGAGAAAATGATTGCTCAAGCTCAGATAGAGAAATAATAAGACAGCTTATTATATTAGAGAGAGGACAGTCTGAAATATGATAGAAACCATTAGAAAACTCAAATGGCAAATGTCAGACAACTGCCGGACATCACGATTCACAACATGGATCCCTAAAGATCATATGCGAAATCGTGTCCGACAAAAAGTGAAATGGTGTGACGAGCTAGTCAAATTCAGAAAGTATTGGCTCTGCAACGCCCAGATAAAGTGGTCTGGGAAATCTTTTGGAAGGTCTATGTCCACTGACGGACGCAAAAAAGGCTGCTGCTGATATTGATGGCACCAACAGTAAAAATGTAATGAATTGAATAAAAAACATTTCTGTAATCAATAGACCAAACTTCTATATTAGCATACTGATATACATGCACATCATCGCTTTCCCTTCCCTCTGGGGTATTACAGACAAAAAATAAATACAAACAAATACGTCGCGAATTATTATGGTAGATGAACATTTTAATCGGGAGTTAATTATCGAAGGACTTGATTCATTTGCGCTCAGATTTTCCCACAAACCATAATTCCAACCCATAATACTTACTTTCATTCACATAAATATCATACTTCTAGGATTACATGTGTGTGTACTGATTTTAAGCTGTAGAAAAACGATATCTTTGAACATATACAATGAATGCAATTTATAAACAAACTATGAATAAATCTTGTAAATGTCTTGGTAACTACTTGTACATGATGATTTTGTTCGGTTCCTGGTACAGAATCACTTGTTCACGAAATGTCATGACGTACAAAACACACACACACACACACGCACGCACACGTACGCACACGCACACACACGCCCATGCTACGTTCGCTGAGGATCTCAATGATTGATTTTAAGTCCTTATCAGGTAAAAGCGGTTTCATAAATACCGTTGCTGCCCAGGCACGAATCACAAATTAAAAAAATGGGAAAATTTTCAGTAATCATGAGTTACTTTCGATACGAAAAACAACTAAAATGATATCAAATATTTTCACTGCATAGTAGATCGAGTTAAGGGTCGCTTGCATTCTCAAAACCAAGAATTGATTTCAAACGAAGATAAAGTTCGCTTTCTTAGTAAATCAGTCTTTACATCATGGTAAATTCAGCCGACTTTTTTTAGTAGAGACAATTTTTTTTCAAAAACGAGTAACTTGATAGTATTAACATAAGCAATGCAACCCATTTCTAACTTGTCAGGTTATTATTTTGTTTTTCAAGTACGGTAGTACTTTTTATCCACGTCGTTGCTCGACATA
Source organism: Thysanoteuthis rhombus (assembly GCA_963457665.1). Classification (NCBI taxonomy): domain Eukaryota; kingdom Metazoa; phylum Mollusca; class Cephalopoda; order Oegopsida; family Thysanoteuthidae; genus Thysanoteuthis; species Thysanoteuthis major. The sequence goes on from OY735213.1 coordinate 39,808,608, forward strand.
CAGTGATGAAACATTTCGGTGCAAAAACTATTCCTGCCACTTTTGATACTACTAGTTCTCAAACGTTAATGAAAGGTGTGCGGGGGAATGGCATGGAGTTTGTATATGTTTAAGAATTGGTTGTATTAAAAAGTGGTAGGGAATGTCAGGAAAGTTGTTCATATTTGAGAACTAGTAGTATTTAGAGGTGGCAGGGAATGGCAGGCATTAAATGTACCACCCTTTCAAGCAGCAAGTCATTTCTGACGTAATTATACTGTCTGGTTCAGCATGTTCTAAGAATTGATATTTTGCTCCATAACGTTCATTTTTTTTTTTATCGCACTGGAGTTTCTCTTGCTTTCTTCTATACCTCCTGCCATTCAGATGCGGGGCCAAGTTGTTGCCAGAAAAAAAAGGCCGCTCAACCTGCAACTGCCAACAAAAGCAAGTCTGATCACGAGCTTCTCTGGAACATGCAGTTTCAAAGTTTGTTTGACTTTTAGATTAAACATAAAGCATAAGATTGGTAAAATATGGCTGGATATTGTAAACGTTGAATTTTGGGTATGTACGTAACTTCTCTCGTAACATGTACGCAAACCTGCTTATCTCTTATGTTATTGAAATGCCATAAACAGTGTTTAGCGTTGGGTCAGTGAAAAGATTACCTGCACCAATGTTAGGGAAATCATAGGGTCTTTAAAGATCTTTTTTTTTTTACTAGTGCATACATACTCTTTGAGAATTGCTTGCGTAAAGAGAAAATTTGTCGTCATTTTGGTAAAAAAATATGACTGGATATAAAAGTAGTGTTTATAATCGGCACAGAATACACCTTATGTTTAATCAGGGAAAAATGAAGCGGAAGTTATGTGATGGATTGCTTAAGTTTATGGCTAGGTGCAGTATGGTTTGCGAAGTTTAATAAAGTTGATTTTGAGCTTAAGGGCAAAAAAGACCTCAGGCTTGAAAACTAATGAATCTGGGGAACTTTTGAAGATACAGTACACAAAACATATGAAATTGTAGGAAGAAATAGTACTAAATCAACTGACCCGTTAGTATGACGCATTGGACGATAAAGGATACATTTCTAAGCAAGGAAATCTATCGATGATTTTGCCATACGACAATGTCCGTTCTTAAGTTGTAAATGCAACGCGGTAAATGATCATAGAGCTGAGATGCAGCTTATTCTCCCGTTCTGTCATCTTGAGACTATTACTTGTTTCACTTCATGCAACATATCATGATGGGTCGGCAGTTACAAAAAGTTAATAACATTGAAAATACCTCGAAGAATCCATCGAATCAAAATAAGTATCGTTCTTTGTATAATGAAAGGCATACTTTAATAGAAAACTACAGAGATAATTTGAATAATGATGCTATGAATTCATTATATGAATAAAAGATTTTGTCAAAAACCGCTCGAAAATATTCATCAACCCGATACAAATATGGGATTCAGATGGCTAGTCATTGAGCAGCACAAAATTACATTTTAGGAATTAGCAAGGGGTTGGTAAGATCAAAGAATAATCTGTCAATCCAAATGAAATGAAAAAATGAATTAGGTAAGAATTTAATTTGCTGTAATATAACCATAAATAAGTCAATGTATGATGGTTTCCATATTGTGAAAAGACGAACTGCCTTCAAACGAGTTTTTTCCAGGTTCAGTGAGCAAAATTTAGAAATGTTTAATTTCTAGCCTTCAGCAAGTCATTTGTCTGAAGAAGAGTAGACTATCATTTTTCAAATTCTATTCCTTTAGTATCTGTAAAAATCAACAATCAATATAATGTTGATATTGTATTTATTGTTCCCGAAACATTCATCGTTTTTAGAATGAAATATTATCATCATTTATAAATGGTTTTCGCAAAAAATGTGATTACAAAAGTGATTACACAACTCAACATAACATAACATTTAGAATTCGACTTGAGTATCAAATATTTTATATAAATATATGAATTGGTGAGCACTATTTTTATTTTGGTTTATTTATTCGAATAGAAATGATTGATGATGAGTTATTGGTATGAATTCGAACTGAAATATTGCTGACTCTTAATATTTAGATACAGTATAAATATTTTTTCGACTTAGCGTACGTTAAATTTTCTGGTCGTTTTTTTTTGTTTTGTTTTGTTTTAATAACTTTGCTTCTTTTTTCTCTCCAAAGAATCCTTGTATACCAGGGGGAAATAGCAGTCCGAGACATCATAGAAACCATTTGAAAACTCAATTAGCAATGGGCTAGTCATGTTGCAATAATGAAAGATAACCGATGGACATCACGACTCACAACATGGATCCCCAGAGATTACATGCATAGCCGAGGCCGGTAGAATACAAAATGGAGAGACGAACTAAACAAGTTCAGAAAGCACTGGCTCCGTGACGCCCATGATAAAGAGAAAGACTGATGATGATGATGATGATGATGATGATGATGATGATGATGATGATGATGTATTTTAGACTCTCGGTCGTTGTGTGACTTCCCTGTAAGCCTGCTTTGTTAAGAGAAGGCGAGAACTTAGTTGAATCCTTGAAGGACTTGGGTGAAACGTAGAAAATATGGTTTGTATTCCTCATCTTTTTGTTTCTCACATTCACGAAGCATCACAGTGACATCTAGAATCCCTCCTTGATTAAAATCTAGAGAGCGTCACAAACTCTTATAAATATTTATCGTCGCCATAAACTAAGATAGAATAAGTAAGTAGAGGTCGTAATAGGTGGGACACAGACACAAAGTAAGCAATAAAACTCTACTCTGGCCATTTTTCATCATCAGTCTCTTACAGTTTATAGGCTGGACTTTATAATAAATTACAGCAAATAAGAAAATCCACTTTAGGAAAATTAGACTGTCCATCAAAATGTACAAATGTCTTTTCTCAAATGTCTAAATAAGACCTTGCGAACTTTGATGTCACAGCAGCTTATATTTCAGACAATCTGAGTTTTGTCTCGAATATATATTGAATCTACTTGATACTATAGGGATGACTTGAAATGGAATGGTAAATCTATTGAATGAATAGGCAATAAATTCCCTTTGTAGAGTTTATGATGATTACATTTAACCAGAATTCACCTTGTACTACGTACAAATATATGTCCTTCTTCTAATCGCATTCATTGGTGAACTTACGTGAAATAATAGACAACAAAAAGTAACGTTGTTCATATGACAATTTCTGCCCTCTCTCTCTTTCTCTCTCTCACACACACACCTTTCAACAGAAATTGAATTTTATAATTTTGTTAAGCCTAAAAAGCACTGGCCTGTTTATGAACTGCAAGTAAATGCTTCCTTCTGTGTGAGCATGTCTACACCCTTATTTGTCAAGGTTGACGTATTGAAGTATTTCTAGCAAAAAATTCTTGCATTTATCTTGTGTGAAATACAAAATTGACACAACAGTGGCAGTTTTGTAGTTATATTATCAGCAGCCAGCAAACGAACATATGTGCACACAGAATAAACAGTCAATTTTGTGCTTGTGAGTTTGTATCATCCCCTTCCTCTCTTGATGTTTGATACGTCGCAGACGAACTGACATCTCGAAAAATGCAATAAATATCTCTTGCTGCACATCGAAAAGTTTGAAGGGCTTGTCCGGCGTTTTTGCTGATATTCTCCACCAAGATAAAATTACTTGAATTTTCTATTCTGCTGGAATGAAGCCTACTATGGGGCGAGTAGAAGTAGATGGCAATAAATGTACAAAGAGAACTTAAAGATATGAAAACCTTTCTAAATAGAGTATGTAGCTGCGAGTATTTCTTATATAAAGTTTTGCAGGAACAGTGCCATTGTGTAAAGACACTAGTTTTCAAACTTTTTTTTAATAATGTACGACCTTTGAAATATTTTTTGCCATCTACCCTCCGCTCAGCGCAAAAAAAAATGGAGTTGGAAAAGTATCTATATAAAAAGAGACACAATACAGCGCTGCACCCTCAGTGTTTGATCTATTGAACAACAAGCTTAAAACTGAAAAAAAAACAACAATTGAATGCTACATTTCAAATGCTTAGAATCCATCACAAAATTCTTGAGAAAATCAATTTTCTGCCATCAATAATGCTAAGACAACTAGAATTGAACTTATCATAGTGTAATTATTTTTCGAATTATACGTGACTGATATTTTTTCATTTAACGTTTTAAAAATTACTACGTTTCCCCTGACGTACTACAAATTATCCCTAGAGGTACTCGAACCCTCATTTGAGAAACACTGGTGCAAATGACAACCCGACGGGGAACAGATTATTGCTGTGGAAAAAAACGGACATCAAAATCGAACATAATAATAAGCATAGAAGATGGCTGTGTCACTTGCGTTATTTTCTTTGATGATAGAGTAAAAAGAAAACATTTAACTAATGTTAACGCTAGAATAGTTACGAGACAAGAAATCCATACAAATCACCCATGCTAAAACTTTAAAACTGACTGAGAATCAAAGATGGAGCAAAAGCGAATGGAGACGGGAGATGGGAAAAAAAGGCACAAAGGTCAGGAGCATTGCAGACATTTAATTCAGGGGCATTTCTAAGAAGACTTTAAAAAAACTGATAAGTGAATTCCGCGGAACCCTGAAAGCAAAACACAGGGTATTTGGGAAGGAATAAGCAGTGATGAAAACCACTACAGAAAGCAGCGGGTTGTGGGACAAAAGTTCATGCCAAAGCAAAACATTAACCAGAACATCGGCCGTTCCTTTTTTATTCCGGGCTTTGAAATGGATATAGAATGAAAGATTTAAGCAACAGCAAAAACCTCTACGACGTGCTTCTGTGATATTGATCAGGGGAGAGGGCAGGTGGGGAATGGGTAAGCAGTGCGTATAGAATGGCAAACACCAAATCGTACCTGGAAATTCCTTCTTCGGTTTGTAGACTATCCCATGATGCATTTCTCGCTTCCGTTCCATGTTCATTTTGAAAGTGGCCATTTTAAGGGAATATCAGTTCAAATTGCGATTAATACCTGATTTCTTTCCTGCTACCTTGTTCTCAAGGTACGAATCACTCTGAATTACAAGAAAATTGAAACCTCTCCACACTAACTTCTCTGAATAACTGTGAAGTTGTGGATTTTGAATTATTTTTTTCTTCTCCAAATGCCAGGCCCCAACCCAGTTATATACTTAATAAAATATTTAATACGATTTCTCCTTTTGGAAGAATCTATTTTTGCCATTCCGTGAAGATTACCAATAATTATAAGGACATGAAAATAACAGACGTTTGCACAAGGCGTTCAGACATTGAGACAAAAAAAAATGATAATAACGAAACGTTAGGCAATAAACAAGAGAACAGGTTACAAACACGGAGAAAATTAGAAAAAATAAGGTTGAAAAATGCAAACAAGAAACATAAAAAGGGAGCCGTTCATTTTCAAAAGGAAAATGTGAATACTCGTCGTGGTTAATGAGCTTATTTTAAACTCTCTAAACACATCTTACAATACTTGAAAATAATTATGAAATTTAACTTTCAAATCAAACTATGCGGCCCATGGATAAATGGTTATATTGCGATTGTAATTTATCCTCACTTTTCAATCATTTCTAAATTATTCTGTATTTTCATCTTATTTGAGAACTAAACTTACTTGAAGCTTAAATAGATGTTAACAATTTTTTTGCATAATTTTAAAGCTTCTTAAAATCATTCGAAAAAATTCTCGAATAAATGTCTGCTGTTGCGAGTAAAATTTACAGTTCAGTGGATTTGTACAACATTGGTGTTACTAACCGTAGTCTTCCAACAATATATGGTTAATTTGATAATCACTGGTTTTAAACGGTGCACAAAAGTTGTGAGCCGTTTTTAACGTTGATAGAGCGTATGAGACTTTACAATATGTCGATATGCAGTCTAAACCCTCATGCTACCATTTCAAAACAAAACAAAAAAACAAACAAACAAACAACAAAATGTCGTCTGCTGGGTTTAGATCGAGTCTAAAGTTAAAACTTGAAGTAGCCATTTTTGCCAAAGTTAGCCGGAAATAGCCACTTGATGCTCAATAGAATTTTGGCCACGTCAAACCAGTGATTACCATTGATTTGACGAAATGATAACAAAATGTTTGCGAAAAGGATTAATTCTGAAGGAGAACTGCTTCGTGGCTTGAAGTGTTTGTGAGCGAATATCGTTATCATGGCCGTCGACAAAAGAAGTTTCAACTTTAATGACTCGTTACTTACATTCCATTTTCTTTTCACTAGCTTTGAAGGCCACGCAGAACGCTATCAATGTTATATTGAACTGACTCTCTTCAGTCCTAGGACTGATGAGTTACCATTAAATATCTTGTCATAGCTTAAACTCAAAGGATCCTGTTTCAAATCCAGTGGGGAGGGGACATGCAGCAAAATGTTGGCAGCATTTTTTGAATACAATTTTCACAAACAAACATTCATTTTTCTTTTTTTGTTTCTTTTTTTTTGATAAATCTTGGTTTGGCGAGCCCATATTTCGATTGGCTGTAAAATGGTTATTCGCACATGATCTAAACCATGACCCTAAACATTTATAATTACTCAAACCTTCTAGCTAATTTCTTCAATACCCTAAACCCTAATAAAAAAGAAAAAAAAATTAAAATCGTAGATTGAGATAACTTGTGTAAGCCAGTCCTTCAAAGTATACCATCGCTATCTGCCAAATTTACCGAAAACAGCCATTGTATAGCCAACGTAGAATTTGGACTTGTCGAACCAAGGATTATCCCCCTTTTTATGAAGTGTACATGTGCCAGACAAATTTACTCACCAAAGTTGATATGACAGTAATTACAAGAAATCCTACTGAGACACCAAGGATTACGGCAAGTGTGTGTCTAGTGGACACACTACTGCTCTGCACACCAACGATGGGTGGGGTAGTTTGGGGCTCTTCCATTTGTTCATTATTGAACGACTCTTCATTGACATCTGAACCCGGCTTTTTCTCAGCCTCTTTTTCGGCAGCAGCTTGCTTCTTCTTTTCTTTTCTTGCCCGTCTCCTCTCTTCCCGACTGTCCACATCGCCGTCTTCCCACAAGTACGGGTCGAGTGTGGCTGGCGGGGAGGTCACACGCTTACGATTGTTACGACGAGAATTCGGTTTCCGTCTCCGTGGAACTGAGGTAGTCGGAAGCGGTGCCGTCGTCTCTTGGAATGTGGTAAGCCCATCTGTAAGTTCAGTCTGTGTAGAGGTAGTAAATAAAGATTGTTGAAATTCACGTGGACATGTCTATATCACAACGCTTCTATCGCATTCAAATAAAATACATACATTTAAGGATGTTCTCCGATTTACCAAATATTAAAAAAAACACCTATGATGATAATTCTTGATTCAAGCAAAAACAAAAATGATCGCAGAAATTTCCATTTAAAAAATAATCAAACTTTACAAATTATAATCTGAAAATGTCTTATAAATATGAATTCAATTAGATGCCTTTTTGTCTTGTTTGAACCAACTGGATTTATTCCTAGTGCATCTGTATTTTTCTATTTAAGATAATTAGAATTTAGTAACTATAAGAGTTTAAAGTATAAGTTTCAATGATCTTGCTGACTTCAGACTCGTGGTTAAAGAACCTTTCTAAAAACCTTATACCTTTGGCTGCAAGTTTGAATCTCAATGAGTTAATTCCTGGACATACATAGATATATACAACTAGATCACTGGAACTGTAGCGGTACTATTTATTTTCATTGTTTTAAATTATTCAAAAACTTGGTAGACAGGCTTGCCAGGTTTGGCCAGAAAGGGAGATAATCCAAGATTTATCTCGGAGACTTACCCAACCCAAGCGTTCGAATCCGGAAGCCGAGAGAGTCTGGGGGCAGAGGTGCAATACCAACCTCTTCAGTCTTTGAGATTAAGCTTGGATTATCCCTCCTTTCCCTGACCAAATCTGTTGACGCTTTGGTAAATGTTTCCCTATCCCTTTAGTTGCTTAATTTATGTCACGTTCAAAAATTGCTAATCATAGCAAACCTTGAACACAGTATATACAAATATCTACGCCAGAGAAACCTTTTTGAAAATAAAACTATTGAATAAAACTTTTGAAAACTACACCATCGGTCTTAGGGAGAGGAGGTATTCCTTTCCTAAGACCGATGGTGTAGTGCTAAAATGAATTGAGCGATCACAAGACCGCCTGCTCTAGCAAGCGTAGTGACCCGATGAGCGAAGCAAACCTCTACAGCCCAGTGCTCCGAAGAACATGGGCACATTTCAGGTGTACCTTTATTCATTACACATTTCTACAATGGACCGTTTTTCGCATAGAAGATCATTATTCCTGATTTAAAAACTACTTGAATCTTTCTTAAAACTGAAAATCTCGAATACAGTTCAATGGATTCGAATAACATTAATGTAACTATTCATAACCTCTCGCATCATCAGATCTTTTCACTCCTTTTTATGTCGTTAATTAGTTAATCACTTGTTATAAACGGTGTACAAGATGTTTCATTTCTATATTGCAACCTTCCTCTGATATCCTACTTTAAACCATCAAATGTCCGTCTGTATGTGACAACGTAACTTAGGAATCATGAAACATATTCCCATGAAATTTAATTCACCGAATGTCCGTCTGTACACACAACGATTAAAATCGCAAATGCAAAGCTAGACGAGGTAGACTACTGTATCTACCCAGGACAACGATTCTCCTTGGAATCTTCAACATGAGAAGAAATCAAGCGAAGAGTTACTCAGCGATGGAAAGCATTCGGCAGAGCAAGCTCAACTTTCGGGAACAAGAAAATCCTATTAGTTTTAAAATGAAGAGTATACAACCAACGTATGCTTTCGATAGTCACCTATGGAACTGAAAAATGGAACCTAACCAAGAGACTGACCCTCTAACTGAGAACCATGCAACGTGCACATGAAAGAATTATGCTCAATATCACATGGAGAGATCACAAGACAGCATAATATGTTTAAAAAAAACCCAAAAAAACAGGAGCCTGAGACCTCATAGAAACCATTAGAAAATTCATATGGATGGACATCATGACTCACAACATGATCTTCAGAGATCAAATACGGAACCGAGGCCGGGAGAACATGAGATGGTGAGATGAACTTAACAGGTTCAGAATATGTTGGCGCCGTGACATCCACAATAGAGAGGTATAGCGAATCCTGGGGATGGTCTATGTCCAACGACAGACGATACAAGACTAAGGATGATGATTGTGACAACGTGACTAAGGAACCACACAAGTACCCCTGAAATTTTTATGTGAACTGATGGGATTCTAGACATGTTTTAGCAAGTTAGTTTCGAACCCCATCACAATAACATGGTAGTGTTTTTCATTTGCGCTCACCCGATAATGATAATAACAATAATCTATCTATCTATCTATCTATCTATCAGTCAGATTCCGTTTATTCGTATGTGATCTCCAAGTCTCCAAAACGTTACATTGCAGTGAGAGGTATTGAATTAAGGCACCCGTAAAAACAGCTTTGATCTCTTATTGGGACCAAAATCTCCATTTAGGCCCTGCACGGGAACTAACTGAAAAATCACCCCATAAAGCAGGTTTTTGCCCAGATGAAAGCAACAACACTTTGATCATTGATTACATATTTTAGCTGAAATAAAAATGGATTATTTCACTTACGGATATAAATTTGCAATGAAGCCTGCTTGATTAAGATATATACAATAAGAGAAAATCTCAATACATTCACAAATAATAATGGAACTCAATTTAATGGTTTACTAATTTTTTTTTTTTTAAATATACGCGAAATGATAAAAATTCAATTAAATGTTCGGGCATGCTTAGTTACATTAAATAGTTATTCGAAAATAATTTGTTTAACGTATAAAGAGAATTTGCTTACATCGAATCATAAAAATAATGCTTTAAGCCAATCAAATAAGTTTTAAAAAATCAAAGCCTGGGAAGTAAATTTTACGAAATCAAAAGCAAATAAGCCAAGGAAAAAAGCAGTTAAGAGGTGCAAGGTGATATTGACAATTACAGTTTAAACATTATAACACATTCAGATCCTCTGAGAGGAAGTGCAGGCGGTGCATCACACCCAGGTCCGGAATGCCAAGAGGGGCCCGAGAGATTCTTGTGTAAAGATGAGTATCGAAACAGTTAACTATTATATATGTCCATTGATAAAATGGATCGACAATCGTTTATCGGCGAGTGGATATAGTATGCTATATTGTGCTAAAATGTGTATAGCAGATGAAACCGGACGAGAATGTTTGTGCAGTGGGTATGTACAAACAGCATTGCACCGCCTGACAAAATTCCTCTTAGAGGCTCTGTACAAATTTATACAACCAAAATCTTTTCAATTTCGTTCTAACACAGCAAACCAGTAGCAAAATATACACAGCTGTTCAAAGCTTTTCCATATTCGAGAATATTTTCTCCTTATTATCGTGAAGGCAAATAAGACACAAGGCAAGAAAGAGAGACAAAAAAATGGCACAGATGTAAATCAAATTGCACTCAATAATTGAAAAGCAATCATCACAAATAACCAATCAAAATGGTTGGGTGTAGAAAACGAAATTTTTATAAAATCAAAGAGAGCAGTGAAAGCGAAAAAGCCTGAAAATGGTATCAAACCGGTTGGGTGGGGATTCCGTTCCTTTTGGGTTGAAGTAGGATTTTTCACTTTTAGGAATTCGTCTCAATAACCTTGCATGTTCTAATCTTTTGAGAAATCCAGGAAATGAATATGCCATTGAAGAAAAATGATGATGAAGAGATCATGTTCTTGAGTAGAAACGGGAGAGAAGGGGCAGGAATTTCGAACTTACATTTTTTAAAGATCTCGAGATTGTTATTAATGGTGAATCCTTAGGTTTAAAAAGAAATTAATCTCAAGGGAGTCAGAATTAACTTCAAACTCCCTAATTCTGTGTTGGACAGAATAATGTTGAGGATTTAATATTGAATCCTTAGTCAGTCAATTCGTGTCTGTGGTAAAACAATCCAGTAAAATTGCAATTTCACTAGTTAATATGATTTAACCAACGTTGAGTGTTTTGGGGATTAAGTTCAAAGTTAAATTTGGTTCCTTAAAATAATCTATTGTTGTCAGTGATCATGGAGTCATTTAAAATTATCTATATTCTCTCAAATCAATGCGTTAATTTTGAAGGCCCATGACAAGAATGGGCTTTATATAAAAAGATTTAATGAATAGCATTCTGACGATCGTCATACAATGTGGAAAACACCGGGTATTTGAAAGTTACCATTGAAATATTTTGATTGATGGAGCATAAAATAACTTTCCATTAAATCATTATTTAGCATTAAATGGCAATTTTGCAGATATTTTTGTGTGTGTCTGTTTTGCATGGGGATTGGTATTTTGAAGCTGAGCTTATATTCTCAGTCTGGAATTTGGCCTACTTGACATCTGTTATTAAAATACTGCTGGAGTTTGTCCAAAAGCGTAACAATGCTATAATTAGCATGGAAGGAAATTTGGCAGTACAGGGTGTTTAAAAAAAAGATGCGACCGTCTCTTGACAACTTATAATTAAACTATTTTGAATCCGAAAACTTTTTCTCAGTTAAAAATTTCGAAGAGATTACTAAATATGCTAATTACACATACGTTTCAATTTTCGTATTCGTTTCATTACATACACGTTTCCTTAAATTGTAAAACGACATAGCTAACACAACACAATGGAATAGATGCTCCAATGAGGCTAGTGTATGATGCAATTATTTCAAATACTGAATACAGTTGTCTCTGAGTGCAGTTGTCATGAGATTAATATTATACCACAGAATTCACGTGCACGTAAATTCTATCCTCTTATCTGTTGAATTCCATCCATTATGAAACACCCTGTATTCGATTATCTCACTAGCTTTCTCAGAGATTTTCAAACGGATGTATCCACGGAATTATTTTTGATTTCGAAAAATCTGCAGGAAAGAATAAATAGTTTTATATTTCCAAAAAATCACAGGATCTAACCTGTTACCAATTATGATTTCAATACAGTTAAATGGTTTGGTGGTCCGTATCAAGTAAAAGTTTATGTCGAGGTAAGATTATGTAATTAATTAAGATAATCTTGAAGAAATCAATTGTATTAAAGTTTTTTCTTTAATGTTTGTAAGAAATCTACAATATAATTGGAAACTTATTGACTGTCTTTGAGAATGATAATATCAGGAGGAATCGAGTATATTTTATGAAATGGAATTCTGATAATTATGAATGATGTCATTGATTCATATTTGTTGAATACAAATCTGTCAAAAGTAAAGAGACTAAGAGAGAGAAAAGGTTAGAAATGAATTGCATCATTACAAAATCAAGTCAAGATAACTGGAAATATATAAGACGGCTAATGAACCCATGTCATTAAAAATGACGGCGTATATGAAATATGTGGATATACCTTACATTTTACGAACGTAGATCATTAAAAAAGTTATGAAAGAGACCTAATTCTCCTATAATGCCATTAAATATGATACGTCCCTTCAGTAACAATATTCATTTAGTTAATATGAAAAATAGAGAAAAATGAATATACAAATAAACGCGGTCTGTTATTATAATAGAAAATTTAGAGAGAATAAGAAAAATATCGACAATATTAATATTTAAAATTTTGCTTGGTCTGACGCACAGCCTAAAACGTGAGGCACTTGGTAACTATTGAACTTATTTCAGTAGTTATAATCTGTGTGACGAACTTGCTAACGATTGCTCTACAAGGAGTCGTACAAAACCGGACAATATTTATCAACAGAGTTATTGAATATTTTGATGGTATGTGAAAAGCGAATTATTTAGAGAAAAATATTTCAGTTAACTCCTGTGACTATCTCTCTCGTTAACTGAAAGAAAAATCATTTCTTTTTAAACCAGAATATTACTTCCTTTTCATTATTTGTTTATACTGTTGTTTTTTGAGAAGACAATTTTTCTGGCCAACGACCGGATCAAAGTCGAGAAGTATGAGATCGTCAAAGACTTCTCGTCTGTATTCTGATAATTCTATGAATAAAGATTAAGCAACAGCAACGAAGCTCAAGGGGTACGATTAAGTTTCGCGTCAGAACTTCCATCAAAATATCAGTTGATTGTATTTTTAATTTAAACGTTTATATCTTTATTCATTATTCATAATTTGAGTCTAAAGATAAAAACTTTGAATCCTTTGATATGAAAGATTTATGTATCGTAATTTAGATTCATTCGGTTACTTATTGCACACAATTATGTATGATGTGTGATAGGATATGACGTTTCAGAAACTGTCTTGGAAAAAAAAGACGATCTGAAAACCAAGTGGAAAAACGAATATTTCATGGTTTATTCATATTTGTCATGATGATTTCCCCCTGTGCTTGCTTTATCAAGTCAAGAAGGTAAGTGTTGGTACAAACTTAAAGAAACAGAAGGCAGAGAAGGGAGATTCTTGTCCACGCGGTGGTCAAGTTATAGATCTTTCTTTCTGTTTCTCCGGGTTTCTGCCATCATTTACACACTTGGTCTGACGAAGTCAGCAGATGGCGAAATAATCATCATAAATATGAATAAACCAGGAAATATTCGTATTTATACATGGTTTCCGGATTGTCTTTTTCTTCACCACGATCAGTTATTGAACTAATTTTCAATCGACAATTCTGCGATCTCTATCGGATGAAAACATCGAGCGATGCACAATAAAGATCGATGAATTGTTGATCGAAACCCCATTCCCTTGAAATCTTTGTTTGAGATGCCTATGATATACCTATCGATTATGTATGAGATTGGGAGAGGCATAAATAAATTGAAAAAAAAAAAAAGGAAAAAAAAAATCAGCTGAAAAAATGAAGAGACGTTAACAATGTTGAAATGATGTACCTTCATGGTGGTCGTCGCGATTGTCGTGGTCGGTGGTGGAGGAGGCGGTGCTGTCGTTTGTGTAGTTGTTGGGGGTTGTGTTGTTGTGGTAGGGGGGATGGTAGTGGTTGTGGGAGGAATGGTAGTTGTCATAGTGGTAGTACTAATCGTAGTAGTAGTGGTTGGAGGGGGAGGGGTAGTGGTAGTTGCAAACGTGGTGGTTGTAGTAGTGGTGGTGGTAGTGGTAGTAGCAGTAGTAGTAGTAGTAGAAGAAGGGGCATTGAAGGGGGTCGTGTTCACCTGGCCCACCAAAGTGGTATCATTCGTTGTTTTATTCAGGTCCGATACACCTGCAATGGAGAATAAAAATGGCGGAGATTAGAAAACGACTGACCTGAAGGAGAACAGCTATATATCTATAAGAATATATCAAAAAGGTCTTCATTAGTGCTGGATTAAACTCGTGCAGGCATGTAGCATATGTTATAATGGGGCCCTAAATAATGAAACACTCATGAATATTAAAACACTTACATTTTTAATTACAAAGTGATACATTTTTTTCAAAATTCCCATCATCGACATAATCATCATCATCATTAGCTTTTTAACGCCCGTAGTTGAACAAAGACTTTCCTCTAGATTTGTTTGACCTCTTGGTCGTGGGCGTCGCGGAGTCAATATTTGTCAAAATCGTCACGCCATCTTATTTTTTGCCAGCCACAATTTTATATATGATCTCTAGGGATCCGCGTTGTTAATCTTGATGACCAGCGGTTATCTGACATTCCTGTTACATGGCCTGTTCGTTGCTATTCAAGTTCCAAAATGAATTTTATATTTCTGGCATGATTCTTCTCTGATACAATGTGCTGTCTTGTGATCCCTCCATGTGATGTTCAGCATGATTTTTTCCTGTGCACGTTGCATGTTACTCAGTCTGAGAGTCAATCTTTTGGTTAGGTTCCATGTTTCAGCTCCATAGGCGACTATCAAGAGTATGCATCGATTATAAACCTTCCTTTCTGACACTAATGGGATTTTATTGTTCTTGTAGATTGAGATTACTCTGCCGAGAGCTTGCCATCTTTCACCGCCAGATAATACGACAAATTTATTTGACATTTCAGTAATAGTATATCTTGTTTTCACTTTGATCTTTTTGCAGCGATTATGACTTCAGTTTCAAATATCTTCCTATTTATGCATCGCATGTGTATCATATACTAATCATTTGGAGTGTGCTATCTATGTGGAAATTATAACCAAAACTGAAGATGATAATTAGTTAAATTCGCTAACCCCATTCGTCCAGTTGTTCACATAAGTTGAAGGTAGTATATTGTTATGAACCCAGGTAAGTAACATCAGTGACGACACAGCCCATCGCATCTATTAAATGTATTTTACGGAACTATAGTAATAGAACAAGTGCAGAATCTCTGAATCGGAATCAGTAGCCCGGAAGCATTTAAGAACGGGAATCTTGAAAAATTAAGGGGCCCATAGCATATGCTACTTTTGCAGCGTAGTTAATCCAGCACTGGTCTTCATCCAGTTGTTTATCGCCTAAGGAAAGAAAAAACATGGTTATGGACTTATTGACTAACCGCAACGGTGTTCATCGGAGCCATCACCACAATCAACGCTGCCATCGCATCGCCAACGGACCGGAATACAATTGCCGTCGTTGCACCGGAACTCCTTAGGTTTGCAGTGGGTAGCAGCAACTAGAGGAAGTAACACATAGAAACACGTTGAATACGACGTCGGGGTTCAAAGCTATAAAAAGAAAGTGATTTTTCTACTGAGGTGAGACTACGAGTCCATGCACCAGCATGCAGTTCAGTTTCTAGGTGATGGGGATCTACTTGTTAGCTAAAAATGAACTTCATTGTTAGTCTCCTCCGGCTCTTCTCAGCTGACATCTTTTTCGCCATCAAAATTCATCATTATTGTTATTATTATCATTATAAAAAAAATAATAGATTAATTAGTTTGACTTACCAGCATTACAATCTAGTTCGTCTTCTCCATTCGGACAATCTTCTTCACCGTCACATTTCCATCCGATGTTGATGCATTCGCCATTGCCACAACTCATCTTGTTTTCGCCGCAGTCTGACATAACTGACAAAGAAAGATAGCTTATTTCATTTCATAAAAAAATCAAGTGCATAACCCCAACTTCCCAATCTATCTCATCACAATAGCATTTCACGTTTTGAAGAGAGAGCAAAAAGAGAGACGGGCCTGACTGCTGAATGCTTGAATCACGTTTTAAAGAGAGGAGAAAAGAGAGATGGGCTCGACTGCTGGTTGTTTGAAGGTATATACGAATATATATATATATATATATATATATATATATATATATATATAGAGAGAGAGAGAGAGAGAGAGAGAGAGAGTGGGAAAGAGAGAGCATAAATACAAGTAAAGCATACACTAAAACAGTACCTTCCTTTACTTGTTTACATTATTCGATTAATTTTGTTCTATGTATGTAATTCATAAATGAAGCATTGAAATGTCATATTGATCTTTATTCCTTGTTGGTAGTTTCTAATTAAACCATTGAATTTCCACGGGTTCAGATACTTTCAATCATAGTAATAGAATGCAGCTTTAATTGTACAACTATCAGTTGGGCTTTTTTCAGAATATTAACAATGGTGTGCTGATGTGGAAACGATGGTCTGTTAATTTGGGAGGAAGCACGGTATTCCCTTACTATCTATGAGCAACTAGAATTCGCATTCTGTATATTTGTTTGTGTACTAAAATCAGCCGAAATGGTGCGTTGAAGCTATATTATTTAAATCAAGGCACCTCTAATTTGAAAAATGCGTAAAATCCGAGTGTAACTATAAAAGCAGACCGCCAAGTGTTCCCTCACTTTTTTTTTAGCGTTACACTATTGCTTATTAAATCAATATTTATCTATTTGCTCGTTATCACTTTCCAGTTGTAGATTCATCCAACGACTGTCGGATTTGCCACTCTATCTCAAAGTAAACATTCCTTTTCACTACTTTTTCTCAAGTGAATAAATCTTGCGGTAAAGTTTGCACGATTATGTAAATCTTTCGAGGCTCACTCTTATCTTCTTCAATTATTGACTTGAAAGAAGTCAAATCTTTAATAATGACCAAGAGACCATAAAAATCAAAGTTTAATGGTGGACAATTAGATGGCACTGTTTAGTAAGAATTCACCTAAATATGTACACACACACACACACACACACACACACACACATATATATATATATATATATATATATATATATATATATATATACATATATGTCTTAGTATAACCGTTTAAGTAGTTGGTATAGTAGGAAAATATTGGATGTTTAAAAAAAAAATGAAAATTGAGAAGCATTTGAGATAGTTGTCAGCCTTAAAGTGAGTCTGCAGAGAGAAACCAAACAAAAAGTCCGTTAATGATGATTAATTGACGGCAGCTTATGTTCTGCTGATTCAAGATATAAGGGATGACAGCCCGACCACTTAAAACTTTCATTGAAACAGTCAGTTTGCTGAAGTACAAAGATTACAGTTAAGGATTTTCAAGATTTACTAGAAAAATATTCAAGAAATTTGGGAGTTTCACTTAGTTGTGAGTGAATGCCGGAAAATAAAGAAAGAAAATTGGCACATCACTTGGATTTTTTTTTCGAGAAAAGCAAAACTATATACAGGCCTCAAAGTGGGTCAGAGTTGCAGACGGTAAATAGAGATATGTCAGCTTCTCAATGAGCCAAGAACATAAAAGACTTGTAGAATGATTCCGACTCCTCTTATTCTCTAAGTGCTAAACATATATATTCAAGACATAACTGAGGTACACAATTAAACAATTTTTGTGTTGGAATTTGGTTGTGTGAGTTTTGTCTGACAGTTCGAGTTGAAGACAGATAATTTAGGTGGGGGAAGAAGAACGTATTGGAAATTAGATTTTCTTATGCTTCAATCAAAGACAACCTGAAAAGAAACAGACGGGGGCAACTGCGAAGATAGACTGGAGCGTGCTAGAAATTTGAATGTTAATTGCTTTTTTGAAGGTCTGTAAATGAGAATGAATTCAAAAATTTGATGCAAACGAATACGGAAAAACTGGAATGCTTTGGTGAGAAAGGTCGTCGTTTGGCAGTCTTGAGCTTATCGCTTTGTTATGTCTCTTCTGCCGGTGGCAATATTTCTCTTATAGAATAAAAGAAAAGAAAACAATGAAAAACAATAAAACAAATTAAAAAGAAAATAAATGTAATTGGACGAGATAAGGTAACATGAAAATGAAAATGGACGTGGCTGTGTTCTTTGGTGTTTCCTTAAACTAAAATGTTATGAACATTACTCTTCGCCTTTCTTCATAAATTGTACCAAGGATGAATTCTCAATCTATGCAAAGGTGGTATGTGAGCTGAATCTCTCTCTCTCTCTCTCTCTCTCTCTCTCTCTCTCTCTCTCACACACACACACACACAAACACACACACACACAATAATCCGTGTCTGAAGCGAGTGTGTAACGTGTGATAAATCAAGATCTCATCCGCTAAGCCAGTCATATCCAGGTTGACTGTTAGCTGGTCATAAATTCTGGAAGAAAAATGGATAAAATTATGCACATTGAATAATGTACTTGAAAGGAAGAAAAAATATCAATATTTTGCTTCTGTTGGTTCGGTAATAGTTCGATTATGATGATCACTCCCCGATGAATGACTGTGCGCAAGATTTTTGAAGTTTGCCCTCACTCTGGCCAGAAACCAGAGCATCTTCGCATTAATGATAAACGTTTCTAAACAAGGCAGCTCTCAAATGATCCTGGTTTTGCTAGTAGCAGTCCTTGGAGCCACTAGCGTACCGACGGGGATGAGGGCTGCCCACCCCGGGTGACACAATCAAAGGGGTGACACCATGGTGTTTTGGCAGCGCAAAAGTTCAACATTTACCGCTACTTTCAGCGCTATTTGACAGCGATTTTAGCCAATCTTTAGCTATTTTCTAGCCATTTTAGACAAATCTAGACTAATCAACTTTCAACTAATAAAAATGTTCCAAAACGGCTAATAGTGTTTATCTCAAAGCGCATTTAGGTGTTTCTTTTAGCGTGAAAAGATTTTTGAGTGAACACTGGGGATATCACCCCGTTATCGCCCTAGGTGACAGCAACCCTTAGGACACTATTGCTTTTGTGCTATTTAATGAATGCTGATTCGTTATCATTCAGGAAACCTGAATTCAATGGAAAAACGAACGAATTCTCATTATAATGAAGAATTCGGTATTATTTTACAAATTAAACCGCAGCTTCCTTACGTAAGATTGTAATTAGTGGTGTATAGGTGTGGGAACGCGTGGGATCTGTGTGCTTTCACTCCTGGGTTGAGAGGAGGAATCATTCCTTCACTATCTATCATCAGCTTTTTGGCATCCATCGTTGTACATCGACCTCACCCAAGTTGTCAGAGCCAATACTTTCCGAACTTGTTTAGTTCATGAGTCATGATATCTAGCGGTCGTCTGAATTCTTGTAGCTTGACCCACCCATTGCCATTTGATTTGTCTAACATAACGTTCTGTCTTGTGAAATTCCCTATTTGAACTATTCTCTGGAAGGAAAAATTATCCTGTAAATTCCCAAATATACACCTTATATGACCTAAAAATGTCTCTGAAATGGGTTTAAATTTCAAAAAAGTTCCCGGGAGGAGGTATTGCCGCTATAACGAATTTACCGTTATAACGAATCAACCGTTATCACGGATGATTTGAAAGTGTTTTAATAATGAGAAGCGAAAGAGTGTAGACAAAATTGATACACTTCTTACACAGCGTTTCGTCTTCTCCATTATTTTGAGCCGATCATTAATCGATTAATTGACCTTTCTTTTGAATTTCTGTTACGTCAGGCAGCATCATTCAAAGGGTCTACTAATTAAGTTTGTTTTTTTTTAAATAAAATGAACTGAAATCTTCATATGTGAATAGTCTTGCAAGAATGTAAAAACAAACGTGCCGTTAGAACGCACGTGTTATCAAATATTGCCTTTAGAACATGTGCTGTTATAATGATAGTTTCTTGTATTACGAAACATGTTGTCAAGGATGGAAAGTATTTTACCATGAGATAACGAACGGGGTCTGAGATGACGATAAAGAATTGCTCATTATGATTCATAGTTGACAAACGTTATCCGATTAGGGGATCGATGAAACCATCAATCATAAAGTTACCGAGTAAATATTCTTACCTCCATCGTCACAAGATAATTCGTCCAGAGTGCTGTTGCAGTCGATATCATTGTCGCACACCCATCTATTTGAGATACACTGGCCGTCTCCACAGTTGAATTCGCCCTCTTTGCACGTTGATGGGCCTACGAGAAAAAAAATACAGAACAATCGTTGATTGAAAAAAAAAAGAATTAGCTGAAAACCAGGAATCTGCAGCTAGATATCTACTTTACACGGTTCAACAAAATTTGCAGCTTAGCTAGTTTAACGGACACAAGGTAATGATCCAGTTTAGCATTATTTTTACATTGGAAATCGAATACTCGCGAAAATCTTTTCTTTTTCTAGGTTTTGAAATGTTCAAAAACTTACATACCAGAGAGCACTTTGGTTCCTTACTAGTAATCACAGATAATTTGGTGGCCAAAGCTCTAGCTGTCCTCGA
Organism: Thysanoteuthis rhombus; assembly: GCA_963457665.1. Lineage (NCBI taxonomy): Eukaryota > Metazoa > Mollusca > Cephalopoda > Oegopsida > Thysanoteuthidae > Thysanoteuthis > Thysanoteuthis major. Next base: position 39,829,193 of record OY735213.1, read on the forward strand.
GTTACAGACAAACATACATTACGTGAATTTTAGTAAGATTGTTAAAGCAAGAACAAGAGAAATGTCAGTTTGTTCCAATCAATAGAGTACAAAGAGTACAATATCCCAGCTCTCCTTTCATAAGACCATTCATTTGGGTTGTAGCGACTGCAATTCTCAAATAATCCATAATTCAAATATTGATAAGTCAGTCTTGCTTCTCTTGGCACAAAATGTTAAAACTGCTGTTTGCAGTAAGCTAACGAACAGCAGTGATTACCATAAATTATTAAACATAGTATTCCTTATCATGGCGTCAGTTATCATGAAGACAGCCAGTTTATCTATGCCGTAATAAATATGCAATCGCAGGGTGCTTCATTTATGTTGCTCGGCATCTTGTTTACGTTCAACCAGAATGAACCCAGACTTTTTAATGCATTTGAAAAAAAAAAAAAAAATACGAAAGACTACTCTATAATTAGCATTAAATATTTATCTCCCCTTTACAAAAATAAACATGGAAGATTACTCTATAATTAGCATTTAATATTTATCTTCGTTACGGGCAAAAAAATGTAGAAAAACTTGTGGAGAATTATATCAATAGATCGCTGACTTTTCAAGTCAATCTAAGAGTATCAGTGAAGATGGCCATAAAAAGCATCTCCTCTTGTTTTGGGGGTTGCGTAACGATTAATACTTGAAATTTTATTATCAGACTAATATCATTTTTATAATGCTGCTGGTAGTTTTAAAGAGAGACATTTAAACATGAAATCTGCTATATATCGTAGGTCTGTAAGATGCAAAACTGTTCTAATAATAGCAGTATTAGTTGAAACATTCGAATTTCTCAGACGAATTAATGTCGGTTATTATCAATTTTTCACAAGAATTAGAGACCGTTAGCAAAACTGTCACCAACACTATCGACATAGATTTCTTCAGTTTTTAATGGTCTGGCTGGCTGGCCATGTATGTATGTATGGATGGATGGATGTATGTACGTATATATGTATGTATGTATGTACGTACGTATATATGTATGTATGTATGTACGTATTTATGTATGTATGTATGTATGTATGTATGTACGTACGTATATATGTATGTAAGTATGTATGTATGTATGTTTGTATGAATGTATGTACGTATATATGTATGTATGTATGTACGTATATATGTATGTATGTATGTATGTATGTATGTACATATATATGCATGTAAGTCTGTAAGTATGTATGTAACACGCGTACAGGCTGTACCAAGAGATCTACAGGGTTGAAAATGTCAACATTTGCTCCTAATTATGTCTGGAATAAACTTTTTGCCCCCCTCCCCCAACAATTTAATTCAATTTGCAATGTAAGTTTATGCATAGTTGATTTCTCAATTTGTGTCTTTATTAGTTTGTAACATTCATGCTTTTTTTTTCTTATAGTTTTTCTAAAAATTTAGAGTTTCTTTTTAACGATAAACACCCCAGAAGTAACTAATTCATTGATTGTCTCTTCTTCCAATTTCTTAATTGATCACATCCAACATGGCATGCTGCCAAAAGACTTTGGTCACCTGAGAATATCTCTATTGATGAATAACCAGGCCTGTTTCATGTTGTTTTTTTCTTATCGCAATTCTTAGAATGTAATTCAACGAAACAGACGTGATTAGCAATGATTTGTCCTCTTGAGGAAACGCAAATATCCGTACGAACAATTTCGTCCAGCTCTCATTCAGTATTACAGTTCAACATTTTAGAATCTTGGGAAATAAAAATGGAGGCGAACGTTAATTTAACTTGAACTCCTAATTACACACTTGAGCATCGATTTGTAGCGAGAATTTAAGTGGTCGTAGGAAATTCATATTCTAAACATGAAATTAAAACAATCATTTCCAACACGATACTAATCAAAGAACGCACGCTATTTGAACCAGTTGCCATTCACATATAAACGTAACTTCTGAACGTTTAAAAAATCTTCAAATATTTTATTAATACTAGACGAAAACTCATCCGCAGGGCGGGTTTTCGGCTATTGAAAACTAATACACGTAGATTAGGTTACTTTTACTTACGTTAGCTGCATAATAATAGGGAAGACCTGAATTATCTGCATGTAGTTTTGGTAACATATATTTATGTTAGCTTCATAATAATAAGGAAGACCTGAGTTATCTGCCCGTAGTTTTGGTTACATTTATTCACGTTAGCTCCATAATAATAATACGTAAGACACTAGTTATCTATCAGTAGTTTTGGTTAAGTGAGCTCTATTATAGTTAGGGTTTTCCGGAAGCATCACAAGAATCCAACACAGAAGCAGTTAGATTCTCGTTTTCATCTCGTTTCAAGACCGAAAATTTATCGTCCGAAAGTACTTCTTGATATAGTTCTCTTCACACAAAATCTTTTAATTGTAAGATATCAAACAAAAGTAATAACCATGTTTTCCAATTATTATCCATATTATTACTGAAGTAATGAATTCCGTTGACATTTCGTGATCATTCATTGATAATTCAGTGATTATTTAGTTATAGTTTCGTGATTATTCATTAAAAGGCTGAAAATTGAACGTAGTGTAACTCACAGTTTTCTTCGTCCCGTTTGTTATCACAGTCATGTCGGCTGTCACACACCCATTTGGGAGGTATACACTTGCCATCACCACACGAGAAATTTTTCGGGGGCGTACATTCGAATTCTTCAGCTGAAAGAGAGAAAAGATCGTTCAATTGGATGAATATCAACATTGCGAAAACGGAGATAAATCAAAAGATTTCTTTCAAATTTTCCCAAGATTCACAGAGTCAAATGGAAATGTACCAAGTAGCTAATTCGATGTTATTTCATCCCCAAGTAGACAGCGTCAAACATCATTTATAACAAAATAAGTAAATCTTTATCCCTATATTCGGCAACTGCCTACGGATTTAGAGTGTGTATATTTGAAATAGTACAGAGGAGTGAATTTGAGAGACAGAAAAATATACTTCACACTGATGATAACAATAAGTTGCTATCTTGAAATTAAAATTTTCTTTTCATAATCCAATAAAAATAACTTGAATTTAGTTTCTTGAATCTTTTTTTTTACCTTTACTCTATCTTATGATCGGTGCTTTTTTAAATAAAAAAAAATTCTGCCACACTTCACCCAGCATTATTTTATCCATAGTTGGGGGAGATGTGGATCCTTGCCTTTCCCGAGGGTAATATAACAAAATGAGTAAAAACTGTCCCGGCCAGAGTTTAAACTCGGCTTGCTGGGTCTATTCTCTGTCCATTATTCACTCAGCCACCCTGTACCTTCCGTAGTGATTACTCAATGTAATTGTCTGGCTTGTGGCTTGTCCAATTTTCTGTTTTAGATCTATTATAGCGACTGCTTCCAGATATTGGAGATACAACAATCCCATTTAATAGTACTATGGTAGCTTGACTGATAATTGTTTTGTCTGTTCCAATATCGATCCTAACATCTTGACGACAAATATGTCTACTGTCGTAATCACTGTCGACTTCTTGAAAAAATGCCGACAGGTATTTGTTTTAAATAGGTTCTCGTTAATGATGATGTCTGCAAAAAGAAAAGAAGTTGTTGATATTGATGAAGTCAGCTTCACCTATGTTTAGGTACTTTTTTATGATGTAACACACAAAGACGCAAACACACAGACTCTTTTCACTTATATCTTTTGAAATGTGTGTTTGTTAAATCCGTGTCGAATTATAAAAGTAGTTATTTGCTAAGCTGTTGTTTCTCATTGGTCACCCATATAAGTACAAAGCAGTTTAATCACTGGACAACTTCGATAGTTGGAACCAGTACTTTCACTGTGACTTTCATAGAAATATATATCAATAATAGGGGCGTACCGAAGGAGGGAGGCTAGCGAAGCCCACCCACTGCTATTTCTCCTGGAAAATATCTTCCCTTATTTGGCAAGTACGCCTATTTTGTTGGCAAAAAATGAAAAAAATCATCAGATACGCCGTTCCGTGTGAACGAAATTCAATCATTGTTTTGCAAGAATACATCTTAATACCCTGCAGTCATTTCAATATGTTGCTTAGTTTCTGTTTTACAACGATTAAAATTCGATAATTTTCTCGAATAAATTTCGGAGAATAAACACCATGGAACCATCAGAAGAAGACGAGATCAAGCGAAGAATTTCTCTAGGACGGCAAACTTTCAGCGGAGTAGGCCTAACCTTCAAAAACAAGAAAATCCCATTAGTCTTTTAAAAAAAGGTGTGTCCAATTGATTTATCCACTTGATAGTCACCTATGGAGCTGAGACATGGAACCTAACTAAAAGATTGGGCCCCAAACTGTGAACCATGCAATATGCACAGAAGAGAATCGTGTTCAACATCACATGGAGAGATAATAAAAGTGCGAAATATTTTAGAGAATAAAACAGGAGACAGGGATATCACAGAATCCATTTAAAAACTGAAATGGAAATGGGTTGGTCATGTTGTAAGAATTGTAGGCAACTGATGGACATCACGACTCACAACATGGATCCCCAGAGATCATATTCGAAACTGTGGCCAGCAAAATATAAGATGACGTGAGGAACTAGACAAGTTCAGAAAGTATTGGCTCCGCAACGCCTGTGATAGAGAGGTGCAGCGAATCATGGAGGGGGGGTCTATGTCCAACGATGGACGCTAAAAGTCTGCTGTCGATGATGATAATGAAGATGTGATTTAACTTTAGGTAGATTAAAAAGGGCAATGGAGAAAGACGCGCCGGCCTACTGCAGGGTCAAACTCCATTCCAGCTTCAATTCTGATTGAAGATGATTACTGTGACTTTTGCATTGTACATATGATGAATGAAAAAAAATGAATATATATATATATATATATATATATGTGTGTGTGTGTGTGTGTGTGTGTGTGTGTGTGTGTGTGTGTGTCGGTGTGCGCGTGTGTGTGTGTAAATATTTATTAGAATGAAGTGAGCCATTTTGTATCTGTAAGATGAATTTTCGTTGATATCTAAGACTTGTCAATTAAGCCCAGTTAGTGAGGCAGTCTCTCGGCAATAAGTTAGTTGTGATTTCAGATTTTGGAGAAGATTATTTTTTGTCTTTATCGAAAAATAAAGTTGAATCCAGTTCTGTTGTTTAACAAAAAAAAACAAAACAAAAAAACATATCAAGTTTCATCGTAAAAATTGAACACTTCGATCGACGTATTCCTAGTTTGTATCAGGTGAACCCACGAATCAGAATAACATGAATATAGTACCATTATTACTGAAAAGTATACCTTTTTCCCATGTGCGAGGGTGCATTAATAAGTACGTAGCCAGATAAATAATTATTAGGAGAATTTTGATTTGAGGCTTTTATAGTTATCTACTCAATTTATTGCATTTATAAATAAGAATATTATACTGAAAATGAAAATTTGCGGTGAACAATATATGCTTTTTTTTTTTCATAAGGTTACTGACATATTGATATTCGTATGTATGATATCGGGTTTGTAAATGAATTATTTCAAGGACTTATTTCCAATATTTGGTAGATCAGAAATTGAGACCGATAATTTGGTCATTTGAAAAAAATAATCCCTGCGAAATACTTGATTAAAGTCACAGTAAAATTGTTGAAAAAAATTCATTTTGTACCTGTTATCAGGTAGTTGAAGCAGCGAATCTAGGATTTAAGATTTACGAGTGTCAATTCATATCAATGATACTATCCATTTAATAACTGCCCTGGGTTTGCATATAGAACATAGGTGAATTCCTTTTTATCAAGAACTTTTTCTTCCAATAACAATAGATTTGTTCATTCCAAATAAAGTCTTTCCACAAGGCGTAAGTGGGATATGATTATCTCAGTTCAGCAATAAGCACCTCCACAGCGCTCTCAATTAGAGCACATCCGGGTATGTAGTATCGCGTAAAAAGATGTACTTTTTGCAGTTTGACCCTAGGATGGCTATTGGCGACCTCTAGTAATCTCAGCGATCGATACCATCTATCCTTTAGTAAAGTTACTCTTGGAGACTAATTTCCAGTCCCCAAGATCTATACAACCAACCAAAAAATCGCTGGTGTTATATTGATAGATTCACAAGAAAAAAAAAAGGTATTTTGATAGAGACAAGTTCAGGGAACGTTATTCGTAAGATATTTTCCCCCCATTTTTTTTACTGTCTATTGTGACTTATCAAGTCAGCACCACGCGTTGACAGTCGGTGGTCTATTTTTTTGATCATTACTAAATTGAGAGCTTAAGGAAATGCAGTAAAGGGTGAAGAGAAGAGTAATGTTACTGCCAGCTGATTGAATACACGAGGTGTTTGTTAGTCCAGTAGACTTGATCTGTAAGAGCCTCTGACAGAATCGATGACAGAAGTTGTCTGTTGGTTTGATAAGCATTGGGCGAACTCTTAGTGGGTATTATTTGCTCTTAAGCCGGCAAAAATCTTGTAAGAGACATATTAGATAGTGAGTGGCATTTCAGAGTTGCCAATTGATCGATACCCAACGACTGTTACAAAGCCCTCTCTTCCTCTCCGATGATCTAATGAGTAAAGTACTGACCTTAGGAGATTCGACGCTAAGTAGAGTGCACGTGAACTTAGTACACTTGACTTTTGACTCAGAAAAACTCGCCACTGGATATCTGGAAAACAAGGTCTCAGAATACATTTGATTCGGGGGGGGGGACTGATCCAAGATTTTAAACGGGACGTCCGCTGCCGAATTGGTTTTTGCTTTTATTAAATCCAAAAATATCCGCTCGATTCCAGGCGCTCCGTGGCGGGGGGGGGGGAGAAGGAGAAAAGACAAGTCTGGTTAGTCACTCAATAGAGACTGTCACGTGACCTACGTATTTTGGAAGCATGCCGTGTTGGGGGCGGTCAATTAAAACATTGGAAAAGTTGATCAATGAATAAGTCTCTTCTTTCACTTTTTGCTGGACAGTAATCACTTAAAGTTTGAATTTAAAAAAAAAGGCGAACGCGAACTAGGGACTGATTTAGCATGAATTTACATTGAAACAACCTCCCACTGGAAATCTGTTTGGTGGTACTAAAACGTTTTTTTTTTGTTTGTTTTTTTAATATAACGAGGAGTGAATGTTTAGATTTCCAGACCCAAGCACCATTGATGCACTCTGTACGCTTGATACATACATACATAGATAGTCATCTGGACTGACTTGAAAACTGAAGAAACATATTTTGATAGATTTGGTCACAATTCTAGTCCACAGTTTCTAATGAGGAAGCAAAACACTGGACATAACGAAGCAATGTATTCTCTCAACGTAGACTTTGAACAAGTTGGATTTGGTATTTTTCCTGATTTCGAGCAACAACCAAATTGAACAGGGTTGGAAACTTTCGTGCTTTTGGACCGTGCCTGCGCTGTTGGGCGTGTCATTTTCGCTTGTAGCTTGTTAATTAGTTTATCTCGCTTTACTGTTGTTTGAGAATAATTCTCTGTGATAACTAGCGGCCATCTGTACACTAATTATGGAAAATATTCAACCTTCCTGTCATTGCTGGAACTCTCATGACGTTCTTTATTGAATAACCCCAAACCCGAAGGGAAGAAAAATTCCATTCTCCGAATGGTCTCATAATAAAACGAAGCTTGCTTTTCATGTCTTCTTCGTCAGAATACTTCGGAAACTTCCAACAATTTACACCTGTGGCCAGGACCCCCAAGAGGAACCATATTAGACAGTGCAAAGCTATTATCACCCCCATGCACACACACTGCACAAAACGTTCTCTTTTATCAATCCTGTTTTTATCTGCTATAACCCTTTTAGAACGCTACGCTATATTCGCTGGGCAACGATGGAATCAACGAATTTCATTGATAATCATATCGTATCGACTTGAAAGGTTCGATACATAGCTCTACTCAATACACTCTCGCCTCCCTTCTCCAAGTGGCCCCGGGCCCCAATGCAATGCACTGGCAGTGCACTCTCTTACAGGCCATGCCTATGGCTCCTGTAGTGTTGTAATTAATCATACTTTATTTTCTTTCTTGCTTCACACGCGCACGCTGCTATGTTTCCAGCTGTTCCTGTCATGGCAAACGTCCTTAAGGAGGAAGATGTTATTTATGAATCAGACTTTTCGGTACAAACGAGACATTGTGCCGCGATTTCTTACGATACATAGGTGAATTTCTCTCTCGTTAGTATATACGTGGTGAAAAAAAATACGTTTATTGCCCATCATGAAACCTGTACATGCCAAAGTAGGTTAATTCTTGCATAGCTGAGCCACACTTTATCTTAGTCTAATGTTTGCTACATCATTACCTCAACCCTGTCAACATAACGAGGAAGAAAAAAGCTCTCTATGCTATTCCGGTGAATTCAATGGATATTCAAACACCACACTTAAAAAACGTTTCTCCTTTTATAAAATAGGGTTGGTCGTAGGATTTGTGTGGCCCAATTGGAAACATAGTCCGTGAAATCTTACAACGTATAATGAAGTTTGTTTAGACGTTATTTCTCTCTGTTAAAGTGGAAAGCAATAAAACAGAGAAATACAATGTACGCTATTCTATACTCTATCAACGTATGACATTATCCAAGTACAGTGAAAAAAATTAACGAATAAAAAGTATAAACAAACACTACGGATCTTTTAGGAATTCAGAGAAAAATTAAGATCGTTACTACTTTCTGTAAAACCTGCAATGTGATGTTAGGTAAATGTTGCAATGCGATGTAGTATGTATTTGACGAGACTAGACAACATTATCCTAGCGCAGGGCTCCCTCTTAGGTGCGGTACGTAATTGGGAGTAATTGGTTCAATTAGCTCAAAACCAGTCCAGCAGTAACATTATACAAACATTCAACCACAATTGTATTTTGAAAGGCTTTCGTCGATCGTTGGTGAAAATGGATTTTTTTTTCACGATCTTCTGGGCAAAATTTTCCTTCTTAAGGGAGAGAATAGTAAAACTTTTGATAAATAGATAATGATCAGTATTTTGTTCACTATCTTGGTTAGTAAAATCTGACTATTACTTCCTCTAGGATAGTAACGCAATCAACCCATTAACACCGACAGATAGTGAAAAGTAATAATTATGAATTGCAAGATAAAAAGCCTTTTTTTAATCGCAAGATAACGCATTGCACGATAAAAGCCCTTGTCCGCAGCAAGATAATCCATTGCAAGTTCTCCGTTGCTAGATGAAAACCCTGGCTCACAGATACACCTGAGTTGCCATCAATCAAAGCATAACGGAAATTCTATTATACTAGCCGTAGAATTTCTGAAATTTCTGTCATTCGCAGTTAATGGGTTAAACAGCTGAGCATTATGGATAACGCTTCTTGAAGTTTTTCCGTCAAGTTCTCTTTCCCTTAAGTCAAATCATTGAATCGCAGCATATGTACAATGAACTATCTGTAAAGCTTCGTAGGAAAGTATTAAATTAGTTCACTTAATTCTTTTACTTCCGAGAAAACGGGATTTTCCTGGAGTTTTTGTACGTAACGTAAAAAACGAGGCAGTTTGCTCCTTCAGGAGAAAAAAAAAGCGTTGTTAGTAGCTCTGCACAGGGGGGCTGGGTGTGGCAGTCAGTGCACAGAATCGCAGATGCAGAGCTGAAATAACTCGGTTGGTATTTGTTTTTTCAACATGTCTGGGTTGACTGAGGCATGAAGTACGATTCTTGTGGGCAGTTTCATTAAGAGATCATTCATGGGAGAGAACAAAATCCTGAATTTAAGAATCCGAATTGAAAAACTTGAATACAGTGTGTCACATGACGTGAAAAAACAAAACTAAACAGGCTTTCATACATTTATTCGAATATGTATTATTTCGATACTTATAAACTCACTGTCTATAACCTGCAAGTCCGGATTCAAGTTTGGAAGTTAGATTCTAGAAACCCCAGGAGTCATTAGAGTTACTGAAACAGAATAACTAAAGATGTACAGTTTAAAGTGTCATGTATACACGTTTATCATTATTTTTTTGCTTTTGGATTTTGTAGATATGGGAATGGAACTAGTCGTTAAGATTTGGGGTGGGGTGGGGATTAATTATGCCTGTGACGAAATGCACCTATAAACTCAGTGGTCTATTTGGGGAGGCACAATTAGGTTCTTTGTAATATTTCATTTTGGTATATCCTTGGTTGTCATGAGATTAAATCGTGCAAGAACCTGAAAGTTTTAAGTGTACGTGTGTATCTATTTTGCATGCCTTGCATATCTTTAGTTGTCTCTCTATCTATCACCTTCTCTCTCTCCCTCTCTCTCTCCCCTTCTCTCTCTCTCTCTCTCTATATATATATATATATATATATATATTTGAGTGTGCGTGCGTGCGTGTGTGTGTATGTGTATGTGTGTGCAAGAGTTTCATGAGTCCGAGATCAAACATTAATTAAATGGCAGCTGTTGTTTGATGGACATTTAAAAGTGAGCAGAAAAAAAAACAAACAAACAATCTGCTTTAAATATATCTTGAATAAGAAAACCATTATTTTATTGTGAAGCTGAATCTCTTTGCACTGACAACAGTCAAGTGTCGCAATGTCTGCTGGCTGATGCACAGCGACCTCGTACCATGTTCATAGACATTGTGGTATATGAGTCATCTACATATGTACAATTGAAGAGATAGAGTGGAGTAAAGGAGGAGAACCGAAGTGGCGAAAAATGGACGTAAATGCAGCCTGTGTATGAAATAGAACAGATGGTTCGACGCATATTAATTAATGTGTACGTGTGTCTTCAGTCAAAAGCAAAGTAAAGTTATTCATAACAGTTTCTTGAGAGAATCACCGGTACAGGGCCGTTTCGCCAAGCCATATTTGTACATACTTCATCAGTACGCTTGGAAATGATAGAACCTTATGAAGAAAGAAGTGCATCCTTAGTACAAAGTGTGTATACATACATACCTACGTTTATTTACGTGTGGCCACTGTGTGCAAGTGTGTGCACGAGCACATGTGTGTGTGTGTGTGTGTGTACAAAATGCTGTTTGCTCTAACTCTCAGACCTGGGCCGGTCCTAGGTATTGGCAACACGGGCAGTCACCTAAGGCGCCAGGAGCTAGAGGACGCCAGTCATGCGTTCTGACATAGAAAGACTTTCAAAAATACAAATGAAGAAACAGGAAAATTGATAAACTAAACTGAATTTTTAAAAATGAGAAAATTCTCAGCTATAAAATCAGATTTTTCAGGAATATCTGACTGTTAAACACATTTTGTAGTGGTGAAACCGAGAAAAAATGGCAAAGGAAATTTTCATGACCAGCGACAAGTTCATTTCATTAATGCATTGTCACTTGAATTATTGATGTTTAGTTATAATCTGTATATATACATACACATACACACACATATACATATACTGTAAAATGTAAATGAATAAATGAAATAATACCATACTTTAAAGGGCCCAAATTTCAATTTGCCCAGGGGTGTCAGGAACCCAGGGGTCAGCCGTGTCTCCCACTCATAGTTTTACGATTTAGGAAAAAATTTCACGAATGGTATTGATGCCAGTGAAGTGCGAAATTGTGCTTGTATTACATTGTTATCAAACTCCCAGAGCGTTGACTTTATCATCACAATTAGTTTACTTTTTTCTTTTTTTCTTTTCTCTTCTCAGTCGTAACCGTCCATTGAATAAACTTGAAATTTAACACACACACTCCCCTCAATAAGTAGGGAACACCATTTTTTTAAGAATTCGGCTTAGTGGCTGAAAAAGTTGCTCTTAGAGTAGAGTTTGACCCTGTGGCAGATAAGCTTGTTGTCTATTTATTTCAATTCTAAGAATCCTGCACCAATGGATGATATGAATTTCCGGTATGAGTGAAGAGCGTGGAAAACACTTAATGAGTGAGCTGAGTGATTAGGGTCGAGGTGCTGAATTTGGGATAAAAGTTGCGCCCACCCGTATCCAAAAGGAAGTAGAGCCTTTGGATCGCTTCCTACTACAGTTGGCCTTTTACATCTACCTTACGAAATATCAGAAAAATTCAAGAAGTTTCCTTCCTACATTCATTCGCCAAGTGATTGGTTGTATATTTTCTTTCCGTAACACGTGTCATTTAACAAGGGAGATAACTATTACATGCTAATTGGAGAGGAATCTCCCTTGCTTATTTTTTCTACAGGAAATTTTTTTCGATTAAAAATCTGACTTCGTATCGCTTTAGCATGAACAAGAATGTGCAGCGCATACTTGATTTTGGAGGTAAGTGCAATTGAAAAATTATTTAAATACCAACGTCATTTCTAAACGTCCTGAGTAAACTAGAAGAACAATATTTTCGATATGATTTTATGTAATGTAATACTATATTGTTATGTAACGTTCCTTTGTGAATTTCGAGAACGAAGTTGTAATTGCCTTGGACGTTTTATACTTTATGTAAAGGAAGATATTTTCTGAATCAATCGAAAATAGATTTACCGAAATAGATTACGTATTCTGGTATTTACCTCCCTGCAATACATCAATGTTACTTGCCAATCATTTTCTCATTCTATGCAGGCAGCTAAGATTATGCAGTCTAAAGCAAAGCTGAATGTTGCATTTGACTTTTTGGTTTTGCAGGGGATGGGCGTGGAATCACAAACTCAATTCAAAATTATTTTTTCTCCCCCCAGGTAAATAAAAAAAACCCAGTTTATTTTAAGAAGAAATTATATTTACATACATGGTTACTACTTTCCGGAGAAGATAATATTTAGAAGTTAAATAAGCGAATCGTTACCAACTGCAGTGGATGCGCATTAGTCTTATTGTGAATATCATTGCAAACGATTTCCTTTTCCTTTGGGTGGAAGCCTGCAAATAGTTCGTGGGAATGGTTTGAGTTACTTCGATTTTTGTAATTGGTCGTCTTGTCCAATTTCCAATCATCATTTTTTTTTTATCAGGAAATTACGAATAGAATCTCGATCGAAAACTGTAGCGAACTGAATAAATAAATACGTATTTGTTGGCAGGTCGAAATAATTGATAAAAGAAAAATACTTTTCTAATTTAGAATCAGTGTAGATGAAGTTTCTTTTTTTTTTTTTTTTTTTTTTTTTTTAGATATTTAGAATCCTGTTTGTCTCATGACAGGTCGTAAAAGATGAATTTTAATGATGTTTCTATGATATCATTCGTGATTAATTTCAGAAAACACATTGTTGGTCATTTTTCAAATATATTTCTGCATTATTTCAAAGAAGTATACCATTGTTAACAAAGGACAGAAAAGTTGAATTAAAGTCACGATGTCGGAGAAGGTTTAACGAAGAATGGGACCGGGGAGCCAAGTTCAATTTCCGGCTGAGTTTGTCTCCACTAAACCCTGATGACTTTGGAAAAAGCATTTATCCATCACTTCCTGCCATCCATCATATGATGAGAAAGGATAGGGCCCATCATCTCTCAATCCTTAAGGATGCACATCACTGTAAAAATGCTCGTATTTTAAAGATCAATGGAGAGATTCCATATACAAAAAGTAGGATTCTGTCACCAATTTTTAACTGGTCATTTTTAAAAACTTTATTTCTGGATTGCTTTGGGTTTTCTAACAGTTTACAATGTTTCTTCTGCGAGCCAAATGAACTGGAAACATCTGAAACCATAATTGGAATGAGGTCTCCTTCTGTCTCAATAGACAATAGAACAGCACTGAAGTGACCTCACGTGGCGGCAAGCGGGACGCAGTGCGTTTGGCATCAGCTTGAACACATGAACTACCGGAAGGGCGTCAAAGTTGGCATTCAACGCTTTAAGGGGGCCCCATCCCGTGGTTTTGTCCTTCTCCTAGACTGATTGCCTTTCCAGGGCAAGAGTATCAAGTCAGTCCAGCTATTTTACCGATAGCAGAGGGAGAAGAAATGGATTCATATCTTCCTCAAAGGTATTGAGGAATGAAAATTACACACAAAACGAGAATGAATCTCCAAAGTGACGCATTTTCGTTTCAGAAGGAAGGGAAATACAGATAACTGAACGAATACAATTACGGCCATTAACATATCACCAAGGCGCTGGTCGGAAGAGACTCCGTTGGTTTTGGCAATGTATTGGTTCTGGAAGGGCGATAATTAAAAATCAACACAGCTGATATATGAGTAACATAGACGAGAGCTTAGAAAAACATGCGAGAGCTTTCATTCTAGTATTTGTTTGTGTATATTAGATGAAGAAGATGTATTGAACACTAGGCCATTCATAACTGAATAGAAGATGTCTCTCAATGTGTGTGCAGCATGGATCCCCTCTTATCTGCAGCTGATCCAACTTTGAGGTTTCTTTCAAGTCTACTTTTCTCATCTCACATCTCCCTCTGAACAGACAGGATACCAGGCGCCTCTCATCGTGACAGCTGATTTAGTCAGATAAACAAATGGACTACATCGTCGATGTAGTCTGACTTGAAGAACACTCATAGTGCAAATTTATTAATGCATAATGTTATACAAACGTTCACGAATGCGCGCACAAGATAGGAGGTACCTTATGATATAATCGTTGCTTTCACAAACTTATCGATAAGAAAAATGCAAATGACGTCTGGCTCTAAGAGCAAGGTATAAGATAATGTTTGGCATGCTTGTTTCAAGTCTTATCTTCGCTCGTTATAACTTTCTTCCTGCAGATAAATGAATTGCTACATTGTTAACATTGAATCTTATGTTTTTTTAATGAAACGTTTTATCGTAAACAATCAATGTTATCTTCAATTATCCGTTATTAAACGTGGCGGAGATAGATAGCTTTGTTCATTTAATAAAACTATTAGCAGAGACTTAGAAAAAAAAATTAGGCTTACATAAACTCTTCCATTGCGAAACCTATTAAGGAAGCAATATTCGTGCAAGTGCACAGCTTACTGTAACACATGTCCGCTTACTTGCTATGTTGTAGTAAGTATTTTGACAGATGGTATTAACCAACTAACTGCACAAGGCGGCAAATGTAATATTTTCTTCATTGCAGGATAAAAGTCCTTGCTCATTATAAGATAATTTATTGCAATTCATCAATTGAAAATTATCCAAGCCCTGACTCATAGAGTGAACTGAGTCGTCTGATGGCGATTAAAAAAAAAACGGGTATTCTATTGAGCTTAGCGAAGATTGAAGTGACGGAAATTTCTGCCATCCGCAGTTAAAGTGTTAGCATAAACTTTGCTTACCTTGAATCTAAAGGTTTATTTATATCATTGATCATTAATCTTATACATTTATTTGAAAAAAAAAATGATATTTAGTAATTGGTATGAAATTGCCGGAGATTGATAGTTAAAAACGTTTTGATGCAACTTCCAGTAGTAATTTCAGAAATGTAGTATTAGTAAAATATGTTTGAAGGCATAGGACTGTCGCAGAAACATTAGATAACTATTTCCCGTTTCAACCAATATAAAAAGATATAAAAATATTTCTTTTAAATCTTCTAGTATCTTGCTAGAAATTCATGAAACCCACGCTATCTAGTGTTATTAAGATTACTACTTGTCCACTAATAAATATTTCTGCTTATCGAGAATTTCAGCAATAACACTGCGATATCTCTAAGAAAATTCTGTTAGCTGTTTATAAAGATATTCTGATTTTATCACGCTCAAAAACCGTTTCCAATTTGCTACTTAAACATATCTTTACTCGCGCAGTTCTGTACGAAATTAACTTCTAGAAACTTACCATATCATAATTGTATTTTGAAAGTTTTTAAAATACATTGAAAGGTAACTCAAGATGGACAACTTTCGAGAGATGCATCACATATATATATTCATAGAAATGCATTGGACGCCCAAAGACGCTATTTAAATGTCGTCGTTGGATTGTTACAACGGATAAAAAAACTGGCTTAAACATAAGGGAAAGCGATCATCACAGCAATAATTGTAGAATATTTACTAAATATTTTTAAATCATCATCATCAGTCTTTCATCTTTCGTTGGACATAGACCTTCCCCAGGATTCGCCACACTTCTCTATCGTAGGTGTCGCAGAGCCAGTATTTTCTAAATTTGTGCAGTTCATATCTCCATCTTGTATTTTGTCGACCTCGGTTTCGCATGTGATCTCTGGGGATCCATGCTGTGAGTCGTGATATCCATCGGTTGTCTGTCATTCTTGCAACATGGCCTGCCCATCGCCATTTAAGTTTTCTAAATTCCTGGTATTTGATAGATCGAAATAGAGACAACTAAGATTATAAAAAATCCAACAAAAATTAACCAAATGCCGGCCGGTCCGTCTGTATGTGATAATATAACTCAGGAACCACTAAACATATTTGCGAAAAATTTTCTGTGTACTAAATGGGCCCCTGGGACATGATTTAGCAAATCAATTTTTTTTTAATTCAAGAAAAAAATATTGTGGGGTCTGCGTTCGCACTCACACTGAAAAAAATTATCTGATTTCCATGTCTCTTGTTTTAGTAGCTTGTATTGCACTGATTTCAATTATGGACTGTTTCAAAAATATATCATATTTTAGTAAAAAAAACAAAAAGGCATCTGTTGTGCAGCTGTCCTTTGTTTTGAAAACTAAAATTGAATATAGTCAATATTTTGTGCACCCTCCTTTAGTGATTAATATTGCTTTGATCCTTTTAAGCATCGACTCATGTGAGGAATATGTGTATTTGTAACAGAGTTATGTATAGAAGGCTTCATATTATGATTCATTAGGTTCATAACATGTCAACATTATGCGATAAATATCTGAGTTGTTGAATTTGGAAACATTCCCAGTGGGTCGCAATAGACCAGCAGTTAACATCAAGCCTGTCGAATCCGATGGTTTTTTGAATAGATTTAGCACATATTGTAGACCAGCATTACTCAAAGTGGGCACTATAAGTCCATTTGGAGTGAATGGGAGACTCCAGGGGATGCTAGAAGGAAAGGGAGCGTTGAAGACGAGATGAGAGTGGCAAAGGGGAAAAAAAGTTTCATCGCGCCAGGATCATCTTTCACATGAATTATTCTCATATTATTGATAATCAGTAAAATACTTTCAGATACTTTAAACAAGCACACACACACACACACATACATATATATATATATATATAAAGAGAGAGTGAGAGAGAGAGAGAGAGAGAGTGAGAGAGAGAGAGTTTATATCAAAATCATATCATATCCACGAGAGAAAAACAGCAACATTATAATTGAATTTTTGTTTATCACATCATGGTCATCAATTCAGTTCTATTAACTAAGCATATTATTTAGTCGTATTTTTTGATTAATGAAATACATGGTTGGTGAAGAAAAAGTCGTTTTTTACTTGTTTTAGTAGATTGTATTACTCTGATTTCAATTGTTAACTGTTTCAGATATATATCATATATTAGTAAAAAAGAACACACCAGTTGTTCAAATGTCTCTTATTTTGAAAACTAAAACCGAAAATAGTCCATATTTTGTGCGCCCTTCTTTTGCGATTAATATTGCTTGAATCCTTTCAAGAATCGACTCAAATGAGGAATATGTGTATTCAGGTGTTATTGTATTTTTCCAGGTAGACTGAATCGCAGCTGTTGAAACTTCTCGATACATCTTTTTTTATTTTAAAATTCCTCACCTAAAGCATGCTTTAGTTTCTCCTTGAACGTTTTCTATTCTATTTAAATCGGCCAAGTTTGTTAGCCAGTCTAGAATGCTGATCCGCTCGATGGAGAGCCAATTTGAAACGGAAGGTGCAACATGACAGGGGACATTATCCGATTTCTTGAATCCGGTAGTGTGTGTTTGAACGGCAACAGTTTACTCTTTAAAACCTCTGAGTAAATCATTGATATTGCCCTGACCTTCAATGATATGTATGTCACTCTTGCTTTTCGGTGATACGCAACCTCTACACCCTATCGACGGAGGAAAGTTTACAGTGTGTTCTAATGCTAAGTTCGAAAATCTTTCAGAATTTTTCCTCCAAATATTATTTAATTTCAATGGGGGTATATTGGATGTTGTATTCAACGCTGGAAATATCTTACGAAGATCTGAACTGGTTTGTATGTGTTTATTTTTTTTTTTTTTAGTAAGGAGACGTTTCCTTACTTCCCGAGCACTTGCCTGTCCTAATAGACCACTTACTCTTTTGTATATTCAACTCCCGTTCCAAAATGGACGGAGAAGTGTCTTAGTCTATTTTGCAAATGTTCAGCAGGTTTCGGTCTTATCCGGGGGTGCTCAAGCATTGACGTCCAGTTTGCTTTTCAGGTACAAACGTTCTTCATTAGGCATGTGGCCGTTGACGGAAAAGCAAACCATTAGATTGAATGAGATTTATAGATGTTAATAAAGAAAGCACTTCCTTTTACACAAAGAGGTTTGTTGGCACATGGAAACACGTTCCTGTGTGTTAGCAGTCATGAAGTGATCTCTGGACTTGGAGTCATTAAATCTTCAAGAGTCAGTCGATGCGGTGGTCTATTTTATCGTAGCATTTCTGTTTGTTTTCTTGAAAAGCCCGACATTCAAGATGTGAATAATCAAAAAGTCACTGAGGTCTAAATTCTCCCCGTTTCTGTCTCAGAAGTCAATGGAATGTTATTCATGTGAGTGAATCACAACTTGAACGTAACGGGAATGTTCCAGTTTTGAAACTAACTGTAACGAGCAATGATAAGTGGATTCTTTACAACAATTCGTGAACGTAATGCTTTCAATTTTACCAATAGGAGGACATGATCATTAAAAAAAACAAAAAACATCTAGAATGAGCTAGGAGAAAAGTTTTAATATTCTATTTTGATATGCCGGACCACATATTTTTATGACCAGGAAAAAAATTATCACAATTTGGCTGGGGAGTTTTCTCTCATTCGCCATATTCAACTGGTATCGAACCTACGAATTGCCACCTGTTATGGTCTTTGCTGAATTGTCTTAATGAAAGAAATTCAATTCCCGGGAAGGCTGCGAAAGGCACTTAGAAAGATCAAAAGTTCTGTGAAGACGGAATTATGAAGTTGGCTGAAAAACAACAGAAGATATCGGACCAAAGCAGTAAACATGTTGTTGAATAAAGTTAATGTTCAATAAAAAAAAACACTTACTTAATAAGCCGAGCAAAAAGCCAACGTCTGTATATGTATATACATATGAGTAATAAGTATCAAGAATAACTGTAAGCAGTGAGCCCAGCAGATTTTAGGGTGCAGAAATAAGTGGTTTTATAAGCCCATTTCGAATATAAAACTTCACTTTACATCTGCACCCTCAACGCTGCCAGGCTCACCCCTTACCTGCAATGTCTACATGTATGAGTATTTGAAACATTAACTATACCCCAAGAACATTTTTTTTAAAGATAAGCTTTGAAAATAGTCTCCAAGGAAATAGTAGAATATATCAGCGAAAGCACGTTCACAATACTAAAAAAAGGAGAGAAATTGTTAAATCATCAGGTTTCATTCAAACTGAATCCAAATTCGTTTTAGTTTCAGACCATTCATTTGCTGTTGACATGAAGAATCATTTCTTCTCTGGTTCGGAAATTGCATTTGCATTTCCTCGATGGGAATTCAGAAAAGAATCCCAGAAACCATTAGAGATCAAAACTTTACATATTAGGGCTACGCATTTTATGCTGTCTCCATTATCGATGAAAGATGATGTATGATAAAATTAAATAGAGAAATCAATGCCCAGAAGAATGCTATAGAAAGTCACTGTGCATCTAGTAGCACATGCAGTTACACAGGGTGTGGGAAAAAAGATGCAACCGTCTTTTCGACAACTTGTATTTAAATCATTTTATATCTAAAAACTATTTCCTAAAGAAACAAATTACAAAAAGATGGTAATTACATATGCATTTCAAGTTTTGCAATATATGTTGATAGTGATTTCCTTTAAACTGGATGCAGGTTCGTACTCGTTTCCTGACACAGATCGTTTGATTACGTAGGAAAACGACGTGGCGGACACAACACAAAAGAATGGATGCCCGTGTGAAGCTAGCGCATGATGCAATCATTTCAACCGTTAAATACTGTTGTCTCTGAGTACGCATGCGTGCATACACAAAAATACATGCATATATATATACACGCAATTTTATGCTTACTTTGAGAAGAAAAGTATTCAGACATGATCTTTGATAAGGGCAGTGGATCATGGTTGAACGAGAAATAATAACAAAGAATATAAGTTACCAGTGTAAAATGTACTTCAGATTTCAAGTAAGGCAAAGAGAAATTGCAAATAGTACTACAACTTAATCTCTCTTTCCCCCCTCTCTCTCTATATATATATATACAAGTATGTGTGTGTGTGTGTGTGTGTGTGTGTGTGTGTGTGTGTGTGTGTGTGTGTGAATTTGTGTCTGTAGATGTGTCTTAACAAATGCGTGTGTATATATGAGGAGAAAAGGAATGGGAGCAAAGGCATCTATCACAATGATCTATTCGAGAATTGAATTACTTTTTACCAAAAACTGAGAAAAAGGAAAAACTCTCAACTGTATTTACTTTCCGAAGGAGACATTTTTCAAAGATGCATATTGGGAAAAAAACCCCAATTCGTACGGACAGCGAAAGTAAGAACAAATAAATAAAATGGCTACAGGATCAATAATAAAAGAAAGCTAAAGAATCGGGAGAAATTCTGGAACTAGAAAATAGAAAATGATGGTTACCTTTGTTTATAAAAAGAAAATACAGACGCCTGTCTTGTGCAATGGTTAGCGAGATCGTCTGACAGGTCTCAGAATGAACCGCTACCCGAGTCGTGTCAAACTGAACAAAGCTAAGTAAATATCTGCATAAAAAGAAAATGGTGCATACAAGGTAAATGTGAATAAGGGAAATGCGCTTCAAAGAGTACGTGGCTGGAATAGATAAACCGAACAAATGCAAATATCTCAGTCGGGAGATTCTGCTAAGGTTATATTGAATTAAATCTCGACTGATCTCTGTAAGCCACAGCTTAGGCAGAGAGATGAGTATCCAATGTTTCCGCTCTACTCAATCTCCTGAGAAGCGCTGTTCACTCCGGAGATGTCCCGATATAGCAACTCGCATACATCAAAGCAGAAGAACGTGTGGTGCCTTTCTTCCATTGTAGGCAACGAAATTCCGCCGCAGACGCTGCCAAGGTTAGCGTTTTCAGAATGTACGTTTACTCTTGTGCAAATACGCGCATGCGCATTTTTGTTTCTTGTAAAAGGATACTTTTTGTTGGTTTAAACTATCAAAAATATAGAAATCCATTATTCACCAATTATAAACTAACACCAACTGGAAAGAATTGATTCACAATTTATACAGAAAATATACACACTCACACACACGCTCACATACTAATTCAATAACCGTTTTAACTGATGAATTACTCCAATGAAACGTTTTGGCATTGTCTATGTTAAGCAAAGTTTTAAAAAATCATACTAAAAAGTAACTAGTATTTCGAAAAAAGGAAAGCTAGCATTACAACTTGAAAATCAGTGGCAGTCATAAAAGCGAATAGATGTGAGTTTTTTTTTTTTTTTATCATCGATTCCTACTGCGAGTAAATGTGTTTTTACAATTGAAAACACAAACTGAAGACATATTAACTGAATATTCAAAAGGACTATAAACGTTTTTTTTAATGCTTTGACTAAATAAGGATCAATATTCGATTGCAGAGGTGTCCAAACAGCAATGGCGTATGGTGCGTTTACCACGGATGTGTTCTGAGCTACGGATGCTCAGAAACGCAATATTCTTGAGTCTGTAAAAAGCTGAGGACAGTAAAAGCCTCTATGGTGCAATGTAGGGAAGTTCACAACCTTGCTCATTCGATGTTACAAACAGTGAACAAATAAAAAAACTAAGAGACTCATTGAAAAGTCTTTTAGTGGTGCAGAATTTTGAAATTTCGTTTGCGTAGTGAAACATAAAAATTGTCTTTTTAAAATAATCTTTAAAGGCTTCTTTAGACTGACACTCTCATCAGAGGATGATCCTACATTGTACCAAAAATGTTTTTTTCCAGTCCATCACAGACACCAAACTATTTTTGCGTTTTTATGCATCCGAAGCTCAGAGCACGCCCCTGATACAACACACCACACGCCCCTACGTGATGACACAATGCAGCTGGGTGAGAGGTAACGCATACCCACGTTCTTACACGAATGCGTATAACCAGGATGCAATTATTTATATAAAATTTTGAAAGCAATAGAAAGCCAAGTCCAGATACGCTTATTTTTATTTTCTGATGATTAACCCTTAGATGAATTTCAAGATTTGTGGAATCTCAGTATTAGAGTTCGACGTGTTTCTTTGTGAATTTCCTCTAGGATTTGTATACATCTCAAACGACTGTCTACTTGAATCACTTAGAATAAGTCAACTGTGGAAATTACAATAAAGAAAAAATCGAAAAGAATCAGGAACACGAGATGCAAGTTCGCAATTTCAATTATAAAACGTAGATTTATCGCTAATGCTATATCTCGTGATATATTGATGCATTATTGTGTTCGTTCACTGCATACACGTTCTGTGAATGCAACTTCTAGATATAAATCCTGAACCCCAAAGAAGAGCTTTAACAATCGATAATTTAAATAGACGAATAAGTTATTGACTAAAAGAGAGAGAGAATGAAACACTGATTATTTTTATAATTCCTGTTCCTGTGACTCATATAACAAAAGCAGTTCAATTTTAAACTCTGATAAACAGAAGCCAAGTCCACTTCTTATTCATTTCATTAGATTTCGATGTAAAACAAATTTTCCGCTTGAGTTATCCTTGGCAAAGATTTCATTAAAATTTTACAGTCATACTTAATAACAAGTATTAGAATTTGATTTGGCCATTTCACAGTCGGTGCAAAAGACATGACATAATTACTGTTGGCTGAACAGCGTATTATAAGACCAACTGTCTATTCTCTCTTATGATATCACAGGAATTCAGACAATTTAATTAAATCTAATAAATTAATACAGATTCAGCGATTTCGAATATTATCTCTTCAGGAAACCGATATTCATATATAAAACCAGAAATATTGTCAGTATGTATGTATAATCGTTTCCCAGTTGCACCATCATCGAGTGTGTGGCAGGGTTAGGTACCCACGGACGATTGTTAGTAAGACCCACTTCTGGCTTGCCAGGCCTGTCGGAGCTTTGTTCTGTTTACAGCACGTGGTACTCCAAGTACTGACCAGGCCTGACGGTGCTTAACTCATCTATACCTACGAGAACCGTCGTTTGCCCGTTATTCTCTAGCCTATATTTCTCAATCATTGTTCTTGTGCTGTGTGCTGAGCGGAAAAGTACCGAGGAGAATTTTAAAGTATTTAGTATGGCTTGCTGGTGGATTCATTCACGGTCTACCGAACCATAGGCGAGCATTCTATCATAGCCCCTACATTTTTTCTCTCACTCATATATATATATATATATATATATATATATATATATATATATATATATATATATACATACATACATATATATATATATATATATATATATATATATATATGTGTGTGTGTGTGTGTGAGTGTGTGTGTGTGTGCGCGTGTGTGTGTGTAAATAAACTAGGATGTCACTTTAAAATAAGTATATTGTTTCTTAAATTCCCGAAACAATTACGTGCTAAACAACTGATGATCCCAACAAGAGAAAATTTACACATAATATAACAAAGTATAAGTAAAATATAAAAGAAAACTGAAGAAAATACATTGACAAATATTGGGAAGTGACAGAAAAATATTTCCGAAAATTTTTTTTTTTTATGTGCTTAGTGTTTAAAGCTACGAAGTTTTCTAGAATATATATGTATATATATTAGAGAGAGGGAAAGAGAGGGGGAGAGGGGGAGGGAGAGAGAGGTGTGTGGATGTTCAAATGGTGAATATCTATCAGATTTAGTAAGCAGTAATTACAAATTTAGTATTCATCGCCTTACAATTAACGAACACGCTAGTAACGTAAAATCACGTCATTACGCAGCAGCAGGTTTATTTAAGATTTTTCTTTTTTGGCCTTTTAGGCTTTATAGCAAAACGTAGACATATTTCATCACTCATCCACGCGGAGAAAATCACCGTCTCGTCCTGTCTCGATCTATCGCCCGTGGCAACTCTGTTAATGAAAGAAGCTCCACTATTAGATCTGAGACGCCAGTCGCAACACAATCTTCACATTCAACGCCTTCAGGTTGAAAAAGAGAGAGAGAGAGAGGGAGAGAAAAAAAATGAAGTCTTCCTTTTGCCTTCATTCTTCTTTAATGACAATATTTTCAACTGGCCAATGAAAAGCTGATAATAGGCATAGACCAGATGGGAAATGAAACCTCTGTATCTAACTGCTCATTAAGTACTTTTGTAATCAGTGCTGAATATGATGTATGTATGGGTATGCAGATGCGTATGCAGGATAGAGAATGTATTTACAAGTAATTGAACATAATAAAAGGTGTATTTATTTGAAGAAGAAAAGATGATGACAAGGAATTTCATTCAATATATGTACAACAGAGTACATTACTGTAATAAGACGGAAAATACAGAATTATTTACCTCTACAAGGGGAGTTGGCCCCTCAACATCGTAGGCGCATACCAACTGGCCAATCTGCTCCCAACTCATTCTGCCCTACTTCTAAAATGTCCTTTCGCAAACTACAGTATGTTTTGCATCCAGGCCAACTGTTTTTGGGGCTCTCCCAAGAGTCCCTCCGGCAAGTACACAGGGTAAGGGCCAATTGGAGCACTTGGTAGCTTATCTTGCTTGGTCTGACAGCACTGAAGAGGAATCAGCTAACTTAAATATGCTTCAAAACTAGTCTTCGCTACCATTTTTAATTACGAAGTAATAAATGATTATTATGAGAATAAATAACGTGAAGCTGCCTCGCTTTCCGACACTGATTTATGATTGAAATTCGACTGACGAAGAATAAGCTGCTGAAACCAAGTTATCGGAAGCATTTTGATATTGCGTTCTAAGCAAGTGATCGACTTTGAAATAGCAGGAAGGGGAAGCTGAGTTTAACTATTATTAGTTATTGAACCCAGCTTTCTTTCTGGTCACTCATTTCAATGAAAATTCTTTACGAAATATGAAAGAAAGAGTCAACACTCTCATTTGGGGTTTTAGATGTTTTAAATTCTTTCCGTGTAGATAAACCTTTTGAAAAAACAACTTAAATGCCTTGAATTAATGACCTTAAGGCTTTAAACTAATGGGCCGGTTACAAGTGGGCGGGCATCCTCCCTATTGCACTTAGAAGGGTCGGGTTGGGTCAGGTTCGTTGCCCGATGCCCGAGGAATAAAAAAAAATAGGATGTGCCAAAGGAGAGGACTATTTCTGACACCACCCATACGTACGTGTGAGGGACCCCACATCAAACTCAACCTCGTGTCACATTTCACCCTCGTTTGGGGATGGGTGAATCCGCCTTTTGCTCTTCTTTGAGAGTTCAGTTTGGAAGCACTAATTCTATTATCATCAGCAGTAGCCGTTACAAGCCCACTGCTGGATATAGACCTTTCCCATCGTCTATGACGAGCGTGATTGCGCTAATCTCCGTCGTGTCTTACCAGTAAACTTTTCTCGTCTCTCCAACTTGTATTTTTTTCCTACTGCGTTTACTGTCCTGCAGACACCATTCAGCTAGCTTTTTGTTCAATCCATTGTCCACTTCTCTCCCTATGTCCCCTGACCTTGTTGCTAAATTACTTGTAGGATAACCTTTCAGCCTGGTCCTCTCTAGGATCCACATTGATCTTTTTCTATCGCTATGAACTATTCCTAACATTGCTCTTTCCATTGCTCTCTGTACTATTCTTCTTCTTTTTTTTTCGAGTGGTTTTGTAAGTTTCCAAGTTTTGCACCCATAAATCACAGCTGGTATGATGCTCACTATAAAATTGTGGCGACAGGCAAGCTGAATTCGCCACCACCACCTTCCTACATCTCATAAAACTGCAATCCTATTTAACAAGAAAAATAATATTTATATATGTGTGTGTATGTGTACGTGTATGCCTGCGTATGTCTGTATGTGTGTTTATAAATATGTATATAAGTTTATAAATACTGCAAAATTACATTGCCGGGCAATCGTTTTTTTTTTTTGTGATTTTTTTCATATGCTCAACCAACATCTTGAAAGGACGTTGACCGGTGCCATCCTTTGGAGTTGTTTCAAAATGTTAACTCTGAAATTGCCAGAATCCTGACGGTCATTTCAATTAATTTTGTCTTGTCTTACGCTGACAAATCACAATGGAGTACAAGGAAAAACACATTTTAGTCCAAGTGAAGGCCAATGGCATCTTCTTCAACAAAACCCAACTGACCGATTTGAAGGGAGTATATTAATAAACGTAAGATAGAAGAGGGTGTATTTTTAAAGTATTAATGAGCGGAAATATACAGACGTAATATGAGATAAAAATATAATTAAATAAAATGATATTTAAATTCAGAATGATGAAGTCATCTCGGGGCAGAGAAATGTCGAAAATAGCAGATAGCGTTTATATTTACAGAGACAGAATAGGAAAACAAATGTCATCGCAATAAATATAAAAGACATTAAAATAGAGTATCAACAAGAAATGTTCTTGGCGGAAAAATGGGTAAAGTGACTCCAGAAGAAGAAGGAGAAAAAAAAAATTAAATATCTGTTTTACTAGATTAAATGATGAATCGTGTTCTGTGCTTTTTCAAGACGTCCAGAAAGTGACGCTATCTTTCTGACAATTAGTTCCAGATGCTCTTTCGGGAGTGTTTGGTATTTCTTGGTTTCCTTTCCTGACGTCCTTAATCAAATTTCCTAGATTCGGGAAACGAGGAAAGCTGTTTATTTTTAATTCATTTCCATCAGAAAAAAACGTAGGTATCATCTGTCGATTATATATCATAGTGGAACGTGTTGTGAATAAGAGGATGATGACAAAATCCAGTCTGCCTCCATTTCTGTCAAAATAGAAAAACCAGTACAAAAATTCTGAAAGATTTAGAATGTTCGTCAATCGTTCATCTTTTCGTTTTATTCTCCTTCGTGCATCTTGATAAGAGCAATTGTGAATGTTATTAATGATGTCAGCGAGTCTTGGTTCTTTTCTTCTTTTAATCAATACGGTGATTTCTTTCGATGCTAGATGGCCTTATTTGAGGTAGATATTTCTTTTAAAAAAGAGGGTATGAGAGATAAAGAAGAAAATAGATCTGCGAGCGGAAGAAGCAGAAAAAAAAATACCCTTATCTTCTCATCATGCCAAACCATCGCTCGCTTCGAAAGTCATTTTCTTCTGGTAAACGCCCATGTTATATAGTCTATCGCCATTTTTATAACAGAAGCGATTATCTCAATTGTTGCCATGACCCAAGTTCACTCAATTGGAGCTGCTCAATGAATTCTAGTTTTATTTCAACCTGTCATTAAGTCTGACTCACTCAGTCATTCATGAGATGAAACCCTAAACAACCTTTTCGGGATGCTTCCATTTCTTAGAATAACCTTTTTTTAAAATCTTTTCTTGTAAAAGTTGGAAATTATACGCTTACGAAAAAGTTTAACACTATATTAACATTCCTAAGCTGTTATAGCAGTAGGTCTGGTTAGTCCTTCAATGGAAACCGTCACGTGGCCAATCTCTTTTGGCAGGATGTTAGGTTGGGATGATCAATTAAGAAGGTAGGAAAAAAAGGGTTCATCAATGAATTGGTTACTTCTCTCAGCTTTTGTTGGACAGTGATCACTAAAACGTCCGAATTTTCATAAGCGTAGGCACGCGATGAGGGGTGAATTTAGCAGAAACGTACATTACACTGAACGCTGCACTAAAAACCTACTTGGGCGGTAACAAACCAAAAACCTGTTCTTACTAGACAAAATGAAGAGTAAATGTTGAGATGCTGATTCCAAATTCATTCCATTTTCTCGTATCAAATCTAGTTTTCAGAGATGAGATGAAAGCTGTTTTTAGTATACAACACCTATAGAATTCTATTGGGATCCAAAGCTCAAAGTTTTTAGCTCCTCCGTCGGCAAAGTATCTTCGTTGTGGAGTGAATTTAACTCGAAAGTCGTAATCTGCGCCGAAAATTTGTCTAAAAACGCTGAACTGCAATCTTGATGAGAGAAAAGAGTTCAATTTTGTTGACCAGTGTAATTTCTGATGTGTTTGCTGGAGAAAAAGAAATTAATTATGAGACACGCTCAGCCAATTAATATTCTATGTAATTATAGCAATTAACAGAACGTCTGTCTCTCAACGACTTGACAGAAGAGAACAAATTATTGGTTATGGTAATAACGCCGAGATAATTTCTTGGAGGCAAAAGTGATTTTAGAAGAACACAAAGTACTATTAGACAAAAAAAATATTCATGCTTCGAAAATCCACCAAATGACATAACTGGCCGTCTGTAAGTGATAGCATGACCCAGGAACCACACAACATATCCCCCATAGAATATTCAGGCATGTTCTTAATTTGGGAAATTCCCACCCCTAAAGAAAAACATTGTGAGGACCGTGTTCGCGCTATAATCGATAATAATGATCCAATTTCCATTTGTATATCAATTTCGCCCTATTCAGGTCTTCTGTAAGAGCTACCTAAAAATAACACCCATAGGACGGGTTTTCAGTTAGTGTTAAGAGTGAGAATTTTCCCTTTTTTCAGATCTTTATTCAGTAATGCTTGATTAATGAAGTCTGAAGCAATAATTTTCATGAATTAGTAATGTAGATGAGAATTTGATCAAAGAAAAATATTGATCAATTATGACAGCGTTTTACTGCTACACTGTAGCTACGATAACTCACAATTTAAACCTGTTTTTTTTGTAAACAGGCATTTTGAAAATATATTCCGTTCATTTGGAACGTCCTACAAACCAAGATTACAGTACAGTTAAACGTTTTCGAAGCAAGTTTAGTATCGTGGAACATCTTATTATGATTTACCAAATGTCCACCCGTCTGCCCACGACAGTCTACTGTGAAAACTATTCAATATAACTCCACGAAATTTTCTGTGAACTTCCACGTGAGGCCCTAGGCAGGTTCTTATCGAATTAGATTTTGAAAATCACCCAAACTGTTTTCAGGGGGCGTTGATCGATTCGCAATAGAAAATCTATATTGAAACGGACACAATTTTTATGCTTCAGGCAAAAAAATCCGTCTGACAGATGGTTTCCCAGCCAGAGTCAAACAGAGGGAGGGGGTGCTTAAATCGATTTTGGAGAGGGTGAAAGTCTAAGCGGAAGACAATGAGTTAGTTTAGACATATTTCTCTCTCTGTCAAGACCTCAACATCTTCCTCTCACTGTCCCTATCTCTAAGAACTCTTGCTCTCACTTTACTCTTCAATATAGGAGTGTAAGAGCTGTATTTCTTTATTTTTCTTCTGTTGTTGATAGCGAATTCTGCTTCGAACAAGACTATTCTTTCTTTAGGAAAAGATGTATTTACATTAACAGCATACAAAATATTAGAAGCTGGAACAGTTGATAAGAATATTTCATTAAAGAAAAGTGTATGGAATATTTCTTTTAATAATTAAATGAATACATTAGAACGTAACAATTTACGTTATATCTTAATGTCAACTTTTGATTCTAAAAATGACCTATAAAATTGCTCATTGGTCACATTTTGTGCTCAGATGTGGGTTGTTCAGTTGTAATAGAAGTAATATCAATTAAGATGACAGTATATGATAGGAAAAAAATAATCATAACAATATGATTTAAATTGATGTATTTACTTCTGTTTTTCTTTCGGTAATTCTCTTTTTTTTTCCTTCAATTAAATGCTACCTGATTTCCATCAAATATCTGTTTTATGATTTTTTTTTCCGGACATTAAGATACACGACCCGTTAGGTCGAGTATTTAGTCTTGTAACTAGAAATTCAATAATTCAAAGGAAATTCTGCACATGACAGACAAATGTTCTTTCTTCATGAACTTTTGTTCAATTCACCTTATTCCCCGAGCGTTCAAGACTACTCTATATGCGAATAACGTAGTTCGGCGAAATCGCACAATCTGATTCAGACGGTAAAATTTTTCTCAATTTTATTGCAGTCATATTTTCGAAAGACATTAAAGATTGAATAAGAGGCGGGGGATCTCATTCGATATATTTTACAATATATCATTGAAATGTTTTTGGAAAGCTGAAAATCATACGAACGAAAAGTGATTCTAAATATCGTTCTCTGATATTTTAAGAAAACAATGTATCGTTGATTTTATGATGGAGGCATGTTGCACCAAAACACTAATAAGGCTGGACATTCTTTGGAGTTAACTCTTACGTCAAAGATTTTACGAATGCCAGTTTATTTATCCAACTGATGCAAGGATATGTACGCTCGAATGGAAATGACATTTTTCAAGTAATATAAAAAAAAAGACTTAAAATCAAAGATGTGGTGTTTTGGCTTCTTTTTTAGTTGAAAATCCAGTGCTGTTGCCAAAATTTCAAGATTGTTAAATGGGGTAGAATGTTGAAGCCAAAATCCATTAACGGCGATTAAGTACGTGAAAAAAGAGAAGAGAGGGTTTGCTTAACTTTGTTTTTAGAATATCTTGGGTGTGTGAATCAATGCAGATTGCCTCAAAAGTCAGTAGTTATATTTCAAATACGGAGTAACTGCGTCGTGAATTATACAATGTGATTATTCCATTTCCCTCTGTCTCTGACTCTTTCGCACACACACACACACACACACACACACATATATATATATATATATATATATATTTATGCACATAACATTATAAATGTGTTATATAATTTTGAAACCATTTAAAACGATCACCCGTTATTCCATGATGAATGTGTCATGTGGCCCAGACAGCATAAATAGAATAATCAATCAAAGAAAATGTAACTGCTGCAGGAATTTTCCTTGGTTGTTTATTCTATTAACGCTGTCTAAGCCAAATGATACATTTACCGTGTAGAAAAATGGATGCCATTTTGAATGCATTTTCAAAGTAATATAACACATTTATAAAAATCATTTCCGTCGGAATATGTATCCATTTCTCAATAATAATAATAATGATATATATATATATATATACATATGAAATCATCATCATCATCATCGTCGTCGTCGTCATCATCATCATCATCAGTCTTTCAACGTTTGTCGTTGGACATAGACCTTCCCAGGATTCGCCACACTTCTCTATCGTGGTCGTTGCGGAGCCAGTATTTTCTGAATTTGTCTGGCTCGTCTCTCCATCAAATACGTTGCCGACCTCGGTTGCGCATGTGCTCTCGTGGGATTAATGTTGTGAGTCGCAATGTCCATCGGTTGTCCGCCATTCTTGTAACATGGCCAGCCCACTCCTATTTGAGATTTTTCAATGGATTCTATTAATTTAAAACTTTAATATCAAAGAAACGGTAATGTTTTATTGTAAGTATTATGATGTCCTCCTTCAACACAAAGCCTCGCTCTCATTGTCGAGAGACTGATTCGTCCACATCGACTAATGTATCACTTGCAATTGTGTCATAAGTCTATTTGACTGCAGATCTTAACTGTACAATAGAGTCGAATTTCGTCACGTAAACTCAATGTTCAAGTAATCCTCACACAGAGAAATCAAGTGATGTCAATTTGGGGAGCATTCAACACCGGCCTGTCTACCCAAATAAATGAGTTTCACCAAGATAAGACCTGGCTTCGCATTTGAAATAGACGGGGTGCTCCATCTCGTGGTAAATAAACTACTCTCCAGTAGATCCTGGAGCGGGTGCGCACGTGCCCGGGTGAGAGATAAATTGGACTTCACTTCCATGGAAACAAACAACCCTTTTAAATTAATTGGATTATGTACGCATTATTCAGCACAATGTAAGTAGATATTTACTTACCGTTGGTTTGTCTGGAACAGGAACGCAATTCCCGGGATCCTAGTGGGAATCAAACTCGCTAAACACGCAACGATGAACAAGAATAGCTGCTTCACAAGGTACTATATCGCCAAGGCAGGGGCTCTTTATGTATTTATATATTTTTATATGTACTTACGTTGTCTAGGCCAAGTGATATATGAACCGTCTAATGACGGAAGATCATTTCAAATAAGAGTTTCAACATAATACAACGCATTTAATGATCATTCTGTCGGATCATACATCCATTTCTTAATACATAACTGTCGCCTTTGCAGAAAACGAGATATAGACTGAGATGAGAATTCGGAGTGAAAACAGTTTTTGCATTACCGGCGGCTGTCTAGCTCAATGATAAGAGCAAAGCTACATTGAAGTGGCTACCTTATCGATCGTATGCTCAATTTCTGCAGCAGGCCCATTTTCTTTAATTGTTTATTCTACTCCCGTTGTCTTGGCCAACTGATATATTAACCATGTAATGACGGGAGATCAATTCATATAAGAGTTTCAATACAATATAATGCAATTTATAATGGCTACCCTACCGGTGGTAGGTTTGATTTCTGCTGTGGCTCCATTTTCTTTAATTGTTTATCCTATTTATGTTGTCTAAATTGAATGATACATTGACCGTGTGTATAACGATGGGAGATCATTTTCAAATAAGTTTTCATATGATATAACGCAATTTATAATTCATTTTGTCGGACCAAATATGTTCATTTCCTAAATACATACTGTCGCATTGAAAGAGACGAAAAAGACCGAGTATAAACGAGATGAGAATTAGGGTTGAAAGCAGTTATTTGACCTTTGCATTACCGGCGGGCTGTTTAGTACAATGGTAAATGCATCGATATATATATATATATATATATATATATATATATATATATATATATGTGTGTGTGTGTGTGTGTGTAACTCTCTTTCTCTCTCCCTCTCTCTATATATATGTATATAGTTTAGGTTCACAATTTATCTCATTAAAATAATTCTCGACACATCTCGTATCATTTTGGGAACAGAAAAAAATCAGATTTTATTCCTCTACCCAAGGGCCAACACTTCAGGCCATCAAACGAACTACACTTCTCGTTTACTCACTCGTTTAATCTTGATGGATGGAACCTTCCACGGCGATAAAAATAGACAGAAAAGGCAGACATTCCAAGATGCAAAACTCTCCAGAATGGAACAGATGGAATTAGGACCCACAGTCAAAGAATTAATGGAAAATATAAGAAGTTGGAGAGCTTTTTTGAAAACCAATATCTCAAAATGTAGGCTTACTAAAGAGCGATTCACTGAAAACAGTTAAATGCGAATTTTTGCTTGTATAGATATACATTTAGTGAGGTACCAGACCACACACGTGTGGTGCAACCAGTGAATATCGAATTATTTACACCGTAGTAATGGTCTTCGAGACTAGCTCGCTTATTATTGATCCTTGGTGAGGAGTCATTGATCTTTACTAAGCTCAACTTAGTACAGTGCAAGGCCACAAGTATGGGATACCCAGTGAATATCGAAATCATTCCTGAAATAATAGCCTGTGAAACTATATTGCTAACCATACAGCAAATATTTTTAGCTCATGTTCGCATGATATTTAGCTTTACGGTTTCGTCTTACCGACTAAGTATGTTTTGTTTTTCTACTATAAATTACGTAATATATTCAAATTGGTTACTAAGAATCCTTCTTTACAGTGAACTTGCACCTGGGGAACGACCCCGTGGAGCCCTTCTACGCAGATATAAAGATCAAATTCACAACGGAATAAGATGAAATGGACACCGAAACTTGGGAAATAACCAGTGGCGTATGGTGCTTTGCATCATGAGTGTGCCGAGAGCTACAGATGCACAAAAGGACAAAGACATTTTGGTGTCTGTAGGAGAAAACAATGGACAATAAAAGCCTGTTTGGTGCTATATAAGAAAGGTGGTCCCGATTGTAAATTGTAAGCATTTAACGACTGGTCATCCTCTGATGACAGTGTCAGTGAAAAGAAGCTTTTAAAGATTAATTTTGAACAAACTTATTTAAAACCTTTTCTTTTCCTCTTTTATGTTTTACTACGATC
Organism: Thysanoteuthis rhombus; assembly: GCA_963457665.1. Lineage (NCBI taxonomy): Eukaryota > Metazoa > Mollusca > Cephalopoda > Oegopsida > Thysanoteuthidae > Thysanoteuthis > Thysanoteuthis major. The sequence goes on from OY735213.1 coordinate 39,863,198, forward strand.
TGCTAACTATGGGAATTTCAAAATCTTGTACCACAAAAAGACTTAAATTATTCCTCTTATTTCTTTATATTTGTTTGCTGTTTGTAACATCGAATGGGCGAGGGAGTGAAATTTTACGATCTAAAATCGAGGCCACCACGAGGCCACCATCCCTACATTTCAACAAAAAGTCTTTTACAGCCAGATACTAAAACATTTTTTGCGTTTTTGTTCATCCATAGTTCAGAGAAAAAAAGCAACATACGCCACTGGAAGTGATAGCCCTCTACAGGAAGATCTCAAAGTAGGTATTCCATGTTGGAATCGAGCTTCTAGGGTGAGAGTGCCGAAATCAGATTGATGAGAAGAGAAGAGCGAGAAAAGATCATTCTATCCAATCTAGACCACCAACAACCATCACATGTGAATACTCTTCCAGAATATTCCATGGACGTCTTGGCTTCGCCATAAACACAAGGTACGATGAAAATAAAAGTCAGGGCGTCACTGGGTTGGATAGTTTAGACCACGATACATTGACACTGATTTATCAAGAATTAGAAACTGTCAAACAGAAATGTCAGAATAATGAACATTAAGTTCTTCAGTTTTTAAGTGATTCTGCCTGGCTGGCTAGGTATTTAGGCGTACCACGTATAAACTGCCTCGATAGAGTTAAAGGGATGAAAAATTAAACATTTACTCTTTATTTTGTGTGGAAAAAAACTTTCATTTTCAATTCCCCTAAATAATCTTCTCTGGGGAGTTCAATTTATGATGTGAATTTATACTAAATTTGTTATTAGTTTGTGTCCGGTAGCATTCATACCTTTTTTTCCTTTTTTTTTTTTTTTTTGTTTGCTTGTTTCTTTCTTTGTTTGTTGTTTTTGTTTTTTCAAATTCGGACTTTTTGAGTATCACTACCCAACAAAAGACGAGACAAGTAAAATTCATTGATCACCCCCTTTCCCATCTTTTAATTGATCATCCCCAACAAGGCATGCTGCCCAAAAAACGTTAATCCAGTGACGGTTTTTATTGTGTGATTAGCCGGACTTGTTTTAGATGCTGTTGGAAAAGAGCTTTCCTGTTTTTAAAGAATTGCCTGTACTAAAGGCATAAAAAAATAGATAGAGTACAAAATCTCTCTCTCTCTCTCTCTCTCTCTCTCTCTCTCTCTCTCTCTCTCTCTCTCTCTCTCTGCCAATATCTCTCTGTCTCTGTCTTTCTGTCTGTCTCTCTCTCTTTCTCTCATACAAGCAAGCAAATATGTCAAATTGATAATAGATGACCGGCAAGTCCGTTTTTCTGAATTATGTACACGCTCTCTCAGTAAGAACAATACAAGCGTACTAAATAAATCCCACACATTACTTATTGCTAGAATGACACAGTGCCGATAGACGCTTGTACTGACAGCTTAAAACAATTCCTTCTTTTGTGCCTGTGACTGAAATTGAATGTTTCAAAATAGGAGAAAAAAACGTTAAAATGATGCCAAACATATAGAAAAAATAATTCGCTTTACCGCGTTTGAAATTTTTAAAAAGTGATGAATAGATTTTGTTTCCACCTTACATTTTGCATCGTAATAAAACAGGTCTGGTTAGCCCCTCAATAAAAACTGATGTGCAACCAATCTTCTTTTGGCAACATGCTGTGTTGGGATGATCAATCAAAAATTAGAAAAAGAAGTGACCAATGAATGAGTTACTCCTCTTGCCGTTTGTCGGGTAGCAATGACTAAAAAGCCCAAATTTCCAAAAAAATAAGCGTGAATGCTACCTGATGCAAACCAAGAAATCAATTTAGCATAAATTTACATCACAATTTTAACACCCCACCCCTTTATACACTCTAAAAATCTATTTATGGGTGGATTCTTAAAAACAAAAAATAAGCCAAAAAAAAAAAGAAGTTTTTCCAGACATAAAAGTACATGTTCAGATTTACAGCTCCAATGGTACAGTCTGTATTCGTTATACATACAAACATAGCCAGCCAGACAAACCAACTTAAAAACTGAAGACACCTATGGTAACACTTTTGGTGACAGTTATGCTTTACGGTTTCTAAAAATGGAACATGAATTTGTCAAGAGAAAATATTCAGATATTCTGTTTGTAGATGTCTACGGGCTAAAATTCAGAAAATATAGGACAGAATCAGATTTTTGATGTATATATATATATATATATATATATATATATATATATATATATATATATATATATATATATATATATATATATATATATATATATATATATATATATATATGTATGCATATATATATATATATATGTATGTGTATATATATATATATATATATATATATATATATATATATATATATATATATATATATATAGGGTAACGCTTCCTCGTTTTTGAACGTGTAGTTCTTGTTGATTTAATTTCATAATAATTTGTGTGGAATGAGTCACGAACCTGATTCGGGGAAAAAACCCGTTTCTTAAGGCACCATCACATTTTCGTTGCGTTGTTGATAATATCCTTCACATTTAGGAACTATTTTAGTTCGATGTTTAAATCTATCTATCAAAGAGTCCGGCCTAATAAACTAAAGGAGTAAAAAAAAAAAAAGAAAAGATATCGGAAGGGAAATAAAACGTTGAAAATGGCATTTTTTTTTTAATTCTTTTTCGTTACGCCTCTATGGGAATTGCCAAAATTCTGAGCCTTTGAGTAATCCTTTCCTCCCCGAAAGCTACAAAGAAAAAAAGCAGGATAATTATATTTGCTTATAAAGTCTGGTTAAGGCCTTAATGAGGAAACTGGAAACATATGGTTCAAAAGGAAATGATAGTGGCTTGGTACAAAAAGGATGGCCATTGGCTGAAAACTGGTCACAGTCATGATGCTATCAGATGGCGGTAAGATGATGGCAAAGTCTCACGTACGGATAGAATTATGAGAGCGCAGATTTTGAAAAACCTAATTTATCCAATAAAAAGCCGTCGAATTAGTATTGCCTGTTATTTCCTGTTCAAAACGATGAGTTGAAGATCTTATGGTGCATGTTTTGACACGTTTGTCTCTGTGAATTCCTCAGATTTCAAATGATGATTTAAGAATAATTAAAGTACTATCCACTTGACAAGTCGAGAGAAAAACGTACCAGATCTCAAAGAACAGATTCATTTTTTAAAAATTTCTGCTGCAATTAGAAAGCTGAAATAGCCTCGCTTTGAAGCTACATTTGGGGGCTTTCATGTTCAATGCTAAATCACTTCCTATTTATGAAATTTACATATTCCAAGTATTTGCTTATTTCTGTTATTTTTTATTTATTTATTTATTTTTTTGTCAATTTATACTCAATTAAATTAATTACCCCGAAACCGGTGTCCCCATCAGATTGGTGATTGCTCTATTTTTAAGATTAAAATATTTTAAGTGTATGGCACTTACAAAAATCCCGCTTCGAGGTGCACTTTCGCTGCATTCCGGTAACGCACCAAATAAACCGAAATCGTATCGTATTAATTTGAATTTATAAAAAAAAATGAACAATTAGTAAAAACAGAAACAATTCTATACAAAATTCAAAACACAAACAACATGAAAATGAAAAATAGTAAAAAAAATCATAATAATTATATTGGTAAAATACTTCATCTAATAATAAAAATAAATATCTATAAAAAGGTTTGTCTATTTCATTTACTCGTTTTGAAGTGAGAATTCTGATGACTAAAATCATCCATTATATCTCTATTTCTCTATAATTCAACCTGTTTCCCTGAGACCACCGATGAGAATAGAAATCGTATCATGTAGTTACATCTGCGAAGTATAGGAAGTAGAGAACAACTAAAAAACAAAGATTTCGTATTTAGTAGCCACGACCAAGAAAATCTTTGTAGAAAGCACTGAAATTGTTAAGACCGGACGTGAAACATGATTTTACCCGAATACAAAATATCATTGATCGAAACGAAAATGCTACGTTTAAAATGCTCAAAAAGTAGCAATGAAGTAATATTTTTGACTTTCAGGTGTATTCTAATTATAAACTACTGAAAGCTTGAAATTCAAGTGTAAAATGCTTATATCAACGTGATAAAAAACTTGTTATCACTAATATCCGTTTAGAAAGGAAACTTCTCTCGATGTCTATACTTGAAGAATATGGGTTAACCATGAAATATGAACCCCAGTAACAAAGTATAAGGTCACATTTAGGCTCTTTTATCATTAATGTTTAACAACATTAGAAGAAGAAAAAACAAAGGAAAGATCGGGGTGACTTAACAGAAATGTTTTGAATTATGTGTGGTTTAGAATTAGTTCAGTTTTTTTTAACTAGAAGAAGAGGCAATAGACTAAAGGACCATAAGCATGCTGTAGAAATAAGGACTATGAAATAGGTTACCAGAATATGTTGTGCTCTGTAGACTATCAAAAGAATTTTGAAATATTTACGACGCCACGAGTACAGGCTGCACTAATGGAGTTAGAGGGCTAAAAATTTAAATATCTACTTCTTATTATGTCTAGAAAAAAAAATGCTTTTGTTTTTTTTTTTTCATCCCAGAAGCATTTTAGTGGTAGTTTTAATTTGGCATATAATTTTATGATGAATTGGTCCCTTAGTTCGAATTCGGTCCAGTAGCTTTCGGGCTATTTTTTTTTTGAAAATTTTGAATTTTTTTAATGATCACTGCCCATCAAAAGGCGAGAGAAATAGTTTTGATCAACCTAACGGGACATGCTGCCAAAAGATTTTGGTCTTATAACAGTTTACATTGAGTGACTAACCAGACCTATCACTACTATGTATTATGTATCTGAAGCTTGGTACTCAAGTGTAAAACGCTTATATCAATGTAATCAATACTTGTTATCACTAACACTCATTTAGAAAGGGAATTTATCTCGATTCTGAGTGTGTGTACTTGTAAAATGTAGGCTAACCACGTTATATGAACACCCACGACAAAGTGTGATGTTCTATTTAGATACTATTACAATTCCAAAGCTGCAGAAGTTGTTTCTGGCGTCATTTTGACACCATTGGATGCTGTCGTGGAATAATCACAGATGTTTTTTTCCTCTGCGGAAGAATGACAGGTGTCATTCTATGATTCATTTCCTTACATTAACATGTGTCAAGTGCGTATGTATATATATATAAAAGAACTATCGCGTGTACACCGAAGACAAAAGCTTCAAAGTTGCCAAGAAACATTTGAAGCAGTATCTTGAAATGAACACTTAGCTTCACAGCAGGGATCAAAGCTGTATTAGTGTAAAATATTCACATTTGTATACTAGATGAAACAGACTAGGAAAGGATTGTCAATGTTTTGCAAAATATATCAAACTGATTCAAGAGTTTCATTTCCCATAATAAAATGATAGACCAGTAATTTATTCTCACTCTGTCCGTTCCCAGTTAAATGACGTCATTTATTCTCTTTTTAATCAACTGTCCCCCGCAAACTGACGTCATTCATTCTTTTTTTTTTTTTCAAATCAATTCTCGTGATAGAGAAGAATATGTGTGGTTTCCCACCCAATGGTACGTTTTTTTTTTGTTATTAAAGAACAATCATTTATTTCTTTGTCGATCCTCGTGATGGATATAAAATTACGTCATCAGCATTCAGAAGCGTGGGATTATAGATCAAAATTGTTATGTTTTTTATTTTTAGGTATAATTTGTCTAATCTATATTTATCTTTCTAGCGCCCTCTTTATTCGCAGTTTCTTATTGAGAGGTCCCCCTCATCTGCAGTTTATTTTCCAAACGTCCCCGCCCCTTATCCGCAGTAAACTCATACAAACGGCACTAAAAAAAACGAGAAAAAGGTGGGTTATCAGCGATTTTCTTCGCTCTAGAAATATTCTCGCTCTTGAGATCCCTCAACGCTAATCGCTTTTGTTCCATAACTCTCATTCAGGGGCGGCACCAGGGCATACAGCGCAGCCCTAAAATACGCACCCCTTTCTTCCCGACTGTACCAGACTCCACCACCAGTTTCTGTCCCCCATCTTCCTCTGTCTTGCGAATCTCCTCACCTGCAGGACAGGAAGGGACGAAGAACAGGGTTGATTTAATGTGGGGAAGAGAGTAAAGTTCCAGCTCACACCAAACCGTTGTTGTTTCTTGTAAGAACGAAATTTTCTCATTCTTTTAATTGGAGTTTTTCTCTCTATATTGTTATCACCAGTCTAAGCCACGGCTCTGATTCTTTCTAAATTTCTGTGTTTTTGGTAGGATTAGGAAATTTTGCCCTAGCTGCCCAGAATTGACTGATTATGTTACAAGAATGTCAGACAACCGCTTGATATTATAACTCACAACGTCGATCCCCAAATATCATTTGCAAAACTGTTTTGGGAAAAAAAATAAGATGGTGTGACGAAGTAGACATATCCAGGACGTTTTCGCCCGTGATAAAAAGGTTAGGCAAATCTAAAAATCTGATCGTCCAGTTTACCTATTTGTCACTATAGTTATGGTGAGTGCAAAATGTATCCGATATATTACAAGGAAGTTCATGTCAACATAGGCGCCACGACTGACAGAATTTGGACTAGATATCAATATTAATCAATTAATGTATTGAATATTGAAAAAAGACTGAACATTCAAAAATTATACACAAAAAATCAGAAATCTTTGCTCTAAATCTAGCAGTGTATCGGGTACTTTTTACCTCACTGTAAGTACTTTTTCGAATTCTATCAAGTGTTGAAGTGCGAATGACCTCACATCCGTGAACATCTACGGTATGTAATGAATATTTCTGCCACAGGAATCCAAACTTTATCTAATGGGTTGATGGTATTAAAAGTCGAAAAGCGCCGACAGGAAGAAACTAAAAGAATTAAGTGCTGGTTCTTAGTCGGATACAATTTGTTAGTAACTTAACCATGATGCACACAGCTGTTTTTTGTGTGTGAGATAAATGCAGGATACAAGTGCTGGACTTATCAAGAAACCATGATAACCCAGCTAAGGATCTAATTAAAAGAAACTGATATTCAGAGCAGCTTCATTAAGAAGAAAAATGACAGAAGGAAATGGGTCTGATAATTAACTAACATAAACGCGTTGATTCGTTCATGTGGGAACGCGAAATATTTTTTCACGCTTTTAAGAGCGAGAGCCGTTGACCGGGCGATGAGCAGCACAGAAAATGGAATCGGCACACCGAGTTCAAACCCCAACTGAGGTCTGTGTTCACTTCGCGCTAATTCCTATTGCAAAGGCATGAATCCATCTACCCCCCCTCCAGCTACGTGTAAAATAACTGAATTGAATTAAGTTGCTTTGAATGCTTGTCGCTTATTTGTCGATTTGACATACGTGAAGACCAGGCAGGGACGACTGAAGTCGTACCCAGCGTAAGGGCACTACTTATTAGAACTAAAAAGATTGCATGAATCTACCAACGCCATTATCAGGGGAAGTAATTTTTCATAGATAGACATGAACGTATACATGAATTCATGGAAAAATCAACAGAAAAATCTCTCTCAATCAGAAAAGAGTCCTGGATCCCCTCCAAATTTAATCAACTTTTCCTTACTCTACGGCCCACCCACAAATTCTATCGAAATTTATTGAATACTTTTGGTGATTGTGAACAGACGGAAGGCAGACAGACATGATCGAATATATATACCTTTTCAACTTTGTTGGCAGAGGTAAATTATAAAACAATTAGTATGTTATATACACACAAACACATACATATGCGCACATGCACACACACACATATATATATATCATACTTGTGTGTGTGTATATATATATATGTATGTATGCGTGCATGTATATTATCTGAATATAGAATCTGATAATATTAAAATAAATAATATCTGCCTAGTCTACAACGGCAATAAGCTGAATGTCAACTGAACGCTACTTTTGAAACTTTCGTTTTTAATAATATATCTGATGAAGCTGCAATGCGAAATATATATATATATATATATATATATATATATATATATATATATATATATATATATATATATATATATATATATATATATATATATATATATTGTTGGGCCTTGAACACCGAAGAAACTCCGAATTTTCAAAAAAAATCAAACAAAAAAACAACAACAAAAAAACAAGCGTGAACATGAATTAAGGGAACAATTTAGCATAAACTTACATTGATCCCCACTTGAAGCCTACTATGGGGGGTAAAGAACGAAATAACGTTCTTTCTAATAATGAGTAGATATTGAAATTTTTAGCCTTCTATCTCCATTGGTGTGGTTTGAATGTGTGGCACGTATATAGCTAGCCAGACTCGCTTAAAAACTGAAGGTACTTATGTTGACAGTTTTGCTTGAAGGCTTCTAATTTTAGGGGGAAAATGTACGTTCTCTTTGACCTAAATGCAAAAAAAATGGTTCATCCTTAAATAACAATTAATAAAGATAAAAACCCATATGAATGAAGGAAAAAAATGTAGTTTTTTTTTAACATGTAATAAACCAGCAGGGCATTATTGTATTTTACGAGAATAATACTTAGATTACAGGTAAAACAAGAGAAAAGTCTTGACCTGAGGGAATATCTTCTGAGAACACCAGGCACTTCAAAGCCAAGTTTCTATCATTCGTGAGGCTTCATATTTCTACCTCCAACACAAAGATTAGCGTTTTATTCCTCACTGGAGACTAGTCTAGTCCTAATCAAATCACTGATGCTTATGTGATATAAATAACTAAGTATCAAAAAAAAAAATAAGCTCTAAAACATATGAATCGACAAGTGGAATCCTGATATAGAATATCTTTAACATGATACTAATTCTTCAAGGCCACGGAAACTTTCTCTAAAGATAAAATATATCAATTTACAACTAGCGCTGATATGATATTTAATATACTGAGAACGAAAGGTGTTTTAACAGAATGTTTGATATGAGCACCACCTGCTTTTCAACGCATTCGTAAAATCGTTTTAATCCTAGAAGATTTTCGGGGCACGAAAAAAAATAGAGATGCCGCTTTTCACACTCATTTCCGCTGATTCTTTGATCTGCTAATTCTAAATCCGTGAGTTTCTTTTTTCAATTTTTTTATGTACCCACCCATCAAAAAGGAAGTGTGTATCAAGCTCACAAAATCTTATGTCTTCACTTCTTCGTAAGCTTGTGTCAGGACCATCCCACCCCATAAGGCAAACCTAGGGTGCCCTCCAAATTGGAAAAAGGTAGTTGTTACGTTACAACTGGAATGCAAATTACAAGTCTGGCAATGGAATCCTTGCGCTTACCCTGGACTTTCCAGTGTACAATAAAGTAGATATTCTTGTTATCCTTGCCATTTTATGATTATTCTAGTAGTAGTGGAATATTACGCAAAAGTGAGCATTCAGTGTGATTCGAAACATCGTAGGAAATCTAACTTAGATACAATAGCTTGTTGCTTCTCTTGTTATTGATTGATACATTTACTCGCTGATTTTTCCCTCTCATCGTTCATAAGATCCTATTTTTGTCGGCAAGATATTTTCTTTCTGAAAGTAACTTAATCCTTTCCGGAGCACTTTATCAAATAAATGAGGATGAGGCTTAGATTGTATACGTTATTTAGTAACGATTCGTTTCTCTTTCAACTATTTAACTACAAATGAATTCTTATCGATGTTGATGACAATGCGAGTGTTGATAACATCACGAGTGCTTTCTGGAAGATATTGAATTCAGAACACGCGGCAAAGACCCAAACGTTCCTGGATCACATGATGTTGCATTTTCTGTACAGAGCAAGAATACAGCATTTTGACCAAGTGATTTATGATCTTTTCTAACGTGCAGAAGGAAATTATATCTTTCATGGGGGAATTACCATCAAAGCTGATGACTGAAGTGTAATTACTGCATACCAATTTGTTACGGGAACAGTGACTATGATTTGTAATGCCATCAGTTTGTCAGAAGACAGTCTTGTGAGGGGGCATGTATCCCTTTATTGACAAACAATACAGTTCTTGTGGGATTTCGGTTCTTTCCAAGTCTCATCTCATACCAAGAATAAATCATGTTTAATTGACAGTTATGTTGCCTGCTTAATTCAAGTAGTGAATCATCTGCATAAACTGGATATCCTTGTGCTATCGGTGTTACTGTCAGTAGCCAGTGAAATTATTAGCGTTGATGGCCTTTAACTCAGACAAATAGTAAGAAATGTCCAGACGTTCATATGAAAATTGATTTAACTGAAAGACATTTATAGCGCACAGATGATACATTACACTTGCAATTAAACGATTTCGTATGTGTGTGTATGTGTGTTAGTATGTGTGTGCGTATGTATAATGAGAGTGTACATAGTTTTGTAAGATCCAAAGTGTGTATGTATGTATGTATGTATGTATGTATGTATGTGTGTGTGTATGTGTGTGTGCTCAGATGTGTGTACGAGTTTGGCTATAAGCGTCTTATTCGAATTTTACAAGAAACACCAAGTTAACACTGTGAACTGTTTCCTGGGAGGCACAATCTGAAGTGAAATTATATAAAGCAGAATTTGTTCAAGTGAATTTATAGTAATCTAAATCAATTTGATCCCTCCGGTACTCTTTAACCTTAGCCCCTCAAAGCAACAGCCATTAATACTCACATAAATTACTACTTATAATATTGCAAATTTTCTTCTTTTTTATTTGAAGGAAAGTCCAAACTGCGGAGCCGCAGTTCGGAAGGAAGACTGTTCAGTTTGTGATGTATTCATTTTCTTACAGAATTAGACTCGGTTGTTTTCACTTATTGCATTTGCTTTGAAAGAAACATTAATGTTGGGACAGTTGTATACAGGGAGAAATTAAGGTTCAGCAGATAAGAAGGAGCTGAAAAGCATAAAATTCAGCTTCCGTCGCTAGAATTGGAATTCCAGACTTGACAGAAGTTGCGTCTAAGAAATCGAGCTCCAGAGTGGAAACAGTTCACTTTCAAGTGTTAGTATTGTAGTGCAAAATCTCACTAGAATGACTGTCTAGACCCACCATATATACATGTACATGTGCACGCATGCACACACCCTGTGCGTGCGCAAAGACGCACTCACACACACACGCAGGCATATATATTTTAAAACACTATGTAATTCTGATTCTGAGGTGAACCGTTGTTGGTATCAGAATCAGTAATAAATGACACTTCCGGTTTAGGCTGAAACTGATGCAGGCAAGATGCACTGGTATCATTTAATGATTTATTTTTAACAGACGAACGTCGTTTTGCAATTGCAATTTGTCCCATCCCTTGGATGCGTGAAATTGCTTTTCAAAAGGCACCACATGGTTTTTTTTTGTAGTTTTTGTTCGGGTGTTTATGTTCACTTTTCATTGCATCTTTTTTCGACGCCATTAATGGTTCTGTCAGCTTTTTATCCTTGGAGTCCATTAAAAACTCTGGAGTTAAAGACCAGGCTATCATTGAGGGATAGGTCACTTCAGGGCGGGTGATTATGTTCACTTTTCACTGCATCTTTTGCGAAACCATTAATGGTTAGTGTCAGCCTATCATTTCCAGAGTCCATTAAAAACTCTGAAGCTATGGATCCGGCTACCATTAAGAAAAAGACCATTTTAATGGCGGGGAAATTACTATTTTGAGGTACCCGTACCCCCCGGGTATTGCATATAGTAACGATGAAGAGAGATCTGTTTGGGTTTGAGGATTGAAGATTAGGGTTTGTACATTTGCATCTGCATGCTTCAGTACACATTATATTGACGAACTCATAGATCCACCCCAAAATTTGATAACTTCTTTCTTGCCGCCACGACCTACCTATCCAAGAAATTTTACCGAAATTCATTGAGAACTTTCGGAGATATTGTTAGGACAGACATGATTGAATACAGAAATGTTAAAGAAAACGAAAAATATGCATAGATATATTTCAATCGAAAACAAATCCCTGGATCCACCCTCAAATTTAATCACTCTTTCCTTATAATATACCTTACATTTCTAGAAAGTTTCATTGACATTCATGGAGAAACTGTAGAGATATCGTATGGGAAGACAGGAGTAAAATACAGAAATGTATGAAAAAATATACCTCGGTTTAAAATGAATCCTGTATCTGCACTAAAATTTAATCACGTTCTTCGATAGGTGGTTTATTCTTCCACGAAATTTTATTACAATATATTCAGAACTTCTGGAGATACCATTTTAACTGACAGGAGCAAATACAGAAAACCATTAAAAAAAAGCGAAAAATATACCTCAAAAGGAAATATCTCGATTCACTGTAAAATTTAATCACTTCTTCTTTACAATATAACTCTTCGTTTATTGGAACCCTGGGGCCTATCTGAGCTTTTTTTGCCAATGAATACAAAGGCACCTCGAGCTTCGTCTTAAGAAGCTTCCACACATCGTTCCTTAACGTTAACAGATTTCTTAATACGATACATTTTCACAACTCACAGACACACAACACTACTTTCTAACAACACACTCATAACAGAGCGGCGATACAGTATTCACCACTTCAAGTAGCAAAACTCTCAACACTACTCACCAACTACCCGTCCACAGCGAAGTGGTGATATTAACTTTCAACTAACCAACCATCAACATCAACATTACTACAAACCGACTATAATGAGAATTCATCCATTCAATTATGGACTTCTTCACTATCGTTCTCTTCTTCATTTCAGTACGCTTTAAAACAAGTAATAATAAACCCATTTTGCTAACTTCAATCCGATGACGTGATAACCTTGTGACATGAACCTGGCCTCAACTAAGCCGTGCTGAAACTGATTCGACTTTATTACTTCTACTATTGCCACAAGCTTGAAAAAAAAAATGTCACTACCAACAACTAGGAACAGCAACGCCTCCGTGAATGTATTCCTCACTGGGTGCGCCTCAGATGTGGCCCTATGCCAGATCCAACTAAGCTTAACTAATGTAGGTAAGGTAACCCAGCCAATGGTGTCTCACAGAAGTAAACACTCGCCATCTAATTCATTTGGGCTCTGGAATGAAACTTATCACCACAAGGAAAATTTAGTTCAGCCCAAAGAAAAACGACATGATTTTGATGGATCTACAGAATTTATGAGTTGCTTAATCCCTACTGCACATAAATATTTATTCAATGTTTTAATTGATCACGCGGAAGTACTTAGAATTTGATATCCTTCAACGAACATGGACCTAGTCTAAAAGATAATTAACTGTTTCATCTTCCAAACGGTACTACTTACGCAATAAGAAAGTTGGTTGTTCCCAGTGTACAAGCATCATACTATCATCCGCTTTGCTATTCACAGCTCATACATACCAAATTTGAGATGTTGACCTTTCACAATCTCCTTACTAACCTTTACAGTCACCGCTTTTGGGCAGATTACCTTACACACAAAATATTCATAATATTTTTAAAATTAAATTAACGAACGATTTGAATGAATGATATCATTTTTTTGGCCCCGAATCAAGATAACCCAAATACCTCAGATGAGAAATGGATTGGTTTGAGATGGGAAAGTCGGCTTAGAAAAATCTTGGCAAATTTATTTTTAATTTCTAATTCAGGGTAATCAAAAGGGAATAAGTTTTTCTTCATTCAACCTCAAATACTAAATCTGGCTGTTGTTCCATGGGAAACCATTTTTATCTTTCTAAAAAATCCTGCTGAGATAAACTTAACTGCAAGATTTATCAAATCGGTTTATTTCTACGTGCAGTTTTTAGCGGTAATCCTTTGTGTATCAAAATACACCGTGGCCAAATCTGCTTTATCTATGTTGAGTGATATCTGCATGTGTTTGCATAGAGCGGTAATTTATAATGCCCATTAAGATTACGTGTAACAGATTGTACAAACAAAACTAAAGAAGTTGAACAGCAATAACAACAAACTATCTGAAAAAAATACCCGAAACTTCATGCTTTATCTAAAATTGTTGGTTGGCAAAGTCAATTCTACTGTCTGTTACTGGAAGAGTTGGCAGTTTTACAGCTAAGCGATATTGGTAAGTAAGGCCTGCGAGAGATTTAGATGCATCTTTATAGAAGCAGCGATCTAGAAATCAGTTATAGCAGTGGGAGTGGTATTGATAGTAGAAGACAAAAACAACATATCAAAGTCGATGAGAGATCAATGTTCAATTGAATTCCTGCTTTCAGGCCAATATTTGGAACCGGTATTCAGTATGAATCTTGAAGAAAGACCTGGAGTCACGTGAACAGTTCATTGATTGTCAGTATTGGAAATATCAGCCATATTGTATTCAGCAAAAACATACGCAAGTTGCTTATATAAGGTAGTTGAAATGTTTGCAAGATCGTAACTAAATAACTAAAAATACGGATGGTATGGGTATCAGGACTTCGTGGATAACTCGTTGAAAGACACAATTTAAATGTGAATTTTCTAAAAAAAAACATTATCCAAAGAATATTTGAAAAAAAAAAATGAATTAACCAATATGAATATCATTCAATAAAAATAAGTTTTTAATAAATTGATCTTATTTTTTAATCACTTTTTATATGTTATAGCAGGACTTCTCAGACGTTTATTTTTTTTATTTGTGACCCCTTCTAATCACTGCCATAAAATAATAGGTGGTGAGATAATATATAATTAGTTTTTAGCCGTAATCCAACTAAATAAACAAAGAAGCAAATAAAAACTTCCAAAAGGTATTTCACTAGAACTAAAAAAAAGAGATAAGATTACGTCAACTGGGATCGATAGGCTTGTTTATTTAGACACAATAAGTTAAATCGTGGCTTAATATTAAATTTTCATTAGCAATCGATACTGATAACCAAAGGTTACATGATAGGTTCTCCGGAAACCAATTAATCTTCAATTCAATACTCTTTATCACTGAGTCTCATTAACCACACTTCGGAATGCAAACTGTATTATATTTAGCAACATGGCTAGATTAAAGACAGTGATTTATGTCGTGATTAAAGAACATGACTATCACATTCTGTAAAATTATATGATCAAAGGAAGACGTGACATTTGACTAACAAAGTACACGTCGCTAATCACTTGGCTAAGTACACGCCACAGAATATATGAATGAACCAGCAGGGCATTTGCGCGGTATCAATCGTGGAGCATTCACAGAGGTCCTTCTTCTAATCCGATTGAACGCGTCGAGCTTCGGTTCGGGAGGCCACACAACCCACACTGTTGGAAACGATCAGACGAATCGGAATTAAGAAACCTTGTCCTTTATTAAACATCTCTTTCTTTGTACATTCTACATTCGAACAAAGTGAGGCCTCTCAACTATTAGAAAGCAAGTTGTGTTTCTCTACCAACTACCACTTCGACAGAAGATCACATGCCGTTGCACAACCATTTTATTATTTTAGATTTGGCATGGTGAATGCCTGTTTACATAACATATAGTCAATGACTAGCAAACAAGATGCATGCTATATCTATAAATATACTAAACAGAGTGAAAAAGTTTGCACTAGCTTCCTGGAAGCCATTGCAACGTGGATAAAAAAAAACAAAAAACTAATTGATTTCAATTCGATTTTTAATCGCTTCAACAAGTTGTCAGTTTTGTTTTATTTGTGATACATGGATGGAATAAATGAATAGCTTGGCTCCGCGAACAAAGATTTTTAGAGGATTTTCACAGCAATAGGACTGAATATGGTGGGGGCCTGTGTGCGAAATAATCTTCCAGCCTGCGCAAAGTGCGTCTTACCCAAGGCCAACCCACCCTTTGAACCAAGGATTTGTATCTTATGGTCTACTGTGGCGGCACAGATAGGAACAGGAAGTGCAATAGATACTATATAAAAAAATATATTGTCGAGCAAATAAGTAGAAATAACAGTTTTGTTTTTTTTTGGTTTTTTTTAATAATGAAATAAAACGAAAAACCTCGTCTGAACAAGGCAATCAAATAAGTGGTAAAGTCAACATTGATATGTAATAAAGAAGTTCATATTTTTTATTTAATGTTGCGATAAGCCATTGGTTAATTTTAATTCAATCCGTGCATCTGGAATTTATGTTTTTAGTGTAAGTTAGATCTTCCAAGAAACACAGACTCTTTCATGGTCTGATGGGAATTCAAAAGAATCTTAGTTGCAGACTACTGAAAGAAATGCGAGAAAAACATATTCCTCTGAAGTAAAAAGATAAAGTATGTTTCATTTTCTTTCATATTAATTTTTTTCGTTTTTGCAGCCGACTATTTCATTAACTCTTTTCTTCAAAAGCCATCAGTTATATTGCAGCGGTTCTCAATAATGTGATGCGACTATCTCCCTAGTGTGTCACGTAATTTTTTCCAAATATGCAAAAATATATTTTGAGTCTTGAACGCGTTCAATACAGGTATCATGTTGAAATTTTATCGCTAAATTTTGTGAGATCCAAACCTTTTTGGCGATAGATGAAAAGAAAAAGGGTTGATGACAACGTATATCACTTTGCTGATATAAAGGATTCCTTCATTAGCAGCTGAAATGTTTTTGTTCAATTTGTTGAAATTTTACATTTGCGTCGCGTAAGTTGAATATATTTCTTACGGAATCGTCATACAATAAAGGCTTAGAACCACTGCTTCGAATCGTCATTTTTGATTTTGTGGTCTACTTCGTGCCTGAGATACTTGCTTATTTCTTACAGGTGCCAGAAGCCAGTGTTCGATCTCAGATAAAAGTCAAGATTTTGAATGTGGTCTTCCAATACAGGAGAGTTAATCAGAATTGAATTATTGGTACAAACAAACTTTCTTTCTCCAGCTCCACCCACGTTCGGTATTCCGTTGTGCCAAGCCAAACTTAATATGCCATTTAATTTTCAGTTAATCATAGTTTCTGTTGTAGAAGCCTTCAATTACTGACATTGGTGTATAATCAGATTTGAGCAAAGTTGAATTCTCTCAAATATTTAGAATCAAAACTACTTTTGATTATAATTGACCCAGGAACTGCAGATGGCGACACTTTTCGTCCATGCAGATCCATGGCTAACTCAATGGAATTTCGATGTACTGTGATTGATGATAACTCATTTCTATTCGTGAGTTAGAGTTGTTATCCAGCAAGGGATAACTTACAACAGATTATCTTGCTTTTATCTCTCCATGGATAACTATTACTCTCCATCGCCTTCCGCAGTAAATGGGTTAATTACAAACTAACCAAATCTTATTATTACGTCGATGTTCGAACAAATAATCTTAAACTCTCAGGAATTCCATGGCCCTAGAGTGATGCATAAGATTCAATTATGAAGAAAATTATTCTTAGTGTTTCAAGAAGGAAATGATATCAACTAGGAGAAATATATCTTTTCCGAAAGAAGGAGTCAAAGACATCGACTAGTCATGGATATAAACACCGATCACCGTAGCCCTCTCGTTCGATAGACCATGATTAAATCCACTTCCGAATGTGACCGAGGATTAGAATTGAAAGATCTCTCCCCATGCTCAGGTTTGATACATTGGTTCTAGTAAGATCACAAGTTATGCAACGCCCAGCCTAGATTGGTGACCACCGAGGAATACCAGGTGCTGTTAACAGGAAGAAGCATCGACGGTCCTAGCAAGCCGGAAGTGGTCCTTGCTAACAATTGCCCATATGCACCTAACCCTCCAACACCCTTCTTGATGGCAGAAGAGGAGAATATGAATGTACAAAATAATCTAGAATCTCTTACGAAACTTGCCGTTAAATTTCTTCATATTGATAACACTTTCATGGTGACATTAACAGATTAATGTTGTCTATCTCGGTTTCTTCAGGATTCGAAGTGGAATTCAAGAGTAGGTAATATTCTTTACTCGAAGTTAGTTATCTATAATGAAAAGCTAAACCTTATCAAATATTATAAATATAAGTCTGGCTTCTGCAGGGTCAAACTCTACTCCTACTTATATCCCGGCTGAAGATGATTACTGCAACTTTTGTATTGTATATATGATCAATAAAAGATTATTAAAAGTATTTTTAGAATAAAAGTATTCATTTATTAGAATGAAATGAGCCATTACGTATTTCTTACATAAATTTTCATAGATATATAAAAACCATGATAATTCAGCTCAGCCAGTGAGTCAGCTGCATACAAAGCAGTCAGTCGTGATTTCAAATTACTGTTGTTAATTTTCAATCCCCTAGTTTTGATGAGGATTCTCCTTGTTGCCCTTGTTACGGTAGAAAGAGGGCGTCAACTTCAGGATTGAATTGGAGTTTGACATATACATTTTTAATTCCTTTTTGTTGTCTTGATAGTTAGGAAGTATTTTTAGGATTATCTGACTAACCTTTACTTACAAGGTCTCTCTTTTACAGTTTGAGAGTAAATTATCATAACAAGCCAAAAATAACCCTGAACTCCGTGTGGAAATTCAAACTTTGTAACCGTTTAACCTTCTTATGCCTCCACTTTTGCTCATGACCGAAATAATTAGAAAATAACTTTTCAGTGAGACATTAAAAAGTTCCCTCGGCTTGTAGTTTATCTATAATAATAATTGTAAAAACGTAGAATTTCGGAGGTGCAGCTTAGCACTACTATAGGGTGACACAAAATAAGCTAACCATTTAATTCTCTCCACTGTGTGTGTACGTGTGTGTGTGTTCTTGTGTCAGGTTTAAATAGTGAAAGTCGTGAAAACTGCTCATAGCATATCCGACTGGTTATAGGTAGTTAATTCATTGCAAATCGATACTGCAACAATATTTTTTGTCGGTTTTAGTAATGACAATTAAAAAAAAATGACCCAAGGTCCGAAAGATTATTTTGTGCCATCGTGGTATGCACTGAAGTTGTTACGAGTTTTTCTTTAACTAATTGATTTTTGGTGGGCAAATTTTAGCAGGGTTTCGAAGTGCACGATACATAAGATATTAACGACAACAGCAGAGAAAATCTGACTAACTTTCTGCGTCATTTAGTAGCGTCTCTGCCATGCAAATGTCAGCGACTTTGTACCGTTGCATTTGCATCCAAGATAATTACACGAATAGGGAAAGAGGGAAAGAATCACCATGGTTCTCTCGTGCTCTTTTTCACATTCATTCCCGTCTATAATGATGTAGGTCTCTTGAGTTGAGTCACAATTACTGTTACAAGTATAGACACAGTAGTTCACAAATCCACACCTGAGAACAAAGCAGTTGAACTTCTCAGATATTTTATTTTCCTTCTGTTAGTTCGGTGTGTAGAGAAGAACCCTACAAATATGTACTTCTTGGTCATGTGTCCAAGAGAAATCAAATGACAATAAAATTATTCTTCAGTAGTGGCGTAGTGCTAGAAAAGGGCAACCTGTTTTCAGGGAGACATAATTAATTTCAGAGACGTTTTAAGCCCACATAGGACGAATATCAGGACATGTACTGGCTATTTTTCTCATGATGACTACAAAGGGAGGGATTAATGGTCGTGACACACGTACCACCTCTTAGTTTACCTTAAGATCGCGACACACATAACACCAAGCTTGCCACAAACATAATCTAGCAGCACGCCACCTCCTCCATCCACCACAAAATTCACCGCTTTCTTGTAGCATCTTAATTCCTGACAAAGCTCCTAATGAGCGAAACGCAGAAATAAGGTGACATTTCTCTCAAACAGTCATCCTATATTGTCATTTTTTTTATTATCACTGGATTGTTCAAATCGATAATTTTAGTATTATACAGATAGAAAGGAACACCGTTTCCCCTCTCCATAGAAGTAAGGAAACGCCGTTCCCAGGCGTTCCCAAGCACCGCTCCACTGTTAATCCTTCGTTTGCATATATGTATGTGGATCAATACTACGTCTACATTTAGGCTAATCAAATGGATGATCTCGTGATACGAAGTGTGCTAAGGCAGCTGTGTCTCCATCGCATGAATATCATTTCTAGTGACTGAATCGAATCCGAGAAATTTTCCAAATACTATATTACAAACCAATAACTAAAACTGTCACCGAACCTCTCAAAATAGGTTTCTTCAGATTTTAAGTGGGTCTGTCTGCTGGGCAATTTATAAGTATGTGTCGCGCTGACAGGCCACACCGATGGGGCTTGGGAACAGAAAATTTAAACATTTACTCCCTATGTCAAGAAATTGATCCCTTAATTCACGTCCGGTAGCTTTTTTTTTTCTCTATTTAAATTCGGACTTTTTTAAGTGATTGCTGCCTAACAAGAGGCGAGAATAGTAACACATTCATTAATCACCCCCTTTTTTTTAATTGATCACTAATGCATAATAGACGTTGGTCACGTGACAGTTTCCATTGAGTGACTAACCAGACCTGTTTTGATTATTTTTTTTAATGGGATTCTATAAAGGTCAGAACTTTCGTAATCCATGTCCAGAAGTAATCGCCTCTTTCATTTCCGCTTAAATACAACAAATGCGTACGTTTACCACACGAACTGTGTTAATGTTATTACAGCTCGTAGGGAAATGTTTCCCACTTCACGTGTGACGACCATTACATAGCAACAGGAAATAGATTGACGTCACTGATTTATTGAAGGCATTAAAAGAAAAAAAGAAGAAAAAAAGAGAAAACGTGAAGAGCTTGGATCAGAGCGGCAACGGAAACTAAGTATTAACATTGATCCGAGATTTAACCAAATCAGAAGGTACGTTCTAATCTTTTTTTCCTTTCCTCTGGGATGTTTACTTATTATTCTTCTGTTAGAAAGAGAGAGTTCTGAAGTCGGCTGCAGCACTCAAAACACAACCAGATCTGGTTTCTGTATCGAATATCTACAGATTCATCATCCAATATTTTTTCACTATACGAAATTGTCTCAATTTGACTTCATTCATTCACCGCCTTTCCCCTCCGAAAAATGTCTCCTTTCCTCTAGATTAATAAAGATTATGAATTTCTGAAAATTAAATGCTCTTCCTGCTGTGTTACTGATCACCAATTTTGCATTCCCTGAATGTCTATATTTTACTGTCCTACCATTGCATGTTTATTGTGTCTTTACTAGTATATGCACCCAACGATAACCACTACAAAAAATGACCCAAGCATTTCCCATCGTATAAGAGATCTGGACATCATTGAGAACTTATTGGTGCACATCTGAGCCAAACTGATTGGGTGAAAATTTGGGAACACTAACCAACTTCGTTCAGCACTCTGTAAACAACTATCAGACTGCCTGACCAAGCGGCTCAGTTTTCCGAAGAAATACGAAGGATAAGCTATTCAACATTAAAACGTACCGTACTCTTTGCACGAACACTGCATGAATTTTTGTATGACATTGTCGAATATTCCACCAATAATTGTAAGAATAAAAGAGTAATTGCAAGAGAATAATAATAAAAAAAAGTCCAGCATATTTTTCTGAGTGTATTGGCTTAGAGATCATTAAAATGCTGCCTATAGAAATGCGTCTCAGACAGTCGCATTTCTTGTTGAGTAGGATGAATACAAATTCTGAAATCATGGCATCAGACTTCGGTATCGTTCACCGACAGCTGGCCTCGATATTCGCTGCTATAGAAAGCATCATACTAGGCAAACAAAAAAAGGTTTTTCCAGTTTCTTCGCGTCGAGAAAAGGAAAGATTTGCCACTTTTGTATAAACTTGACGAAGGGTGGAAAATGGATCTGTGGGAACATTGTTGACAATATTAAAGATGGGAAGAAGATATTCGATTGTACGAACAAAAGTTAAAATGTTAATGACTCTTCTCAAAGTTATTGACCATACCAATGTGGACTATTCATTTCGATCTTATATATGCAGCAAGTTTTTGGTTTTTTATACAGTTTTCCAGTTGATATCAGCGTATACAGAGGGTGCATATAATCCCTATTACTTGAGTTTTCTTTTTTTTTTTCTAAAACTTGACTTTATTTTCCCCACTTGACAACAAAGATAATTTCAGACTTCCGGTTACGACTAAAAAGTGAAAAGTTTAAAATGATGGATAGAGAGAGAGAGGGGGAAAGGGAGAGAAAGGGTGAGAGAATCACAGAAATAGACAGACAGACAGACAGACAGATAGAGGGAGAGAGAAGGAAAGAGAAAAGGAGAGAGAGAGAGAGAAAACGGAGAGCCATGGACGCTAATTTTCAGTTGATATCTGAATTGCCACAAATAACTGGATTAATCTAGATTTGCATGCCGTATAACCAGAAAGATATCTTGATACTATTAAGTCCCCTTCCATGGCTGAACTTGAAGATCTTCTTCAGTTAAGAAAAAAATGATCTTACTAAAGTCGAAATATCTATAAAACTTAAACGCTTCTGTATGAATGGAGTTAGACCCTGAAGTAGCCACTCTTGTCCTTGTTAATGTGGACGTAGTTCCAACCTACAAGAGTATCGATTCAGTTCATAACACGTGACAAGCTCCAATTTAATTGGCTTCTGTTTCACTAGATAAGCCGCTTCAACGCTGAATTTCTGGTTCCTCTGATTTTTCCCAAATATTCATGGTATTTTTCCCGCGGGGTCGCCATCTGGATTTTCACCTTTGCTTGTCGGGGCAGTCCTTATCTGCATACATTGACTTGGATAGCATTCAACCGAATCAAAAATGTAGATCTTCCGACTACACATGGTGCACGGGAGGACAGATCCACGCAAAGGTTTTTGCAGAGCAGAATCCATCTTTCTATATACATACATGTCTATATGAGTGTATATACAATAGTGCATACACCTTACGAAAGCTAGCACAGTTCTCACTCATTTTTTTCACCCTTCCAAAATAAGATTTTCATTGGTTGATATTTGTGAGCAGTTCTGATGAAAAAAAAATGAGGCTTATTCGCTGGTAGCTTCTTACTCGTGAAAATCATTGGAGCAGTTTCCGATATCGTCTGAAGTGTGCCACAACAGCGATAAGACAAAAGAGTGGAGATCAAAAGTTTATCATAATAGGACAGACTGAATTAAGAAAAAACAGGTGAACAAGAAAAAAAATTATGAAGCCTTTATTAACCAATCACAAGCATTAACAAAGCATTGAAACAAAATGGCGGAGAAAAGAATGGAAACTGTTCAGCGAGTTGACAAAAGGGGGCGCAAGTCTTAAATGCATTTGTGCCGTCAAATCAGGGAAATATTCAATAGGAAGATAATTGTCCTTTGGGTAAACACTCAAACAACCTGAAAACCTTCTAACTATTAAGAGGTTTCAGGATATTTTCTACTTGAAGTCTCATAATATATTAGGCGTATCATTTTCTTGGTGACTTCTGAGTGAAAAAAGACAACTTTTGTATTGTTCTGTTCGTTTCTACCGGCGTCCAAATGTTAAGCTTTTAGTAATAACATAGATGGATAGGTGAGTTTAATAAGAAGGTAAGAAGAAAGAAGACAGAAAAGAAAGGTATGTAGTTCAATAAGAGTGTAGGGAAGAAAGAAGAGAGAAAAAATAGGCATTTTGATAAGGGGATAGAAAGATTTTCGCTTATGAAATTAATTGTATACCATTCAGATAAAGAACGAATATTGGAAGGGTTAAGGGAGAGAATGAGAAGATACAGGCAAAGGGTTAGAGGAGTGCAGAGGCATTACATGATAGATAATCTTAGTTGTTAACACCCGTGGAATTTCCATTTGTAATTCATAATTAAATTCACAGATATCAGAAAAATTCTTTTTATCGTTAGTAATTATACTTTCATGTTCTACAAAGGCTTTTTTTTAATTCAAAAAGCTTCATAGCATAAAAAATCGATTCACGTTTAAGATTATTCAGATTATTTAATAGACGCGATCGTTTCTGTTTAAATGGATATGCGATTCTCTAGCCAAATGAAAGAAAACGAGTATTTTCATAAAAGCGGATGAAATTGTGATATCAGAGGCCAGAATAGATAAATAAAGAAAAAAATATAAGTACAATATTGGAACATCAAGTAAACCACATCCGTCAGATTCATTTTTTCTCGTGTATATCGATGGGCAAGATATCTCATAATCCGAATAATTTGATCGAATAATACAGAACTAAAGGATTAGATTTACATATCTGAATAAATTTGTGGCTCAAAAAATGATTTTACAAGCCCAAAATAAGTTCTAAATGTTTCGGAAACCAATTCTTTGATTTGACAACTACCTCCAATCATAGAACGTCATGTCTTAATAGTTAGAAAACTCCTTTTATTTGAGAATAAATAACTTTATCGGCTAGCTAGTTTCATCGTGCCGTCTAAAAAATGGTGACAGTATTCAAACATTTTTCAATTTCATTGTACGTAAAGAAAAAAAATAATCAAAACATTATATTGTTCTCCATTTTCTTGTTAAAGTTTAACCAGAATGAACCCGGATTTTATACGCACTGGCAAAAATGAAAAATAAAAGTAAGAGATACTGCTCTGTGATAAGCATTTAATAGTTATCTCCCTGGACAGATATAGATATACGTATGCATTGTCTTATTATTCAAGTAGAAATACATGGAGAATAATGTCGTTCGGTATCAAATTAAAATTTTAATTTCCAAGAATAGGTATTTCAACATGGCTGAATAGATATCGAATCGGAGGTTGAATCCTACCTAAAAATAGCCGCCATCTATACAATATCCTTGGGTAATGGTTCGAAATATTTCTCCGTTTTCATATGAAGCCCCTTATTTTTTTTCTTCCGTCTTATCTAGGGATAGATTAACTCTCGCTTCTTCTTTTTTTTTCATGTTAAATTCTCTAGCCCCCTCAAATAAAACGACCGCTCCACTGTTTCCCTCTTTAGCTCACCCTCGAGTGACTGCTTTATCGCCAGAGAAAAAAAAGCGAAAAGATTAAAAAATGGAACGGAAACGGGGATAGGAATGCCTTGAGACAAGTAAGCAAAAAAAACAGGCTCTCGTGTTCGAAAGATGCTTTGGTCTCTTGTACAGGAGATCAGGGAGAGAGATTTCGTGAAGAGAAGGGGCTACTCCTTCAATCTTTTTTTATTCTTCTTACGTGTACGCCCATCAATAAACAAACCCCATCCCTTTCAAATAAATGAACAAAAAGTAACGACAAAAAGAAAGAACAGGGACCAGGGGGCAAGATTGGCTTGGTTATAAATTTCTCTTTTCTACGCGCTGTTAGATAAGGTAGTTTGATGAAGGTACCTTTAACAAAGCTGGTTACTCCTTCTTCATATGGTTGCAATAAGTAAAGTCAGGAACGCTGGAGCAAGGAGTCGGATCAGGAATAAATTATGTTGCATCGTTGAGAAAAAAAGAGGTCACTGGAAAATGAGGAATGGCGAAATCCAAATAATTCTGATGAAATTCGCTTTGGGAGTAAATCTCGGGTGAACACACCGTCAGTTTGATAAAAATAAAATAAAATAAAATATACAGTCTCACAACGGCAGACAGGCATGCAATGAAGAGAGGGAAAAAAATGAAATGTTTTAATTATTTCCACCATTTGGTGAAAAAAAAAGGTACAGGCAGGGTTTATATTTAAGATATAAAAAGACATTTTCGTGTTTTGGAGTCCCAGAGGTGTATGGTTGCATTTTAGTTCACGTATTTTTTTCGCTCATGGAGTTCCATTGCTAATTTTGAAACTGGAAAAAAATAATCTACTAAAAGCCAAACCATTCTCTCCTTGGAAACATTCTCTCTCTTATTATTAGTCACATCATCATCATCATCATCATCATCATCATCATCATCATCATTATTATTATTATTATTATTATTATTATTATTATTATTATTATTATTACTACTACTACTTCTACTACTACTACTTTTATTATTTGCAATCTCACACCAGTTGCCTGCAGGTTGAGGGACAGCAAGTCTCGTCAAGTCTCCGGCCCTCCTCTCCTCATTCTCATACACCACAGTAATACTGTGGTTTGCTGTTTCACACCAGTTGCCCGGACGTCATTGCTAAAAGTTGAGTGACAATGAGTCTCCTCAGGTCTTCCGCCAATATTTCATCTCTCCCTCGCCTGTCATGCCAGTGCTGTGGTTCACATCTCTGCTTTCATTTTCCTTCCTCTGTTAGGCCATCTGCTAACATTTAGTGTTGAAGTCCTTATATTTCTAGCACTTTCCTCCGTATCCTCTGTATCTTCCTCAGTTCTCTTGCTAGATCTTGGTATTTTTCCAGTTTTTCACTTTCCTTCCTCTTTACTCTATGGTCTGCAGGCACGGCTACGTCTATTATTTAGCAGGTTTTCCTCTTCTTGTCTACGATTACCGAATCTGGTTTTCTCGCCTGGATAAAGTGGTCGGTTTGGATGTATCAATCTGAAACTGCTCAGCTTGTTACTTATGTGTTGTGTGAGTGGAGGTCATATTTTAATAGGATGGAGAGGTCATTCCTTAAATATTGCTCAAGTTGTGTGAGTGGAGATCATGTTTTAATGGGATGGAGAGGTCATTCCTTAAATATTGCTCAAGTTCTGTGAGTGGAGATCATGTTTTAATGGGATGAAGCGGTTTATCCTTGAATATTGCTCAAGTTTTTCCACTGCTATTGCATTAATTGTGTTAATAAAAGTAGAAATGTGGATTATTCTGAATTACAATATGAAGTAACTTCTTATTGCTAGAGCACACTCGGATCAAAATAGCCAGAACCCTTTCTCGAAAGTGCTTTTTTAGATTATTCTCGATAATCTTGTGGTAGACGTAATATTTGCGCCGAACAGATTTTGCCCAGTATTTCCAAAATCCGGTGATAAGAGGTCCGTTAATGGGAGTTCACAGTGTATGCACATACACGCTCACACACACATAAACACACACACACACACACACACACACACATAAACACACACACACACACACACACACACATATGTATATATATATACATATGAGAGAGAGAGAGAGAGAGAGAGAGAGAGAGAGATGACGTTCATGGGTGCGGTGTTATCGAAACGCACCTAAACTGTTCAGTGGCCTTCGCTTTTAGCATGATGAAATATGAAAGACATGCTTGACTTAGTTGCTTTAGTCAGTGAAAACTATGCTATTTATACCACTAGAAATTGTTTATGACTTGTATAGAAAGGCAAGGTAATTCAAACTGCTCAACACACACACATATATATATATACCTCTATGCGTTATAATTCTCATTGAAGCCATGACTTTTCTCTTTCTCCAACCTATTAAGATACGCACATACCTGCAAGCATACCTACCCGTTATATAATCTGTATCGGTTTCTCTTTTTTTTCTCCCTCTCTCTCGATTTCTCCCCCATTCACTCAATCACTCTGTCACTGTTGCTTCCGCGTATGAAGATAGAGAGGTAAAAACGGTTGAGATTCAAACGAAGAATGGAAAACGAGATTTACGTAAGCATGTATATTACGTGGAGCCTAAGAAAGAGCACTTCTATTGAACTTGATAGCTAATCCTTATTCTGTAGAGCAGTTTGCATCTTTTACGTGGGCTGCATGTTTCTTTGCCAGGGAGCGAAAAGGGATATCTTTTGATATACTTAGACTATTTTTTTTTATCTCGGTCATTGATGTCATTTCTTTATTCTTAAAAGATACCTAGATATCCGCGTCTTGCATAGATGAATTACCATAACCCTTGCGTATACTAGAACTAATAGTAAAAAAAAGATTAACCCTAAAAATACCAGCACAAGATTTGGGCATCGTTTGGTTCAAAATAACCACTCAAAGAAAAGGTACTCGAAAAGAAAAAATGGTTTTTTAGATGGTGCTTAATGATGTACTCCAGCAAATTTTCAATGTTGTAGCGCCCCAAAACATTAACAGGAGCGCCCGGACACAAGCGAAGAGAGAATAATCTATAGCTGGTGGGTCGAGTGGACAATTTGTGAGGCTACGCTGTTTAGATAAAAGAAAAAAACAAAAATAAATGACAGGTCTGGTTAGTCACTCAATAGAAACTGTTATGCGTCCAAAGTCTTTGGGTAGCATGCCATGTTGGGGGTGATCAATTCAAAAAATTGAAAAAGGGGTGATTGATGAATGATTTACTTCTTCCGCCTTTTGTTTGGTGGTAATCACTAAAATGTCTGAATTTGAATATAAAAAAACAAAACAAGCGTTAATACTGCTGGACACAAAATAAGGGAACAATTTACCATAAACTTAAATTGTAAATTTAACCTCCACTCAAATTTTATGGTGGGTGATTTTTTGATAAACACACAAAAAAAAAATAACGCATTTTCTGGACATGATTAGGACAAATGTTTTTATTTTCAACCCTCTTGCTCCATTGGTGCAGTCTGTAAGCGCGATAGATAGTTAGCCAGCGAGTCAGCCAGACTCACTTGAAAACTGAAGAAACCCATGTTGACAGTCTGGGTCGATTATATCTAATTTCTTGTCACTTCTGTGTGTCCTTAACACATGTGTGTGCATGCACCCGAGTAGGATGCGCTTTTCAAGGAACGCATGCAAAAACGACGATTTACTCATGTACGAAACTGAACTCTTACTTGTGGCACGGAAGGTTTTTTTTATTTTACACGTAAAGAGAGCCGAGTCAGAGGCGTCTATATCTGGCCTTTTCTAGTGTCTTAACAATATTTATACTTCCAAGAGACGTCCCCGTTGAACGGATGATAAACTAATAAAGGAAGAACCGCTGACAAATATGAATATTGCTTTGAAATGTTACACCCTGAAAGAACTAACCACAATGGAGCTATTTAAAAAAGATCAAAATAATAGAAAAGTCTAGTGCGATGAGGGTTCTGTAGAGAAAAATTGAGGACAAAATTTCTGAACAAAAACAGCGCGAAGTTATGCATATGAGCATGCATATCGTATCCATATAAGCTTCCTAACCCTAACTCTAATCCCTTATCTGGAAGACCCTGCAGAGAATCCGTGGAGAAGAATGATTCCAGCGTACCTCACTTATGGCCATGAATGGCGGAGAAACTGCAGCAAATACACCGAAAAGGCAAAGATATATTAGCCAGCAGCTGTCCATCCTTATCTTCAGGTATTTACAGGACGAAATAAATACGCTGGATTTCCTAATAGAAGTGAGCCATAACATCAATTTGACTGCGTTGATGTGCGGTTTCCCTCCCTTTAAAATAGAGAATTATCAGCTGTGGAAATCTAAACACGTTATTACTGAAACCAGCTTTTCGAACTAATAAAAGTCAAAATATTTGTGATAAAAATACTCGATGTAATCTTTAGTAAAGTTGAATAAAACTTGAATTCCACATCTGTTATCAGGTGATACCTTTAGTTCCCGTACGTCAGAATGTGTTGAAAGAATAGTTTTTATGGTCGTATCATTTATCACGTTACACGCATAATTCACCTGTTTTCTTAATCGTTGTAATTTTGAAGGGACTCATACAAAAAAAAAAAAGAAAAAAAAAAACAGTCTCAACGTCCTTATAACTTGCTGTTTGATGTACTTGTAGATACGCAAGTGCATACTTTGCAATCGAAAAAATAAACGGGTGGAAAGTGAGAGTACTTCCAATTGGCGTATTAACAGTCTTAAGAACAAAAAAAAATGTTTTTTTTTTTTCAAGTGAAAGATGATCGTAGATCAAAAAAACGAGAGAAAGCAAAGGTTTGTAATTGGACTTCTTTCTTTAGATAAGCGCATTTCTCGAAATATACATGGTCAAGAAGTCTCGTGAGATTAACAATCGAAGAGGAATTGAAAGCGGGGGAATTGGCAAGTCCACATTCTTCAAAGAAAGCAACGATGCTTTATCTCATGTTTCAGCGAGATAAATGGAGCTAATTAAAGGATGATTTCCGAGTTGCCTGAGTAAGAAATAAATTTACTTAATCTATAGTCTATACTATTTCGTTCGCTGGTTTGGAAACTTGACTTTGAAACATTATGAAGTAGTCAAACTCCAGACCAAATCTGGAGCTGACTTTGTTTTTTTTTTTTTTACTGTAGCAAGAACAAGAACGACAAGAACAATCCTCGCCAAATTTAGGAGAGTAAAAATCAATCCTCCGCTTGAAATCACGACCAACTGATTGGTATTCGTATAGCTGAGCAAAATTGACAAGTCTAACATAAGTATTGAAATTTATGATAGAAATACGCAAGGACTTATTTCATTCTGATAAATAAATACATTTAGACTAATATATATATATATATATATATATATATATATATATATATATATATATATATATATATATATATATATATATATATATATATATATATATAATACAAAAGTTGCAGTAATCATCATCGGTTGGAATAGAAGTATGAAAGGAGTCTGACCCTACTGCAGGCAGGCATGTTTTTACATTATAAACAACAATGAATCATTTGTAAAAGTACAGATTCATGCTTTTTCTCAATGACTTCAAACTAATTCCTTATCTTTCGTCTTACGTTAATCATTTTATATTTATTCTCTGTTCAGTGCAGTGTACAAACATTGGCGCTAATTAACACATTACTAGTTGTCCATTTTGCCTGGTGATGCATCTTTATAAATATGATCTGTACAGGGGAGGATACAGGATTTTTAACAGGTTGGGTCAATCACCGCAGCCCGCATGTGTACCAGAACTATTCATCTTAAAATTCTCTCTCTCTCTCACTCTCTCTCTCTCTCTCTCTCTCTCTCTCTCTCTATATATATATATATATATATATATATATATATATATATATATATATATATATATATACCGGCACAATATTTGGTCAATGTTAGTCCAAAATAAACATATAGATCCCCAAATGCACTTTTTGTGAAATAAAAAATGTTCTAGATGGTACCTAGTAGTGTACTTATGCATATTTTCAAGGTTGTAGCTCCCAAAATGAAATACACACATAGACGAGCAAGAAGAATCTGTAGCCCAATTAGCTGATCGATCGGTCGGGCCATTTATGGGGCTACAGTGATTCCATATTGAATTAATACTCTTATCAAAAGGTTTTTAACACGTGACAGTTGAAAAGAGAAAGGAGTGATGAGTACTTATATAATAAGTATGCTGATATGAAAGCTTTCTTCATTGACTACTGGAATGGGTTTTGTCTAATTCATTCCGTTTCTACAGTGCGTCTTCAATATATTTCTCAGTGTGCAGTCACACGGTAATATATAGGGAGTTACAGAATGTTCAAAAATATACGCAGTATATCATCATAGAAGATAAGGCAATTCCAATGGCTATTTGAAGAATGCTATTTGAGTTGATAACGTGGGTTTCAAGTTATTTTGATTTAAACACGTCTGTTTTATCTTTGGGTTCTTCCCTAGAAAGCGAAAAGGCTTTTAGTTTACTGGCACTGAAACAAGAAAAACATTATTTTAGCTTTAAGAATTACTTGTTTGTCTGAGAATGTCAGTGTCCATGAAGAATATACATGTATAATGAACAATGTGATTTTTCAAGTTCTCTGTTCGTAACCATGGACTTTCCCACTTGAAGGTAACAATTTTGATCATGAAAATATCTCTCACTCACCATTTGGAACAATGAACTCTTCCAGAGTTTTATTAGTTTCTTTTTTAAAAAAATATAAAAATAGTCTTAACTTTTCGAGTATAAGTACTCCCCTAGGCCCCCTTCTGAAAATCCTTTTTCTTATAAATTTTCAGAAAAACGATTTTTTTACCTTTAGAAGGCCCTATTTTGACGGATTTATTAATAATATCTAGAATGTCCAGAATCTAGATATTTCCAGATGTTTTAAACTTTATTTTAAATGTTTTCCGGTGGAAAACGTCAGTGATATAAATAGAAATTTTAGAATGTTTTTATTCTTCGAAGGAATGTTTTCACGTGACCTGAAAAAACATTGACGTTTTGAATGTTTAATTATTAACCTTGATGGCGAGTTTAGCTCATTTTAAAAAGAATAAGCTTAATGAATATCAACATGAACTTTAATAATTAAAGTGCACAGCATTGGTAACAACGACAATGATTTAAAAGCCAAAAAAAAATGGTGGATGAAGAAAACTATCAGAGTGTGATGGACTTATCACCAAAAAACAAGCATAAGATATGATTCTCGAAACCTAGATTCTAGACTTCTAAAATTTTCAAGATCACAGGAAATCAGGCAGTAGCCACGGCGCAAAGGTCCTGGAGGTACAACTCGAATTAAAAAAAAATAGTCTTTAGAATATAACTGGGGGTGCAAATTTTAAGTTTCGCTAGGGGTACATAAAACACTTGTGCAAATTTTGAGTCTCGCTTCAAAACCTTGTGGCGTCCCGGCAAGAAATGTAAAACATTGTATACCAAACAATTGATATGAGCACAAGCTAGTGGTAATCATATATGATTTTGTATAACTCTCAAATAAGTAAACTACAGGTCTATCATGCAACTCATTAATTATCTTGACGGATAATCAGATTATTTCCATTAGCAATTCTGTTATTCGGTTACTTGTAAAAAGTATTATAACCAGATGTTTTAGATAAGCCTAATTGTAGTTCTTGAGAGTAATTAAATTTTACCACGTCGTTATGGCATTGTTCACTTACGATTGTGGCGTGTTGGAAGCAGTACTTTGTCAGCAAATAGAAAGAGCCATCATTAAGAAGGATGCAAACAATATTTTCCTTTTTATTGCAGATTCAATTGTTCAACTGCTAGCAAAGAATTATGGCATAGAGCACCATTTCTTTACGAATGAAAATATGGAGGTTTGTATTTCGTAGAATTTTATATACTGACTTTGTTAGAACTAAGCTTATTGGCACCGAGAAAGAAATTTGTGTAGTTATTCATCTCTGCCAACGAAGTTTGTAAAATTATATATATATATATATATATATATATATATATATATGTGTGTGTGTGTGTGTGTGTGTGTGTATGTGTATATATATATATATATATATATATATATATATATATATATATATATACATATACACACACACATGTGTGTATATGTAAGTATATATATATATATACATATACACATACACACACATACATACACACACACACACACACACACACACACATATATATATATATATATATATATATATATATATATATATATATATATATATATATATATATGTATGTATGTATGTATGTATGTATATTCCCTTCTGTCAGTCCGTCAAAATATCTCCAAAAGTTCGGAGTCAATTTCAAGGACATTTTAGGGAAGGTTGGGCCATGCCCGAGGAAGAAAGATTAAATTTTGGGGCAGATGCAGGTTGTTTTTCATAGTTTTCCCCCACATCGTAGGCATATATAAACCGATTTTCATTCATTTTTTAGTGACAGTGTCGTTGGAAGAGGCATGCACTCTCTGGGCGCTTTTTAGTCTTATCAAATGCATTACGGTTTTGACAATCCAAATGAGCGTGATAGGTTATCAGTACATGAATGCAAGCCCGTGATAATTGGGGAATAGAGGGGTCCGATACCCAAACCTTTTACAGTTGAAAAAAAAAAAGAAATAAGAATTGATAAAATACGAAACGTTTCTAGATGAATAGTGCAATCATCAGCCATTCATGGAGCCTGAATAGCGAAGTTGCCAAATTTGGGTCCTGCGATGGTACAACATTTAAAAGTATCACGGTGTCCCTAAATTCCCAGCTGAATTGGCCTGCTCCCAAAATATTTGTCCCTTAGTATTGGCCTGCATTGAATATACATATGCAGGGATGTGTGTGTGACAGAGAGAGAGAGAGAGAGAGACGGACAGACAGACAGAGAGAGACAGAGACAGAGAGAGAGTGTGTTTGTGTGTTCTGATGAAACAGACGACAATGCATAAGAAACAATTGGAAACCTTCTCAGGGTTTTCATATATTGAATCCGCTTCTCTTTTTGCGTGTTAGACAAACGAAACAAAGCGACAGTTCTATTAATAACTCCCTTGTCTCTGTTCTTTGTCAATTGACAATAAACTTCCCTCATAAGCACATATCAATCAAACGGCTCATCCTACCCCACAGACATTGGTGATGGATAAATTAATCGGATTTCCAAACTCAAAACACACCCACACTTATGTTCGATATTCTGAAACGTTCCTCTTCCTGACTGGTTTCGCATATTGATCAACAGCAGAGGTGTTGATAGGAAAGAATAAACTTGAATTGTAAAGATGCTAAATAATAAATCAAAACTTCAGCAAGTCTGGTTAATCACTCAATAGAAACTGTCATATGACCGAGATCTTTTAGCAGTATGTTGTGCTGGGGATGATCAGTAACAAAATGGAAAAAATGGATGATCGACTCACTTTTTGTTTTCGGTGCTCTATTGATCAGATTAAAAGTGTGATTTTGAAAAACAAAAACAAGTGTGAACAAAACTAAGAGACTTATTCAGCATAAAGTTGCATTGCAAATTGAACCCTCCGGTGGAAAAAAAATTGGGGGTTTGGAAAAAAACGTTTTTTTTTTTCAAGTCAAATTGAGGAGATGTTTAGTCTTCTCATTCCATCGGTCTTGCATGGACGCTTGACGCATACATAGCCAGCCAGTCATCCAGACCGACTAAAAAAAACGGAGAAAACTCTGTTAATGTAGACATCTTTAGTTGTCAGTTTCTAATAATCTTCCCTTGGCCACCCTATTGATGGCAGGTTCTATTCCTGCAACAGCCTCATTTTCTCCAATTATTCATTCTTCTTACGTTGTCTGAATTGATAGATATATTAACCATGTAATGACGGGAATCATTTCAAATAAGTTTCTATATAACATAAGGCAATTCAAAATTAATTCTATTCCATCACGTAAATCCGTTTTTAATACATAACTGTTGCGTCAAAAGAACAGTTATATTTGTCAGCTTCAAAATATGTTGACTTTTTTCTCATTTACAAGATAGAGAAGTTTGGCGAATCCTGGGCAAGGTCCATGTCCAACGACGGACGTTACAAGACTGATGATGACGATGACGATGATATATTTGGAGAAAAAAACCCCAACAGTTTAACCCTCTTACAATTCGCTTCTTGCAATTACTATTCTATGTGTTGATACAGTTCATAATCTATATTGGATGATTTTTTTTCAATATGGTAAAAATATATCGCTCTAAAGCTGTGACATAGCTTTAAGGGCGGGGGCTTGAGTCCCCCCACACTACAACATTCCGTGAGATTTGAGGAAAAAAGGAACATTTACAATAAATAAACATGCACTATCACTTAATTGTTGAAAAACGATCCCCAAGATCTGACCCGTTCATGTATAAACAAATACATCCTTATTGTATAATGTCAGAATAAATGCCATACGTTATCTACAATTGATAAAGCTTTGGTGATTTCCGAATACTACAGTGCCTCCCTCCATTGGGGGTTCAGGGGCGTTTACAAATAGCCCCCTTTGTTCTCCCCAGCTACGCCTCTGCCTTAAAGCCATCTTTATTTTAATCCTAGTGGAGATTATTACTAAAAACTCGTCCATTGATGCAATTGTCTTTGTTATCCTTAGAATATTTTTTTTCTGATTAGTCTCTTTCGAGCATTAAAACGTGGTTTCTTTTCGATTCCTATTTTTCTCTCCTACTGTCTGTTCTTTGATAATTTCTTAGCTTGCATTCGTTTCAGAATTCTGCTTCCTACTAAGCCAGTCTATCAGCAACAAAGAAAACTTTCCTAAAAAGACTGATTGTAGCTTGAAGGATAACAAAATGGCTGCATTCCGTCACAGAAACTACCTCGCGACCAAGTCATACGCACAGCGCTCGAATTGCAGTTCTCAAGTCTCAACAAAAGAAGGAAACTTAATTTGACTTAAGGCAACGTATATCTGTTAAGATAAAAACAATGAAAAATAAATGAAATAATCCAAGACATGTGCTTTGTGTTGGGTTTATGACTAAGAAGAAATTGCACAATTCTGAACTCAGATTTATACTTTCAATGAAAGCAAGCTGTTTTTGTAAGTTTTACTCCAGTGTTATAGAAGACTGAAAACACCAAAGGTTAGAAGAAGAAAAAAATCCATTAGGACTAAAATCACTATTCGGAATCCTGGCTTTTACCCAGAATCGAACACCTACCTCTGGTAACGGTGAAAAATGTGTTATTTCAGGCATGTGGATGGCCACTTATTTAGTTTTATGTTATCACTCGCTAATAATATTCGTGCTTCTCCAAAGTAGAATGAGAGTGAGAGGAAAAAAAGGAGAGTGTGGGAGGATGAGAGTGAGAGACAGACGGACAGATTTTCTATGTAGATGAGAGAAAGAGTGTGCACGAGAGAGAGAGAAAGAGTGAGAGGAAGAGCTTATGGGTGTGAGAGAGAGAGGGGGGGAGAGAGAGAAAGAGAGCAAAGAACACAAAAATGTAGATCACCCGATTCATTCATCCATTTCCATTCACAGGGTTCGGGGGCATAGGGGGGTGGGTTGATGACGAGTCTCTTGATTATTGAGCGTTGTGTGAAGGTCACAACGGGAGGCTCCCTACATAATCCCAGCTGTTTACGACAGTTGGTATACCTAGTTGGTCACCCATCTAGGTACTGACCAGGCTCGATGTTACTCAAATTCGGTGATCTTACGAAAACTGGTTAATCCAACGTGATTTTGATGTAACATCGTCCGATATGGGACGCAAAACCTGAACGCTGTTCTTCACATAACAAAATATTTGAACAGGCTTTCTGTTTAAATCCTGGATGGCAATACCATTATGCTGTAATCTCTGGACTCGTTTTAAAAGTTAAAAGATAACACGTCAGTAATTTCTTTCTTCAGATCAAATGAATGCCCCAGTTCGGGACAAACGGGTATAATTTACAACAGTGTAATAGAAATCGAACTCTGCTACTTGCAAGCGAGGTTACAATGCAACATTTCAATGCATCTTGACTTGAATGTAACAAGTCTCAGATGAAGTGAAAACCAGTGTCTCAAATGTACCTTAGTAAAGATCAGTACCACTCAATATAACCAATTAAAGATCAGTTCTAGTCTTAAAAAGAATGGTATACAACCAATGTATCCTAACAATTTTCACCTACAGAACTAAAACATGGAACCTAACCAAAAGATTGACCCTCAAACTGGGAACCATGCAACGTGCACGAGAGAGATCACATGGAGAGATCTTATGACAGCACAATATATCAGAGAAAAGACAGGTGACTGAGACATCATAAAAACTGTCAAAAAAAACTCAAATGATAATGGGCTGGATATATCAGACAACCTATGGAAATCACGACTCACAGCATTGATTCCCAGAGATCATACGCGGAGTTGTGGCCGACAGAAAGTAAGATAGTGTGAGGAGCTAGATAAATTTCAGAAAGTACTGGCTCCGAGATGCCCATGATAGAGAGTTCTGGCGAATCTTGGGGAAGGTGTTAGTTCAACGACGGACGCTAGCATGCTGATGATGATGATGAAAGATTAGTACCAACCAACGAGGCCAAACTAAGATTGGTAGTACCAGGGTAAAAATTTAAGATAGGAATGAAGCAGAAAATTTATCAAACTCCGTTTATTTTTCATAGATCATGGGACCTGTGAAATTTTTAAACAAGAGACTTGTACTGGTCAACCCGATTATGTATCAAAGATCTCCTTGAAAGTTATAGCCAAGTAAAGATTGGTACCATACAACTGAACTAAATAAAAAAACAGTATTATCACGGAGAAAAATGGTACTGATCTTCACCTGACCCCTAATCTTGTTCTCTACTTCTCTTTTGTATTGTTATTGTCTTCTTGTGTGCCTTTCCTTCTGTTTTTTCTCTTCCAGATATTTCAAAGGGATCCCTGTCTTGATCTGAACAGCAACTATTTTCTTATTTCCTTGTGTCTTCTGGACCCGTCCAATGCCATTCAATTATTACTACCTATATCTTTGCAGGGATTTTATTTTTATTTTCATTTAGTGTTTCTTTTCAAATAGCGGCAAGGCGATTCTATGAACGTTCTCTGTGAGATCAAAATTCAGAAGTCTCTTGTAATATTTTTAATTTCTTGAAATTTAGTATAGCTTTCTTTTTCTATCAAATTGCTTATGCACGCCTACACTATTTTAATGCAACAGAATGCACCCAGCTGTTGACATATGTCTTCCTTAATACCAGTGAATGTAAAAAAAAACAAACCCTGAAGGTGGTTTTCCGTCAAGTTAAAAAATAAAAACTATATTTTAAAGGGTAAGCAGTTTTTATAATACATGGCTTTAGAATATGCGCCCCACAATTAATTGGGATTTCTTTTCAGTTCCAAATAGACTGTACTACTTTTTGTACAGTTATGAAATGATATAATGAAAGTCGACCTCAGAGATTCTAAGGCAATGTTCATGAATAATATCGTGCTAATCTTTAAGGAGATAACGAAAATAATTTTTATGGAACGCCGGCATTTTCTTTTCATCAGATTATATGATGAACAGTGGGATATCTTTTTCTATTTCTCTTTCCGTAAAGAGACAAATTCGCTGGTAAAAAAATATCTCATATCTACCATTTGAAACTACAGACTCTCCCACTGAAACGAGTTCAGAAGTTTCTCCTCTAAAAAAAAAAATCACTTCATATCTGTTCAGTGTTTGTAGAGTGGGAACTAGTTATTTTATTTTATTTCTTGGAGCCGTGGTGTATTTATATAAAATAACTCGTCTATTTCAGTCATTCCGGTTTAAGGTTAGACAACTACCCTAATATCAGTCTAGATTGAGTTTGAGATACCTGAGGGAAAAATTCTCATCTACACACAGAGGTAAAAGCAAAATAAACAACGAACACAGCCAAAACATTCAATGCATTCGCTGGGTAATGTCCAAAATGAAATACAGCATCAAAATCAATGATAAAAAATAAGGAATAATGCCCCTAAAAATGTATTTCTCTTTCTTCCTATACTTTTCCTTATTTCATTACAGTTTGCCATTGCAGAAAAGTAATGAACACCTCATAATATCATAGTGCGATCTACTATAATAATACGTATATTCATTTTTTGTCTGTAACACCCAAAATCAATCATATAAACATTGCCCCGAAAGAGATGTAACCATCTTCTTCTTCTTTTCTTGTTGTTGTTGTTGTTGTTGTAGTAATAATAATAATAATAATAATAATAATAATAATAATAATAATAATAATAATAATAATAATAATAATAACAACAACAACGGTGATACAATAGGAACTGAGTAAACGAATGGGATTCAACCATACGGAAAAGTTGTACCAGCACAAACCAGAGACAGCCCTGGAGAATGGAAACCACAAATTACTCTGGGACTTTGACATCCAAACCGACCACCTCATCCAGGCAAGAAGACCGGACTCGGTAATTGTAGACAAGAAGAGGAAAAACTGCCAAATAATAGACGTGGCTGTGCCTGCAGACTATAGAGTAAAGAGGAAGGAGAGTAAAAAACTGGAAAAATTCCAAGATCTAGCGAGAGAACTGAAGAAGATGCGGAACATGAAAGTCAGGGTAGTGCCAGTAATAGTAGGCGCACTGGGAACTGTCCCAAAGACACTAAGGGCGAGACCGGAGGAGCTCAGGATAAAAGGAAGGATTGAGACTGTACAGACCATTGCACTGCTAGGAACCACACCGATACTGAGGAAAGTGCTAGAAATATAGGGACTGCAATACTAAATGTTACCAGTGGCCAAACAGAGTAAGGAAAACGAAAGCAGAGATGTGAACCACAGTACTGGCATGACAGGCAAGGGAGGGATGAGATGTTGGCTGAAGACCTGAGGAGACTTATTGTCAATCAGCCTTCAGCAATGACCACCGGGCAACTGGTGTCAAACAGTAAACCACAGTGTTACTGTGGTCTTTGAGAATGAGGAGAGGAGGGCTGGAGACTTGAGGAGACTTGCTGTCACTCAACCTCCAGCAGTAGCCACCAGACAACTGATGTGCGATTCCAAATAATGATGATAATGATAATGATAATAGAGAGGAATTGCGTCCCTTGCTTAATTTTTTCTATAATCCATGTATATAAAATCCAACGTGTACCCAAATATTCCAATCAATCATCCAAATCCAGCAACTAAATTACGCTGATCGACTCTGAAGTACAAACCAAACCAAGCTGAAATTCTTGAGGCATTCAGTATCTTCTCAGGACATCACATTCTGAACAAATCCGCACATTATTTCCAAACAAGTCCATGACACCATTAGAACTTAGCAGACAAACGCAGGGACATAGCAGCAAATTGCAAGTGCAGGAAGCGAGAGGATTAAGAGAGTACTTCATGGATGCCATAGTGAACACCCCGTGGGACTAAGACAGCAAAAAAAAAAACTAAAAAAAAACCGTTACATCAAAGAACATAACATCTTTCAAATGTAACTCTGAAAAGGATATTGATCAAGAAGAATTTAGTTAATGGACCACATGAGTCTAAACATCTTTTAATATAAAATTGCATACGTGTAAGTCTATAAGTAAAAATACAAAGTATGTAGATTACATTTGAAAAGTGAAGAGTAACAAAGCCACTAACGAAATGATCTATTGAAAATATTAATTTTATTTTTTTGTTTAGAAAAAAAAGCGATCAGAATGTTCGGGAACAGCATCACTAGGAACAAATCATCTTTTTTGGATTGTTGAAATTCCCTTAGCATTAATGAATTGCATTTTTTAAAATCTTTTCTCGAACTACAAAAATCATGTCAACTAAAATCCGAAGCTGATCACAAATACTCCTCCTACTTGAGTACCTACCTGGCAAAGATCGTGATTCATAGTGATACATTTGTACTATCATTTTAGACAGCACTGGTACCCTTGCTAAGATATAAATACTTTCGATGGATATATTTTGTGTCTTGACTTTCACACAACCAAGTCTTTTCAGATGTTTGTAAGCAAATGAAAGAAGGCGGTAGATATTTTATGCTAACAACATTTGAAATGAACCCAATAATCCCACCTTTCTGCTCTGCAGTTAAGCGGATAATGTTCAATCTAGTCAGCGGTACAATACTATATAAGCTCGACCTGCAAGTGATATTATTGTGTCGCAGTGCTTCCTACTACCAAATCATACGTCATAATACACATGTACATAAAAATACAAACCCACTCACACGCTGTCAGATTGATAATAAGTAGTGTGATCGATACCATCCAGATGAAAGCACAACTAAAAACGGCAAGAATACTGTGAAGAGTCCTTGCTGTCATTTGATCTCCAGTGAAAGCCATCAGTCAAAACAGGTGTGAAAACTCAACGAGTAAAAATGATAATAATGATAATGTGTTAACCACGTATTTCATAGTTCCAGGCAAATGAATAAATAGATGAATATAGCCATTGCACTCACTGAATACTTAAGCTTCGTTGGAAACATTTTTCACAAACAGTTCTTGAAATCTGTACGATATCCAACTTTCTCCCTACGTCTAGTACTGTGGTTCCCAATCTCCGGTCTGCAGAACGGTCCCGGGTTACAAATCATGTATTACAATGCAACAAGGAAAATGGCAATTTTGTTTTATTTTCTTTGTAAAATAGAAGGAGAATCATTCCCTTGGACCGTAAAATAACCTCTTTTAGAAACAAAATTGAATGTATTGTGCACTTATAAGCGACTTATAGTTGACGTATCATTAGTATTCCAGTCGTGGTTAACACCATCACCGTCGATTGGACTGCAAGAATATTGTCAATATCAGACCGGTCTGCAGCGCAAAAAAGGTTGGGTAGATCTACTCTTGCGCATAATTCAAAGATATAACCTCTTGTACATGTTTTATCTTGAAGAGACTTGATACTGCAATAAGAAATAATGCGACATTCTCACTGTTCTTTCTCGACATCAGACGAAGAGTCATTCTGAGACGTACCATTACGAATATTCTGGTTCTATTCAACCGTGAACGATCAAAAATAGCCACGCTAAGAGCTTATCAAACATCTGCAAAGGCTGGTATCATCACTGTTAAGTATAACGGAAAAGGCTAAAAAAAAAAAAAAGTTTTTCTTTATCTCCATCCAGATACTTTTAAGGGAATGCAGGGTCGGATTCGACTGGGCATTTTTGTGGGGCCTCTAATTCACAGCTGATATCTAGAGGGTCCGTAGAGATATAGATCAAGTTCATAATAGACTTTATATCTCACTGTTAATAAGCAATCAAAATGTGCGATTAAAAGTGCATGTTAGTTAATGGACCACATGAGTCTAAACATCTTTTAATATGAAATTGCACACATGTAAGTCTATAAGTAAAAATACAAAGTATGTAGATTACATTTGAAAAGTGAAGAGTTACAAAGCCGCTTACGAAATGATCTATTGAAAATATTAATTTTATTTTTTTGTATAGAAAAAAAAACTGCAATCAGAATGTTCGGGAACAGCATCACTAGGAACAAATAATCTTTTTTGGATTGTTGAAATTCCTTTAATATTGATAAATTGAATTTTTTTAAAAATTCAGTAGAAAATTAGATT
This sequence comes from Thysanoteuthis rhombus, assembly GCA_963457665.1. Lineage (NCBI taxonomy): Eukaryota > Metazoa > Mollusca > Cephalopoda > Oegopsida > Thysanoteuthidae > Thysanoteuthis > Thysanoteuthis major. The sequence goes on from OY735213.1 coordinate 39,905,530, forward strand.
CGTAATTATTTTCTGTAAACCCTGTGATGTAGTGTCCGATATGTATGGCAATGTGTTCGTGTGTGTACTTTCCAATACTAGAATAAATTACACTGGCACAGGACACCCGTAGGTATAGGACTCAACTGAAGCAATTGCTCTAATTCGCTTAAAGCCAATCCTGACCATATCAGTTGATTCGAATTGAAGCTGAGGCTATGGTCTGCCCAGTTATGTATATTCATATATATATATATGTATATATATACGTGTATCCATGCATAAAAAAATGATGTTTTTTTTTCTTTGTCTTTGATATCATAATAATATAAAGAGTCAATGAAATCCCCGCTAAATGTTTGTTTAATCCTCGGCATCAGCTCAAGCTACTTTTTTTCAGCAGAGTCGAGAGAGACAGAAAAAATAGTAAGTAATTACGTCACGAGTTAGTATTGCTGCTGCAATATCAAGTCCAGAAAAAATTACTTGTAAATGCTGATGTATTTGAAGTCTGATTCATATAGTATTTCCAGGTATGAAAAATGTATATGCAAAGGAACTGAAAAACCATCCAAAATACACACCATTCATGTTCGCTCTCGCGTCCACTTCCCTTCTGGGTCCCTGGATTTAAGCCTATTCAGCCTAATGGCTAATCCACCACGGGTGAAAAGGATTTGTAAGTCTTTAGTTATAGTAATATAATCGCTAAAAGGTTCTCCATGTCAAAGATTCAAGGCAAGAAAAAGAAATCATTGGCAAGCTATCAACTATCAAAGAATACAGTCAAACTAAATAAATACCAAGTATATTACGTGCAGCCGTGGATTGTTTATCGGATGGTTGGTCTGATAACAGTGACTATCCCAGGGTTCAACTTGTTTTTAAAACATGTCTGTAAAGAAATTTCTTTTTATTCTAAGATTAGCCTTCCAATATAAATTCTTTCCATCGTTCATACAAACACTGAACCACTTGATTGATGTCTTTGGTAGATAAACTACTGACTGGGCCATCTTAACTGAACCTCAGTAAGGCTTACCCTCGTGGCCCATCCTTCGTTTGATAGAATAAAGTCACATTGGATTACGTTGAATATCTTATATTGTTGTACTATGTATAGTGTACAATATGCTGTAGTACGAAAAAGGTTGTTTGAATGTTTGGGGTCTAATTTAGAAAGCAAAATGGTATTTATAATATTCAGGTATGAAAGAAATGCAATGGTATTGAAACATCGTCCACGCGCGTACTCTCCATTAGACCTCTTTGTAACATCAATGGAACCAAACTTTGTTTTCGGCCCTCTCCCCCTGCTTTCCGGATCCCTTTGCTTAAGACCTACCCAACTGGTTAATCCACCACTGCTCATACCAAATGAGTTGTGAAGTGTTACTCGATATTTCCATACATCAGAAAAGAGTTGAGGATTCCTTAGCGCCGCATAAGATTCATGTACATCATTCTAAAGCGTATTTCATTTTTTATAGACATAAAGAAAACTACACTAAATTAAGCTGGTAAAAATATTAATATTGTAGTGTTAGCTTTACCATCTTAAATGAATTTTGCTTATCTTAAATAAATGAAAATACATCATCATCGTATGAGACGACCAAGAGCTCCAGACATGCATTGCCCAAAAGCACATATGGGCAACCATAGGCCCGTTGGTCGAATCTAGCTGGAGGTAACATTTTTTTATGGCCGCTGCAAATCTAAGTATTTATTTAGAGTATTGTAGAATTATTCTAAGAAAGTAAATTTTATGATGGACATAGCAAAATTACTATTGTTTTGGTGTCACAAATCAATACAATAATTGTGATTCATATTTGTCTATTCTGAAATTAGGTACGGTTTTTGTATTATGATCAACACTTTTGAAGTAAATATGTGGCCCGTATGAAGATGAAAAATGTCTTTTGCAGCCAGCTAGATCAAGAAGGTTGCCCATGCCACCTTTAACTGAAAACAAGTCCTATTTACAGCATTAAATGTCATTATTATTAGGGTAGAGAAGTTTCGTTAGATTTTATTAATAATGCATTAGCGACAGTCACTAGGATAATTCAGAGCTAGACCAAAGTTTGATAGAGCAGAGACTGGATTGTAGACTACTCTCAGTAAATGCAAGATATTTCAAGCGGGGTTAAAAAGCTTCAGAGAAAGATGTAAATCCCATCGAGTGAGAAGTACTACATGAGAAACTGTTAATAATTACTGTTTTTTTTTTTTTTCTTTTTTTTTTTTTCTTTACCTCGGGTACTTCCAAATTATACCCAGGGTCTTTCCAATTTTCACTCTGGGCACTTTCAAACTGAGTTTATAATAAAAACAATGACTTAATCAACTTATATGCAGAAAGTATTCCATCTTTAATTTGTTAACATACCGGAAGTTTAGCAGATGGAATTCGTCACGGCAACTACAAACATCCAAAAGAATTTTTCACTTTCAACTTATGCCACATAAAATGTGGCATTTTAATTTCTCTGCTGGAACTTTGAACCAATGTAATTTTCTTTTCATACTTGCATTCTGAATCTAAGTTTAAATGTCTGATTTTTTTTCCTTCTTGAAGTACAGGAAATCACTCTGAAAGTGCACACCTCTGCCAACGCCATTTTAAATGAAAACCAAATGAAAATTCGTGGATCCGCTCAAAAATTAAATCAATTCTTCTGCAGACCATCCTTCAACAGAATATAATTGAAATTCATCGACAGCTTCTGGAGATATTGTGTAGACAAACATGAGTGAATACATATACATTAGTGAATACATATATGAAAAAAATTGATAAATGTATAACAAGGGAAACAAGTTTATACACACATTGAGTTATCTCCCTTTTTATTAACACTCTCTTTCCCCAAGGATCCATCTAGCCTAACACGTCTCCGTCGCAGAATATGATAAAAATCTCTTAATCGTGAACAATTTCCTAGATCCGCCTTAATATTTAATCAATCCTTCTATAACCCATGGCCCACCCTTCGACGAAATTTCATTGAAATTCATGGTGAGATTTTGTAGACGAACAGCTAGACAGGAAGGAGTGAATGCATGTACCTCATTCATTTTCGTTGGTAGAGGCAAACCATTTGCAGCTTTGAGCCCAAATTCATTATTTCTTTTGTGAGCAAATGCGATATAATTAGGTAACAGTTTCATTTTCTGGTTCAATGAGAAATGCTATTTGATAATTGACATGAATATCAAAGCAATCCTCATCGGTTGAAAAACAATAATTAGTATATCCGTACCTCAGATTAATGAATCACCGTAGCCTGCAGGTGTACCGGAACTGAATATCTAAAAGAAAAAACCTTGGGGAAGGTAAGATAAAGAGTTTTCCACATTCTTCGCTGATACGGGGAATCGAGCCCAGGACCTTCTGCGTGCGAGGCAGATAAGCAAACCATTACACAATCCGAGCGGACTAAAATGTTCAAAGAGGCCCAAAATGCCCTAGTGGTGTGTGTAGTCATGCAAATTTTTAAGGTTGTAGCTCTAAAATGTGTCCAGGAATGCCTGGACACACACATGCACGCGCCAAAACGAGCAAAGAGAGAAGTAGCCCACTTGGCACGGGTGGGCCAGCCGTGGGGTTGCAGTGATTCGACATGCCGATCTCTAGTATCTAGATTCCAAATATATTTCTTGTCAAATAAGAACCAGATGAAACTAAACTCAGTTTGGTTGTTGTTATTCATCATAAGTCCAGTGCTGATCAAAGGCCTTCCCCATCTCCTACTATGTCGATTGTGATTGTACCACTCTCTGTCATTTCTCGCTGGCAAACCTTCATATTTCATCTCCTCCATTTTTTGCCTGGTATTTTCCCTACTACACCCATTGGGCACTACTCGATTAATCTTTTACAACATGAGTTATCCTACGTTCTTGCTATGTATCCAACCCCCTTTCCATTTTTTTGCTCGATTTCTTTTACTTAATTGCCGTGTTTAGATTTCTTCGAAATGTTGATCTGTAAGTCGAACGCTTCCATTCCAAAATGAGCTGATGTTGGGATAAAAAAATGTAAGCCTGACATGATCAAACGTAAACAAAAACAAGCTTGTATACTGCAGGGTCAAACTCCACTCCTGCTTCTTTTCTAACTGAAGAAGTTTACAGCAGCTTCGGTATTGTACATATGATAAATAAAAAATTACACACACACACACACATATATATATATATATATATATATATATATATATATATATATATATATATATATATATATATATATATATATATATATACATATATATATATATATATATATATATTGTAAAAAAGTATTTATTCATTATAATCAAATAAACCTGGGTGTATCCATGTGATAAATGTTTGTTATTATCTAGGAATTGTCTATTTATATCAGTCAGCAAGATAGCCTCCTGACAATTGATTGGTTGCGAGATCAAATCACGGTAGGGGATTTAGGGTTTTACATATCGGTTTAGACCCTACATTTTGGTTAGGATTGTTTCTGATACGGTCAGAAAATACAGTCAACCCTAGACGTCATACTGGAGTTTAACAATAAATATACGTCAACGAATTTAATTATCATTTTGTAATTGCTTGATATAAAGAAAAAGAGTCTGAAATAGTAAGTATGAAAAACTGTAGATCATTTTTTGCTACTTGCAAAGTACAAAAATAACCTCGTGGCCCAATGACCCTTGTTTCTATGGTGTAAGATCAAACTGTTTCTTTTATTGATTCGAGTAAAAAAAAGAAGAAGAAAAGAATGGAATACAAAGAGCCAGACGTTCAATCTCTCGCAGCAATTCATCTCTTATCTTCCCAATAACGGGCGTTCACTTGTGCGTAAAATATCGTTTGTGCCGGCCTAAAGGAAATACGGGAGTCGGTGATATCATGAAAACCATTAAAAAAAACTCAAATGGCATGGGCTGGCCATGTTGCAAGGATGCCGTACAACCGTTCAACGTCACGACATACAACGAGATCATATGCGAAAATGTGATGAGATGGAGTGACAAACTAGACAAATTTTGAAAGTACTGGCTTCACAACGCCCATGATAGGGTCTGATGAATCTTGGGGAAAGTCTATGTCCAACGACCGACGCTAAAAGGCTGCTGCTGCTGCTGATGATGATGATGTTGCATGGTTCACAAAGATATTTTGGAGACTTCAACTCATCGTAACTCATCCAAGTTCCATAGTCGCCCATTCAAACCTTCATTAGATAATCCTCTAATCATAATAGCACTACATTAAACGAAGTGTAAATTTGGCTTAGATTTTTCTAAAATACAAATGCACGTCAGTTTTCAATTACTAGATTTATTACGAAAAATATTTGAAGAAGTGCACTTATAGCGAATCAGTGCTTAACGGGATATCATTGTATAGTTCTCTGGTATTACAATATTACCATAGATCCTGCAGGCACTATCCTACTTCCCTTCTGGTTTGCGTAAATTTTCCTTTTGGTACTGATGAAAAAACCAAGTGGTGAGCCACTCAAAAAAAAACCGTCATGTAACCAACGTATCTGAGCCGCATGCTGTGTTGGGGATGACCAATTAAAAAATTGGGAAAATGGGTTACCAATGGATAAATCACTTACCTCGCCTATGGTTGGGTAGTAAGCAATAATAATAATAATAATAATAATAATAATAATAATAATAATAATAATGATGATGATGATGATGATGATGATGATGATGATGATGATGATAATGATGATGATGATGATGATTTTTAAAAAATGTATAGTAAACTTACATTATAAATTGACCCTCCTCCACTAAGAACCTATCCGGGGCGGGGGAGGTAAAAAAAAAACCCATAAAACCCAACTTTTTTGTAGACAGAATAAGGAGTAGACGTAGAAGTTTTCAGCCCTCTGGCTTCATAGGTGCAGCCGGCACGAATGACAAATACATACTTAGCCAACATGTTAGCCAGCTGAACCAACTTGAAAACTGAAGAAGCCTTTGTTGACAGTCTTGGTGAGGGTTATGGTAGACAGTTTCTAGTATCAGTGTTTAAATCACTTCCCCACTTTCTTCGCCTGTTCTTTTAGTTTCCCCCACAAGTTTCACAAAGAAAAATTACCACTTGTGATCATAATTGGAACCCGCCCTCGTAAGAAATCTGAATGATAGAATCAGGAAAACAATGTCATGGAAAGAGACTGTTGATACTTTTCCTCTCACCATATGGTTTTGATTATTTCTCCTTATCTTTGTTAACCCCTTAACATCACGGCTCATTCCTGTTTTCTTTCGGACGAGATTTCCAATTATGATTCATTTCTCAAAATATCCAACCAGTGTTTAAAACTATTGTCAGATTATTCCAATTACGAAGTAAAAAAAAAAAAAAAAACCCAAAAAATAAGTCTTGCAGGGTTTGTAAATCTCGGTAATCAGTTTGGGCGTCCCCCGATCCCTCTATATCCAGACGCCCTTATGGCAAAGATTACTCTGATTTATGAAACAGACGTTGGTACTTAGATGAAAGTTTTTACTGGGTGGGTGAAATGGATACATACGTTTTCTTATAGTGATATACAACCAGAAGAATTTTGATACAGCGAAAAGGGTAACAAATTTATCAAGTTTTGGTTTTGATCTTGGCCAAAGCATTTGTGTCTAGAAAAGAAGTTCGACAGTAGACCCACTCCTCGGTATACCCAGGGGTTGTCATCACCATCATCAGTCTTTCAACGTCCGTCGTTGGACATAGACCTTCCACAGGATTTGCCACAATTCTCTATCATGGGCATCGCGGAGCCAGTATTTCCCGAATTTGTCTAGTTCATCTCTCCATCTTGTATTCTGTCGGCCTCGGTTTCGCAAGTGATCTCTGGGGATCATGTGAGTCGTATTGTCCATCAGTTGCCTGCCATTCTTGCAGCATGACCTGCCCATTGCCATTTGAGTCTTTTTTTATAGTTTCTATGATATCTCGGACTCCAGTTTTCTTCCTGATATACTGTGCTGACTTGTTATCTTTCCATGTAAGGTTGAGCATGATTCTCTCATGCGTGCATTGCATGCTACCCAGTGGTGTAATGATTAAAAAAGGAAGTAGCGAACACAAGTTTCATGCCCTCGCTAAGCGCATGGACTTCGTGTCCTCCCTATCGCCAAGAAAATGTTTGAATTTTATTAGTATATAAACAATGAGGGAATTTCCCTCTCACCAAAAATTAAGAAACATCGTTACCGCGTGTTCCAACAGCACAACACCAATGCATATACCCTCCCACCACTAAAAAAAGGTAAAGGTTCTAAACGTCATCGCACATACTGGACTATTAAAACCGACGCATAGGAAAACTAAGCGACTCTTTGGGGCTCCAATGGCAATGGGCAGGCCATGTTGCAAGAATGAAAGACAACCGATGAACATCAAGACTCACAACAAGGATCCCAAGAGATCACATGCGAAACCGAGGCCGACAAAATACAAGATGGAGAGATGAACTAGACAAATTCAGGAAATACTGGCTCCACGACGCCCATGATAGAGAATTTTGGCGAATCCTGGGGAAGGCCTATGTTCGACGTTAAAAGACTGATGATGATGATGATGATGATGATCAACTGAGTATCTCAAGACCGACGGCGAGAGTTCTCAAGAGGTTGTGGGGGATCCCATGAATCAAAGTTCTGCTTAGGGCCCCCATAATGGCTTGGACAAGCCCTGAATGAAACAAACTTGGGCATTTTTTTCTGCAATGTTTGTATCACGTGACGATGTCAGAATTTATAAGTTTTGTATTTGCAGAAGTGTAACATTCAATCATGCCATTTTTTTTTTTTTTTTTTTTTTGTTAACGTGAGGCAGCCATGCATTTCCTTTGCGTTGAATACATTTAAATGGTCTCCTCTATAATAATTGCGTGTGATATGAAGAAGGCAGATACTGGTATCCGCTGGATATCTTTCTGAAGATGCACTTTTGCTTTTCTTTGTTTTTTCAGCAGTAAAATGGATTTCCTTTCGGCGGGAGCCTCTATGAGCCGCCCCGACGAAGGCTAAAGTGTGGGTGGTTTAGAAAGCTGAGTCGACGCCCTCCTTCATCCACGCACTTCACGCACATACGCCTGATATACAGACACAGCTTCCGTTCCAGCTCTCAAGACGGGATTGAAACACAGGGGTCCGCTACTCATGTTTAGGTTCATGTAAAACTATTTGTAGCTAACTGATAAAACTAGAAGATGGGTCTGTTCTCTTCTTACCGAAAGCTCCTGTTTCCATGTGTCAAGATAGGTTGTAGAGAGGGGACTATATTGGCGAGTATCACTCACAGAACGAAGTCATCTGGCAGCTGCTAATAAATCAGTTGTGTACGTGTAAACTGATATTTGGTACTTAATTTAGAGTTGATGACTGGACACGGGAGTTCGTAGTACAAATGATTAAAAAGACGAGTGAGTATATAATATTTTGGTGCTGCACGCTAATCTGCATAATATGACAAGTTAATTATGCGTAATTAATCATTTCGAATATATTTTGAAAGATTCACAGGTTCATAGTGCGGATGTGATGTCCGTTTTATACACAACGCTCTGTACAACTAATTATTATATATTTGGAAATAGATTTTTTTTCCCCAATACAATTCATATCTGGATGAATGCAGCGTAAACCTAGAAATATCATTTTGTAGTCGGAGGAGCATTTTAAAAGGGGTGAACTGAAAGTCTGAACGTGTACAATTTAAATTATGCAGCTACTAATAGCAAGAATTGGCATTATGATTAAATACGGAGCGTAATCATTACCCATAATTACAGTTTCAATTCAAAACGTTAATTAGCATCAAGGTATCACTTTGAAGTAGCGCTACCATTATTGTAACCTAATATAATCATTGGAAACGTAAAGATCAACACACTGGCGTACCGACATAGGCACGCTGGGTGATACCTTCAGAGGGGTAACACGATGTTTCGTCAGCCCGAACATTCAACATTTACAGCTATTTTTAGCGGCCATTATAGCCCATCTTCAGCTATTTTGTAGCCATTTCTAATTATTTAAAATGGCCGTTAAAAGGCTAACTAATTTGGGGGGTGCACGTTTTGGCGTTTTTGACATTTTTTTAGGTCGATTTAATGCAAAACGAATTTTGAGTTGGCAACATCGAGCGTGGCACCCCAAGTTACCGCCCCGAGTGACACTGACCCTAGGAACGTAACTAGTTCAGTAGAGTAAACGGTGCTAAATATAATTCTAACCGAGTAAAACAGGTTCAGACAACGTTATTTAATTAGGTAAATGTCAGTTTGGAGGTTTGAGTAAAGTGCAAAAATAATGAACTGAATAAGCAAAATGATTCACCAGGCCACAATGTGATTGTTAACAAGTTAGTCCCACAAACCACTACTGTGCTGTGGTTGTGATTTTGATTTCCATTCGATGTCCCTCTAATGTGGTACTATGCTACTCTACTCTAATTTTAGTCAATAGTCGTAGTCTTATGCTACTCTAAGCTAAATTTAATCAATATCTCTGGTCTTATGCTATACTAAACCAAGTTTAGTCAATATTTGTGGGCATTGGTTAAATTTCATTGTTTAATGTACCTTAAAGTCGTTAGTGAGTGTCAAACAAAAGTTGGTGATTTTCGCCCAGATTTCGATTTAATTCAGAAAAAAAACCTTTCATGGATTCAGTCCCAATTTATCTTAATTTGATATTTCCCATTTCATATTTTTTTTAGAAATATGTTACAGGAGACATCAGCTCCTTTTCCCCACTTTCACACACACACATACACGACTTAATGGCGCCAGGCTGTCCCCTAGCTACTGAATTCTGGTCACTACTACTGACCTCTATTTCCTTTCTCTAAAACCCTTGACTCTTGGGCAACTGGTTATAGGAGGTTGGTTTCTCAAGTTGGCACATGTGAGTCAAACCACGCTGAAAAAATCGGTGTTCGTTCGATCAGGGAAGTTAAGCAGCGTCGAGCCTAAAAAGCCCTAAGATGGATGATAGTTTTGAAACATGAGATACGGTGAGCATCAAACCAACCTTGTGCCATTCTACTCTCGTGGAGAGGTAGTTAGATAACTACTTGTAAGTTGTCAGAAGACATGACACGTAGTCTTAACCCACGGACCTATTAAGCTCATAACTCAAGTGTATAAAAACGTTGCTATCAATGCCCGTTAATCTTGTATAAACAGTTAGTCAAATGCCCTGTGTGTACATTTGTTATTTAACCTCGTTTATGCGCTAATTGCATTACATTGTGTGTATGTTCATTAGATTGCTTTGTTGATGAAGTTATTCCATTATATTACCTCGTTTACGGAGCTATTGTCTTGCGTTATGGTAATGTTGTTATGAGTCTATGATTGGCACATTGTTAGTGTGGGCATTTATGATATTGTCTTGTGTAGACATTTATTACATTATAATATACACGAATTTTATTGTCTTTGTACACATCTATTACATCGACTTGTTTTCTTTTTCTTCCTTGTTAATAAACATGTTAACTATACATCGGTCTTCAGTGTCATTGATCGAGTGAAAGCGTTTATTCTGTAAGAAACAAGATCAATAACTTTATAGCGTAAAAACACAATCCCTTGATTGTTTTATCACCCAAAACATTCAATGCCAGTCCAATCTCATTCGATAAATGGGGCCTTGTGTTTGATTACATTTGATAAAAGAAAGAAAGAAAAATGAGAAACAAATGTTTCATTGATCGGTTGAATATCACACTAATTCTAAAACTTTGCAGGCTTAGCAGAGTAGACTTTGCCGTAGTTATTCGAAATATCCTTTACAATGATCGTTATCATTCGCCACACAATCCTATCGATTAATACGGCGTCAATGTTTAATGTTCTGATACATTCCCGATAAGTATCACCGATAGAAGGTGTTGGGTGGCCAAGCGAGTGAAGGCACGAAGAATGGACTCGGCGAGCCGAGATCGAACTCCGACTGAGACAGTTTGTGTTCACTTCGCACTAATGCCCTTGGGAAAAGAATGAATCCATCGCTCACACCAGTTACGGGTAAAATAGTACAGCGCGACATCACAGGATGTTTGTCAACTCTAAATCTATTTCACAAACCAGGGATGAATGAGTTGTAATGTGATATCTGGAACCCAAGCACGGTCGACTGAAGCAGTAAGGACATTACTTATCAATAACCATTCTATTTTATGTCTCTCCTGTAATGAGCCATCAGTATGAACAGAAGAGCTTAGCACTGACATTGTCGTGTTGTTTCCTTAAATTAACTTAACAACTTTCAACTTGTCCGTTTCCGACGGATAGAAAAGGGACATGAATTTCCCATGGTGGAAGACCTTCTAGATTCCCCAGCACGAAATTTTGCGATTAGAATAAAATGAGTCCTAAAAATTAATCTTATCTCAATCAAAAACAAAATTTAACGTTTGAATTAAAAGCTGAGGTGAATGTATCCACTTCTGTAAGTTTTGATTTTTCACGTTTTAGATGATTGGTCCTTGGTCCCGTAACTCGGTACAGGACTTTCCTCCCCCTGAACTGTGTCGTTGGGGCACTCGTTTCCGTGGGCGTCTTTTGGGAAAGATAGCCAGACGGAGCTAACACGGGCTTGTTTGGGACATGATAGCCTTACGGATCCCGTCCCTCTCTGGGCTCCCCCAATCCTACTCTTTATGTTGAGCACTTAGCAGAGAAGCATTGGATGTGAATCGGCCATAGATTGGTTGAACCCATGACCTACCAAATAGAAGGCGAGCACTCTACCACTGGGTCATGGTGATCAGTTTTAAATGATTACATATTATCATAAAAGTTTGTGTTTATCTTTGAATGGTATCTCCCAAACCGATCTTTCCTGCTTTAACAAATATACTAACTGAATAAATAGAGGCGAGATTATGACTGTTCTCCTTGAAGCTTCCTTTCCAGACACACCATTAGTTTGCATTCAAGAACAAGTTGACTTGATTTGCTCATATTGATTTTCTGGGAAGAAATAATGCGAAAAATCACGCTGAATAAAAGTAACCATTACACAGTAAAAGGATATAAAACCTTCAGATTCCTTATCACACAAGAAAAATCTTAGAGGGAAAAAATTCGAATTTTTAGTTTAACAATATGATTTTAAAATGTGATAAATTATCTTACGTAAACTCAGACATAACATATGCGAATTACGAAATTTTGAATAGGTTTTAATTAGGTAATTTACGATTAATATCATGTAATCATGTTTTCGCCAATGGTTAAATCGAACATTGCCGAACAGTTAAATTTGTCTTGTTGGTATTTTTTTCAATTATTTTATCATTTTACTTTATAAGACACGTCTATTATTAGCTTTTGATAACCCTTTACTTTCATTTCAATTCTGTAAAGTTGTGAAAAGAAACAAATACAAATTAGGGTACAGGTAAATACTTGCCGAAAATTAGTAATAATCAGTTACAGAACTTCATGTAATGAAATTAAACATCAAAATAATTGCTTTAGTGATACAGCTGGTACATTAACCAAAACAAGCATTTTGCCGGGGAGATCGAGACAGAGATAAGCCAACGAAGTTCCTGTGACTTCTAAGGCAATGCAGATTGTGCGTTTAACCAAGCTTTCCTTTGGTACGAAGAACGTGAGTTCGAGTCTCACCATGAGTTTATTCTTTATTTCTGAACTGCACTGTTCACTCTTTGCCTTAGATAGATAAGTTGTGGTAAAAGCAACTAAAAATTAAAATGAAGGTGAATAGTTGTCAAAAATTGATGATATTTCGTAACCTGAAATCATTGAATCAAACCACTCGAATTCGCTTTATGAAAGAATTGTAACTTTTCTGAGATGACAAAATATGAAAAATGATGGACAAAACCTTTAATCATAATCAACCGTTAATCATAATCAATTGGAATATGACGAAAGAATATGATTCATCTGAGAACATTAGGTTCGCTGATTGATAGAACTCAGATTTATAGTTTATCTTCTTCTAACGAATATTCAAGTCAGAAATTAAAATATACTGACAAGGTCTTTTGTGTTGAGGAACTATGACGATTTGGGATAATACAAGAATTCGGTAAAGAGATAATCAATAATAATCTAAACTTTAACGATGATTTTATTTGCTGTCAGTATGTTTGTCAAAAAATTCATTTTTTTGTTCAGAATGATTTTATTCTACGTAATGTGGAAAAAAAACTCTCTTCTTTTTTGATACTACGCGTACAATTTTTAGAATCTATACGTTAGATTAAAATTCTTGAACGAGAGCACACATGAAAAGATGGTATCATAAATGAGAAAAAAAATCAAATGGAAGATAAAAAAAATGATCAAACAAAGAGCAAGTCAACAAAGGAAAAAATTCAATCTGCTTACTTCAGCCATTTCTCTCTGTCCACTGTACATTATTTTTTTTTTTTTTAGAAAAGAGATTATTTTTTCCCCGAAATTTTAGATTAACAGAAGATGGTTATTACGATGGTTGAAGGCTTCAAATAAAACCTTCCAAAAATAAATAATGTCTGCAGAATTTCATCTAATGTTTATTTTCATAGCAACGACTGATAAGTTCCCGAAATTAATGTTCTCGATATTCTGGATAATCATCACAGAGCCCACAGCTGTAGCTGGGGTTGGGGTATTTGAAAATGACCTGAATGAAGTAGCGAGTCATCATCATCATCATCATCATCATCATCATCATCATCATCATCATCATCATTATCAGTCTTTTAACGTCCGTCATTGGACATAGACCTTCTCCAGGAGTTGCCACACTTCCCTATCATGGGCGTCACGGAGCCAGTACTTCCTGAACTTGTCTAGCTCGTCTCTCCATCTAACATTTTGCCGGCCTCGGTTGCGCATGTGGTCTCGGGGGATCCATGTTGTGAGTCGCGATGTCCATCGATTGTCTGCCATTTTTGCAACATGGCCAGCCCACCGCAATTTGAGATTTTTAATGGATTCTATGATGTCCTTAACTCTTGTCTTTTCTCGGATGTACTGTGCTGTCTTGTGGTCTCTCCATGTGAGGCCCAGCATTATTCTTTCATGTGCACGTTGCATGGTTCTCAATTAACGGGTCTGTCTCTTGGTTAGGTTTCATGTTTCAGCTCCATAAGTGACTATTGGGAGGATGCATTGGTTATACACCCTTCTCTTTAGGATCAACGGGATTTTATTATTTTTGAAGGTTGAGCTAGCTGTAGCGAGACAATGGCTCTATAAATAGTAGTTCTTCAACTACATTTCTTCTAACAAACCTCACTAGATGTTGGACCGGCCCCCTCTAAGAGGCAAGACCTTCCCCTGGTCCCAAAATACTCCTCGATCTCTATCTGCACCTTTGCAGAGCCCTTATACCGAAACAACAAAATGAATCACAATTACAACAGAACGAGCTCTTTTTTTTCATTGAACCCATCAGTGGAATGTTAATAACGCTTATTATAATTATAATAATGCTAATTTCAGAGTAATTGTTTCTAAGGGAAATCGTTGCCAAATCTATAAAGCAGTAAAATTAGGCTAAGCGGTTGTGTAAAAACTTCTATAAATGAATTTATATAAAATTTGATAGGAATCAATTAACACGTTTAACATTTTTCATGGTTCACAACTTGACGTTTTGGGAATGGACATTTAGAACCTGATGACATAATTACAACTGGCGTTGGGTTGAATATCTTCAGAAAAAGAGACGAAAGAAAGAAAGAAAGGAATCGGTGAAACGGAAGAAAGATATAAACAGGTCAAAGATTACGAAAGAAGGGCTGAAAAGGTAGCAGATAATAGAAAAGCATTAATGAAAAATGCGTAGCGGATATTTACTGGATACAAAACACCTAGTTTTTATCTACACGGTTCGTAAATGGCAAGCATAACTTCTGTTTCCTAAAATATATGTTATGCCCAGATTTACTGAAATAAAACCTCAAAATTATATCAGAAATTATATTCATGAATGGGTTATATCATTTGAAAATCTATTTTAAATGACCTCCCGTTAGGACACTGAGAATGAGTCACTTGGCCAAGACAGCGTGAATAGAATAAGCAATTTAAGAAAAATATCCATTTATTGATATTATAATTGTCTGCATTGAGAAATAACACTGCAGGTATGGACAGTGAATGAACAAGGTGAGAGGAGTGGGAATAACGAATATAATTAATAACGCTTAGTTGTATGCCACAGAAATGTGTGGAATTCTAGAGATTCAGAAATCATTCTCCCTCGATAGTTAAAAAGTGCTTCCCTCATCTACAAAAAGTAGCTATCAATACGTAGGAGTCAAGAAAAAGTGAGGCATCGAAGACTCTAAACTACAACAGAGCCTAAATAGTGAAAAAAAATCAATAATTCTGGAGCTTTCATTAAAATACAGATGAAAATTTATTCGTCGTCATCAGTCTTTTAACGTCGGTCGTTGGACATAGACTTCCCAAAGGATTCACCATACCTCTCTACCGTGGGCGTCGCAGGGCCAACACTTTCTGAATTTGTGTAGTTCGTATTTCCATCTTGTATTCTGCCAGCCTCGGTTGTGCATGTGGTCTCTGGGGATCCATGTTGCAAGTCGTGGTGTCCATCGGTTGTCTGCCATTCTTGCAACATGCTTGTACAAGTACGATCTAAAGATGAATATCTCATTCCCTTACTCAAAACGATTATATTGTAGAAAGGGTATGGGGAGGGTAAGGGGACAAATGCAGAATTCACCCTCCCCTCCTCCCGGATCGGACCCCCTCACCAAGGGTGGGTTAGTTTGAAAGTTGGAACTAAGTAGTCAATAAAGGATAATGGTGCAGTACAATAATTCGATGAAACCTCAACTTGATTTTCCTGTATAAAAACACGATAATATTATTGACTGGTAACAGAGTTGCGAATAAGATATATTCCGAATATATCCCCCACCCCTATATTCCCCGAAATATTTCCCTCCTGGAAATATATACCACCACTTGGGAAAGTGGCAGCAGACGCTCATGGGAGCAAGCACTTGACCTTTGCCATGAGAGTTAAGATGTGAAGGCGTATATGAGTAGACTAAGAACAAAAAGCCAGTTTCGGGTGTAATAATTGCCTATTGACTCCTGAAGTGTCTGGTACTGATCCCATTATGTTGCTGGCCTACCTGACTTTCTATTGAACGACCGTAGCCATCAAAGATGACGAAGGCGTCTATCGTTTTTTTTTTTTTTTTTTTTTTTCTTTCTTTTGATATTTACACGTGTTTGAGTGTGTTGTTTAAATGTTTCACCGCTCTTGGCCATACCGTTTGTCTAAAATTGGCATCAGTGTTCCACCAGACCCCATCTAAAAATTTTTTTAAAATATATTTTTTGACCATTTCGGGTTCTTATTTTTTTTTGACGAGTCAAGTAATATGTTTCTACACGTTTTTTTGTTTTTTGTTTAAATTTTACTTTTACTCCAATGAAAAAAAAGCCTGTGATATCAAAAATAGAACTTATTTTGACCATAATTATTCATCAAGGAACAATTTCACATGGTTTCAAATTTTGACGCTACGGTATGTTCAATTATTGATCATGATTGCGAGTATATTTCATATTTATGTTAGCTAAGTTAGTTCCAGAGAGGACCTTCGAGAGTAATTTCATAATGCGGTGCCAAGGTTGTTTTCTCCCCCCCCCCAACACACACCGCAGACACTCTCATCCTTCGACCATCTTATGTTCATCTGAGGTAATCCTTTTAGCACGCTATACTATATTTGCGCGTCTGTAAACGAATTTCAACTCATTTTAGTAATGAACCTTAGAGGTTTCGATACTCAGTTTTCAGAAACTACAATCTCAATTGACCCTCTGAGCCCTGGTTCCATGCACCCACTCGCATATGCCCTGGTTGCAGATTTAATGATTCAATTAAACGTTATCATATCTCTCATATTGTACAACTGGAAAATTTTTTTTTACATAATCTGTAGTTGCCTAATGGTCTGTATAAAAAGATAAGAATGTTTTTCGATAGAACAAATCAACTAAAAATCAAAACGCTGGTATCAGAAGTTCTGCTCTAATGAGGAGTAAAGAAAAAAAATAAGATGGAGGAAATGAGAACCGTGTGTAGTGAAGGATAAGGTAAAGAGGTTCTGGAATGGCTACCATATGTGCAGACCAGTCAGACAACCGGTCGGCCGGTCGGTCGGTAGGTCGGTCGGTCGGAGAGACGCCAGTCTGGTGTTGAAATAGAGACCAATTTGGTAAGTCGTGCGATCAGAACATTTTTCACTTGTGAGATGGAGCTGTACGAGCTGGTTTGGCCATGAACTGATAGCAAGACATACGGAGACGTGATGAATAGAAAATTCTATTACAAAACGATGTGGAAAAAAAAACTCCTTGACGCACGAGATATAATTATGTCCCTTGATACATGAACGTACACATGCACTATTACCAAACTATTTAGGCGTGGGAAGAGATCATATGAAATATCAGCTCAACAGAAAAGGAAGTAATGCTTGACTGACGCATATATATATACGTGCACATGCATATATATACATATACATATATATATATATATATATATATATATATATATATATATATATATATATATACATATGCATATATACATACCTATGTGTGCGTGTTTATATATATATATATATATATATATATATACATTTATATATATATACATATATACGTGCATATGCATATACATATACATATATATACACATGCACTTATGAATATATACATATTCATATATGTGCATACATATGTGTATGCATATACATATATACATATGCATAAAAATGCATACATATGCATATGAATACACACACACACACATATATATATATATACATATATATACATGCACACATACATACATACATACATACATATATACGCACATAGATAAACAGATGTAAACATATATGCACACAAGTATAACATTAAGCAATCAGCAGGTGACAGGAAATCGCGGATGTATGGTCCGGGGCGTGCTTCCTAAATTCTCTATTTCTGTTTCGGAAGACACAGACCCACCCTGAACAGTACCTGACATGCATCGGTTTCATTGAAGGTAAAGGGGTGGAGAAGTGAAACGTTAGGCTTGTGAGTTATGTCCATGGATTCCGTTGGTAGGGGAATCATGGTGGATCACGCCTCCTTGTCTGTAATGCGAAGAAAACGTATGATGAAAGAAGAGGAAAGGGAATATTCAAAGATTTACGATCACGTGACACCCTCTGTTGGCTCAAAGAAATAATTAGATGTAAGATATTTCTTTTATAATGAGACTACACACACTCATACACACACATATATATATAATTCATTCTGTCGGACCAAATATGTCCATTTCCTAAATACATACTGTCGCGTTGAAAGAGACGGGAAAGACCGAGAATAAACGAGATCAGAATTTTGGTTGAAAGCAGTTATTCGGCCTTTGTATATATATATATATATATATATATATATATATAGAGAGAGAGAGAGAGAGAGAGAGAGAGTGTACGTGTGCGTGTGTCTGTGTCTGTGTCTGTGTGTATTGAGCTGCTGTCTTTCATTTAAACATATGATTTTTTTTTTAAAACAACGGAAAACTTTATCCATTCAACTTTTTCGTCTTTTTTTTTTTTTTTTTGTGGTCAAACAGTTTAAAGGCAAGATCGAAATCATGCAACCAGATACCGAATGTTTTATGTTCTCAAATCGAGATCTTCTAACCCTCATTGATCATTTTCTAGAATTCTACTTTGCGGACAACTCTAGACAACAGCAACAAGTTGAAAGAAAGCTGAACGGAGGATACCACAGTCTATTTACAAAACTAATTCTAAAATGACCAATAATGGTTGTAAGATCTTGAATTTTAGAACACAAAATACTCGGTAGGTTTTCATATAATATCGACCGTGACATTAAACAGTTCGTCTACAAAAAAAAAATCACAAGAATATTACATAGACAAAATTTGTCCGTTGCATCCGATGGCATATAACTCCTTCTCTTTCAAAAGATTTTTTTGTCACTTCAGGCACTTATTTCTCAATATCAGTTAATGTAATTTATGTAATTTTCTTCAGGGTTTCTTCTTTTCTGTTTAACATATATTTTGTTATTATTGTACTAAGTGTAATTTTTCTCTAGGGATCATCAGTTGTTTACAATGTAACTGATTCGAGAATTTGAAAACAAAACTGTTGTATTAACATGGCACCAAAGCAGCGTTGATCAAACACCACCTCCCTCTCACCCATGATTTTAATATATAGCTTATGTTATACATATAGTTGGTTATTTTATATAGGGTATCATATATATATATATATATATATATATATATATATATATATATATATATATATATTGAGCACTCTTTAAGTGAGGTAACTTGTTCATTGTAAGTTTTATGCAATGCTCTTCCATAAGAATAGAGCGCTCTGGTGGATGGGGGATTTAAGCAAAAATAAATTCAGCCTTACTGACCGTCCACTTCTGTGGCTCAGCGGTAGGATCTGAAGCAAAGGTTTCAATCCTGCCTCGTCGTACTGGATGGGATAACGGATTGTCTATAGCCACACTGAGAAGTTGTAATACATCGAAACAGCTATCTGTGATGACGCAATGATATATATATATATATATGAATTACCTGACTTGCAGTTATTTGCTGAATTTTGATCCGAATTTTCCATTGTATTATGTTTGAACTGTGATTAATATAAAAATCACTGAATCAAGGGCATTGACATGGAAGGCGATAACGTTGAAGAATAAATGCTGTAATGTTTCATCATTTGATTAAGGACTTATTGATGTTCAATGTATAATTATACACATGGGTGTCTGTTGTCACTTCCAGGGAAGAACAAGAGGATATAATCTGGGTGGAGGGAGGGGGAGCGAAATGATATATCCGAATGCCGGATGTCAATTAAGGGACTAGAGAGTGCCTAAACTGTGATTCGTCCAAAGCAGTCATTGTTCATTGTGACCCCTTGATCCCCAGCCTATATTAGATTTCTAACTTTCAAACTTCCTCTTAGTGAGAGAGCTTGATGCAGGAGAGGGCAAATGCCTCGTTCACACGCCCATGATTATTCGTGTGCTTCTGCATCTTTCTCTCGACGATAGATCAGTTAGTTCTGATCAGATTCAAAGTACGGTACCTAATTACCGGACAGAGATAAATGTGAAGATATACGGCAAATAGAGATAACACAATTTTCATATTTGGCGTTGAATTGTTGAATCCAATAACGGCCTTACCGATCGCCTCGGCCTAGTGGTAACCTCTCCTCATGGCTAAATCACGTCTGACACAGCAATCTAATCGTGAGATCACCAAAGATCACCAGCGACCAGCCTGGTCAGAAGCTGGGTGACCATTGGGGAATAAATCAAAATAACGTTTAAAATAACGTTGTTGCCGTAAGCCGAACGAAATTACGGAAGTCTTGGCAAGACGGAGTTGAGAATCACCAGCAATAGCTCATGTGTGCCTTGCTCAAGAGTGCCTTCGATGGAGGTATAAGCGGAGAACGATAATACATACATCACGTGCAGAGTAGCCCTGCAGCCCGTGCGATGGCCAACCCCACCCTTTAAACCATGGGTTTGCATCATATGGTCCACCGAGGTTGTGTAAATAGGAGCAAGATCCCTAGGTCGTAGGTTTAACAGGAATGTCCTCCTTTTGGCTGATGCGAACTAGCTTTACGGGTATGCAACCCCTTGTGTGAATATTCTGACGATGCAGCTATCCTGTGTTTAAGACCAAGGGAAGTGAACATTCTGTAGTTTGTAGATATCCAAGTTGGCTTTTGTTTTACCGTCTCTGTTGAAGGAAAATCAGGACAGCATGGCTGTCCATAACTTGAAGTACAGATCCCCAGGATAATACGGCTGTCTATAGCTTAAAGCACAAATCCCCGGGTCAGTACGACTGTCAACAACTTCAAGCTAAGATCTCACGGACAGCATGGCTGTCTATGACTTTAGGCACAGATCCCGATACTCCGACTGGGGCAGATGTGTACTGATTATAGATTTCTGCTACCAATCATTGTTAACTTTAAGAATCATGGAGTAGAACAATGAAGTATGAATGAGAGAAGAATCAAATATGAAATGGATCCGCAGTATTTGATCGATTCATAAATCCTGAACTCCTCCACTGAGCACCGTAATTTTTTTTTATAGTTTCCGTTTGTCTCACACACAAAAATAGATGTAACACGCTCGGTAACACGTGGTTATCTTTCAAACATTATTTTGATTTCTTTGCCATAAAGGTTGTCGAGTTGGTTGAATACATTGTGAAGATGCAGAAAGATCACCGAAGTTACTTGAGTAATATTTATTTATTTTGGTCCGATTTCACATGCCTCAGCCTTGCCGCCCGGTAGCATTTAACTTTCAGGCATATGGGTGGCACGTGGCAGTTTTTATCGTCTGGTTTTTTGATCTGGTAATATTAATAATGTATATGAAACACACATGTATGCAGAGTCACGGGAAAATTCCAGCCCACAACCAAGAATTTCTATCCATATAAATCTTTACTCTTATCATGAATTTTCATACAGGACTGGCGTGACTGCCTGGTGAATAATGATTTACCTCTGTCAACGATGTTGGGAGAGGTATATGTATTCACTTGTGCTTGTCTGTCTGCACAATATCACTGAAGATTATTTATGAATTTCTATGAAATTTTGTGCAATGCTAAGCTGTGGGCAATGGAAGGGCTGATAACATTTTGGGGCGTTTCCAGGAATCATTTTCCGATCGAGAGATATCATTCATTATTCTACAGGAAAAAAGTTGAAAACGAATAGATGATAGGAAAAGGCTAAACTGAAAATTTTCGAGGGTGGTTACTCAATATTTGTACGTTCAAAATTCTCTCTCTTGTATCAATAATTTGATTCGTTTTTATTCATCTGTTGTTGCCAGGGGGTGCGCTCTCTGAGTGCCTTATAGTCTCAACGCTGTGTTCAGTGCAGTGCATATTTATATATAGGACTGATATCTAAGGTTTCATCCCATGAGTCCGTTCGTACTAAGCATGAGCTTAAATAATAAGCTACGCAGAAAACTCTCAAGGTAAGAATCAGCCCAGGATTTGCAAAATTCTAAATATATAAACCCGTAATTATTATTTCCATTATTATTCCGACTATCCTCATCTTGATTGTTTCGGCCGTTGTACTCTACGGCCTTCATCAGGTATCATCTGGTAGGTGTGGGAAAGTAACGAACCGAAACCCTTTATTTAACCGACGGGGGTATATTGACTGCACTCTCCCCTTAGCATTAGTAGTATTATTATTGTCTCACACTGGGATTGAACCTTGCAGTAATTTTGTCTGATTCCGTAACCATTACGCTATGTGTCCATGTGGACAACCGGTGCTAATTTTTAGGAGCCTTAAACCCTAGGTGACAGTTTTTGGTACGTAGAGTACAACGGCCGAAATGTTGTATAAAAAAACAACCAAGATGAGGATAGTCCAAATAATAATAATAATAATAATAATAATAATAATAATAATAATAATAATAATACTATTACTAATAATAATAATAATGATAATAATACTACTAATAATAATAATACTAATAATAATACTACTACTATTAATAATAATGATGATAATAATAATGATAATAATAATAATACTAATAATACCTCATCTCAAAAATTCAGAGATATATAAACTCGTACTTTCCTTATCAAAAAGTGTAAAACATTTCTAACGGTTACTTCGTTTGTAATGTTTGATATCGGAACAAATCTCGAATATGTAAAAATTGAACTGGAGATCGTTGAATCGTGATCTGGGAGATACGATGAATAGCATCAAAAATAACAATGAGAAAACACTGGTAAAAAAAACATTAATGCTAATTGAGGCAAGGATTCCACACATCAGTAGAATTTTGGCACCAGATAATTTCATTGCAAGAGCTTCGTGTAATTTCGGATGAAAAAAAATATCAGTTTCTTTCATCTGTGCCGACGAAACTGACTTCTATGCATTATCAAGAATTGAAAACACTGCCATGGAATCAAGTTGTCAAAAGAAAAATAAAGAATTGTGTCCTACACAGCATTTTTTTTTTCAAGTTGATATTTTCGTTAGTTTTAGAACTATTATACTAATTTTTTTTATTTTGATGTTTGAACACTTTGAAATGTAATTCTGATGTGAGAAACTTAACTCAATTTTTATCGCAAATAATTAGGAAAGCATTGAAATAGTGTTATTCAACATAAAAAGCATCTTCGCAGTGGTGCATTGGGCACTTGTCATGCGCAGCAACTCAAAATTATAAAAGACGGTGCTTGTATAACTTTCATATACGGCGTTGGATCAATAAGTTCGTAGCCAAACACAGTTAAGAACTGAACTTGGATTTGAAATTTTTACCTACTATTGTACAATCTACGAGGTTAAAGGAGAATATTTAGATTGAGTGCATCGACAAGGAAGGAAATTATGTTGAAATTTAAATATTTATTGAGTAGAATTAATTTTTTTAAATTTTGAAGCTGTTTCAATACCGACAGATTTGTGTTTATAAATCTCCAAGTTTGAATAAACAACGATTAATATTCTCATGTAAACGCTTTGCAAGCGTTGGCGGCAAACAGGGTCCTTGAGTGGAATTTTATGAGGCAAAGCTGTGTTCACCTCCCACACATACGACTGCACAAACACCCTTTCTTTTGAGCCATCCTGTTTTCATCTGCTACGGTAGCTATACCCAAGAAAATCTAGGCCCCCTTTAGTCCTCAGGGCCCTGGTGCGATGCACCGGCCTCACCCTGTTCCCATAGGCCCCGGTGGCAAGTTTCCAGAGCAGATAAACAAAAAAAAAAAAACAGGATGGAAAAGTTTGCTGCTATGGTTGCTTGTATCAATGACGTAATACGATGGCAATTCACAGCAGTAAATGCGCAAGGAAATTCAGGTAAAGAAAAAGTTTCCATATTGTGACATAGATGATGAAAACTGAATACTATGGATGGATTTGCTTTTAAAAAATCTTTCAATTGATAAAACAC
Source organism: Thysanoteuthis rhombus (assembly GCA_963457665.1). Classification (NCBI taxonomy): domain Eukaryota; kingdom Metazoa; phylum Mollusca; class Cephalopoda; order Oegopsida; family Thysanoteuthidae; genus Thysanoteuthis; species Thysanoteuthis major. Next base: position 39,929,603 of record OY735213.1, read on the forward strand.
CGAAAAGATATTAAAAAAGGACTGCTGCAAAGCGGCTTGGTTAAATCAATTTGTGATATTGTTATCAATAAAAAAAATCGTTGATCGTAAAAACATAAAATGAATGTTTGATTAATTTTCGGGAAAAATCCAAGAGCTAAAGAAAAACTTATAAATTTCATAAAAAAAGGTTTCGTTCCATTTATCGAAAGTACCTTTTCAAGTCGTGTCCAAGCAAGTCAGGATCGAAACAGACCGTTATACAGCAAATGGCCTATATTTAGACCTTGAGCGTTATGGAACAATTCAATTCGCTTACTTGAAGCACTCAAATATCCCGATATATCCAGTTACAAAATCTTCAGATTAGATTTTGACTAATTTTAAAACCTATGTATTTTCAGAGTTGAATCCTGTGCTTCGAATAGTAAAACTCCAAGTGAATCATGTTTCAAAAGTATGATCTTCCGAGTGAAGAAATCTTGGAACAGAATCGAACATGTTATCGATGGACTTTTGTTTCTTTACTTATTTGAATGCTGAACTTTGAATATCCTAACTTAATATGAATACCCCTATTAGTTCCTGCTGAGCTCCCTCGAAATGTTTTAGTTGCAATTAAAAGATATTTCAACTCGTTTATTTTCATGAGTAATTCTTCCTAATATAACACAACCTTTCATCGGCTGATCCATTCTTTAGCTGTTAAAAAAATCAGAATAAAGAATCAGCTTCGAATAGGATTTAAATTCTAAACGCCGTGTTTCGTCTTCTGTGTATAACTCGTGAAACAGTTTTGGTTGGCTAAATGGTAAGGAACACAATGTCGAACCTCTTTTAAAGCTGCTTCTTTTTCTATAAACTGATCTAATTGCTTATAATTCTATAAGGTCGTCATCAGTCTTTTAACGTCCGTCGTTGGACATAGGCCTTCCTCAGGATTGTTCATTCATTCAGCTGTGTTGTTTGACCATTACAATCAATACAGTACCTTCCCCTAATTTTTAATCCCGTCTAACATCCACCAAACCTGTAAGCAAGAGTAAGGCGTTGATATTTCTATAAGGCATTCGATCTTATAATCTCGAAACAAATAGTTTGTCGGAGTCACAACTACTCCTACCATCGCGAAAAATTCTTTTCACAAAATGTGATATTTGGACTTCAGCTGGAGATAGCTTTCTTAGTCACTCCGTCAACTGTCAAGTAATGATGAATCAATTGTTGTGTTTTCGTTACCAGATGTTGCATTTGTATTTTGTTACAGTTGATTAAATGTTATGTTGATGACAGTGAATTTCTTCGTTGAACAAAAGTCTCCTTCCTCTCTCGCTCGGTGTGTTGAAAATGGCTATTATCAAAACGAAGTGGCTTGTATAACAATTGTGTACGTCTGTGTCGGTCAGTGTCTCTTTCACGTACACACACACACACACACACACAGATACACATGAACACAAATCATACACTCAAACACACGGACGTACACACACATACACAGATTTATATAAGCTGTATGCGATTTTTCTTAGAAAATCGTCTAGTCAGATCACGAACCTGTCAATCTACATATTTGCCTTCTACGTCTCGTACTTTTTCTGAAAGAACAGCCAAGTTGCTAATTGGAATAGCAGATTCTGGGAAGAGTCGACACCCACCAAAAACTCTCATGGAATGGTGATATAATTATCAGAAAAAAAGAGAGAGATAGAAAGCACTAGATTGAAATGAAAAGTGATGATAGGAATTGTGACAGAGAGTATTCAAGAGAAAGTGAATCGTACATCTCTAGTGAACCCAGGTATTTCGCGAGAGAGAACACTAGAGAGATAGTCATAAACATTTTCTCTATACAGAAAGGAAAATAAACATCAATAGTTTCTTCTAAGAATGCTTTTTTGTCTCCAGTGGAAATAAGTCTGGAGATTCTTAAGAGATCAAACAAACTCAACCGTTATGAATTGATTGAAATTTTTGAAATCAAAGAATTATCATGCTTATTTCAATATCTCACCATTCTGTTGGCAAAAATAAAAACAAAATATCAAATAATCGTGTTTGTGCATACATGCACTTATATAAACATCAACAAGTGTATACACGCATGAGCAGATATCATCTTGAAATCGGCAAAGGTGAGAATATACACAAACAATTTGGCAAAGGGTTTACTCTTCAGAAACGACTTACGGTTATTTTTATAGAAGTAGAAACACATGCTTATAATACATTACTTTTTCATGCCAACGTTATCGAATTGCAGTCAACGTAAATAGTTAGAATAATAATACTCAGAGATACGCAAAAAATACACAACCAAGTGAACACATTGATGATAACCTTTACTTTAGTTCAGATTTAGGCCCTTTAGAATAAATAACGAACTTTCTTATCCCTGAGGGCCAGCACAAGGGCTCCATACGCCCAAGGTGAGGCTTAGAATTTGCACAAGACTGCTTAGGCGTGCCTAATGAACGGACTGTGTCTGTTTCTTCTTTCATACAACTCTGCTAGAAGGAGTGACCTGCAAATAACTATGTGATGACGCCAATCATTTAGCTGTACGTTCTGCGAAAATCAGACGATCAGTCTGACTCTTATTGCGAAAATTCATCGCTTCCTTTGTATCTCACTTGGCCAAAATCAGTTTCAATCGACTGATATCCATCTTTGCATCATCATCAGTGCACAACGGAAGCAATTCCTTTCTGAAAACTGTTTACGAGTTAGGTTTTACTCTAAAAAATAATGAAACTTAAGAAAATCAATTAAGTAGAAGACAGTTTACTTATAAACCTTCATCTGCATTTGATGGTAAAAAGACCCCCACTTTTTTTTGTCTGACACTTTGGCTACATTTTGAATAAAATCAAACATCAGGCTTAGGCCAAAGAGCAGCTTAAAAATGATACCACTTGGAGGAGCGAACGACGCATCTTTGCCGGTTATAATGCCCGATTGACACACCAACTGCATTTTTGTACCTCTTAATGCTTACAAGACCCCATAAGCTCTGCAGTATTTTGACTGATGAAAGTATTTTTGTATTCTTACTACAGAAACCTACTTAAAATATCCAGTCTGGTTGATCTGTTCTTTTAAATCACTATCCATGACATTCCGTGTTCGTAAATATACCGGGCATGCGCGATGGCACTATGCCTTTAATGTGATTGAGTGTGCTTTTTTACTATTTATTTACACGACAAAATAAAACTACTGAATCATTGAATCTAATTAGGATAAAACCAACTTTCAATTTCAAGGCTTCTTCTGGAAGATGAAAGAAGAGCAGAAGATATTTATAGGGGTTATTGACGTTAGAATTGTCTCAATTATAGAGAACCAATGTTTTCACACCTTTGTTTAGTAAATGAAGCCAAAATCCTCATGGAAATCAAGGCTGCCCAGTTGATTAAGACCGTCTTTCTGCCCAACCTTGCTTAACAGTAACAAGCGTAGACACTGACCAAAGCCAAGGAGATGAAAATCACCACCTGTGAGATGAGTTCTAAAACGGAGAGCTAATAAGACAAGGAAGGGCTTAATTAGAAATGAAGGAAAAAAAATGATGATGATGATGATGATGATGATGATGATGATGATGATCATCATCATTCATCATCATCATCATCATCATCATCATCATCATCATCAATCAATCTTTTAACGCCTGTCGTTGGACATAGACCTTGCCCAGGATTCGCCACAATTCTCTACCATGGGCGTCGCAGAGCCAGTACTTTTTGAATTTGTCTAGTTCATCTCACCTTCGTGTGTTCTGTCGACCTCAGTTTCTCAAATGATCTCTGGAGATCCATGCTGTGAGTCGTGATGTCCATTGGTTGTCTTTCATTCTTGCAAAATGGTCTGCCCATTGCCATTTGAGTTTTTTTTAATAGTTTCTATGATGTCATGGACATCCGTTTTCTCCCTTATGTACTGTGCTGTCTTGTGGTCTCACCATGTTAGGTTGAGCATGATTCGCTCGTGCACACCCATAAATTAATTCAGCGTCAATGGGTTAAAAGTATTTGACACCTGAGAAGAAAGACAATCAACCTACCAACGTCCATTAGCCTACAATTCTAGGATTTCAGACAAGAGGACGACCTCGCAGGGGTTTGATCCAGAGCATGCTAGAAACGCTCAAATTCCATGGCCTGTTCGTTAAAGAGGCGACCCTCCAAGTCATCGACAACCATCTCAACCTACCCAACGACACATCGCAGTACACGCAGAAGATAGAATTTTAGAAGAAATAAATGAGGCAAGATCCTGAAGTCCAATGATCACTATTCCAGTCCACTATACATCTGAGCAACTAAGATATCAGTAAGAATATGGTAAAGGAAAGAGGGGAGAGAAACCTTCTTCTAAGAGATGTTATAACTGTATTACGTTTTTTTATAAACTTTGTGAAAAAGAAGTATAAATCCTAGAAAAAGAAAGCAAAGTTTGAAATCTCGTTAGGAACTAGAAAATACTGTTTTGTCAGTGACATTGATCAATTCCCGCCCTGTAATTCAAAGAAGTCGCCGACACAAGATATCGTAACAGGACCAAGAGATATCGTTCCTCGACTGCCAATGTGACGCTTGCATTTTCTGTTGGCTGGAAAAGATTTAATACTGACAGAAGATTCTTGACTTATTTTCCTTTGATACAATAAGATCAGAATGTTTACCGAAAGAGAAATGGATTTCGTATAAGTCTTCAGATAATATTTGATTTTATGAGAAAATAGCACAGCGTTTGAGTACGTCTTGCCCATAAAGAAATGGGTCACTCATTTCCAGATCTCGGTGAAAAGTGGAAGCAGTCTTTTAGCGATAATCAGCAAAATAACAAGGCAGGAATATTTATTACAAACAAAGAGAAGGGGTCAAGAATCAGCGTGAGACTGTGATTATGTTAGTAAGAAACGCACGGCCAGTTTGTATAGGTACCCTTGGAATCGAGTGATAAATACTGCCAGATTTTTTGGAGATACTCTGGGAATAGGGTGAGAATGCTTGGTAGCTTAAAAAAACTGTAATTGTTGAGAGAATAAACAAAGAAAAGAACAGCACTTGTGCTTGGTATGGATCCAGTAAAGAAAATAGAACAATAATGACAAGTTTAAAACAGTCTAGTTTAGATTAACTCGATGTAATGAAATTGAAAATAGATCACTGATCTCTGGTACGTTTTATTAACATGGGTTTTATTTTTTTAAATCTTTTTTTTTCTCCCTTGGAAGAGGCACGACGAGTTTTAGTGAGAATCTGAGATAGTTGAACCCCACGAAGAAAATTCTTTTGGATAATCACAAACTTATTTCAAACAATTCAGTTGACAATAAATTTTATGAAAATATTTATTCGGAAACTTGAATGATCTTTTCTCTAAATCAATTCAAAAGGGGGAACTTTTTACGATCCTTTTTATTCGCTGCTCCAATAATGATATTTAGCAATTCGATAAATACGGGAAATATTAACAGTATATTATTAAATCTGTTGAATATTTTCATTCGTCAATTTTAATCATAAGATTTTTGTACCCACATAGGGAAAGATCAACACTCAAAAGCCTGACACTTGGAAAAAAATCCAGGAATTTGGAAAGTGCTATGGTTATGGAAAGTAAACATTAAGAGCTATCCCCTTGTCTCTTACGATTATCAGATAAGATTTTGCTTTTGAAAGATTGCATCGTGTAACTTATTTACGAAGAAATCGGATAAAAACTCCTTGTGATTATCATTCAAAGAGAGTAAATGATAATCTATACGATCATAAAGCCAAGAAAAACTGATGGATTTCATTGAATGTCAAAGGGTTTTCGATTGTTTAGTAGCCCAATTCTCTTCTTTTAAAACTTAGTAATCGTGAAATGCCACCAAAATTATCAGAGCGGAAAGATTTATTTTAATTAACCGAGAAATAAAATCCAGTTTCATTCTCTGTCAAGTGGCATTGAATAAGAAAAACTGAGTCGTTCAGCAAACAAGCTGAATAGAAAAACTGAAGTGGATATAAAGTAATAGAGGCACATGATATTTCTATGAAAAAATATTTTCTTATCTACTAGCCCTGGTGTTAATACTTATATTTCAAGCATTTCTCTTATATCGGCACTTCAAACAATTCAGTTCGCAACAAAGTTGATAAAAATATTGATTCAGAAACTTGAATAATCTTTTCTCTAAATCAATCCAAAAGGGAGAAAAAAAAAAGAACTTTTTACTGTCCTTTTTATTTGTTGCTCTAATAATAATACACAGCAATTCAATAAATATGGGAAATATTAATAATGTATTATTAGATCTGTTGAACATTTACATTCGGCCATTTCAATCATGAGATTTTTTCTACCCTCATAGGGAAAGATCAACACTGAAAAGCCTGACACTTGAAAAAGTGCCGTTAAATCATTTGTGTGTTTATAACTGGTCTAGAACAAGGAAATGAAAAAGAGACATCGCATACGGATGAAGTATCAGAAATGCGTCATATACAATGAAAATATCAGAAGTGAAGAGAGGAACATTGCAGATTCGGCAACTATTAGGCTGACCATAAATCTAAAAAGGGTTTCTCCCCGCTTTGTAATTACACTTTTTCGTCTCAACTGGTTTGTTTGAGACAATAAACACCGTTTGTCTGACATATTAAACCGAGATCCCAAGCCAGTGGTTCTCAAACTGTGTGCTGCAATACAATAATGTGCAGTAACTAGATCTCCAAGTGAGTCACGCAATTCTTTTCCGACATTTGCAAACATATATTTCGAGCCTCTAGTGCAGGTATTATGACCGTCCCGCTTCCACCACCGAATTTCCAATCTAATGTGGCTTTCACTGAGATTTTGTTTGATCTCAATCTGTTCCGCGACTGATGGAAGGGAGAAGGGCGATGTTTATGTATATCAGTGTGCTAATATGATAATTTCGATCATTGACTGCTGGAACGCCTTTGACTAATTCATTTAATTTGCTACTATTGGTGCGCTACGAAAGTCAAATATAAATATTACTGGGCTGTCATATCCCATTAATCCTATTAATCCTAAAGAGAAGGGTGTATAACCAATGCATTCTCCCAATAGTCACTTATGGAGCTCAAACATGGAAACCAACCACGAGACAGATCCGCAAATTGAGAACTATGCAACGTGCACTTGAAAGAATAATGCAGGGCCTCACATGGAGAGACCACAAGACAGCACAGTACATCCGGGATAAAACAATAGTCAGAAACATCATAGAATCCATTAAAAATACTCAAATGGCAGTCGGCTGGCTATTGTGCAAGAATGACAGACAACCGATAGACATCGTGACTCACAACATGGATTCCCCGTAATCACGTGCGGGACCGAGGCCAGCAGAATACTAGATAGGGAGACGAGCAAGACTAATCTGTAAATTAGACGCTCGTGATAGAGAAGTGTGGCGAATCCTGGGGAAGGTCTGTGTCCAACGACGGACGTTGAAAGACTGATGCTGCTGCTGCTGCTGCTGCTGCTGATGATGATGATGATGCGCAACACGTACCACTATCTCACCGAATCAAGCTGCAAAAGGAAATCATTCCAACATTTCCAAAAAGAGAAAAAATACCTTTAATCTTCTGCTTTCCACCATACAAATTCATTCATTAAAGTCAATAGCAGATATCATATTCACAATTCCAAGTAAAAGATCGCTTGATATTTCCCACTTACCTACAAAAAAGAAGGAAAAAATCGTTTATTTTGACTGGAAAAGTAGTGTTAGGATAGTCTACATTAGTAAAGAAAAATTTTCAAAACTGAAATTTACTGCGAATTCGGAAATATCGGTCATTGCAGTTCTATTCCGGCGGGGAAGGGTAGGATATTTGGACGTTGATCGTCAATTGAGGGACTAGGGAGGGCCTGAGCTGTAACTCATCCTGTGAGCTTTCACTATTCAAAGTGGCTCCCGGATCCCTGGCCTCCACAATGTTCCAACGTTCGAGCCCTCTCGGTGAGTTGACCTGATCCAGAAAAAAAGAAGAGTAGAAGGCTGGCTTGACGCCTTCATCCCCACCCACCTGCGCCTAGCCGACAACCATAGTTCCGAAATGATTTTGGTTACTTTTGTTCTGTAGAGTGGAACTGACAAACCACGTGGAAGGTTATCAGCGAGCGTTTAGTCTGAATTAAGTTATTATTCCGTATTTATGTTGTTTGAAATAACACACAGTTTCGCGATAAACCCCAAACAGTGATATCTAAGCAAAGAATTCCATTTGTAATCACGGTGTTTAATTTCTTTTGCGATTGAAACAAACAAAAGAATGGCCTTGGCGGACATTCCAATGCAGGGTTGTCAATTTGAATGCTTTTTGTTTTGTTTTTCGAATTTGTGAACCCAATGTTGACAATATGCAGATTAAAAACTATATATATATATATATATATATATATATATATATATATATATATATATATATATATATATATATATATATATATAATGTTTTAAATTCCAGTGTTGACAAATGATCTGTTTTTGTTTTTCTCTCCTAATCTTTTGAATTTGGGATTGACTTCCAGATTTGAAAATTGAAAAATCACATCTAAATTGCCAACCCAGTTCTAAAGCCTTCGGACGAATGCGGTTCTGGTTCGGGTGTGTGGTTAATCTACTTGCTTTCATTTTTGTTTTTATAAGGACGAATAAGAAAAACATCAATATTTGTATCTAAAGGAGCATACAATAATTACACGCTCGCAAAGGGAAAATTATTAAATGATTTACGTTTTATGCACAAGTGGCATTTGCGATTTTGTTGTGTCTTATCTGTCTTTTTAGCTCTAATGTAGTTCACTCCAGTACGTTTGTTCGGGGCTGCTATGACTAATGCTTCTGTTTTCCTTTTCAAGTGTCCTTTGCGTAACTATGACCATTTAATTTTGCTCATAATTCCTTGATTTATCTCTTGGATTCAGCACGTTGCTTTTTTTTCTCCATTTTGGTGGCTTTCGTATTTTCTGATACAACGTTTCTTGTTGTTATGTGCGTTTTGTTGCAGTTACGTACCGTCAACGACATTCTTTTTCACCTATTCTGCCGTGTGTTGTGTTGCTAGTTCTTTGACAGTCGAGTTAACGCAGAACTATTATTATTACTATTATTATTATTATCATTATCATTATTATTATTATTATTAGTAGTAGTAGTAGTAGTAGTAGTAGTAGTAGTAGTAGTCCACAATGACTGCGGGAACGGATGGAGTTGTCCGTTAGAAAAAGGAAAATGACATGTTTTAAAACTGACAAGGTTCCTACTTCTGTACATTTGTGGTCAAAAAGCATTCGAGTATTTTCTGAGGATAGCATTTTGGAGCTGGACAAATTGATTCAGACATTTTTCTTCCAATGTCATCTCTTAACTTGCGTTGTTTTGTACATAAGTTTTTTGTTGTTTTTTTTTTGTTGTTTTTTCTTCAATTCTCATTGTTCCTTTTTTTAAACGCTCGAATAAACTTATATTTGGAAAACTTACAGGAAGTCACTCTTAATGTAAATAAGCTCCTTCCCCAGGCGAAGGCTTTACCCACATATTCCTAACATCCATTACTTTTCAAGAAAATTCACGTGGCTTAACCGATCAAAGATTCCATTTATTTCCTTCGCCTGGGAAAGGAAATTCATCTTCGTCACAGCGACACACTCTTGAGCTAAGGCCTCTTTCTCTGCTTATGCTTGACATGTTTGTATCTTATAAACTAAGAAGGAAGTTCCATTTCCCAAAAAGGAACAAAATCTGTCAAAAACAGCAATTTTCCCTTTCCTTAAAGAACTCATTAGTTGTGTTTTTTTGTTTGTTTTTTTTAATTTAAATTATGCTTTTTCTTTGCCTGGAGCATCAGTTAAGCGATAATACGACGTTAAATAGAGTGATATTTCTTCTGCAACAGAAGAAAAGTTAGAAGATGCAAAAAGAGTCATCAAATTAGACGGCACTTTAGCCCTGAGCTTCTATCCCTGGGTGCTTAGTATGGAGGGAGTGTTGTGCCCAAGTTTCACTTCTCCTCTCTTGGCCATGCTGAAGGCTTCCAAAGGAAAGAAGTTTCCAACACGATAGGAGATCAGCATGGCAGCAGTGAATGGTCTTCAAATTGATATAAAGTAAATCTAGAGCCTTCAGAAAGTACTGACTCCGCGACGTCCATGATAGAAAAGTGTGGCGAATCCTGGGGAAGGTCTATGTCCAACGACGGACGCTGAAAAACTGATGATGATGATGATGATGATGATGATGATGATGATGATGATGATGATGATCTAGAGCCGTATCAATGCAATCTTTGTACGATAAAATGATGTTTCAAAACTATGAAGGTAAGAAATATTCTCCCGAGAAATTCAGACACAATAATAGACATATCTTACTTGATAAGAAACTATTTCTTACAAATTGTATATCAGCAAGACTACATAGGGTTGTCTGATATAAATATTTAACTTTACACCTGAATAGATATAAGTATCTATGTTATCCAATAAGTTGCCGAATGCATTTTCTTACTGCATTAGGTGGGCGCGAAAGTTCCCAGCGAAAAACTGGTTTTCAACTGTGTATTCAATTCCTAGTTTTGAAAAAAAAAGCAATTGGAACTTTAACACACAACTAATAATTTAATATTAATGTTTAGGTTGCAATTCTATGAACTCACCAGGCCTTTACTTTCATGTCTGGTTGATCTGCAGATTTGGAGGCGGGGGATTTAGAACGCATTAGTATTATGTAAGAGAAGGGAAATTGAAGCTATTACGCAACCATTCTCTTTCTGAATTAGCCAGTCACGCAGTACATACGAACTTTTCATTCCTTCTGTGCAAAAAAAAGATAACTTCTTACTTCCAGGTTTTTATCAACGCTTTAGAATAGTTTCTTGAAATAAGATACAACTGAAAATAGAATGTCAATGGTTTATAGTGTTCCACTTCAATTCGACGAAGTGAAAGATGTCCTGTAATTAGGCAGCTACTAGAAATCGTAGGGAAAAAAAGTCAAATTGTAACTGAAGTGTTCAAAAGCATAAAAGTTACATGCAAACAACATTCTTTTTAGTCAATTGAATTTGTGCTAGCTCAGTGGTTCTTAACCTTGGGTACACGCATGCCCAAATGGTGCGCAAGGTAATTCAAAGAGGTGCAAGAGGAAGGTGGCTAAAAACTTTTTTTTTCATTTTTTTGCTGTTGTTCACAACTGTTTTGTTTTTTTTCTCTTTAAGAAAAAGCAACTGCAATCAGCTCATTAGATAGTCTCATAGTAATATCTTGATATAGATTCTTAATTTTGACATCTGATGAATATCAATATTTTGTTATTTACCACTAGACAAATTTTGACTTCTAAAATCTAATTTTTTAGCCCTGATATCAAAGAGTGCAAGAAAGATTTTGAAATCTCGCAAGAGAGCGAGACTTGAAGAAGGGTAAGAACTGCAATGTTAACTACAGAAATTCCTTTGTTTCATGTACGTTTGTATGAACCAGATCCCGCTACTCAGTGACATATATTGTTCTTACAATACTTTTGATAACACTATTATATTCTAATTTTGAACTGTAGATGAGAAAATCATCAGCATACAAGCCAGGGGGCAGGAGAACCCCCTCCCCTCTTCGGACAAAACGCGCAAAAATTCAGTAAAATCAGTGTAATTCAGGCAAAGCTGTAGAAAATGTTGTGCAAATCAAGCCTTTTGCACCCTACTCATATAGAAAGTATTTGAATACGCCCATGTTGACAATCATTTTGCCTATTAACAAACGATGCAGTCAACATCACATGGAATTTAATAGGAGTATATTGAGGCGAGACGAAAGAAATAAATACGCATAACAAACAAGTCCACCAAGAAAAAAAAAAGAAACAAAACAATATACCATATTTGACACGTGCTCAATGCTTATCTATTGTTGTTAGCCATAGACTGAAACTTACTAATTGTTCTTACATGAATAGTGTCACTATACAAATATAAATATCAGAATCATCTAACTTTGAACATAGATATTATCCAATTTTTGTCCATTTTTCTTTCCATAGTCACAAGACATCCATTGAGAGAATGATTTACTCTTGAACGTTTAATGATGATGCATTAAAAAATGTGACAATATTCACTTCTCGGAATGTTGCCATTCTTCCAACTATGACGCAGTAATTTCGCTTTTTGGCCTCTACTGTGCACTTTAAAGGCCAATGAAGGCTGGGAAAAGGAGAAAAAACAACTATTTTCCAAAGACATCGTTGAATGATACATTTGTAAATCGATTTGACAAACTTAGGAATATGATTGGCTACCGTCATAATTAATAGAAGCGAATATTTATGATAAAAGCAAAACCAAATTTGAAGCGTTTAATATTAATGATAGACTTTCGTTATGCACCAAGTCTATATTTTTGTCTGTACCATTCCAAAGGGCAATACCTTTTGTACTTTATGTCTGAGTAACTTCCCTTGGGAGACTATTTCATTAGTTCACTGTTTGTGAGAGAATGATGATTGTGCACAATGACATTTTAATTCTGCGACAAGTTTTCGATCGAATTAGCTTCACACCTCTTTATATTCTGAGTATTTACATAATTGCAATAGCAAAATTATCTGTTTCCGTCAGTTTTTGACAATAAGGGCAAAATGATACTACTACTACTACTACTACTACTACTACAATAATAATAACAATAGTAATGATAACAACAACAACAACAACAACAATAATAATAATAATAATAATAATAATAATAATAATAATAATAATAATAATAATAAAAATAATAATAATAATAATAATGAAACAATCTTGGCTGCGCTCGGGTCAAACTCACTTGATTCTTTCAAACCAAAATAGTAAACGCATAAAAGATAGAGATGAGATAGTCAATCATAAAATAACCAAATGCAGAGCACAAAAATAGACGTGACTCCATTGTTTTGGACAGACAAAAAGAAAAAATCACACTATTCATCATATAGATAGATGGACATTATGTGGGAACCGACTCATCCAGAGAGCCATAACATATTCAAATGTAACAAGTTTAAGAAATGGTTATTTGACCAAATTTAGTCCCCAGCTCTGTGTACATGAATGATTATAGTATCTTAGAAGGAATGATTTGACATAGCTTTTATGATGAAAAACTAATTATACTTTGCCTCCATAAATAAAGAAATTGGATATTTTTGCCCCCAAAAAGGTCCCCAATGAAAAGAAAGCAAGAATGTGCTTCTTTTTCTTGTATCCAGTTTCCTCAATCAGGAAGTAACAACTTGATAGTATGCCCTTTTCACTTCCGATCAACCAGCTTTTTTCTACACTAGTTCTAATCCATGTTTATTCAAAAATCCATTCAAGCGTCTAGACCGGAATTAATTGAACGAAAACGAAGTAGCAGTAGGAGCGATGGCAAAATAATATAAATATCTTTGGATGAATATATATGTATGTATGTGTGTTTGGTGCGTGTGTAGGGGTGAGAGAGAGAGAGGGGGGTGAGCGAGAGTGTGTGAAAAGAATTAGGAGACAAAAGAAACCTTCAACCAAGTGAGGTATCTATTTGCAGTGAAATCAGTGGAAAAATGATATAAGTACATTTAGATGGATAGATGGATGAATGTGTGCGTGTGTGTGCATGTGTGTGAGTAAGAAAGAGTGAGAGAGAGTGAATGAGAGAGACGGAGAGAGAGAATGTGAAAAGAATTAGGAGACAAAAGAAACCTTGGACCGAGTAAGGTAGCTATTACCAGCGGAAGCAGTGGAAAAATAATGTAAACATACATAGTTGGATGTGTGTGTGTGTATGTGTGTGTGTGTGTGTGTGTGTGAAAGATAGAATGAGATGGCAGGCAGAGAGAAAGAAAATCTGAGAGGAAATAAAAGGAGACAAAAGAAACCATGGGCAAAGCAAGGGAGCTATTTGTTGCCCAAGAGTTATGTGTTTTTACCCTCATTGTACAGCTGTCTCCACAAATTGGCAACCATTAGTAAGCACAGTGCGTCCTGCAGAGCACTGACCCATATACACGTCAATATTTATAGGAGCAACCTCTCCCCTCTACGGCGTAACTTAATTTATTCTTAAGACTCTGTGCCGAAAACATCTGGGAGGCCTTCACGTGGATGTTTTTTTGCTTGAGTGACGGGAAAGCAAGGCGAGATGCGACACTCTTGGTAACATATTCATATCACAACGACAACCACTGCAATATTTGAAATAGTTAGCGTCTTATATTGTACATAAAAAATATCATCATCATCATCATCATCATCATCATCATCATCATCAGTCTTTCAACGTCCGTCGTTGGACATAGACCTTCCCCAGGATTCGCCACACTTCTCCATCATGGGCGTCGCAGAGCCAGTACTTTATGAATTTGTCTTGCTCGTATTCTCAATCTAGTATTCTACCGGCCTCGGTTCCGCATGTGATCTCGGGGGATTCATGTTGTGAGTCGCAATGTCCATTGGTTGTCCGCCATTCCTGCAACATGGCCAGCCCACTGCCATTTGAGCTTTTTAATGGATTCTATGATGTCCCTGACTCTTTTCCCAGATGTACTGTGCTGTCTTGTGGTCTCTCCATGTGCAGCCCAGCATAATTTTTTTTATGTGCACTTTGAATAGTTCTCAATTTGCAGATCTGTCTCTTGGTTAGGTTCCATGTTTCAGCTCCATAAGTGACTATTGGGGGGATGCATTGGTCATGCACCCTTCTTTTTAGGATTAATGGGATCTTCTGTTTTTTGAAGGTTGAGCTTGCTCTGCCAAAGGCTTTCCATCCTTGTGTGATTCTTCACTTGATTTCTTCTTACTTGTATAATACTTCACGTGGGTGACTATATTTTTCGTCTGTAACATTTTTCAAGGAAGATAATCATCAAAGGCTTATCGAGAAGTAGACTCTCCCTGAGTATTACATTTCACCAATGCCTAAAACTAATCGGGTTTGTTCTTGTTGAACAAGAAACTGTACAGCAATATAACGTTTTTAATATTGTGTGACTACAAGACAATTGTAAAATTATCCAAACACTTCCGTCATATTTGACAGCATTGGGTAACTAGTATTGGACTAAAGAGAGATACTCAAAGTAATATAATGATAATGGAGTCAGCCGTTACATAAGAGACGATTACTGCTGCATATTGAGTTCGGTCGTCACTGAGAGCCTTCCACATGCAGCTTTATGCCAGGTTATGTCAAGCTTGGTAAATACCGATATCAATATGAAGAGCTCGCTACCATTTTTAAAATTGAAAGACCAAGAATTTATGCCTCCAACTGTAATCAGTTTTTCTTCCGGTAAATTGTGATCGAAGATCTTTCAATTCATCTGTTGATTACAAACTCACTGCCAAAAACCCAGTGTCCAATAAGCAGACGGGTAGACAGACGCCAACTTTTGTTTACAAGGCTTGTCTATGTTACGAAGGTGACAGCAGGTATTTAACAGATGTGACCCCCGAGTTTAATAGGGTATGTGACTACATGCGTACTTGTGGGCGATGACAAAAATTCTCTAGTGACCAAGAACAGTGTCGTCAAGACGACACAGGACTCTCCCCTTTTAGCACGATGGAGGAGGTGGTGCCCGGAGATAAGTGACCCCACGAGACTGGACATTGTATACTTTGTATTGTATACATTGTCGGCGCAGGACAAATCCGGGACGGAACATATACAAGGTTAAGGTCAATGAGTTCCGAAAACCTTTCAATTCTTTTGTTGACTGTAATCCAACTGCGCAAATTCAACGCTACACCAGCAGATGGACAGGCAGCTGTCGACTCTTGTTTATAAGGTTTATATAGTGAGTATGATATGAGGGTGGCAGTAAGTATAAATGCTGAAAGAATATATTGCCTTTATTTCTTTTGGGGGCCTGTAAATAGTTTTATTTACAACTTTACGTTATCTGGAAATCGCAGGTTTTATGATTGGTAAACTGACTATTCTGTCAACTTTGTTCATCTCGTCTATTTATTCGTAGTTAATCACTACCCAACCGCTCATCCCGTGTTTTATGATATTTCAAGTTAAACCTACTTTGATAGTTGAATAATCAGAAGAAAAAAAACAAATAACAAAGCAAACCAACCCCCCTCACATGCTCCCTAACCCTCTGGCTGGCCCGGCTGCAAATGACAAGAAATAAATGAATGTTTACAACATTTACTCAATCTAAGAAATTTCGTGAGTGTTGCGCACGAATCCTGTCTTGGAAAGCAGACGACATTCTACCGCCTTTGGTTCATTTGTCTAACTTTGAATGTCATCTTCTTATGAATTAAAATGGCGTAGAAGACTCTATTTACAAATTAAATACATTGAATTTCGACAATTGCTGGGCAAATCACGATCAGATTTCAAACATTATTAACATAAAGAGCAATGATTTTCGTGTGGTTATCCTATTTGATGGATGCCTTTAATGTCGTTTTAGGTAGCGAGGTTATTTTGGCTTGTGTAAAGTTGATAATCTACAAGGAATGTTCTAAGTTTTCGAACGTACTCAAAACGCTATTTAGTTAATGAAAATTACATGAGAAGCAAAGGAAAAGGAAGAAATTTTGTGATAAAAAATGTGCACTGCGAAATTGGCATTTACGAAAGGAGTCAACAAGACAGAAAGAGGAGAAAAGCTGGGGGGAGAGAAGAGAAAACACATCGTGTGTGCAAATCGAAACTATGTAAGAACTCGAAATAAGATGAAAAGGTTGAGGTGGAAATCAAAGAGAGAAAGAGAGAGGCGGGGAAGGACTTGGATTGTGAAACAAAAATATAAGGCATCAGCAAGAGATACTTGCATTTGTTTTTACACCAACAGGTTTTCTCTTGCCTCTCATGGTTTTTCTTAGCGGTACATTTGTTGAATTACGAAAACAGCATGTATTTAGCGCTTGGAACCTAGACATTCATAGTAAGATAAGAAACATATACACTGATACTGTTATGATTGACTACCTCTGCCAACAAGGAAGTATTGATTCGTATCTGTCTTTTTGTCTGTTCGAACGATATCTCCAACAATTCTCCATGAATTTCAATGACATTTCGACGAAGGGTGGGCCGTAAGCTACAGAAGATAATATTGCGGGAATTTTCTTCGATGGAGAAATACGTTTATTATTTAGTAGGAAAAGTACATAAAAATAAGTATTTAAAAAAAAAAAGACTAAATCAAAATTTCAAGGGAAGTAACTCGACACGTCTACACATATCATCGTTTTTTTTTGGAGGGGGGTCAAATTTTTTAAAAAATTCTTTCAGTTCTTATTGTACGATGTTTGCTGAGGTATGCGCCATGGGTGCTTTTTAGTTGTAAACGTAATTGGTAGAGCAGGCATGGGCGACCTTTTTGATCTAGGGAGCCACATGAGACATCTTCCATCCTTATTCAGACCACACATTCACTTCAAAAACTTATATCGTATCAAAGAAAGCGCGCTTAATTTCTATTTCAAATAGACATATGAATTATAATTATCATATTATTGATTTGTGAAGCCCCCAAAAATAGTAATTTTACCATATAGATTATAGAATTAACTTTCTGAAAAAAATCATATAAGATAAATAAATACCTAGATTGGTTGTAAGTTATAGAAAATGTTGCCCTGTCAAAATCTGGTCCGCCGGCTTATGGTTGCCCATATGCAAGGTGGAGTACAGGTTTTGCCTCGTAAATTCTTTACGGTTATTTTTTTCCTGGGTGATTAAGCATAACTCTGTTTTCTATTGACTTCGATCTAAAAATTTCTCTCGGTGTCTATCTGTAAAGGCTTGCGATCGTTAATACATTTGTTTCCCCTCTAATTTCCGGCTCCTTGATTAGAAACAGTTATTCAATATACGTCTGATAACAGCAGAATCATAAAACATCTGCATCATAATTTGACAGATAATCAATGAATTATATTTTAATACATAATACCCATTACCTGGCATTTGCTATTCAGCTGCTACTGACAGCGCTAATGGACTTTACAATTTGATTGAATGATGATATTTCTTGCCGTTTTTTTGAGCGTGCGGAAGACTATACTATTGCAAAGGAACTAACTTTTTTTTTCGTTTTTATCTCATCACAATTGCCTGCCTGGGGATGCAATTATTTGGCAACAACTCAATTTATTTTTATGTATGAACATTCAAAAGTAGTTCCAATGAGCAGAATTTGATAAAACATGGTAAAAATGTAGAATTTTGATCAAGCCAAACTTGAGCGTAGAATTTACTAAAAACTCCACCAGTCTACATAATTTCAACCATTATGACACGACGACAGCCAAGCATGTAGTTAGTAATCATTTCGCCAAATGTATATGCAATACAACATGAAAACCTCCATGTGATGTTGGAACGTTCTAGATCAATGGTTTCGAAACAGGGGGCCGTGGACCACCAGGGGTCCGTTTAATAATGCTTTGGGCTCTGCAGCAGAGTTCCCCCTAAATCTGATTGAACAGTTATCAAAAAACATAATAATTGTACTCAGACATATACCGTGTGTAAGAATCCGAATAAATTTGATCCACTTTAAATGAATTGAATTTTTAAAGCTCAAAACTGTCGTAGTTCATCAAGTCTACAAACTAAATGCTGAAAATAGGAGTCCACCAGAATATTTCCCTTATGGAAAGGGTCTTTGAGTTTTCAATGTTCCAAAACCACTGTTCTAGATTGAAGAAGTGGTCCACTGGTACTAGTAAGTTGTGAATTAAACTGTGTGTAAAAGGTGATAAGCAATTTGCGAAAGTTGAAAAGTCTATGTCTGGTGCCTAACAGTAGCAAGAATGAGTACTTCAGGTGTAGTGTAAGCTTACTTAGCTAGCTATATCTAGTGGCGTTGAACCTCTTTTGCTGCTTTTCAAAATTAGGCCTTATGACAAAATTGGCTCACTCCTCAAAATATCTCAACAATTGAATGTATGTGTTTTATCTTCGGCCAAGAAGTGATGAAAAGAGAAAAGAAAGAGGTTTCTATAAACAATGATGGAAATAGATTTTGGTAACAGATAGGTAAAATAGGTATATAGCTAGGCTGTATCTAAGATGTATGCTCGGGGGTCATGTGTCCAACGAGGATGAGCTCATTTTGCTCATCATTGATGGACCCCTCGATGACCACCAAGCATATATCCCGTGCAGCTGGGGGTTTCGGGTCACTTGTCAAGATGGCTAATATATTAGGGGAAAAGAAGGCATCTATGACATCATAGAATCCATTAGAAAATCCACATGGCAATGGGCTGTTCATGTTCCTAGAATTGGGATCCATGTTGTGAGTCATGAAGTCCAATTGTTGTCTGCCAGAGATCACATGCGAAACCGAGGCCGACAGAATACAAGATGGAAAGACTAACTAGACAAGTTCAGGAATTATAAGCTCCACGACGCCCTTGATAGAGAGATCTGGCAAATCTTGGGTAAGATCTATACCTTATGAAGGACGATAAAAGACTGATGGGGATGATGATGATGAATTTTAGGGCCGTTTTAAGACATAGAAAAACCTTGGAAATATCATTAAATTTCATTCGAAATAAAATGATTTTAACTGGTGTAATTATAGATCATATTTATACAGGCCTTTCCCGTTATAACGTGGTTCTTTATAGTGCTGTTTGCATTATAACGCACCGTGGGGGATGGTGAATTCCAAATATCAATCTAACACCATGAAAGCTACATTTAGCTCCCTAGTAGCTAGATTCAGCTACAAAAAGCTGAATTGATCGCGGCAGGGTTGGCTTTCTTGCATCCCAACCGTACCACCATGTTTCCCAGTGTAATGACTACGTTTATTCCAATCATCAATTGTAATTTTTCGAGCATACATCCTTTGAGCGTCAAGTGCAGAAGGCTCTGAACTTGAACGATATCAAGAAATAGAGCAACTCATTAGACTAAGGGACTCCAAATATTCGAGAAAATTTCCAGGAATGTTATATGCGCCATAAAGATTATATTAATCGTTTTATTCAACATTATGGTTATATTTATTAGGCCAAGTTTTATTTGCTGGATTAAAATATAAACCAAGAGGATTTGCTCATTCAGTTTCAAGCATGTGATTTTTAAAAACGTGAAAAACCATATCTCTGTTTGAGAGAGTCTTTCTACTTATATAATAAGTTGTAAGTGCCCTTACGCTGGTCGCAGAAATAGCTGACAAATCAAAAATACATCTTGATTACTTTGATTAGTGCTGTTAATTCGTTACAAGATTTTTCGTATCGTTCAAAACCGCACTGTTCAAATTCTTATCGTAATTGGATATGCTTTTGTTTTCAGCTTATACCTCGTAACATCAATTTGTACAGCAAAATCTTAACAGTACTACATGAAAACCAACACACACCTCAAAACCGCTCTATTCGGGGTATTCTAGTGAGGACAATCACGCGGTGTATTATATAAGTAGATTATACGTGGACAATTCTTCTCTTGAAACCGTCACAATGCTAGTCGTAATCACAATGAGTAATCTCAGACATAATTAAGATGAGATTCTTGGATTCGCTGTCGATGAGGTCAAAAGTCAAAGAATGATTTCCTACGTGGGTCATTGTTTAGGAGTACTTGTTGTCTGAAGGGCTGTTTTATGTTATCAGCCATGGGAAGACGATGATAAAGGATGAACTGTGGGTTGTTTTTTTTTTGTTTTGTGTTTTTTGCACTGAGCCATTTCTTCAGTAGAAGTGATGTGTGTCCTAGAATCACTAATCTAGATGAGGAGCCAATGACACATACTCGCGCTATCACACGTTAGCAAATGACTTGACATCGTTCCAATCCACTAAAACCTTTCCTCTTCTCATTTCCTCAAACTAACTGCGCTTCAACTTGGCACCTTCTGTTAGAAACCGTCAACCAAGACTGCCAATATAGGCTTCTACAGTTTCCTAGTTGATCTGGCTGGCTGGCTGGCTGGTTGGCTGGCTGGCTGGCTGGCTACGTACGTATGTTTTCATTTCATTTAGTTCGGTAAATCCCAGTAAATAGATTAAGATAACATCGCAGCTACTAATATTACTAGAGCAAAAACAATAATAAATATGGCGTCGAGAGAGATCGGGGAGAATGGGGGGTGGCGTTTAAAGGTTAGATTTGATCTTCTGCCGAGCGTAGGGTTCTCGTAGCTCAATCAATAAAAGCAACCGGTACGGTTAACCAGGCTTAGATAAGAAAACATCCAGGTTTCAAATATCCAGCAAGTAGGATTTCTTTATCCTTTTCCGGTTGTCAGTCAGAGGATTTCATTTTGCTCGTTTCTATAACGGAAAGGCTCTTTTTGATTCAGAAAACCGTCTGAAAAGGTGGTTGCGGCTACTTGGATGACATCTACCTTATTTTAACCCCTGTCTGTATAAACACTGAGAGCAAACGAGCCACGACAGCCATTAAGTGAATTGCTTTAGGGTATCCGGTAGCGCTGATACAATTGTAAAGAAATTGAAGCCCCAGCTCACACACACACACACACGTACACATCCTATTTTCCAATCACGAAAGAATGCGTTTTTCAAAATAATCTATTATGCTTTTTTTCTCCGACCCTCCAATAAACTTCATAGGACTCCCGGGGGTGTCTCCACCACCAAAGTTCTACGCCAAAAGAGGTGTACGTTAGCGCTGGCACAAAATCATAAGAATACCTCCCCCCACCAAAAAAAAAAAAACGACCCTGAATTACATTTACAAAAATCATTTTTTGGAAATGTCGAGAATAGAACTCATGCAGATTTTGTTCTAATTCAAGTTTTTAAAAAAATCGTTCCAAAAAGATGTCTGGCGGAGTACTCATGCGAACGTGTAAGGTCCATTACCAAATGGTGTTCCCGGTAGCGCTGTCACAACAAAAATAATCGTGTGAAAAGGTGGGAATACACCGTCACCGTGTTTGTTGTTGGTTTGTGTTCAGTCTTCAGGGTTTTGCAGTATATCTACGCCACACAATATCTCCGTAAGTCCTCAGTGAATTTCAATGACATTCTGTAGACATTGGGCTACGGAGGAAGTGATTGAATTTTAGGGGCGGATCAAGGAATTTCTACAGATAATTCCCCTGTATCGTAGCTATATGTCCACACAATATCTTCAATGAAATTTTCTAGAAGAGTAGACCAAGGGAAAATTAGTTGAATTTTGGAGCGGATCCAGAATTTTTAACAATGGAGAGATATATAAAATTTTCATTCATACATGCATGTTTTTATTCATGTTTGTCCATCCAATATCTTCAAAAGTTCCCAATGAATTCCAATGACATTTCATCGAGGGGTAGACCATAGACCAAGGATAATCACATTTTGTTGAGGGATCCAAGAATTTTTTTAGAGTTAACTCCCTTGCATTTGAACTATTTGTGAACCGATTTTCATTCAGTTTTCAGTGACAATGGGATTCACAGAGCAATGCACTCACCGAGTGCTTTCTATTTAAACAAGAAAAACAAAATCATGACAGTTTGATCCTAATTCTCACTTGAACCTAAGGATTCTAATGATGAAATTTTGTCTTTCTTTTACGTTCTTGAGAAATGTTTGCTAATTTAGTCAACATTGATCGTAAATTTACAACACTTGAAAAATAGTTCGTTCAAACACATCATTTGAGAGAAGAGCATACGTTTTCATGTTTATCCAATACAAATATTGGTTTTGTTTAAAATCTACTTAAATAATAAGCCATATGATCAGCTATTTTCTCTCTGTAACATTTTGTATAGGAGATAACTTTTATACGATAATCATTCATCTATTTATTGGCAAATGTTTGAAATATCTGAATACATTATTGTTGAACATAATCAAGTATATTTCAAGAGGACGATGCAATCATTGTCATTTTTTCGACGTTATGTGTAAAGTAGTCAAAAAAATATATAATCCACCAAGGTTACTAATGTTCATTCTATTGCACAACACGTGAAACTCATATGAAAACTAAACTTGTCATTACTTCTGCGCTGAGACTCGTGAGGAATGATAGTAATATTCTTTACTCCCTCAAACATTCACCTCGAAAGAATCAATGTAATGTAAAGTATTTTCTCCAGAAGAAATTAGGCCAAGGATTCTTTGCAACGCGTCTTAATCGTTGCCTCGCATTCACTAATTGAATTCAAGCAACTATGTTTGTTTTGTTGCCACCTCACGTCGGACGCCTTCTGAATTGCTCCAGTTTCTCCATGAGGTTTTAATAACTAGATTTACTGGGCATAAAACTCAAGCTTACATAAACTTTCTCCTTTGATTATTCTGATCATCTGAGGCTCTTTCTATCACTCTGAAATGACCCCAGGAAGCATTACGGTGATTATAAATATTACTAAGTGCAGGGCACCCAGCGAATATAAAATTCACTCCATTAGTAATGGTCTGCGAGACTAGCTTGGTAACCGCGGCTCCACGGTAAGGTGTTTCATAGGATGGTTATACCTGCTGTATTTGAAACCGTTAATAAAAAATATCACCAATACAATCAACTTGTTTCTTCAGCTTTGAAGTGGCTCCGGTTGGTTTTCTGGTTTTCTGTCTGGCTATGTATCTATGAAGGTGGTCCTCGTACAGGCCACGCCAATGAAGGTAGAGGGCTGATGAAATAAACATTTACTCATTATGTCTAGGACAACGTTTTATCTTTATTTTTAAGAAATTTTCCCCTAAATAGGTTTTTAGTACGAGTTTCAAGGTGTGATATATGCTAAATTGGTCCCTTAGTTTGTGTCCGGTAGCATTCATGCTTGTTTTTTTTTTTTTTTGCTTTTTTTAAAATTGGGACTTGTTTGGCGATTCACAACGAAAGGCGAGAGAAGTAACTTATTCATTGATCACCTTCTTTATCCCTACTGTTTTAATTGATCACACCCAAGACGATTTCCATACAAGAGACGTAAGTCAGGTGACAGTTTCTATTGTGTGACTAACCAGACTAACTTTGAAAAAAAAATGTTTAGCTTGACTGAGAAATGAAATTCTTATTTAAATATTCTCGGAAGAAGAATCAAAGAAAGCTTCAATAGTACAGTGATATTAGCATGAAATCAATGCCGGGCAACAACTGTTAATCTAAACATGATTTATGCACATGAAAAATAGGCTTCCTGGAGAGTCCAAATATAAAATCGTATCAGCACTTTGGTTGGAAATATTTACCTTACGACTTGCTTTTTCAGCTTAACTCTGTGGTTGTTGCTATTCTATGATAATCTAAACTTAGATTCTGCGGTTTCATGAATTGCTCAACAAATAAAAACCATGACAGATGGTGATGAAATGGGGCCAATTAATTTCTTAGCAAATTGCCGAGAATAATTGAACCAAAAATGTTTACACGTCATCTGATCATTATCTTAGAATCCACCTTAACGAAGCTGAGCAATTCTTTTAACACACACGCACACACACACACACACACACACACGCGCGCATGCTCATACGCCGATGCGTATTAATACATACGAATGAGTGTGTCCACTGGTCTATTTACGCATTCTCGTGTCAGAATCAGTACACATTCTGGGCCTCCATGGAAGAATGTATTGGGAATTACTGACGAAGTTTAATTTTATATCTGGTCAAACATTTGTCTACGTATAAAAATAAAGAATGAACGTTAAGCTGAATGGATTCAGTGGCTGAAGAATAATAAGAAAAAACTGGGAAATTTTGAGCCTTACCTAAATATTCATAATCTTTGTCAAATTTTGTTTGCTCAGTAATCAGAATCGTGCTCAATGACAATTTTATCTCCCTTACACATTAATCTTAGCAATATAATATACAGCCTTAAACTTGAAAAAAGATTTTTTTAAAAATAAACTCTGCTTAGTTCTTTGAAGCATATTTAAAAGATAGAGATATTGAAGATAAAGCTAATTATAAATTATGCAATATATACAATATAGAAACATTGGAAATGTATATAACTTCTCGGAAGTCAGTCTTCGCATTCATAAAATCCTGCAATGAAAAATCTTTATCCAAACATGTGAATATATATAAATACAAGGAGAGCTTTAGGGTTTTTCCTTGGTCGAATTTATTTGATACATCGAACTATTCATCGTTCGATTCTATAATAGACAATTCTAGCCGAGAATATATCAGGCCACCAAAACATATATCTGGAAGAGAATTACCACTAGTAAACAAATTATATTCATCTTGTCTTGGTTATGAGATAAAAAAAAAACGATTCAATATTCTGAAATTTATTGATTTTCTCTATGAAACACAAGCAACTTGTTTATGGCTGGTATTAGAATATAACATAAGTGCTTCCCTTAGAATGATGATTGGTCAGCTACATTGCAAGCATTGCATGCCATGCCGTCGTAAGAAAAGGAATTGTAACTTTTTTTCTTAGCTATATACCCTCAATTTTGCATTACGAATGACTATCAAAATTTAAAACACAAAATTGACGCAATCGATTTTTTGAATAAGCATTCTATCATTTTTTTTTTAATATGTATGTGTATTTATGAGTTTGTTTGTTTATGTGTTTGCGTATTCCAGCACTCCTGGCCCCACTGTTTTGTCTACAGACTTGAAATTTGGAATCAGTACATCACAATCCCTTCCCATGAAAATGTTTTCATTTTTATTTTTGGAGAAGCTGTTTATTACCGAAGAGAGGCTTATTCTGCCAGGTTTATTAATGGCTTTCTTGACAATTTAGATGTTTCTAGATATTTTTATCGATTTGAGATGTTTTCTAGTGGAAAATGCGAGTGATGTCATAAATAGAATTTATTCTTCTATGGAATTTTTTTTTACATGTCTTCAAATTTTGACGCTACGATTGTTCAATTATTGACTGTGATGGTGAGTTATTCTTATTGTAAAACTGTCCAGCAAAATAAGAAAATATAATCATTTACACCACTGAAACGTAATTCAAATTATTTGCCCCTTATCAGAACCTGGTAATTAGATTTCCACTAAGAAAATTAGTCCTGTATTAAGAGAGAATTCGGGGCTAAGGAATTAATTCATAAATAGGCTAATGTTAATTGCATGATGTGTTTCTAGAATTTTACTGTGCTTCAGTCTGAGATTATTTCTCGAGGAGAATGGCTTTTTGGCCAAGGGTGAAGTCATACTGTGAAATCTCGCAAATTTTAGTTGATCATTAAACGTCCAGTGACTTTGATTCATTCGGAAAAAGGAGTGTATGTATGTATGTATGGAGAGAGAGAGAGAGAGAGAGAGAGAGAGAGAGAGAGAGAGAGAGAGAGAGAGAGGAGAGAGAGAGAGAGAGATGGGGGGGGGAGAGAGAGAGAGAAATTAATTCATTGAATGTCATGTCATGCATTTTTATGAAGTGTCTTCTTTGATGGCTCCTACTGAAACGCTTGGAACGACAAACAATCTATATTTACAAAAAATTTACGTAAATTGCATTGACGGATTTGGGAAATGAGTGACTGAAGTGACTTCAAGAAAACTTCATCAGGTGAAATCTCATCTATGATTCGCTCTATACGGCATACCTTTAGATATATAGATGTTCCTGCACCTCAACAAAACTATCGCCTGATGAGGCCCAGAGGGGGCAGAAACATAAACTTGTTTGTGTAGCAAATCCACTTCCTATTATATATTTCCTGCTCTACTCTAAAACAACTTGACTCTCGAAGTATAAAATTGAATGTATCGAGCACTCTATGAAATAAATCCATCACATACCAGACATTGCTTTATATCATGCTATATTGCAAACCTGACCTGTTCCACATGTAATATATATATATATATATATATATATATATATATATATATATATATATATATATATATATATATATATATATATATATATATTCTTTTCATCTCTATGCTTGGCTCTATACGGCATACTTTTAGTTACAAAACTATCGCCCCCCGCCAAATCTAGAGTACGCATCTGGTAGCTTCACTTGACATATAATCTTCGTGCACTTGAAAGAATAAAAGAACAAGGCCCCCAAGATTCCAAAACATTGAAGACGTTATATATAGAGAAGCTGAGTAAAAACAATCTTCAGATGTCCACCGTGATCGTGCTGATCTGTTGGAAGTATACCATATTCAGTTTTAGTATCCACGCTTTAGACCCAAACTGTTTCTGCTCTTTGTGTCCGGGGATGTTGTCAAAAACTCCAATTACAGACATCCACTGGGATGAGAGAGAAAAAATTACTACACTCGAGTGACAAAACTATGGAATGCTCTCAGTGAAGAAACTATTCCCCCCAAAACCGATCAATACATCCAAAAAGAATTTATTAAACGATATTGAAAACACAAAGTTCAACCATCAATTTTCATATTAGCACAGTCCCAACCAACCTGCCTGGCTGGACAAGATTGATTGCTGGACTGAATACAGTTTCATGACGCCAAGATTTCCCATCATTGAATTGACGCCATTCAGTTGTCATTAAAATCTATTTAAAGGTATCGAAGGTATAACGTTAGTTGTCTGTGAGAAGTGAGACTTCTCCGTGTACCGACCGAGTAATAGTGCAAGAGACAAGCATAGCGTGGCTGCCTTTTTCGCCATCGTTGCCTACTACCGATGGTTAATTAACAGATAATTCTTTAGGGCAGAGATATAATTAAGTCAAAACATTTCGACAAATTAAAGTATGATTCTGAAACGGGGTGAATAATTGCTATGCATACAACTATGTTGAATCGCTTTTTTTGTGAATATATTTGGATTTTCTCGTTAGAGACTTTGACGAAACAAATCACAGATTTTGTCACGATCATTAACTAATTGCAAATGTGTATTTTTTGGTTAGTTTGTTCGTACAAGATTATGCACGTTAATTCTGCTATAATTTCACCACAAATACGTAAATCAAAGTAATAGATATTTATTCACCTTCCCAAGAAGGGCGGAACGTGACACTTGGACGAGTTTAATAGGGGATGCAGAACACGCACGCCCAGGTAATAGTGTGGATATCTAAAAAAGAGTTATCCCCCTTCAAGGCTAGCAATTGCTAAAAGTGGCTAGATTTTTCTACATTTTCCATTTCTAGCTACCTTCATAGCTAAAAATGTTAAGTATGCTCGAAACATCATACCAAGTCCAGTGAATTATTAAGTGCGCTCGAAAATTGATACAAAGGCTCCAAAATGATAATACAACGTAAAGATCTGAAATTAACAATGATGAAAATGAAAATATGATTTTTCGAGCTTGCATAACATTTTTAGCTATAAGGCTAGCCGTAAATGGCTGAAAAGGAAAAAAACGCCGCTTTTAGCCATTTTAGCCATAATGATAGATAACCTTTTGGAATATTCACACTGGACGATTCAAGATCCAGATCTACAAGTTTAGCCCCTAAATTGTCTAGTTTCCGTAAACCGTGTCAGGGAAGGTGTCAGAGTGAGACACGATGCTTCAAATTTTACTGCCATACGACTGTATTTTTATACTTAATTTCAAGCAATTCATACTAGTTATCAAAAATATGTCCTTCCTAAAATGCGTCTTCCCGCGAGTGCTGGTGTATTTAGGTGTCTTTTTTGTTTCCTTTTTTTTTCTTTCTCAATTTCTTGTCTACCTCGAAGAAACGATAAAAACATCTGGAATTCTGATCTCATCAAATTGAAATGGCTGGAAAAAAAAGGTGCCTTTTTGGTTTAAGAAAGTTCTTTTATTTAATTTATAAATATCACAGAGATACAGGAAGGATTAAATGTTCGCAACGTAACAGTCCAACGTGGCAGTTAAGAAAGTCAGGAAATTAGAGAAATAAATCATCGGGACGAAAGCAGAAGAGTAATTTTCAATCTGGTGCTAAAATTTACAGGAAATATCACGAAGTTATGCGCATGCTGCTTTTGGAACAATTCACAACTTGATTCACTGAATTGAAATCGCTAAAAAAAATTAATAAATGCACATTTCGGAAGAATGCCAGGATTTTTTTTTATATCTTTTCCCGATTTAGGGTTGATGCTTCTTAAAAAATAATCCATATATTTTAAAGCTAAGAAATGATTTTTTTTCATTATTGTTCATTAAGACATTCGTATTTTCTGGCTGAAAGACTACACACAGAAATTGTACGTCTACAACCAATTTTCATTATACTTAACAGTTGAATGATATTTAGTATACAATATGAGGATGTTTAAATAATCGATTAACGATTTTAGTAGTATTTAAGTGAAAATAAATGAAATGTCGAAAACAAAGATAAAAATGCTGTGTTTCGTCGTAATAGAGAAAGAGTTGGCGTTTTTTATTTATTATTTTTTATCTTCCATCTTTCTTCTACGCTTTTCACTCTCTTCTGGTCTCCATCTATTCTTGCTGCCTAGCAAACCTTTCTGTCTTCTTACCGCTGTCAGCAGGTGCGAGGAGCTACTTTTCTCATGAACAGACAACATCTAAAATATTTCTATCATCTGATATGTTATAAGATCGATTCAACTTCATTTTTGTTTGAATTGCTCAAAGTTAATGTTATCTTTTTTTAATTGGTTGAAATATACGCGAACATCGAGAATAGGTACCTAATTGTGCAGACTTGGGTTTATTGAATTTTATAAGACACCATATTACCATCATTGGATTAGCTAGTGACACCCTCTCGACGGAACCCCCATTTCCTCAGCAGTTTGTCCCCTCTTGTCACCTCTGAGCCCAATTTCACTTTTATTGGGCCTTGTAAGTATGCAAGCGTGGCCGAGTATGAAAGATAGTAAAGGCTAAACGAAGAAGCATTTTTTCTTCCAACTCTTACCATTGGCGTTGACTTTACTTTCCTATCTAACAACATTGACGCTCAGATTCAGACCAAGAATTGGCAGAGAGGAAGGGGGTCTTCTATTTTTATGTCACCAACTAACGATAGTAAGAAAGAGGAAGGAGGAGAGAAAGAAAGTAAGATTTTTTTTTTTTTCTAAATTCAACCAAGTGGCTGGATAGTTGCGTTTTCCTATCTCGGAATGTGTCATGTGTACAGCCCTACCCGTTCACAGTAGAATATCATGAACACACACCCCAGAATGAGTAGGGGGATTTTTTTCGTGTTCTTTTTCGAAAAGTTGACACGCTGGCTGAAATAGTTGCATTTTTCTTTATTTGCATGTGTCGTGTGTACAGAAGTTGAAATTTAAGCTTCTGTCAGAGTGGAGTTTAACCCTGAAGTAGCCAGTCTCGTTAGAGATTATTTTTTTCTCTTCTGAGATGAAACAAATATATCACCAACGTAAAAACAGATGGGGTGTTATGC
This sequence comes from Thysanoteuthis rhombus, assembly GCA_963457665.1. NCBI lineage: Eukaryota > Metazoa > Mollusca > Cephalopoda > Oegopsida > Thysanoteuthidae > Thysanoteuthis > Thysanoteuthis major. Next base: position 39,959,877 of record OY735213.1, read on the forward strand.
GTAGGTGGATGTTAATCGCCCCAAGAAAAGAGGATGGCTTAGAAAAATAATGAACTATTGCTGTGATGTGTAAAAAAAATGTGGGCTGTCTGCACACAGGCAGACAGTTATATATAAAAAGAAAAAACAAAGAATAAAAACATGCCAAGAGAAATAATGGAAGAACAAATCAGCTTTATAACTTCTGCCGTGGTTCACGCAGTGCCTACATCAAAAGCTGTTGTTCGCCAGTAATGACCAGGCTCGACGCCACTTATCTTCGGCGATCTCACGAAAAACAGTGTATCCTACGCGGTGTGACCGTATATGAAGTGCACATGGTGCACTCACATATAACAGAATAGAGATAGAATGATTTTTTTTTAAGAAAAAAGGGTAACGCCAAGCTTTTTCATCCAAAATGTAAGTGCATGTATTGGATTTCTCTTTTCGGCGGACTTACTACTCTATCAAATTTTTACTGGTCACTTATCGGCCTTGCTGGTCAACGCAGTTTCCAAACTGAATTACTGAAGCCTCACACAGCTCCTTGTTGGGAATCGTTTTCGTCATTCTCATGACGCAGTTATTCGTTCATTCTTTTCATGAACGAAATCCAAGATTGCGTCGCTATCAATTTTCCCAATTGCGTCACGAAAACAAAATGACAAAAACAATTCTCAACAAGAAACTTGGTAAAACTTTTGCAATCTAGTTTGAAAACGGCGTTGACCGGAAAGGCCCGAATATTACCAAATAAACGTCAAATTAAGTAGTACATTCGCCAAAAAGAAAAAGAAAAACACACACACACACACACACACACACACATATATATATATATATATATATATATATATATATATATATATATATATATATTATTACAATTATTATTCTTATTATCATAATTTTTATTATCATTACGTTTTGCAATTTCAATTTCACACCAGTTGCCAAGTGGTTACCGCTGGAGGTTGAGTGACAGCAAGTCTCCTCAAGTCTCCAGCCCTCCTCTCCTAGTACTCATAGGTGCTGTAATACTGCGATTTACAGTTTTACACCGGTTGCCCAGTGGTCATCGCTGAAGGCTGAGTGACAATAAGTCTCCTCAGGTTTTCAGCCAGCATCTCTTCTCTCTTTCGCCCATCAAGTCAGTGCTACAATTTGCGTTTCCGCTTTCATTTCCCTTCCTCCGTTGGGTCACTATTGACAGTTAACGTTGTAGTCCTTATATTTCTAGCACTTTCCTCAGTATCCGTGCAGTTCCCAGTAGTGCTGTGGTCTGTACAGTCTCAATCCTTCCCCTAATCTCGATCTCCTCCAGTCTCACCCTCGACGTTTTGGGACAGTTCCTAGGGCGCCCACTATGACCAGTACTACCCTGGCTTTAATGTTCCACATCTTCCTCAATTCTCTTGCTTGGTCCTGGTATTTTTTCTGTTTTTCACTCTCCTTCCTTTTTACTCTATGGTCTGCAGGTACAGCCACGTCTACTATTTGGCGTCTCTTCCTTTTCTCGTCTACAATTACCAAGTCCGGTCTTCTTGCCTGGATGAGGTGGTCAGTTTGGATGTCAAAGTCCCAGAGTAGTTGGTGGTTGTCATTCTCCAGGACTGCGTCTGGTTTGTGCTGATTCCGATTTTCCACATGGTTGAATCCCATTTGTTTGCTTAGTTCCCAGTGTATCATCGTTGCTACTCTATCGTGTCTATGCTTATACTCCTTCTGGGCGAGTTGACTACATTCACTAGTTATGTGGTTTACTGTCTCATCTCTTTCACCGCACAGGCGGCATTTGCTATTTGTCTGTGTTCTGTCGATTTTTGTTTTTATTATTATTACCGTCCTAATAAGGATATTATTCAAGAATTTAAAATGTACGTTAGATTATAGAGTATAGTACTAAAATAGGAAGCAGTGAATGCAATAGTATTTGCTTCAGTCGTGGGATGAGGTAGGCACCCTCAAAATCGTAAGCTTATGCCATCTGGCACACCTACCCCCCCCCTCCCACTTCAATTCTACCTTATTGTCCACATCGACTTATTCACAGCCCACCCTTCTTCCCTGTCGTTTGACTTATTTATCAAGGCTACTGAAAGTTAAAGTGCTAAATTTGTATTGTTTATTCAATAAGCTCGGCAAGTTGCTACTTGCGTAACAGATAACGGATTGTAGCTTGTGACTAAACCAAATTGTCGAGGCGATAAAAACTGTTATTCGCAACTTCCGGTCTTCTATCACATGTGTGCACATTTGGCGATCAGCCTGGTAGATAGGAAGAATGTATTTATAAGTATATCTATGAGACGGCATCTGTTAAGTTCACAAATTGTTATAACAGCAAAGGTGCGTAATGGCACGTCACGTGAGAACGGGTTTGGCGTGCTGAATCCAAACTCCAGCGGAGATAGTTAGCAGTTAATTTCGCACTAATGCCCATGAGAAAGGCATGTTCCCATCTCCCCTCACCCATTCAATCACGTCATAAGCTAGTGTGGTAAGATAAGGCCCATCGCTCCCGATGTCTTATACATACTTGGAGAAGGGCTATGACCAACAACGGACATTAAAGGATGATTTAAAAAAAAATGAAAAAATATGATAAAACTCGCCATCACAGTCAATAATTGAACAGCTGCAGCGTCAAAAATTGACGAGGCCATGTTGGAAAAAATATTCCATCAAAGGATAAATATGGTAAAAATAAATTCTATTATGACATCACTGACATTTTCCGCGGGAAGAAATCTAAAAGAGAGTAAGAAACTCCGGGAAATCTAGATGCTTATTAATATACCAAGCCCGTCAAACTAAGACATCAAAAAGGTCAGAAGGACCCTTATTCCTATAAATGAAATAGAAATATTATTAGAAGGGGTCTAGTGGAGCTCTGGTGCTAATTATCAGGTCTGTAGCAAAAAAAGGACGCCTAGGAGCTAGGGAGTACATTTACAAGCAAACACACGCACATTTTTTTAAAAGGAAGAGCCCTTCGCCACCTCTTGTGACTACGGTAGTTCAATACTTCAAATTTTAAAGCTAGATAGATAAATTAATTGACTGACAAATCTATTCCATTGGTAATATCCATTTCTTCTACATCTGTTTTCTGCAAAAAGTTGGATATCTGAATGCACAAAAATGCCATTTCAGCTCATGTCATCTCTACAAGACCTTATATCTACATTAGATTATTCCAGTCCAAAATGACGGGGTTTCATGTATAGGTCGGCACTAAGAAGCCTAAAGGTATTTTATTAGGTAACTCATTTTTTATGATTCAAGTATCCTAATTTTGAATATTAGAGTCTTAACTCAAGCTATTTCAATGTGTTTTCAGACGTCTATGACGTAATTTTTATGTCATAATAGGAAGGTAAATCGACCAATGAGATCATCCCATTTGAGCGCAAACAAATAAGCAAGCAAGCAAGAAAATTTGCATGCAAGCTCATTGTATGGTTAGATAACTGCAGCTTTTGGTGTTCCAATTGATATATTAACATCTCTCACAGTGCCAGTTCAAATACATTTCTTCATTGAATTAGCCCCTTATGCAATTGCCTTTCAAGTTTATATGAACTCAGCGAAACAAAAGTAAACGGCTCTTCAGTTTTCATACAGAATTAGTAATATCAGCATATTACTCGACACCCCAAGTCTGTCTGTGGTGGCATCAACTTTTAAGCAATTAGTATCGACAAAAACGCATTACTTTTTCTGATGCTTGACTCTGCAAAATATGTTCTTGCGTCGCAGCTTTGGCCTTGGATGGTGACACGAATATACAATCTGAACAATAAACTTCCTAAATGGCCTAAAAACATTTTTTTTCATATTTCCAGACAAACACAATTAATTTGCATTAAAGAAGGGTCACGATTTTGTTTGTTTCATATTAATTCATAGCTGTTTGGGTGTTTCCATAACATTCACCACTTGTAACTCTTCATTAATCATGACTTCCGAACTGCATCCCTCTCATCTGTGGTTGTCTACAAAGTGCTATTTTAACAGACACACACACTATACAAATATATTTATATATATTGTATATTTAGGCAGCAATTTTTCTTTTAAGCACGTTTCATAAAACAGGAAGGATGATTTTTGTCGATTAATTTTTTTTCTTGTGAGCGAATAAGTTTTTTTGTTGGATTGCAAGAACCGTACAAAAAAATGAACAAACAAGAAAAATTGCTAAAAATATTCAAAATTATCCGTCCTGTTTAATGAAACTTACTTAAAGGAAAAATTGCTGCCAAAACAAAATATACACTATTAAATGTACATATATATATATATATATATATATATATATATATATATATATATATATATATATATATATATATATATAAGAAAGTATACACTTTTTGGAAAACGCCTCTTTATTTATTTACTGACATAAAGCGGAAAAATAAATCATGGGATGTATTCTCTAAATATTTTGCTTTTAAGCGCCCTTCTTAGGGATATCTAACTTCGTAATTGTCACCTTTGTCCTTGTGTGGTCGCTCTATTTTCTCAACAGAATTAATGTATCTCTGCACTTCTTGACGCAATAATCTAGGATATGAGACCAACGTTTTTTTATCAGTTGTTCTATAGAATTTATATGATTCAGCAATGACTGTGCATCTTTTTGATGTAACGTGTATGATCAACATACCTCTACCAGGTGGTTAATCTTAAAGGTATCATTCTCAAGTCTATTTTTTCAAAGTATCCTAAATATGTTTGACATTAGAAATAACAAGAGCGATCCCATAGCCACGCCTTCCTCCTACTTGTACATATCAGATCTAAATTGGAGTCTATTGTTACTACACAGAATGTCAATGTTTTCATTAGTTGTTCTATTAGGATAGTGGTAGTTATTTCATTTATAGTTTAGATTCCAGTTTATCTCAAACCACTGACAAGGCCTCATCTCTTGGAACTTTCGTGAGAGCCGACGCCAGTGCCCAAAATATGAGTGAAATGAATAGGACAAAAAGCAAAAGATAACCATAATACACGCTCTGAACCAAATAATGGACATGGTTTAACATTCTCAACGGACTCATGGTGAAGACCCTAGAATAAAATGGCCAATACGCTGTGATTAATTAAACCAAGATGACGATGTAAGTCTGAAAGAATCATTGTATGATAATAACAACGAGATCTCATCAATAAACAAAATCATAAAGAAAATAGAGATTTAAAAAGCGAATACCTCTGAAACTCTACAATAACCCGGTATTTACGTGTAATTTTGCTTACAGACTCATTTACAGATAGCATTAAATTATTTTCGTTCAACAAGAGAAGCAAGAAATCTGCATCCGGTCAAAGTGACCCTAGGCTGACACTAACTTCTTCCCACCTCCCAATATGTTGGCCTTTTTTCAAAGTTCATAAAACACATTGCATAGGCAATTATAAACTATTTGGAGCGATTAAGTGTATGCCTGCCTGAAGAATTCTTGTCCTCACAATCCCAGTATACGCCCCACAGTGAAACCTGTTGAAGAAGCAAGTGGAAATCTCGTAGCTATTGGGCGTGAAGCCATTGTACAAATATATAAGAATGTTACCCTCACTCGAAACATCGTATTTTCATGACAATGTATTGTTGGATCGCGTCCAACCAGATAAAATTGCGCATTAGGTAGACGACTACTGGTTGCATCATTCGTACAATAGCAATAAAGGCAATACTAACAGTGACATTTTCGTGAAACAGCGACAATATTAAATGTCCTATTCAATCATGTAGTTCATATGGATCAAGACACACTCGGAGGATAGGAACGATTGCGAATGTTTCAGCATACAATTATGACAAAATCGTTACAAATATATCAAAGGCCGTCCATTCGTTACTAAGCTAAATAGACATACATTAAAAGCTAGTCGAAAGAATCAGAGATTTGTTCTAATGCATATGTGTACTAACATTAATTTGTAACTTAAAATTGAAAGCCATGAAAAAAGATGCCCGATAGTTCATTATCAACTGAGATCACCAATTCATGACAATCGGAAATTCTTGTGAAATATTTTCAAAGCATATATAAAGTTTTTTGGTTTGCCCGTGTTGCGAATCATTTTGAAGGTATCTAGTATGACTCGGATGGGACCATGGTTGGCCGAACCGGGAGAGAGCATTGGGCCACGGTGATTTGTAATAAGATATTTGCAATGAATCCCATTCATCAGTAGGAGCTACTTTGATAAAGAATTTATTGAATTATTTTTAAAGATTTTTTTATATGATTGTTTATTTTGATATAATCCGAACAATTACGTTCTCCATGAGACCCTCAAAAGAGGAGGAAATCAAGCGAAGAATCACTCTGGGATGGTAACCCTTCGGCAAAGCAAGCTCGAGTTTCAAAAACCAGATGATCCCAATAATCCTCAAAAGAAGAGTACACAACCGATGTATTCTCCCGATAGTCACTTATGGAGCTGAAACATGGAACCTAACCAAGAGACAGATCTACGAACTGAGAAGCATGCAGCGTTCGCATGAGAAAAATATGCTCAACTTTACATGGAGAGATCACAAGACAGCACCGTACATAAAGAAGAAAACGGGAGTCTGAGACATCATAGAAACTATTAAAAAACTAAAATATCAATGGGCAGGCCATATTGCAAGAATGAAAGACAACCGATGGACATCACGACTCACAACATGGATTCCTGGAGATCACATAAGAAACCGAGGCCGACAGAATACAAGATGGAGAGATGAACTAGACAAATTCAGGAAATACTGGCTCCACGACGCCCATGATAGAGAATTATGGCAAATCCTGGGGAAGGTCTATGTCCAACGACGGACGTTAAAAGACTGATGATGATGAACAATTATGATGCTGTCATTTTCTTCAAGTGATTATCTAGGCCAAACGATACATTCACCGTGTAATAACGGAAGATCATTTCAAATAAGAGTTTCAATATAATATAACGCAATTTTTAATCATTCTTTCTGATCATATATCCGTTTCTTAATAACATAATGGTGAAGCTAAGCCCCCCCCCCCAAAAAAAACTGCTTCCACTCCAGATTCTCATCTCAATTATTATCTGTCAATATCCACTCTATCCGTTCCTTTCAACGCGAAAGTTATGTATTGAGAAATGGATATATGATTCTGTAGAATCATCATAAACTGCATCATATTATATTTGAAATGATCTCCCGTCATTACACGTTGAATGTATCACTCGGCGTAGATGACATGAAAAAAATAAACAATAAAAGAAAAGAGAGCTGCAGCAGGAATATCGAATCTGCGACCAATAGATGTCTCTATGTTTACGTGCAAGTCTTTGAGAGGAGGCAAAGAAAGATGGCCTGGCAGGCCTTGCTGTCTGGTCGATTTTTCCCTTCTCAATAGTCAAGGATTCAGTGGGAACGTTTCTAAGCAGTGAGCAAAACCAGACTGGTCATATTACCCATTTTCCTACAAGATCTGTCCGATTTTTTTTCATATTTATCCAATAAAAATGTATGATAGACGATTATATCTGATAATATGATGTGTGATAAAAATAATTCGTTCAGGATTCTTAGTATATACTCTCTTTTCTTTGACACATCGGCTAGAAATGGAAAAATCTAGTTGATTGTAGTCATTTCTAAAGACAGTTTCAGCTATCAATAATAAACCATACTTGACTACGCTGGATTCTAAAAAACCTTAATAGTCAAATGATCGAAAAAATTAGATAACAATAATTTACTCAAGCAATTATTTCTGCTTTTTATCCATAATACCATCATTACCTCCGTGAAATGTGTCAGTTTTCAGAACTCATTACTACTTTCAATGCTGGAATTATCATTTATTACGAATATCTTCTTTTTTCAGTTACTATTCGGTTAAACAAAGGTTGTTCAGATTTATGATATAAACAAAGCTGTCCTATAGAAATTCATATCAGTCGTCAGTTACAGTATGATAGTAATCTAAAGTAGTAAAGAGATATTTTCAAATAACCGTATTTAGGCATGATTTTTTTTTCAAATATATTTCTCGAAATACTAAATCTTTTGGGAAATTTTCAAGTTTTGATAAGAATAGAATTTTGCAGAAGTTTCCAGTGCGACTAATTTTCTGGAATAGTCGAATATTTGAAAAAAAAAATAGATAACAATAACTTTTTTTCTTTTTTTTTTTTTTTGCTTTCAATACATAAACCTTCGTTTTCTCCGGAAATTTATCAGTTTTCAGAAAAAAAAAATTGAGCCTTTAGGAGGGGGTTGTACTTATATTGTAACTACAATGCTAGACAGGGCCGTTACTTTCTGTACGTCATACAGAAGTATACCTTCAAAGTATTAGGTTACTTCCATTAGTTCCTTAAGGTTACTTTCTTATTTGTGAAAAAGAATATCGAGCAATCCTTCCTTTTGTGAACGTAAAAAATCTAACCTCTGTCGAAATCGACTACGGATGAACAAAAGAGCAAAAACTATTTTACACCGGATGGTATTCAGAGCAATAACAATATGATTTATGTATTGACCTATGTTTTCCTTATATTAATATTTCACACACTCGCTCAGTTGATGTTAAAAACAGCATACAAAAGTTGAGTGTGTGGAGCTTCACAATTTACTATCGTTATTCAATACAATCAGTAACCTGTACGCTTCCAGTTAAAGTCACTTTATTATTGCCCTTTTGTACATCAGTTATCATTTTCGACAATGGTTAAGGTGTTTGCCATTCCCAAACCAAATATTGGTTAAGTTTGCGAGAAATATTTTGATTATTTCATATTATCGGGATCTTGAACATAAACTTTCGCTTTCAAACTTTTCAATAACGGTCACACGAGAAGCTGCATAGACTGCATTCACTGAGAGTGTGCGCGAACCTACCCAAGATTCGAGAACAATAATAAATATACAATGATTGTGTGTGTATATGTAATTCATTAAGTACATTTTTGTTCAGAAAAGTGCTCATTATCATCGGCAAAGCGGTTGTAAATGAGTTAACATATTTTTTCAATTGTTCATTACAGATTGTACATTCTGTTTCACTTAAAAAGATTTTCAAATGAGCCTGCATCATTCAAAAAAGATTTTCGAATGAACCTCTCATTTGAAAATCTTTTTCATGTGAAATAATGTACAATCTGTAATGAACAATTGAAAAAAATATCTTAACTCGTTATATATATATATATATATATATATATATATATATATATATATATATATGAAGTAGAAAGTTGAATTATCTAGAAAAAGATTAATTGTACTGTCAGTCATCGAACATACGATACAGCGAGGACAGAAGATTGTAAAATAAGTTATGCAGATAATAATTCGAGAAATGACGATAGGCTTCAGGTCAAGATGGCCATCAACAAAGGTATAAAGATAATTTTGAGATGAATTGTCAGTCAAGCAAGTTTCATATATTCTTTAAATCAGCCTTTCAAAATCCGTTGTTGCACATAGACCTTTCCAAAGTGAGTGTAAGGTATAGGCATTGATGGTCCGAAGCGCACCACACTGACGTGTTGAGGGAGGAGAGAAGATGAATGCATGTCTTTCCAAAGGGCATCAGTGCGAAGCCAGCGGAAACTTTGTAATTTTATATGTGTTTATGAATGAAAGGTCAAAGTGAAGAATGAAGTCTACCTTAGTCGATCAACTGACTCTCCTTCCAGCATTTTTTTTACTTTTAGTAACTTGAAACAAATTATTTATTACCTTTGCTCCGTGTACAACAAATATTATTTGATTTGATCAAATACCTTCAAAAAGGTCACCGAGAGAAACGTTGCAAGGTGAGTTGAAGCGTAACTCAATAGAATCCGTTTAAAATTCGCCCAAAATCTGCTGATGAACATTTTTGCTCGGGTCATCTAAAAATACAATTTATATTTTGCAACGGAATGTCTGTTCAACAGTTACTGGAAATATGCTGACGTTATTCGCTAGTCACTTTTGAACTGTTGGAGTAAAACATCCAGAAATCCAGTCTACAGACGAAAGTGAAGCTAATTCGTTGAGTAAATGGCTAAGTTTAAATTACGACAGTAAACAAAACCTGTCTGCTATTGAGTAGTTAATAATACTAATAGTAATAATAAAAATAATACTTTGTTAAAGTATTGATGAATAAAGCATTGCTTAATACTACTGCTACTACTACTACTACTACTACTACTACTACTAATAATAATAATAATAATAATAATAATAATAATAAAAAATTGGCTGAAGACCTGAGGAGACTTATTATCACTCAGCCTTCAGCAATGACCACCGGGCAACCGGTGTGAAACTGTAAACCGCAGTATTACTGCGAGCTATGAGTACTAGGAGAGGAGGGCTGGAGACTTGAGAAGACTTGCTGTCACTCAAACTCCAGCGGTAACCACCAGGCAACTGGTGTGAGATTCCAAATAATAATAATAATAATAATAATGATAATAATAATAATAATAATAATAATAATAAAGAGATCTAAAATGAGACTGTTTTCAAGAAACTTTTATGAAATCATGAGCATTTCCAATATTTTCTATATTTTCATCAGTCACTAAATGAAATGAAAATATTTTTAAATTCCAACTAGGTTCAAACGTCTAGAATGAAAACATTGCGTTCCACAATGAAAACAATTAAAAATCAAACGTTATATCTTTTGGATCTAACAACGTAGCATTTTCTAAATTTTGTTAGATGATTTTTAGTGAATACGATCCAGTTCACTGCCACCACTATTTTGGCCGTCTGGATTGTGAGTCCTTAGTTTTGACATCCACTTAATCTCCAGGTGCGTTAGAGTGTCGGAGGCTCCCTTTACCTTCTCTGGGACATGCATTCGGCGGTCATGATTGAAAGTGTATGTCTTGCTTTCACTGAAGTGCTTGCTCGACTCTGTAGCTGACTGTAAATGCTCCACATAGTCGCAATGCTTGTCGAAGCGCAGACTGAAAGTTGTAGATGTTAATCCAACATACATGTCATGTTTAGCACATTCAGCAGCATAAACAACATTTTTTTTATTGACGGGAACCTCTAGATATATGACATGTCTTCCCAGATCTAACATTTGTCCATCTTTCTATCCGTCCCATGCAGGCACATAGTTTGCAAGGGCGACCACGTTTCTTTAAATTCCCTTGCGCGCATCCGATGCTTTGAAATTTTGGCTAGCAGGAGACTAGCATTGATCGTAAGTTTCGGTTGCAGCAATATGATACGATAGGAGGCTTCGAAAAGACGGCAGCGAGTTCCAGATTATCCGCCAACTTTATTTGATTATTCCTGTGAAAGATTGGAGCAAGTTCTTCGAACTTCCTTAGCCAGTTAACAGCCGAAGGCACTTTAATTTTCATCTTCATTGAAAGTTAATTGCGATTCTCCCTCTCAACGAGTCTAGCTTACCTGAATAAACCTAGCTTGTGAATACCCCATGATAACGTGAAAATATCATGAACTTGGATGCATTTCTCTCCGATAGTAATTGCCAGGGCTACAAATATTCCAAATCTCAATAAATTGTGAGTGTGGGTTTGATCTAATTGTACAATCAGGCTGTTCAGAATCAGATGACTAAACGTTTGCTATTCCCGATATCCTTGCTCTATTCTTATGCCTCACACCATTTTTCCTCGATGAAATGGTTGGACATCAAGAAGTCTACTCACACGTCGAGTATTACATGGTTAGGTCTATACAACCCTGTTGAGTATTTTATTTAAACGTATTAAGAGGTTTCAAAAAGCTGGAATCTTTATGTAAATTATGATTGTAGTTATACGAATACAAAATATTGTATTTTGGAAGTGATAACCGTTAACTTGAGAAGACAGTGACCATTATATTTGGATTTTTTTTAGTGTATGTATATATATATATATATATATATATATATATATATATATATTAGAGACTGAGACGGACTCAGGAGTAAAAGTATATGAAGACTTTATTGTTGATTAATCAATTCATAAATTCATAAATTAATATGCTATACACGTTTCAATAGGGGTTCCCATCTTCAGTAGCATGTGTACACTTTTTAGTGGTTAAAAGGTTTCCATAGAGAACAAATTTAGCATCATATGTTTTGCTTTGAAAGCAAAAATGGAAATCAAGAAAGGAGATTTCTTTTGGGTCATAATGGTAAGTCTATGCTGCATTCTGCCTGTGGAGAAATCTGGGGTGGTATGGTTGGATATCCCGTGAAAAATAGTTGTAGCAATTATGGGTATTTTATTGGTTTCGATGGTTAGAGAAGTGGGCGTTATTGAGCATTTATTGTCATGGATACTGTGAAGCTGGATAGTTGTTTAGTATATATATATATATATATATATATATATATATATATATATATATATATATACACATATATATATATATATATATGAAAAAAATAAATCAACGTCTACATAAATGATGAGATAAATCGAAAGAAGCAAACGTTTAAGCCATTGAAATCTTGCTGCTACAACACACAAAGAAGCACAAAAATTGCACAAGTAAACGAACGTTTTGTCTTCAGATACTTTGAAACATTACTAGCATTCTTTGTACTTCATCGGGGACTTATTCGGTCAAAGTTGCTATCAAAAACAAAGACACACCCGACTCAAAAAGGTCGCCTGATTAATTAGTAATAATCTTAACCTTTAAGACGATATTTGTAATTAGTTCATATCTCATAAAATTGACTCACTTTATGCGAAAGCAAGGAACCTCGATTCAGTAATATAGTACTCATATAAGAATTACCATCCCCAAACACTAAACAATTAATTACAGAAGAATTTGAAACAACAACCATGAGAGGAATCTCCAAATTAAGTAATGGATATTGATATACACCAGTTATTACGGCATCCTCGATTTTGGCCGTTAAGTGTATTAATTTAAAAAAAAAGGCTTGCAAATTATAAAAGACGGCAAACAAAGTATTTATTTTTTAAATTTCTCGAGGAAAGGTATAATCTCCGACAATAGTCTTGCGAGAATATTAAAAATCTGCCTCTAAGGCGCGTGTCATTAAATAATGTTGTTAGAATGAGCAATGGGTAGGCCCTGTCGCAAAAATGAAAGACAACCAATGGACATCACAACTCACAACATGGATCCCCGGAGATCACATAAGAAACTGAGGACGAAGGAAAACAAGATAGAGAGATGAACTAGACAAATTCAGGCTCCGCGACGCCCATGATAGAGAATTGTGGCGAATCCTAGGGAAGGTCTATGTCCAACGACGTACGTTAAAAGGCTGATGATTATGATGATGTTGATAGCCAGAAAGTTATTAAAAGAAGTCATATCCATTAAGATCGGCCGTAGCCTAGTTTCATTAACCTCAAATAATAGTGCCGCTTCCTTTCGATAGTAGTCCTTAAAAAGTTTATAGTATTCAAAGCACTTTTCGGTTTGGATAAGAAAAAGAACAAGATATAAATGTATCTTAGTCAAGTTTCCCGTGCGCTCTATAATTAATACATTCTCTCTCTTTCAGATTATGGTGCGGTCAGTCCAGTTTACCAGGAACTTCTCGTCAATTATTTGGCACTAATTCTCTTTCTTTCATGAAATTATTCATCACTCCACAAATACAATCATTCACTGGTAGTTTTCCTTTCTTCTTTCCTCTTGAACTAGTCACCGAAAGCTTCTGCAACCAGTCTTATGGCAGAAACATCTATCAATAAATACATTGACAGCACTATTTGTAGGCCACAGACAATGTAATCTTCTTTGATTAGCTTAGAAGCCGGTCATTACACATGACTTGTCAAACATACCCGAGACAAACTACTCACGTCTAATCTACTTTTGTCCCGCTTAACTCAGCATCTTCCCCATGATAGTCTCTCGTGTAATCATTTATTATTTCGCTACTGGTATTCCTTACATTTATTCACAGATATTGATCAACCGTGGAGTAGTGTTGGGAATGGTACGCTAGAATCTAATGTTTTAACCCTACTTGCTGCTACGGTCAAATCGCAGTGGACACTAGCGGGACTCGTGCGATCACCGAATTGAGCAACGTCGAGCCGGGTCAGTGTGTAGATGGGTAACCATCTGGGATGATACCAGGTGGCCTAAGCTGCTGGGGATTGTGTGGAGAGGACCATTCTCCTCGCAGTGACCCATTAATCCTTTCTAAGAAAGACACCGATTTCCGACCAATAGCGCAAGCCAAAGACGAACCCACCCCTCCCTGAACCCTCTGATTGACCTGATAGCGAGCGGGAAAAAAAAAGTGAATGAAACCCTTTTGATGGTGAGGCCCATGACTACATGCTTAAAGGAGAGAACTTATTGAAATAAATCTTTCTTTTTTTTGCGCAGTCAGTGACCCAATTATGCAGATTTCCAAGTTGTGCATACAATTGTTGCCATCAGCGCCGTTCTATTCGCTACGTACGGTAAAAGCAAAGACTTGTGACTCTGAGGACTGGGCAGTGGTTTCCGCCCAGGCAGCACGTTATTCGATATTTTGGTCGCACTGTTAGAAAGTGTAACTAAAAATGGGCCAATAAAAAACAAATCACAAGTGGTTATTGTTATCCCGTCAAGATATGCAATATTTCTGTCGGTGTTTTGCATATGCGGTATGCCCAGAAAGTATCCAGCAATTTTGTATATCTCGAGATCCTGTTGCACGGCCTCGGTGTAACTTGGCAACGAATCATTGGATATTTTTTACGGTGCGTGTGTGAACATATGCTCTCCCGTGAGATTAATCATTCGGCAGTGAGACACCACTGAGTGGGCTTGTGTAATGTGTAACGGTCGCATTCACAACGAATGATTGAGTCATTCCCCTCGTCACGTGCAGGTTTCTTTTGGCAAAACCCGCGCCTCACCCACGTCTATCAGCCAGCTACAGTCTAGATTTGATCCTCAGCTAGTTTTGGCTTTTCCAAATTAGATTTAAGATCGGGGACGAAATTAAAGAGAATGCTACGAGTCCACTGATGACGTTCTCGAAAAAGGATTTTGAAAACTTTTTGGATAAGTTGAAGGATCGCTGGGATAAGTATGTGAAATAAATCCATCACGCATCAGACATCGAATTATATTTATGTTACATTGCATACCTGATGTGTACTATATATATATATATATATATATATATATATATATATATATATATATATATATATATATATATATATTAAGAGGGAGAGAGAGGGGTGTATTATCATTGTCAAACAAGAACTGCTTTACCTAGAAGCAGAACTTTTCTGAATAATTGTAATAGCATTAACTTGCTTGCTGAACTTAGTCTTTCCCGTATTCTAAAATAATTCCATATGTATTTCATTCACAGAATTTCCATTCCTGAACTGAGGCTGATAGTTTATTTGGCACATATGATTATCGCAGCTAATCTGACCAGGGCTTAAACTTGGAGAATACCAAACCTCGTCAGGAAATGAACTGCAACCTATGTACAAGATAGTTTTCTATTTCATCCAAGCGCACAATAACTGAAATCAGAACTTCAAATTTTACAGAAAACATCAAAATATTTACACGAATATCAGCATCTGGACTCAGTCAATGTAATTCCAAGATACACAGTAATAACATAGTTGGTGAAGTTATCAAAGCTCTACACTGGTAACTCACAAACATTATATTTTCATTCTTTCAAGATTACTTTTTTACATACCAATGTAGATTATGAAAAATACTTTTTTTCCCAAACAGAGTAAAAGGAACAGAGAAAGAAAGAGTGGGGAGAAATAAAGAAAAAATGAAAGTAGTAAAAATGTTGGTTGAGGAAAAGAAAAAAATACCATTATTCACTATTGCAACCCCCACCATTAATACTGTAGAAATGAGAAAGAGACCAAAATGTCATTTTTTTTTTTTTCGAGGTTTTGTAAATGGCGACCTTTGTCAGGTCAAGTTACAAGGATTAATTAATTTTATCCTCTTTGTTTAGCCGTTTTATATCGCACTTGTTTTAGAACTTTTCAGAAGTGAGTATTATAATACATTATGCAAGTTTGGCAACCACGTGCGTGTATGTTTGTGTTTGTGTGTCTGTGTGTGTACGATGTTTACACGGCTTTGGTCATGTATAAGTGTGTTATTGGTGGGCTTGTGTATTTGTTCTATAGTAAAACATATAAACAAGAAATAGCATGATGTAATCAAGATGTGCGTTGACAGTTTCCAGTAAGTAACATTTTTTTTTAAAGCACTTTTCCTCGAATCTTTGCGAGTATTATCCCAGAAGGAATATTAGAGACGTTGGGTTTAGACCGACTGGAGTCAATCATCATTACTTTCTGAAACTGTTTAGTTTCCGGATCTGCAGACCGAAAAATTATATTTAGAGCAAAAAAAAAAAAAAAAAAAACTGACACCAATATATTTTGTCAATATAGGTAGGTGAGAAGACTGGATGCAAATTTCCGCATAAAAAGGTTTTGAATTGATGGATGAGAGTCCATGACATGTGATATAAAACTTACTCAAGCATTTAAGAAAGAGATTCGTCAGAATTATTTTTTTGTTGAGAGTCTTTGAGTTCAAAATATATACTTAAAACTGATACGCGTTATTCGCAACAGAGACCCCCTGAGACCGGGGAGCAAGCCCGTGTATTGCATCTTAGTTCAAAATATATACTTCAAACTGATACACATTAATTGCGACGGAGACCTCTGAGACCGGGGAGCAAGCCGGTGTATTGCATCTTGCTTGGAGAATGAGGAGAACCAGAGAGTTTCTAGAATAGAGCAGTGCATCAGAATTTCCTAGTCGATATAATAGGACCATTAATAAGATATATATTCACTATAGTTTACCGTCGAGCAAATATGATATAGCTGGTAATAGGGTTATGGCAGACGAAAACAGGACAAGAGTGTTCGTGCACAGTGTGTGGAGGTTGGAAAAACAGGATGACTAAAGGAAAAGGGTGTTTGTGCAGAGAGAATGTGTATGTGTAGGTGGAAACTCAGAACACATTTATTACATGTCATGGGTCAATATTGATGCAATTCCTCGTAAGCATCATTATCTCAAATACTTGCTGGAAAAGTTTATCTAGAATTTGCAAAAACGTGCTTTTTATTTTATCTTTGTTGATATTGTTTTGATGATTAACCCAACCCATCCAATCTAACCATTGTTTTAACGCGTGAGTAACATAACCCAAGACAATAAAATGTTTTTGTTTCTGAATGGCTGTACAATTCTTTTAAAAAAAGTTTATATCAATTTCTGCTTTTATTGTTTTTCCTCAGTATAAACGCCCAGCACTGGAAATGAGTGCACTACTTGCAAGGAACTGTGTTTAGGAATCTAAATAATCAGCAAGATATATAAGAAGGGTGGGGAGTCTAGGTCACTCTGGCCACATTAGATAAACCACTCAGAGAGCGCATATCTCTTCCAACGTTGTATACTAGGTAAAAACAGAACCGTATTTTTTCTTTATCAGAAAAATAAGGCGGAGAACTTTAAACGAGCTGATATTGTGTTATTTTCCCTGATATTCACACCTTATCTTTTTTATCAACTAATCGTGTTTATCCTGTTTTCCTGCTGGATCATAGAAAAATTATCTATCAATCGAAAACGAGTCCCTGGATCCACCCCCAAATCTAATCAATGCTTCCGTTGTACATGGCCCATCAGTTCACTTTTGAAGATATCATGTGGACAAACAGACAGACACACGGACGGACAGACAGACAGACCTGCAGACCAAAATATATGGACGGGCGGAGAAACACGAGTGAATGCAAATACCTCCTCCGACTTCACCGGCAGAGGTGAATATTTGCTGCTGATTCGGTACTGACCCGCCAAGGACATGCATGAAAATCTCCGAACCTTCAAAGGCACAGATTTCTATACATCAGTCGCTTGGCATCTGACGGGAAAACGAGCGGCGCTACAGATTGGCTCATCTTCAATTGGCGTAATGGCCTTCGTGGAGAAATAAACGTACGTGTGAAGTACATTAACAGAGTAAGTGGCTAATCAAAATCGCCAGTCTCAGCCCATTTCATGGGGGTCATAACAATAACAATAACTTCCTCCACAGGAGGAGGTCACCTTGCATTAGGTCGATGTACATATTAGCGCCTCTGTGGAGCGGGGTGGAGCATGTGCATCACGCCGGGCCCGGGGATCGAAAGAGAATCCGAGGGAGTTAAAGAGTTGAACTTCCATGTTGATACGATCTTTCTAAAAATGGGTTGACTATTTCACCGCCGAACGAATATGGCATGGCGTGCTAAAAGGGTTAAAAAGCAGTTGGAAACAGGATGGCTAAAGGTCGAGGGTGTTTTGTCACGTGTGTGTTGGTAAGAGAGTGGAAACAGCTTGCCTTATAAAATTCCCCTCAGAGGCACTGCCTACGCGTGGTCAACGGAATCAGGAGTATGAATGCAAACTCGAGTACTAGCAAAGACGCGTTACAAATCGATATGCAATTTTTTAAAGGATGAAAACGTGCGACCTTTCCGCCTATAGAACTATTGGTAAACCGAACCAATTTATCATTATTATCCACCAACAGTATCTGGTGCTCTTGGCAAAAAAATCAAGTGACAGCAAGTCTCGTTAGTATTCTTAATGACTTTGGCGTTTTGTCCTAGTTTTCAAAGGGTCTCTAGGATCATCCCTAGGACACGAATATCAATCAATATCAACCAATTTACTGCAGGTGACGGAAATTTCCGTCATTACAATTCTTTGTCCAACTCAATGAAATTTCCATTTTATTGTGATTGATTGTAGCTCAGTTCTATCTGTAAGTCAGGGCTTCTATCTTACAATCGATAACTATTATATTTGTCACCTTCTGCAGTTAATGGCTTGATGGTTTCGTCACGATCATTATTCTTACAATCCACAATTTATGCAGCTATCGGAGGGGGGGCGAGATTCTGATAATTGTTCATTAATTATCACTCCCTTTCAGGTTCGCGCAAGTATGGAGGGATCACGATTTCATACCTTATTAATTCCTTGCCTATATTGAGGCCTGGTTCCCAGTCCTGGAAATGGTGAGCTATTTACATTTCAGAGTCCCAACATACCTTTTATTTCTCCTTCTCAAAGAATTGTGTTCTTACCATTTGTTTGTAAAATCTGATTGAAGTTTGCACGATTCTTAGTTAATCATAGCCCCAATCCCACCCGAAACCTCGTCCACTTTTGTATTTTCTTTGGGCCAGTGTGTTATACTTACTACGAGTAGGTGTCACATTTTCATCTCTTTTGCCACTTAGATGACATTTTATATTTTCTTGGGTTCTTTCTATTTTATTTTTATTTTTTTTATTTTTTTGCCCTGACGTCATTTATACTCTCACTTTGAGTTGTTGCTCTCTGTGATTCTGTTTCGCATTTTGGTATCAATTGCGAATCCATGTCAAGGTTGGTTTATTCACAATTTCTTTTGTTTCGTCACTCCTATTCGCCACATATTTGGCTTTCCTTCTTGTCTTCAGGTTCTGTTTTTACTGAATCCTCGTTTGTTACTGTTTCTTTGTTTTTTGGTTATTTCAAACTTTGAAAATGCTATTACTAGTTCTTGCCTACTTCGTTTCGTTTATTCTGTTCGACATTTACCAAGAACTTTTTAAATGCTGATCAGTCATTTTCCCGCTTCTTTGCTCTTCACGTTAAAAAGGTAAATCATCCAGTCTCTTATTCATGGAGGCTGTTGACGAAGCCCCGGTTACAGTTGCATGCAGTCAGCTTAGTCATCCTAGCGAATCTCGTCGAGACCAGGACTCTGTTGCTTCTACCGTGCGGATACACCCGACCTAATTCCACAACTCAAAGTGTACAAGGAAATCTGCCTTATTTTGTCCTAACGAAGATTTTTCCACATTCTTAGCTCGTACCGAGAACAGAACCCAGGACCTTCTGCATGCAAAGCAGACGCGTTAACCATCAAATAATCCGAACTCTTTACGTTGCACCTGTCTAAAAAGTCACCTGGATATTGGCCGTTGACATTATTTTCCCTATCCGCCAGCCAAACGTTTCGATTTCCTTTCACATTTAAAAAGGGTATCGTGTACCCAATTATGAACATTTAATATGAGTTTATTCATTTTATTTCATTTCTACCATTTAGTTTTGATTTCATGAATTTCACATTTTATGGCATTTTTTCAGGTTATTTTCCTTTCATCTGCCTCTACTTTGGAGTATCATTTTCTAATATTCATGAGTTGTTGTTTTTTTTTTCCTACTGGTCTTTTGCACTAAACGCCCTTTTTTTTTCGTAATGTTCTCCATTTTCCATTTCCTCTTCTGCTGGGCCAACGCCACACATTTCTCCGTTTCGAATTCCTCAACAACATCCTCGATGAAAATCCTGTTCGGACTAAATTTTCAACTTTTATTCTTGAAACATGCACGTTGGGTTGATGATTCCTTCAGTCGATTTGAGAATCTGCTTCCACTCATAACCTCTCCTTCCTCCCTCCTTCCCTATTCTTTCCTATCTATTTCCTTTTACTCTGATTTGGAAAAGGACAAGTATGTTTGCATAGTTTACACTAGTCACTCTCTCTGCCTCTCTCTCCCAATATATATATATATATATATATATATATATATATATATATATATATATATATATATATATATATATATATATATATATATAAAGAAACGGATGTATATGATCCGACGAAACGATTAAATTAAAATTGTGTTATGTTATATAGAAACTCTTTTTTGAGATGACCTCCCGTCATTAAACAGATAATGTATCACTTGGCCTAGACAGCATAAATAGAATGAATAATCAAAGAAAGTGGGGCTGCTGCAGAAATCGAACCTGCAACCGATAGGGTGTATGTGTATGTATGTGTGTGTGTGTGTGCGTGTGTGTGGAAAGAGAGACTGCCAAAATATCTAATAATTATCGAATGTCCATTTTTTAAAATTTACATATACATATCAATATGCGTTCCTTATGTCAGAACGGTGAAAAAATGAGCGTACGAGTAACTTTTAATAAGAGCCGCTTTACATGAAGTCCTGCATTATTCACTATATTAGCATCACACAAAAATGTTGACTTGCTTTCAGTCCTTTGGTTCATACATGATAATATTGTTTAGCTTTGAGTGTGAAATCGAATAGTGTCCGTGTGAATATACGTGGGTATACCAATAAGTCGATAGCCTCATGGTGAAAAGGGCATCCATTTTACACTGGAAATATCTAGTGGACATTATCGTCTTCCTCGTCAATGCATTTAAATCTACACTTCCCCATTAATCACATAGATTGAGCATTGTGCAGAGAAATTTCCAAGTCAAGATTCAGTTAACAGTGTTAGGCTAACGACTAATTGATGCACTCTCGTACATTAGACTACGGATGGGCATAGCGGTAATGATTTTCATATGATTAATATATTCACAAAAACAAATAGTATATATGTAGATGTATAGATAGCGGGAGAGGTAGAGTTAGAAAAGAAGGCACATTTTACTGATTATTCTATATATCATATTTGTGGATTCCAAAGTGTCGCTGAGACTCGTTGTTCACCAATTGCTGTATGCTACATAAAGAAATTCTTTGTGCAATGAAATCCTGTTCAAGAAAACAATGTCTACATGGAAAATAGCTCCCATGAGAACCAGTATAATTTAGGGGTTCAAGGAACACTTCAATACCAGACGATCAACAAAAGTCAGTTATGGAATGCAAATTCTGCAACTTATAATGTGCAATTCCTCTTTCTCTCTCTGACACGCCGTATTTTTTTCAGTGGGTTAAAGCGACTCTCAGATAAGACGAGATCCAAATTTCTGTCCGAGAATTCATAGTTTTAGCTCTCTTGTCTAGTAACTGTATTTGTGTCTAGTCCATGGTATGACCCCATTTTTGCAATGTTTTTTGGGTGGTTCAAGCGTCGTATCATCCACCGAACTATACGGTAATTCATTTCTGCCATGTATGTATCTATTCACTCATTTCTGTCTGACCGTCTTTCCGCATGATATCTCTAACAATTCGTAATTAATTGCAATAACAATTTGTGGATGGGTCGGCCATGAGCAGCAAAAAAAAAAATGTTAAATTTGGGGGCGAACCCAGGGATGTTTTTATTACTCATGAAAGACAATAGGTTAAAAATGATCAGATGACATTTAAATGTTTCCTTTTTTTTTTATTTTCATTTTTTCTCATCGAAGTACTTTTTTAGGGTCTCCATGGTCATTTTGGACCTACACAACCCAAATCTTGCGCTGGTATTTATTAGCTAATTTCAGATAAAAAATCTATTTTTTCTAGCAGATAATTTTTTTTAGATAATTAGTTGAATAATATTCACACGCGAACTATGGTGATTCATTTATTCGAGGTACGGATATATTCATTCATTTTCTCGTGGTATAAAGAATTGGCTGCGGTATTCGCTGTTAAAGTGCTTCCTAGTTCGCAACCTATTTAAGCTGTCATTGCTGTTCAAGTCTGGGATTAGAATCAGATTATATAAGATTATATAAGATTAAGAGCTGAAAGTCGAAACTTTTTGCACTTCCGGGATAATACGGCCATCCCCCGTTATAACACGATTCGTTGTAGCGCGGTGCGTGTTATAACGTGGATGGACGGTGGACCCAAAAATATTAAACTAGCCCCCAAATAGCTAAATCTAAAACCAAAATAGCCAAATAGGCGACCTTGGTTATCGGGGCTTGGTTATAACGCGAATGATTGTCTTGGACCCCAATATCCACGATATAACAGGGGAAGCCAAATAGATCTTCGATATCATAACGTAAAATAGAATGTCGAACGTTTTTGATACATCTCGATATCCTAAAAATAGATTAATCAATAAGAAATATGTATTACCAAGCATGAATACTCTAGATTGACTTTGAACATTTAAAAAGCATATCTTTGATGATTATGAATAGCAATTATTTGATTTGGCTGACCGAAGTCGTACATAGAAGGGGAAAGAATAGTAAAGAGTAGGATTGTCTCTTCAAAAAGCGAAAACTCGGTCATCAGTATTGTCAATTAACTTTGTTTCTCTCTCTACCTTACACGCACACACACACACACACACATATATATATATATATAGAGAGAGAGAGGGGGGGGTGGATATATATGATCCGAAAGAATGATTATGAATTGCCTTATATTATACTGAAACTTATTCACGGTTAAAGTATCACTCACCCTAGACAACGTTAATAGAGCAAACGATTAAAGAAAATGGGACTGCTGCAGGAATCGAACCTGCCACCCTTATATACATATATATATATATATATCCGTCTATCTATCTATATCTGCATATCTCTATCTACATATCTCTCTCTATATATATATCTTTATCTAGATATCTCTTTCTCTACATATCTACATATCTCTATCTACATATCTCTCCTTCTCTCTCTATATCTCTCTATATTTCTCTCTGTATATAAATACATATCTTCCCTCTCTCTCTCTCTCTCTCTCTCTCTCTCTCTCTATATATATATATATATATATATATATATATATCCCTCTCTGTCTAACTATCTCTCTATATATATACATATATATACATATCTCTCTCCATACCCCCTCCATCTATCTGTGACTCTCTCTCTCTCTATCTGTCTATCTATCTATCTATCTCTCTATATGTAATGTGTGTGTGTCGTTCGCACAAATACACACCTATAATCACAGATATTTACTTCACAGGTACACACATGCGTGCCAATAGTCTCTATAGGTATATGTTTACAAGCGCGTGCGCAGTCCGATCTCAGTATTTTGTCTCGTCTCCAGCGACCTACGCAAAGTACGGCATAATCTGTGCGATTAGGGCGTGGTAGCAGTTTAGCTTCAGGGCCACTAGCTTTTCCTTATTAATCTATGTGTAGCAATAAGGCACTGACCTTTATCAATGAGAACTGCCCACTTGATTATATCACTCATGGATACCGTGGGAAAAAAAGTGAGAAGAAAGTTGTCATTTACAGCTTTTAATTATTGCAGCTTTGCGTGTGGATATGATGAAGCATTATCGGTAGAGGTTGAGAAATAGCTTTAGAGTTCTGTATCATTGATTATCGAGATATAATTGAATAAGCAACTTTAATAGATGAGCATATACTTTCCTGAAAGGGTTTCTTTGTATATTTCAAAGGGAGAAAATTGCCAGCCGACACACGCACACACATACACACACACATTCATACATGCACAATATTGAAAAGCGCCTTGACAATTAGCTCAATGCGTGAAGTACACGATGAATGCATGATATCAGCTGTGACTAACGGGTGCGTCAGCTGTGACTTACGGGTGCGAGACTTCGGGAACCAACAGAACGAACCGAGAACCAATCTAGGCTCGCACAAAGAGCCATACTAGGGTCAACTCTCAAGAGATAGAAAAAAAAAAGATTAACATGGATCAGGGGAAAGACCAGCGTGAATGATACTATACAAATAATTCAGCAACGGGAATGGAGATGGACTGGACACTTAGCAAGAAGAGATAACAACAGACGGAACAAAAGGCTAACCGATTGGTGTCCATGCAACAGTAAACGCTATAGGAAACGACTAGACACGAGATTGAGCAATGAGGTAGATAGGTTTGCCGGTAAGACACAACAGAGGTTAGTGCAATAGCAGTCATTATGGGAGGGAATGAGAAAAGTCTTTGTCCAGCAGTGGATTTATAATTGATCATGATATAAATATATGAAAGTGAAAAGGTTGACAGACGTATTTCATACTTTTTTCCAATTCGAAATAAAGAATAAATAATACAGTTAGAAAGGACAATATTGTTTTACGCTAATACAAATTCCATCCTTCAAACTCACGCGCTAGTATAACTCTTAACGAAACTATAAGTTTTCTAATTATTTTTTTTTGTTGTAATTATTCAATTATTTTGATAACTTTAGCTTATGAGCGTCTTCCTCTTGTTAGGAAATCCCCGCGGATGCAGATCTGCTGTAGGTATTGGCTAATTACCCGACATTTCGCTTGGATACAGGAAGTTGTTTCCGCTTCCTTGAAAAGTTATGCCGACAGCGGCTTTTTGATTCATAATTTTGCTCGTAGAAGGAAAACATCACAGTTGGAACGCCATTTGTCAAATTTTTCAGTGTTATCAGATTTTGCACATAAATGAAACATGACTAAATCCTCACGCATAAACAATGTTGTCTATTTTTATCGGTGACATTTTTCTAAATTGAGCTCAACCCGGAGAAAAGATTTCGACAGGTTGCGTAGTCACGCTGCCTAAGCGAAAATCCCTTTTGATAAGCTTCGGTACTACTTGAAAGAAAAAAAAATTCTGATTATAAATGTTTAAATAACTAAATAAGAAGTATAATCTGTCTGAATTTAAGAAATGACGACTGGTCATTATTGTACACTGATTTTTTAAAATGGTATCCGTGTTTTGGTTGTTATATTCACAACGATTTCGCCGTTGTACTCTCTGACCTCCTTAGGGTGCCTATCGTATTCGATTTCGTTCCGGGAATTTCTATCAGATACAAGGTTTCAGTTCGAAATTCCCAGAACGATACTTCCGCATAGTTAACATTCACCATCTTGGAGTGTCTACCTCAACCTTAATATCTTTTGTTCCCACCTAATTGTTCTGGTCTGATTTTAACATATATATATATATATATATATATATATATATATATATATATATATATGCGTGCATTTAGTCCACCCTAAAAAAATTGCCGTAGAAAATATCTTCATGAAAGAAAGTGGATCAAATTACATACGAACGCTCAAAGATGATAAGAAACATGCTTTCAGTTGTTTTTTTACAAATAAATTTACATTACCAAGTTTATATACTTTCATTTACCCCATATTCCTAATTGTATCGAAATATCTGTCGAAAAATCTGAGGGTTAACAGTGACACGATTTCAAATGCCTTTATAAACATATCCATGATTTTCTGTCAGCAATTTCTTCTCATAGTCTCTTAAAATGTCCATGGAGTTGTTTTTATTCTCGCTCACGATTTTCGTTTTGGAGTTTTCTTATCCCACATTAGTCATTTTTTTCAGTTTTATTAAAACTTTTGACTATCATCTTTTATTACTATGCTTTATGTAGTCTTCAAGTTCATCAATGGCAAAGACGTTATCCTCAATGCTAACGAGTCCTTATTCCTTACTCTTTCCACTCTGCTCACAGTTTACGAAGGCCATCCCTTTAAGCCATTAAATATGGTCATTAATTTCCTCGTTCTTTGATCCCAAATTTCTCCTTTTTTCGTAGTAGTTGTAGCAATGTTCTTGCTCTTTCAGTTTTAACAATGAAAACCTTGCAACATCATCATTAATTTTGACTAGCTTTTACTTTCATCCAAACTTTTCCGTTACTTTTCATCATAATCGGACCGTAACCCTACAGCAACGATCAAACAGTGTAATACCTGGAAGTTAGGATGAAGCTAAGAAGCTAGGCTAAATTAAAAACAATGTTGCAATCCTTCACCCAAAAATAAAATTTGTAGGGAAAAAAAAGTAAAAATATGATTGCAAAACCTTGGTGTTTATGACAACTCTTGGGGCGTCCCTAATAGACATTAATACTCTAGAGCGACGGTAGATATCACCATGGTCTAAACAGATTTTGACAGAAACCAAATTTATCTATTATTGATCAGCCTTTCAAAGTCCGTTCTTGGAGATACGTCTTCCTTCAAGTAAGTTCAAGACGTGAGGTGGTGATTGGCTTTTACCCTGACACGTCAGCCCATGACGTTTTGGATTGGAGGAGGAGAAGGATTCATGCCTTCCCCTGGGACATTTGTACAAGGAGAACGCAAATGTTAGTTGCAGTTTCAACTCGGCTCATCAACCCAATCCTTCGTATCTTTAACCGCTCGGCCACTTGTACCAGTATTTTTTAAATATATATATATTTTTTATCCCCAATGAATACCCCGAGACTGGAGTGGATTGGGTTCAATTAATAATCTGATCGCTCAACAGAAACGCATTTTCCAAGAGTTCGTAACCAACATTTGCTTCTAGAATCCTAGAATCCAAATAAATGTTTTACAACTTTAAGACTTCATGGTATCGTTTAGTGCGCAGCTGCCGGGTGCTACATTTGTATTTACGAACTAAATAAATATCTTCTTTACATACCTCGAACATAGTCGTAAGTTTGTTTTACTAATTAAAACCTTTCAGCCGATGTGTGATTTTTTTCTCTTGGGCAGTTAGTAGCGCCACCAGCACACACCTACACAAACATTCTTCTTAACTATTGCACATAATTACAACACGACTGTCATTAATTGCATTACTGCCAACAAGATGGTTGGGGACTATTGTTTCTCTGACAACCCCTCTCTTCAATCCTTACCTACGCATTAGTAAAATGGCCGGAAGTCGAAAATAAAAGCGCAGTCATAGTAACTAAGGTCCCCTAACTCCCCCGGCTCCTAAAATCCCCGGCAGCCCGGTTAAGCTGAACTTCAACTCCCTTTAAAATATATTATTGTCTTATGTTCCGAAAAAGTTATGACATCACATCAAGGGGTTTTCCTACTCTAATGTTCATTTTTTTCTTTTTCCCTTGTTTTTTTTTTTTTTTTTTGTTATTATTTGGAAAGCTCTCGTGTCTCAGGCGCATGACAAGCGCCCCTGGGCGACTGCCCGTGTTGCCGGTACCTGGGGACAGCCTCGCCCCTCATCTGAAAGCTCTCGTTTTACGATGACTCACGTAAACATAGATACATGACACACGCACACACATCATACCCATAACACACTTATACATGAACATACGCTCATGAACTAATTGCATGTTTGGTAATTTGGTTATGTTCTTTCTTGCTTAATACACAATGCGTGAAATGAATGTTTTCTCGATTCTATTTTGTTAATTAATCCAGTTATTACTCGATTCTCTCCATTTCTACTTTCGTTCCAACCGTGAGCGTTACATTTCTCAAGACAAAACCTTATGTTACTGGACTCAGCCCACGTAATTTTATTAATGCGTTAATTACTGCAGATTACAATGCATAAGTTAAAGAGTTAGATAGCCGTTATCTTAACCGTTATCTCGAAAGGGTTAAGTTCACTCTCTCTCACGCTCAGAGACAGACATTTGTATATATGGCTTCGAGTCGGATCGGCTCACGGTTTGTTTATTTGTTTTTCCTTTTTAAATAAATATGTTGAAAGCATTTGATACACGGAAACGAATTAAAAAAAATATGACAACAAAACTCGCAGTTTTCTTTACATCGCAATATATGTATATATATATATATATATATATATATATATATATATATATATATATATATATATATATATATATATGAAGAGGCCCAGAGAGGGCTGAAACATGAGCTAGTTTGTGTAGCGAATACTCTAGAACAACTCAACTTCATGAGTAAAATGTTGTATGTATCGAGCACTCTATGAAATAAATCCAATACATTTCAGAAGTGGCTTTATATTATTGATATATTATCATATTATGTTATACTGCTAGCCTGATTTGTACCACATATACTGTATATATATATATATATATATATATATATATATATAGAGAGAGAGAGAGAGAGAGAGAGAGAGAGAGAGAGAGATACATATAGATATAGATAGAGAGAGGGAGACAAATCATTATTAGGAAGCATATTTTGACCAGTTACGGGAAACCAGTAGCAAATCGAACAGCAGACCATGTAAACGAATAAAGAAAACGAGCGTTTTATTCAACTCGAACCCGCATCCACCAGGAAGCAATCTCGATATATATATATGTGTGTGTGTGTGCGTGTGTGTGTGTGTGTGTGTTGGTGCTACGCCCGACTGCAACGCCCCCGCCGCCGGCAATTTTTTTGAAGATCATTTTTTTGTATCTTTTACCATCTTTTTTTCATTTAATCTAGATTTGTCTGTTTCTTAGAGATCAGGCACTCCTCAGCCTGCAGCAGCGTGGTCCATGGGTACCACGCAATGCTTGTGTACCTATCCAGCACAATATGCCTTGACAAACACGCACATACGTATGTATACATACGAAGACGCCTACAGTAGAGCTATGATTATCCAGCTACTATTGCAGATCATTGCTAGTGTAGTAAGTTGGATTTCCACAAGGTGCCCCGCTATTGAAACCTTGTGCCAGACTAAATCAAACTTATAGATGGTACTCATGTATATGCAAAAACAATATGGATATGTGCGTATTTATCCAAGTACCAATTTATATCTACCAACCTACCTATATGATTGTAGATAGATAGATAGATGGATAGATAGATAGATAGATAGATATGAACAGAATCAGATGTATAGATGGATAGAGGTGAACAGACTTAGATATATATATATATATATATATATATATATATATAGAGAGAGAGAGAGAGAGAGGGGGGGGAGAGGGAGAGAGAGATATGAACGGAATCAGATATATAGATGGATAGATGTGAACAGACTTGTATAGATAGATAGATAGATAGATAGATAGATAGATAGATGAGTATTTGAGAATTAATAATATACTTTCACAGTCTATTTAATAAACATTTGGATGCTATAAGAAATATCCGTATATGTATACTTGTCAACATGTGATACATCTACAATCTAAGTATAATCTAGGTACATATTTGCATAATATATCCACGGCAAAGCTAACAGCTAACGAATATCTTACGCACTGTCAGATTTTCATGAAGACACGACGATAATCGCTTATTTATTCCAAGTGAGTGCTAAGTTATTGGTAGGAAGAACAACAATTTCTTGAAGTATGCATTGCAGTTCTTTCTACCTATAACTTAGTACTTTCTTGGTATAGTTATACGATTATCTCCCTATATTCATCGTCACTATTTATAGGTTTGTGTTATATATATATATATATATATATATATATATATATATATATATATATATATATATATATATATATATATATATTTATATATATATATTTATATATATATATATATATATATATATGTATATATATATATAGATATATAGATAGAGAGTTAGATATATATATATGTATATATATATATATATATATATATATATATATATATATATATATATATATATATATATATATATATATATGCCTAATTGTAGGCATTTGTTCATTTATGATAAAGGTAACATTCCTTTTGAATAGTTTTATGCGCATTGAATTTACTCATTTTTATTACGTATTCCGTATTCAGTATGAAACGATACCTACTGAATGTGGCGCATGTCGTAATCCCCCAGATTAAGACTGCAGCCGATAATGCTATTAAGCTTCATTCTATACCTTCCTTGACGTTTTTATCAGCATCGTATCGTAATTTTGTCACTAACTTAGTGGAGTAAAAGTTTCACTCATCTACGATTGTAACTTGCTTTCCTGTCTCTACTTATTGTTTCCCTAATAGTGTCTATGATTTCGCAAATTTGTCAACGCTCACTCAAACAAAGTTTGAGTAGCAAAAGTTTGTTGGGTTTTTTTTTTCTAGTCCGCGGAACTTCGTGAACAAATTAAAAGTCGTATAAGTAGCTAAAAGCACCCAGCAGTCGACCTCTACCAATTTCGGTGTAGTGATACCCGTAACCAGCTACGATTTCCTCCTCTACATCATTCGCATCATCATCATCATCACTACGAGAAGTTTGGAATCCTCTTAATTTCGACCGTCCAGATCCAGAAGAAATCGACAATTCGAAAGAATTTACTTGCTATGATATACTGGATCGCAGAATAGAATTCTTTGGGTAGGGACACGAAGTCTGGGCTCTCATTCATTGAGTCTGACACGGATGGAAAAAAAAAAGGGAAAAAGTTGTAGCAGCAGTAGCAGTAGAGAGAATAGTAAGTAATAATAGTAGTCAAAGAGAGAGAAAGACGTATGAGCCTCACATTTGAGTAGCAAGTAATACATTATATGGGAAATTTTTGCTTACCGTTTACAGACGTTGATAAAACAGTCACAGAGAGGATAACCAACACTAAAAATTTTATGAAATCCTTCATGGTTGCGTGATTCCTTGTTAATTGGTCCTTATGTTAAATCTCTTTTTTTCTTCTTGTTTTCAGTTCCAAAATACGTAAAGTTCCTGGTGACTTCGTTTCCCACCTGATATTTCGCTTTTTGCTATAATCAATTCTTTTCTGTCCCATTCAAAATGGGCCGTTTGCAGAAGTTACGCAAGTTTTGTATCAACTTCTCTCTCACTCTCTCTCTCTCCTTTTTGCTCTAATGCGTCGGTGTAGAAAGGTAACGAAGTCTAATCCAAAAGGAAAAAAGGAGGGGGACTGGAGTTCTCACCAACGATAAAGAAGGAAGTTGATCCTTGTAAAAATGTTAAGTAAATCCCTCTATTCTCTCGTGATATTCGTTTCTGTTGAACTTCTCCTTCCTTGGTATTTTTTCCAACGTAACTTTTTCTTCTTCTTGTCGTTCGTGCGTCTACGACCGGTGTAACACACGGCGAACGCACACACGGCGAAGCCAAAGTAGCGATGCTGACGTTAGATACAAAAATAATAACACACGTTTGAAGAACTCTATAAAAAGTTTTGAGGTAGAGGCTGGAGGCAGCAGAACTTTTTTTCTTTCTTTTTTTCCCTCTTCGAATAGGGCTGGGGAGCGCTTCTGTTGGAAGGTGTGTCAGTGGGCTACTCAGCTTCTGAATATCCCCCCAGAGTCTTCTTACACTATCTTTGCAATCTCTTCTTCTTCTTCTTTTTCTTCTTCTTTTTCTTCTTCTTCTTACACGTTCTTCTATTCGGTATCTCCTCTCTTTTACGACCAATTATTTCACTCTCCTTTTTCTCTCTCTTCTCTCGTTGACTCATTCGTTCTGACTTTGGCTACGCTTGACAGTTCCCAACTTTCCTCTAACTCACTCACTCTCTTTCTCTCTCTTTTTCTCTCTCGTTTCCTATCCCCCCTCTTCGCCTCTCTTGTCCCCCCTCTCTCTTTCTCTCCCTCTCTCGCTCGTCTGTCTGTTTTATTATTGTTTCTCCACCGCACATTCTTAGCTTCCTACTTTCCATTCCTCTCAGTCTCCTCTTCCTTTTTTTTTTCTACAGCACGTGTTTTCCCCTCAGAACAAATCCAAGTCGGCCACTTTGGGATAGACTAACGCTTGGTCGCTTCTCAAAGCAACCGACCAAAATTGTTGAAGTTCCACATCGACTTTTATCACCTTCGTTTTAAAATTTACATCATAGTAAGACTGTTACCGATATATATATATATATATATATATATATATATATATATATATATATATATATATATATATATATATATATATATATATATATATGCAAATGTCAAACTAGAATCTCCCAGTATCTCAAGATTTCCTATCGTACAGTAACAACGAATTCCTAGCCATAAATTGCTCTTTTCAGCCACACCGATAATCACGATCAATTTCACACGTGCTCTTCCTTGTGGAGAAGCAAGTGCGTAAAACCATACACGCACACACACGCACACACACACACACACACACACTCGCGCACATACACACACATGCACGTGCACGTTGAGAGATAGATAGATAGATAGATAGATAGATAGATAGATAGATAGATGGCAGCTCGGATCTAGGTGCCATCAGGCTAAACGAGAAGAATTATCTTTTATTTTGTATTCTTCAACTTTTCAAATGTAATCCAAATTGTATTTTATTCCGTTTTTCATATCACAAAAGAAAATTTTCACAGAACGACCGAACTAAATGATAACCGAACAAAACTTATGAAATCGTTTCAAGTTGTGAGAAGCTTCTAAACGAAGCATTTTCATTAATAATTTAGAGTAGTTTATCCTCCGTCTTATTATTGTTGCGTATTGATCAGCTCATACATAAAGAATATCAATATTTTGCATAAAAAGGTATTTTAAAAGTGGCACTTGAAAATAGATATGAAAATTAATGCCTGTCATCCCGACCTGTCTGTTAGTCAGCTCATGTCATGTCATGTTGGAAGAGACAAAAACGGTATTCGATAGTCTCTCCTCCTCATCATCAGCAGCAGCAGTAGCAGCTTGTTAGTGTCCGTCGTTGGACGTAGACCTTCCTCAAGATCCGCCAGATCTCTCTATCGCAGGCATCGCGGAGCTAGTACTTTCTGAATCCATCTAGATCTCGTCACGCCGTCTTACTTTCTGTCAGCCATAGTTTCGCTAACGATCTCCGGGGATCTACGTTGTCTGACATTTTTATTTTTATTCCTCAAACCCCCATGCTTATATCCAGTGTTGCCAACTCAAAAATATTTTTTGCGCTAGTTTGATGGCCAAAAAGCGCTAAAATAAAAAAAAAGACAAACGCGCAGAAGCTGCTATAGATGGTCAAAAACACCCCCAAAATAGCCACAATGTTATGGCCTACCCATGCTAATTTGGCATTTTTTTTTTTTTTTTTCGCATTGCCAAGACGAGAAACACGCTAAATTTAGCACGAAAAGCGTTAAATTGGCAACACTCGGCTGGTAATCCTCTTCACTGGTATGGAATTGATATGAAGACATTTGGTCGGCACACTCACCTTCGAGTGTCCATCGGTCAACTCTTTTGATCACAGCCTAAAATATTTACGACTTTAGTGGGAGGATGGTATGTGTGTGTGTGGTCGAGCGGTTAACGACCTGAAGAATGAGATAGGCGAGTTCAAACTGAGACAATTTGTGTTCTCTTCGCATTAATGTCCTTGGGGGGGGGAGGCATATATCCTCCCCCACCAATACGTCATGAAAGGGTAAGGCCTGTCCCCGCCCATGACTAACACTTACTAGTCCGATAAAAGATTTTAAAAGGTTGATAAATAAAAGTTGTTTTATGATTTTTTTAAAACTTATAAATTACTTTATTTCATTTTTATATTGAAAAAAAAAAATTATTTATGACATCACTGGCGTTTTCCCCTGGAAAACATCTAAAATAGAATAAAGAAATATCAATATTCTGAAGAATCAAGTTGTTATTAATGAACATATCAAAATAAGGTTTTAAAAGTGTCAAAAAAGCTTCTTTTCTAAAATATCAGGAAAAAAAGCTATAAGCCATCCAGAGGAGTACTAGAGCTAAATCTCAAATCTGTAGTCAAAACGGTATAGCCAGGAGCGCTGAAACACACAAACACATGTACATACTTTTAAAAAAAGGATAGAACTCTTTACCATCTTTGATGACTACAGTTGTTCGATACACGTGTCAACTCTAATTCTATGCTAATCGCTATTTTCACTTAATGCTAACACTACTATCAATAATGACAATGATATATCATCCATACTATTTCAAGTACCTGTCTACGCCACGTTAAATATTCAACGAATAAAAACATGACTAAAGCCCTCAGACTCAAAAGAAAAGGGTTTCTCTTCACTTCGGACCCTTTAAGGTAGAAAAAACTTCCCTTCACCTTTAACCCTTAAAGGAGAAAAAAAATTCTCCCTTAAATTCTGACCCCTTAAAGTGGTAAGGAAATTTCCTTTTTTTTTCTTACATTTGAAGCGAGCGAGAATTGGGAATTCCCTCCACTTATGTATTGTCAGCGGGGGGGGGGGTCTATTTTCGGGGCCCCCAGAAGTGGAGAATTAGTTTCCTTCCATTGTTGATCCCTTGAACGGGGAAAAGTTTCCGTTCAGTTTCGAAATCCTTTGCATGAATTTAAAATTGCGGTCAGAGTAAATAGCAGTCAAAATGTTTTTTCTAATTGATCGAAATTCGATAGTGTTCAATTTAGTAAAATGAAGTGCCACCATTACGCTGACTGTAGCTGTATTTGTCCGAGGCAATTAAAGACCGAAGTGGCGTCACTCAGTCGGGTTTGGATTCGAGTCGTCGGGTTCATTTTCCGCGCTGTTAACCGAACGCTCACTAACATTTCGAATTTGGGGAAATATAGTAAGATGGCAAATTATTAGGAAGCATGAACGTTATTGGACATGAACAAAGGGATCAGTTTAACAGAAACCTCCATTGGGAAGTGAACCCACCATCCAAAATCTTTCAGTTGGGGTATTTCTAAAAAATTATCTCGCTAAGAACCTGCCCCAGGATCCCATTTATAACTATAAGAAATTTGATGGCTGTTTTTTTTTAGTTTTACGATCACAAACAAACGTTTGGTGAATGTTAACACAATTAAACTCTTCTTGTTACGAAATTACGCATCGAAGAAGGAGAATATTTCAACTACATGCAACGTTCACTTGTAGTTAGTTATCTGTATGCACGTTTGATTCCTGAGTGATTTTTCGACATCAGTTTACCCCAATCATATCTTGAAGCTGATTTCAATATATACCATAGCATAATGACGGGTTCATGCCTGAGACATCTTCCTTGGTGATTATGCATAGTCTGCTCATTTCTATCAGTGCATTTCATCATTGAGAGTTGGTTTATTTTCATAGAATGCGTCCTGAATAGGATCGTGTGCCAAGGTTGGCTTTGTTCAACAGATATTTCATCCACTAACGCTATGAAAACAACGAACAAGTCATTTTCTAAGCTTTTCGGACGCATCCAAATGTATATCTATAAGAGGGTCAGTAGGTCGATTAGTCTATCCCCAGTATATTCGGAATCGATTTTCGGCATATGACAGAAAGAAGAGTTTTAGCCCGGCATCTCCACTATGCTCTAACTTACAGAATAAAATCTATATCAGTTAGTTCCCACCCGTTACGTCATGTTTAGATGGTGGGTTCAAATATTAAGATATTACAATGCGGAACTGGACGCTGACTATATGACCATTTGAAATTATATCATTCAGAGAATTTTAAAAATTGTCGGATGATGTTATGAAAAATCAAAACGACCAGATCAGTCAGAGATTCTTTCTTTCGGGCGTTAGTTTTTTTTATATGACCTCATATTGAATGTGAATCTTCCCAGCCTGTCACAAAAGAATGGTGTAAGTAATGGCAGGGGAGACGTGGATATATCGTTAGACTAATGTCCTTGTTATTCATTTTATTATAAGTGTTCAGAAAGTCCAACCGATTTGAGTTTGAATAGAGAGAGAGAGATTCCACATCATCGGGGTTTTTCTTTTTGCAAGAAATCTGTCAGTCCTATTTCAACATCAGTGACCCAGTTCGTAGCATGAATATTTACGTCTTCCGAGTCGATATCTTGTAATTTTGTTTTCCCAAAAGACATCACCATGAAATTGAACGGGGTTTTTATGCCATAAACAGTGATAGAAATGGGGGCGGGTACGCCAGGGCATGTAGGGGTCAGCGTATACCTACTTCTTTCATTCCAGGCTTTTTGTGTGACCAATGTCTACTAATGGAGACATTATTGTATACCTTATTCTTAAACCTCATTTCGATCACCAACAATAAGAAATGATTATAAAACAATAAAATGACTTTGCACTAAAAAAAATATTAAAATCTTGAATCGGTGAGATGATGCAATAATATCATCTTCGTTTTAAAACAGTAGTGTTTAATGTACAGATTAATCTCGAGGGATAAAGCAATGTTTCTTCTTTTTTTAAAAGCATTGATTAATTAATCAATCTATTTACAAGATTTGTGCACAAGCTAGGTAGCTGTTAGCAATATAAGCAAACTAGCTGAATACCTGTCCCATAGACGGGGATTTCGGCTAGTAAATATGTACGGAATAAGTAAGAAGTAAGGGAAAGCCACAATAGTTGGAGATTATTTCATATTTAATTACTTGGATATTTTGTAAAAAAGGTTTTGTGTTCTTAGTTGTATTTTTCAGCACACAGACAAGATTTCTCTGAGCAGTTCCAATGAGATTTTCGAAAGAGTGTGGCTTTCCTTTACATATCACTTACATCTATTGGAACCTTCTAGTGAAATATTAATGTCTGTCTGTCTGTCTGTCTGTCTGTCTGTCTGTCTGTCTGTCACTCCACCTCTCTCTTCTCTCTCTCTCTATATATATATTGAGCAGAAAGTAAGGGTTCACTTTTGCATTATGGTTAAATTATAAATACAACCTCCCCTCTAAAACGCTTCAAAATGCTTTCTTTCTCAAAACTTAATTTAGGAAAATGTCTCCTTCACTTTTGATCCCTTGAAGGGTGGGTTTCCCTTCACTTTAAATCCCTTAAAGAATTATACATAAGCAAATGAAATAAGAATATATATATATATATATATATATATATATATATATATATATATATATATATGGGCGAAAAGTAGGTTCCATTTTTGCATTATGATTACATTCTTAATAGACTAAAACCCTTCAGAAAATAATTTTCTCCAAACCTTTTGTTTTAACCCCACCATAGTCCATTGAATAGGCATGTTGCACCCATGTCCAGGTACTTTTTATAACATGACGTGCAAACAAATGCACCTCTTACATATATCTAAGATCGTGAACTTACAGCCAGAATCCAGTGAAACAGCTGAAATATAAATTTTCAACAATTTATTTCATTTATTTTATTTCATTTTATTTTATTTTATTTTATTTTATTTTATTTATTTTTTTTAATATTTTTTTTTTATCGGAGTGTGATAACAGAGAAGTTGAGGAATACGACGCACGCGCCTAGGGCATCAAAAGAGAAAGGAAGAGCCTCGAAGTGAATGAAGTCCACTCAATTGGAAACGCAGGCAGAAACAGCGAAGCAGCAATGAATAACTGTCACTTCTTGGTGTCTGTTCCCCACTTGTGCGTTATGTAGTTTAGCTCTGTTGGACTGTACGCCTGTCTCCGTCATGCTTGATCCGGGAGAACCTGTGGCGTCCCCCACCTCCGGTCTCTTTTGACTCCCTAAGCACGTGCTCATTTTGCTTGATGGTTAATCCAGTCTCGTCCATAACTGAAAGTTATTTGCATCTATTAGCATTCGTTCTGTTGAATATTGACTCCATAACTTCGGTTCCAAAAATGGGTCTTTCGCCAAGATGAAAGTCTGATGTCAACTCATTGATTTTTTTTTTCTTTCAAACCAAAACTATACTGAATATAAGGGTGCTTCCTCAAGTCTGAAATTTTCACTGTATACTGTTCGCAGGTGGCGCAAAATTTTCCTTTAGTCTGCAATAACTGTTCACTAATGATTATGCCCACTCTTTAGGATAAAGCACAACTGTCCCCGGGTGCTGTCTTTGCCCCCGGGTGCTGTCTTTGCCTCTTGGCCACAAGAACCCTTGTATCCAGCTGCGTTTCTCTATTCAATTGTACTTGCCTGGAATGTTACGTAAAAGAAGAATAAGTTCTCTTAACACATATGCGCGTGTGTTTGTGTGTGTGTGTGTGAGAGAGAGAGAGAGGGAGAGAGAGAGAGAGCGTGTGTGCGTGCGTCTACTTGTGTGTATGTTTCTGTGTGTTTGGGAAGGATAGAGGGAGAGGGAAAGTACCAAAAATAGCATCAAAGGATCAACATAGTTCTTCAGCGTCATCAAACAGAACTGGGATGTTGCTTGCGAATGATATGAATGCAAGGGTGGCCCCGCTAAAGCACCTATAGAAAATTACCCCCACCCGATACATGAATATGCTATACTTACTCTGTTTATCTACTTATGCCAACGCAATATGATCCCATTCGGAATAAGAGGTTGAAGATCACGTCACTGTTACATCATCATCATCATCATTATTATTATTATTATTATTATTATTATTATTATTATTATTATTATTATTATTATTATTCGTCTTCATGTTCACACCAGATGTCCGGTGGTCATCGCTGGGAACTGACATCAAGTCTTCTCGGGTCCCTAGCCTCCCTCTCAGCATCCCCGCGGTCCACAGCAGTGTTTTGGTTTGCACTTTCTCACCAGATCTCTGGTGTTCATCGCTAAAGTCTGAGTGACCGCATGATCGAATCCCAGTAGTGCTGTGGTCTGCATAGTCTCAATCCTTCCTCTTATCTCCAGTTCCTCCAAAACTTTCAGCGTCTTTGGTACGGTTCCGAGTGTATCTACTATTACAGGTACTACCCTGACTTTCAGGCTACACACATACTTCAGTTTCTTTTCCAGATCCTGGTATTTCCCAAGCTCTTCTTTCGTAATAATTCTGCACAGTCATGTCTATTATTTTGCAGGTTCTCCTTCCCTTGCCCATGGCAACCTGGTCTGGTTCTTAGGCTTGAATGGAGTGGTCAGTTTGGATGTCCCAAAGTAATGTGGGGCTTCTATTTTCCAGTGCTGTCTCCGGTTTATGCTGATACCATTTGCCTACATGGTCGAATCCCAATCGTTTGTTCAGTTCCCAGTGTATTGCCGATGTTACCCTATCGTGTCTGATTTTGTACTCTTCCTTCGTTAGTTGACTATATTCACTGGCTGTGTGTCTTACAGCCTCGCTGCTTTCTTCACTTGGGCTTCATTTGCTATTTGTTTTGGTTCTGTTGATTTTTGCCTTACCATAGTTAACCCTGGTGCATTTGATTTGGGCGACTATGATGAGCGATTTCGTTTCTCTCTTCACGTTTCCTTTGCGTAGCCATGTCCATAACCTCTCGGCTGCGACACTTTTTATCTGGCTTCCCCGAGTAGTTTTTTTTCTGTTTCCATTTTTCTTTCCTTTGTTTTGCTGCTCCTTCGTTTGCAGTTCGGTGCACTGTTTTGGGTGGGTTTTTTTTTTTATTCTGTCTTCACTTTTTGCTTGCACATACTTTTCTAATCCTGTTTTGGCCTTTTGGGCACAGTCTTCTATACTAATGAGTCCTTTACAGCCTTCTTTCCTCTTCACCTAGAGTCTATCAGTATCATCTCTAGGAAGTAAAGCCTTGCGCATTGTCATAAGTTTCCTCGTTCACCGGTCCATTGATTGAAGCTCTCCCATTGTCCATCCAAGAAAAAGACCTGTGTATCTTACTGCCGATATTTCCCTTGTATTCATTTCTTTTATTAGATTTCTGCTATTTTTCTTATCCTCCCAAGGTAAAGGTATTCTTCCTTATTTTCTCTTTCATTTCTTCCCATTTTATCGCGTCATTCGGGAACACCTAAGTGTTTAGATCGGTCCTGTGTGGTCGATACTCGATGCTTTTTTTTTGTCTCGTAATTCGATTCCTTCTGCTATGATCATTCCTTTGTGCATTACCATTAGTGCACATTTTCTATTCCGAACTCCGAAATATTGTTACTGTATTCTTTTACTTTGTTCAACAACGTTTCGAGCTCTTCCCTGTTCTTTGCAAATTGTTTAATGTCGTCCATGTACATGAGGTGGTCGACTTTTCCCTTTGTTTTGGAGAATTGGTAACCTTCACTGTTTTTCAAGATTCTGTTGAGTGGTATGATAGTTAGTACAAATAGTTGTGGGGACAGGGAGTCCCCCTAGATAATTCCATTTTTTTGAAATACTTACCTCCGTTAAGTTCTCTCCTGTCGAGTCTACTTTCCAGTTTTTCGTAGTGTTAGATGATGTTGAATATCCTGATGCATTCGAGTATCCTGAGGCATTCGAGTACTCAGTAATGTGGGATTGTGTCGTATGGTTTTTTACAGTCGACCCACTGCAACATTTTCCCTCCTTTTTCTTACTTCTTCAAGGATCATCTGGCCAATGCAGAGCAAGTCATTCACCCCTTTGGGCCCTCTATTGCATTACTTTCTAATCTTCTGGTAATAGTCCTCTTCTTTCCATGGAATAAAATATTCTCTCTCCCATCTGTCCGGTGAGGATTTCCCACATTAGTGGTAGGCACGTGATTGGTTTATAATTGCTCGCCTGGTCCCTTTTTCTCAGTGTCCTTTTGGATGAGGTTTGTTCTACCCTTAGTCATCCATTTTGGGGCCTTGACTTTGCAGTTGGTGAATGAGTCGGTTTTGTAATGTGGTGAATTTATTGAATCAATATCCGTGGATCCCATCAGGTCTTCGTGCTTTCCAGTTGGCTATCTTTTAAAGTTGTGTTTAAATACGGTTACATTCAATGCAATTTCTTGGAGATCTCTTTTAATGTTATCTAGCGATTCTGTATCTTTGTTGTGTCTTTTGGGGTGTCCCCATATGTTGTTCCAGAACTTTTCCTCTGTGGTTTCCAGGTTTATGTTCTGTCTTTTTCATCCGTTCAGGTCCTGGTGAAATTTTTCTTCGGTTGTTTTGGAAACTGCGGCTCTGTGTGTATTGGACAACCCTTCGTCTATATCTCTTTAGTCTGGCTTCTTTGGCTAGCCTCTCTGGTGTATTTCTTCTACTGTAACGGGCACGCGTCTTTCTCTCATCTTATATTTATCCAATAATCTTGCATATGGCCTGTTCATGTGTGATGCATTTTTCAGAAATCTTTCATCTCTCTGTAGTCGAGAGATCTGTTTTTCTAATCTCATTTCCCGGGTGGGCCCTTTGTTCCTGTAGTTCAAGGTTTCTCCTTGTGTCGCAAAGAGGTCGGTTACTATTTTTACACCTGCGTAGATCAGGTTTGTGGGCTCTGCTATGTCATTAGCTTCAATATGCAGCGGCATTTTCATGCAAGTTGCCTGATTGTCGTCGGTGAAGACTGCTTCATATCAGTTGTTTTGTGGTTGTCGCTAAATGCTGAGTGATAGTAAGTCTACTCAGGTCTCCACCAATTATCCCATTGTCACATACCACAGAGGTGCTTTGGTTTGTACTGTCTCGACTATACCTTTTTCATCCTAGCTGTTACTCAAATGCTGATAACTGACACATTTCCAGTGCTCTCCTCAGTATTCCTGTAGACCCCAGGAGTGCTATGGTCTGCATAAGTGTTCTTCTCATCTCCAGCTCCCCCAATCTCGTTTTCACTGTCTATGGTGCAGTTCTGGGTGCACTTACTATTACTGGTACTACTCTGACTTTCCTGTTCCACACTTTTTTCAGTACCCTTGCTAAGTCCTGATTTACCTCTGTTCATGAAGCTGAAAAGAGGTATATGTATCCCGTCGCGTCTGTTCGACGGCTCAATCGGCTGTTCATTTTCTTTTCTGAACGTTTGTACTGAATTAATTCTAATGAAATTTTGAGAGCAATGGGATACGAAAAGAATTGTAAAATCCCAGAATTTTGATCGAGAGATATTTTTCCGTTTTTTTTTTCTTCTTTCTTTCATTTACATTCATGTCTGTCCATATGATATCTCAAAAAGTACTCGATAGATTTTAATAAAATCCTGTGGAGAGATAGACAATAGACCACAAAAGATCTGATCAAATCTTGGAGCAGATCTGTGCACAATTATCTCCCCTGCGTCGTGATTATACATCCAAATTTCATGTCTGTTCGATATCTCCTAATTCTGAATGAATATCTGTGACATTTTGCAAAAGGACGGACAATAAGCTACGGAAGAATTGATCGAACTTTGTAGTGATCCGTGAAGAATCACCTCCCCTACGTCGTTGTTATATGTCAAAACTACATAATCTTGCCATATTTTCCTGTTCGCAAATCATCGCCAAAAGCTATCAATTTCGCGGTAAGGTGGAAATGTACAATTACCCCCCTTGCGTCGCAGTTATATGTCCAAAATGCATAATATCACGAAAATGTCTCCCCATGCGATACCTCCGAAAGTACCGAATGAGAAAGAAGTGGTAATTTTTTTGAGCGGATCCATGCGCTATTACCCTATATATATATCTGTGTGTGTGTGTGTGTGTGTGTGTCACACATACAGACTGCACCAATGGAGTTAGAAGTCGGAAAATCTAATCATTTACTCCTTATAATCTCGAGGAAAATTATTCAAGGAAAACGCCCAAAAAGCTTTTGGGGGGGTCAATTTACAATGTAAGTTTATGCTAAATAGGTCTCTTGGATCGTGTCTGGCACTGCTTACGCTTGTTTGCTTTTTTGTTTTTGTTTTTTACAATTTGGACTTTTTCTGATCTAACAAAAGGTAAGAGAAGTAACTCAATCGTAGATCACCTCCTTTCACCGATTTTTTAATTTTTTTTTTTAATCTTCAAAAATTGACCACCCCCAACACAGCATGCTACCACGAGACGCTGGTCTCGTGACGGTTTCTAGTGACTGACTAAGCAGATTTATTCCGTTTTGTTCGGCTGAGTAGGTATTGGTTGATGCTTGATTCTACTAAACATTTGGGGGAGAGAGAGAGAGAGACCGTAATCGCATTCCGCCTTCACTTTCTTTCATATTGAATAAAATAACACAACACAAACCAAACACCAACAAGTAGTGTCTTCTATTTTTGGCCGCTTGAAATTCGAGACGCTCTTAGCAAAGGAAGCCGAGAGTCTCAGCATAATATTTACACATTGACGGAGATGAGAGAAATGTCTACGTTGGCCCGTAATAGAGACTGGCAACAATGTTGACTTTCGACTGAAATTAATGAATGAAGCATTAACCCCTTCATTCCCAAGGTAATTAAAAAGGAAAATGTCGGGATCAATCAGTACACAAAAGGATGATAAATGTACAACAGATTGAGTTTTCTAGAACGTATACCCGGATATATCGTTGTTGGCAACCTCCACACACACGCAGAGTACTCACCGAGTACTTACAGTTCTATGTACATTTAAAAAAAAAAGAAAAGATGATACCTTTTCCGTTCTTCTTTCTCGGGTGAAAACACTCTTCGTAAATATTTATTTTAGTTCCAAGGGACACATCAGTCAACCCACCCTAGTGTCCGAACCCCCTTTTCTTTATTCTAGTATAAAAATAAGCAAAAGACATTTGACTCACCTCGGACGACTGCTTAGCAAACCAGCCACACAAATCATTTTACTTATGTAGCGAGTTCAATCCTCATCCACTGCTCTGTACTCGTTTTCTTGTATCATGTAAAACCAAACTTAGTGAATACCAAAATAACAACCATATATGCATGCGTATGTGTGTACTTCTTGCCGGCGGTTCTAACGTTGTTTTTTTTACCAAAAATTATATTTGACATTAGCCTGGTACATTGTTAAAGGTTCAAATTCAGGAGTGAAAAAATAATTGGGGGCTGGCGCTGCAACTTTCCAGGAAGGACATTACATGACATGTATTTTTATTGTAAGGCTGCAAAGTTATGGCAAAATTGCATGGACTGGTTCTCAATCTGGGG
The DNA here is from genome assembly GCA_963457665.1 of Thysanoteuthis rhombus. NCBI lineage: Eukaryota > Metazoa > Mollusca > Cephalopoda > Oegopsida > Thysanoteuthidae > Thysanoteuthis > Thysanoteuthis major. Next base: position 40,003,932 of record OY735213.1, read on the forward strand.
CTGCAGGCTTCTGAGAGTCCACAAAGGTGTTACAACCATAATAAGGTTCAAAATCGAAAACGGGAGATTATTTCTACGTTTCATTGACGTAAGATGATTAGATACTAAACTTTGATCTTGATCAAAAGGCTGGAAAAGCTGAGCCAAGAAACTAGGATCCTGTTCACTTGCGCTCCCACATGAGCAAGGTGTGACACAAGGTCGTATTTAACGAGGGATGGAGCACCCATAGAAATTGCTCCAGTGCCTGCAATTAATGTTGCGAAAGCGTCAGGACAAGTCCCACCAATCCCTTTAGTGCAATGGAATAGCATCGCTCGGAGGCGAACTGCTTCCCCGCGACTGGGCCGAGTTATACATTTGAGGTCTTAGGACGAATCCGTAGACTTCACTTCGCTTAGAAATGCCGAACCTCAGTATCCCTCATTGGCTACGACATTACATCGGCGCACTCAGACTAAGAAAACCCGTTGTTTGTGTAAGTATAGATTCTACACCTTGGGCAATGCAATGATGCAGATACTACACTTTGATCAGGGTCAACGAACGAGAAAAAGTGGAACAGGAAAAACGAAACTAATACAGGACCCCTAAATCAATCTCAAAAAGATATTCAACTATAAACATACTTTTAAAAGAGTACTGAATATGTTGGAGGTAGCTGCTTCAGTCCAAGAGCTGAGACCATTTTATTTATGTTTTGCAGTGCACAAAGTCTGATTGGCGGCCTAAATAGATTAGGGAAGTTCAAGAAATCCAGATATGTAGGTCGTACAAACGTCAGCCAGAGAATTATGTGAAAATTGCAACGTTTCATTGAATATATTAGTAAGATTGTGGGGAAAGGGAAGCATAAATGATCATATCTTACCAAATATTTACTCTAGAAAATGAGGCTAATTAATTTGACTAATTAATTCACCGAGTCATTACTCTTTTCCTGCATTTGATCGGGCCAACAAAGATCAAAAGGACTTAGAAACTGTATAAAAACCAAGGAAAATATTCATTTTATAGTCTATCGGAAAGCGAGAGTTATCATTTGCAGAACGCAGGGAGAATCTTGGAAACGAGATTGAATCATATTTAAAAACGTTCAAATAAGGAAAAAATTATTGCCAGTTTATTTTGGAATTCAAAATAGACGACCGTGGATGTGTGATGTACATTTATTCCAATAATGAGCATCAATTATATACATATAGAAACTGAAAAATCTTCAAGCATTTCAGATGAATTTATATTATGAAATCACCAATTTTCTCCCATTATTTATACACAAATTGATTCTATGCTCTCAATAATAATTATTATTATTATCTGGTAATACATGAGTTATTGATGTTTTCAAAGAAACATACACATTATCAAGATACATTCCTGGATCCACCCACCTTTCCACAACATTTCGTGGGGAAATCTCGGTGTTATTGTGTAGAAAGACATGAACGAAAAAATGAAAAAAAAATATCTCTCAACCATTATATAACAATAACTGCATCCACCCCAAAATGAAGTTACTTATTTCATTGGAATACATCAAGAACTTTTGGAGATATCGTGTTCACAGACAGAAGTGAATATAGGAATTTATGGCGAGGTAAAATGCAAAAATATTTGTCAATTAGAAATAAATTCCTGGATTCACCCAAGACAGGAGCGAATATAGAATTGTTTTAGATAGTAAACGAAAAATACTTTTCGATCGGAATAAACACTAGGATACACGAAAGGGATCGAACTAACTCCAATAGTGAATTGATCAGCAATACAAGCTCGCTAACCACTGCAAATAAATGACAATGAGACGGAACCTCTTGTCCTAGCACGTCGCTAATAGCCACTTCATATCAAGAACCCTAGAAATTCCAGACTTTTATCTGAACTTCACTGGAATTGCTTCCTTGTATTTTTTGTCCCGTCCTTGTTCTATAGTGTATCCGGAAAGATAAGAGCCACACAAATTTAGTTAGCATCGAGTCGAATTACGTCAGAAAACACATCCTGTTTACCTTACCAATGAATTAAGATGTTCAGTGTCCGATTTCTACTGATGTCTACCTCTCTGAAAGGTTGTTGAAACTAGAAATTGATATTCCTTTTCTATTGTTCAGTAATGCTTGCACCAATTCTTGACCACTGACAATCCATTTTCATGATTTGCAATGCATCTCTACAGTGTATAGTAAATAGATTCGCCATCTTTTTATTTAGTAAGATAACAAAACATTCACAATATGCATCTAATATCCCTAACCTGTCAGTAATTATAGCCTCAATTCCCGGCCATTGACAATCCCTTTCTTCCTGATTTTCAATACACAGCATACAGATTAGGGGACCGAAACTTGCAGAAACAGAAAAAAAATCTGTAGTCCCATTCTATTTACGGTGTCTAGACTGAATGACTCATTCTCCGAGTAACAACGGAAAGTAATTTTAAACAGAGTTTCAAATAATATGACGCGTTCATGTATATATTTGTATGAAATTTTCACCATTTTATACATTTTTATATTTGCTCCTATCTGTCTGCACGATATCTCGAAAAGTTTTCATATAAATCTTAAGGTTGAATCACATTGTATGGAAGAAGTGATAGAATTCCGGAGTGGATCCAGGAATTTTTATTTGATTGAGATATATTTTGGCATTCTCTATATGAGGCTCTGTCTGTCTGTCGGTCGGACCCCGTATTGTTTCTCAGCTGTTTCAAATGTTACAGCCTTGCAAAATAGCTGAGATACAATATGGTGACAGTACGAGGAACCGACAGAACCTCTCACAGAGAATCCAGAACACTGTTGTATGAAAAAAAAAAACAAAAAAAAAAACGAAAAGATTATCTCTCAAGCAAAAAAAACAAATAAGTGGATCCAATTCAAAATGTAATCACGCCTTTCGCATTATGTTGCTAATCATTCCACTGAATTTCATTGAAATTTGCCAAAAACTACCGGAGATATCATGTAGACTGACAGGAGCGAATACAGAAGTTTATGGAGGAAAAAAAACGCAAAAAATATCTTTCAGTCGAAAATAAATTTCCGGTCTTCAAATTTACAAATATTGAATCACCATCTTTAAATATAAAGCTAGGCTTTTTATCAACTGGACGTTTTCCATCAACTGTTCTCAGCAAAATAATACAAATATCTCTTAATCGGAAACAAATTCCTGGACCTAACCAACAATTCTAACAATTCTACATTTGCCTATGGACCACCCTTCCACAAAAGTTCATTGATATCCATTGAAATATTTGGGGACAGACAAACAGACGGATAAATAGATTGACACGAGTGAAAACATGTGGGTGGATGTACATGATAGGTGACCAACGAACCATTCTTAAAAAGTTGATATTTTCGTCATTTTTTGTATTACAATGCTGAGTTTGTTTTTTTTAAATTTTGAATCATTACGATTCGTAGAGCGTTTAAACTTCAAAATAAAGGAGCATTTTTGCTCTGAAAATATTGAAAATATAAACTTTTTAAAAAATGGTTCTTGGAGCACCCTTCATGCACGGCCATCCATATAACTCTTCAAATTTCGTTAGCAGAAGTAAGCAAAGAGTAATAGATTGACAACGAAAGCCATGGAAACCAGGAAAATAATGCAGAATAGGAAAACAAAGAAATGTTTGTGGTTAAAATCACCCTATTTCGATCGATTTTCATGGATACGATTCTTTTACATTTTTAGATCTCATGGGTGTTACCAAGAATAAAAAATTATTTGTTTCTCTTGGATTTTTTTTTTTTTTTTTTGTCCAGTGCCTTTCTGGGGAGTCTCGTCCTCATCTAAAAGTAGTTTGCTATGGGCATTTTACCGTCTTCCGAAGAATTGCAAAGACAAGATGCATATTCATACTACAATATTTATACAATTAATCAATTGAATGTCCGGAACGTGCTGTTTGCTCACTGTCGTAGAATTGACGGCCCGAGTTGAAGTTGGGATAGAAACTTTAAAATTAGAAAGCACTCAGAGAATGCATACCTCTGTCGACGTCATTGGAAGCAGGGGTAATTGTGCATGGATCCGCCTCAAAATTCACTCTTGGAGATATTGTATCGATAGATATGAAAATTTGGGGATGTGTTGTTTAGACATATATCAACCGCCCAAGTAGGGGGCAATCGTGAATGGATTTGCTGCGAAATTTATCCAGTTTTTCCTGACCCTATTACCCCCCCTCCCACAAATTTTCATTCAAATCTACTTATTACTTTCTGAGATATCGTGTGAACAGACAGATAGACGGGCAAAATGTGACCAAATACATACAATTATTTTTAGATGAGATGAAGGTAAATTTTCATCATCATCATCATCATCGTCGTCATTATTATCATTATCATTATCATTATTATTATTATTATTATTATTTTATCGTCCGTCGTTGGACATAAACCTTCCCCAGGATTTGTTACTTCGGCGTTGCAGAGCGAATATTTTCTGAACTTGTCCAGATCTTCTCGACATCTCATATTCTGCCGGCCTCGGTTTCGCATTTGATCTCTGAAAATCTATGTTGTACGCCATAGTTTCCATCGGTCGTCTACCATTCTTGCAACATGGCCAGCCCATCGACATCTGAGTTTCCTAATGGCTTCTATGATGTCTCGGACTACTGTTTTTCCCTTAATATACTGTGCTGTCTTGTGGTCTCTCCATGTGATGTTGAGCAGGATTCTCTCATGTGCATGTTACACGGTTCTCAGTTTGAGGGTCAGTCTCTTGGTTGAGTTCTATGTTTCAGCTCCATAGGTAATTACCGGGAGGATGAATTGGTTGTATACTCTTCTCTTAGGACTAATGGGATTTTCTTATTCCTAAAGGTCGAGTTTGTTGCTTCCGAAGTATTGCCACCCTAGTGTGATTCTTCGCTTGATTTCTCGTTTATTTGTAGATATCATGGAGGCTCGTTGTCCTAAGTAGATGCAGTGGTCTATTTTGTCCAGCTTTGCGTTTTCGATTTTGATCGTTGTGCGTTTATTCTCAACATTTCTTACATCAAGTGAAGATCAATTCGATGGCCAATAACACTTCATTTGATGATAATACAATCTAATCCAACCACTTAATATTAAAAATAACGATAATTAACAATTAAACAAGTTCATCAAGTGAATATCAATTCGATGGGCGATAACACTTCATTTAATAATAATCCAACCTAATCCAACCATTTAATATTGAAAATAACGATAATTAACAATCAGACAAGTTCGTTTACTCTAGTTGACGGAGTGTGAAAAACTTGCTGAAGATGGTTGAGAGTTTTTTTTCTATGACGAAACAAAAAACAAAGAAAAACAAAACAAGATCTTTAGATGAGAAATTGCCCCACGCATCTATTTGGGAAAGTGAAACTGGGGATGTAAGAATTTTTACGATTTTTAGAAGACTTTATGGGCCTGCAAAGATTTTATCACAGGGAAATGTCATTTGTTTTCATCTGCAAAAAACAAAACAAAGTGAAGGTTTTATTTTCATACTGGAAGGATACACGCGTCAGTATGGATTAGGAATATGTCAACGTGTCAGTTTTAATGTTAGGGTGTGTTCAGATGAGAATATATAATATATACGTAATCAAGTGTTGCTTTCCGAATGCGCGTTCGTAAATGTGTTGGTATGTGCAGAAATACACATATCTACGACTTGTAAATATATGCATTTGTATGTTTATCGTATATACATATATGTCCATAAGTGGATGTGTATGAATATATAGTAAAATATAAATAGGGGAAATCGGGGCATAATGGATCATATTCTATGTCGATTTTAAAATCTTTGAAGCTACTTATATAATTAACAGTGTGACATTCCTATTTCTCTATCCGTTACGAGCGACTCTCCCAATTAAAGGCAACGATTTGCCTGATAGAAAATATCTCCTTTCCACCATTTTTAAAATGGATTCTTAAAACGAGTTAAGTAGAATTTCTTTCTAAAAAAATCCTTTTATAGAAATTAGAATATCTCAGTGATGTTGTTCAGAGAGATTATCTAGTATCAAATGAAATCCAGTTAGTAATCGTGTGAAGTTAACTGAAAATTGGTCTTTTTTTAGCTTGAAATTACTAATAGCCTTGTTGTGAGGGGGTCGTCTTTCTTTCATTTTTTCTTTTTTTTTTTTTTTCAACTCGGTCAGTTAATATACGCAGTATATCATGTAATCGTAATGGGAACCTCGCAATGAAGGTATCAGAATTCAAGTCTACTTGAATGGACGGCCAATCTCCAGAAGAATTATTTAAAAACAAAATAGTAATAATAATAACGAGAAGATGAACTCAGTTAATCTTTTAGTAAAGGCAATGGACAGCTGTTGGGATTTATATCAGATTCTAATTGGAATTCGCTTTTGGTTCTTGGCTACTACTTGATGCTTCCTCTAATTTCCAACCACAGGTGCACAGAAGGAGATAGCAGCTCTGACGATTCGTATCCATCAGCACATTTTCTCATCAAGGCAGATCGAGTCGTATTCTGAGCAACTGTTCAACCTCCTCTTCATTCGGTAACGATCTGAAAGAGCTAGCCTCAAAGGAGATGTTTACAGAAAAGCTAAAGAATATGAAATGCTAGTACGATGATGACTATGCAGGAAAGAACTAAAGATTAAAAAAACCCAACCCTAAGCTTATCTCTAAACCTGAACCTTAATCCTAACCGGCAGTTGTCCATGCATCCACTAGAAGATACATATACACTGTACGTATTTCCTATGTAGGATAAGCCATAAAAACTATTTGGATGAGCAACCGTTTGGTGTCGTTGCGCTCCGCTACCTTTAAAATTATAACAAGCTTTCGGTAGAGCAAGCCTGACCTTCACGAATAAGAAAATCCCATTTGCACTAAAGAGAAGAGTATATAACCAAACTATCTTCCCGAAAGTCACCCTTGGAGCTGAAACATAGAACTTAACCAAGAGACTGACCTGCAAACTGAGAACCATGTAACGTGCGCACGAGAGAATCATGCTCAACATCACACGGAGAGACCACAAGACAGCAAAGTATATCAGGGAAAAATAGGAGTCCGAGAAATCACAAAAAGCACTAAGAAACTCAAATGTCAATGGGCAGGCTATGTTGCAAGAATGGAAGACAACCGATGGACATCACGACTCACAACATGATTCCCCAAGAGATCAAATGCGAAACCGAGGCCGGCAGAAGATGAGATGGCGAGACAGGTTCAGGGAATATTGGCTCTGCAACGTTGATGATAGAGAGATGTGGCGAATCCTGGGGAAGGTCTCTGTTTAACGACAGACGATAAAAGACTGGTGATGATGATGAATGATTATCAATTGTCACCTAGTTTTTTCCATGCTAAGCTATAATAATAATTTAAAAAGTATTACCAGTTGTCGTAATTTTTGTAGCTAATTCATTTGTGAATAACTGAGTGAGTGAACTATTTTCATTCACCAGTCATTTCTTATTCTCGTTGGATGATCTGAAATCGCTCTATTGTGACTTCTCAGCCTCGTGAAATGCAACCCTGACCTTAGATTCTGGCTATCCTTCGAACTTTCTGATTATTTGCCCTTTTTACATTGTGAATCGATATACAACGGTACCTCTCTCAACGAGGAAAATCCGTTCTACTGAATGTCCCTTTAAATGAAAATTCGTTAAGTGAATAATAAAATCAATTTGATTTCAGCAATCCGTTCCAATTAGAAATATGGTATCCTTAAAAACCTCAAGATAACCTTGTAAATAATGTATAATGTGATAAGTACCTTTTAGATAATGCATACATACATATAAACATGCAAATAATGTAATAAATGAATAAATAATCTTATATTTCACCAAATAATAATTCGTCTGTCTGTTCGTTTAAAACTAAGCGTCTGTATACTAGTTATAAAAGTTGATGATTATAAGTAGAATCTAGATGATTCCAGATAATTTCATGGAATTTCGTAGTTTTGTTCTACTCGCTACCTGCTGAAAATGGTTCGTTAAGAGATTTTCTTTTTTGGCAATTGGAACTCTCCGTTGAGTGAAGTGTCCATATAAGTATCCTTTGCTACGAGTGGTGTTACTCTATTAGAAAGCAACTGACTCACCGATTGTGATTAAATATCAAACAGAAATATGCAATCGGCTTTTGGCAGCTCGGAGCAACTTCTTGCACCTGCGCTTCTCCAGCAGCTATGATTTTACTTCGACCAAGATTCAGTTGCAGATTATATACAGAAAAAAAAAGTAGCATAAATATTAAACACATTTAAACACTGTTTTGGTTACTGCGCCGTTATATTTTCATATCATTTAAACACCATGAAACTATCTTATTCGGGAGGTATTGCAAAAGATTTAGTTGGGATCACCTTACTACATCAACAGTTCTTATCCGTCTTATAAACATGAAAATCTAAAATTATAAATACCCCCAAAGCTTCATTGCTGAGCAAGTTAATAATATTATTTTGTCAAAATTTAACGAGGAAACCAAATGATTGAATGCTCTGAGATAACTACTCTTTTGTTTCTAACCGCAAAACACTTTAGTATCAACACGCTGTATAAAATTTATGTAAATAGAAATTCATATCTCTGAGAAGCTCCACCTATTCAAAAGTATTGCATGCCTTATGATTTCGTTCTGTTTCCATACAAAGGAAAACCTGACCAGCAAAGCATAGACGACCTGGAATCGTAGATATTAATGCCCAGTTGACCGACTATTTCAAATAGCATCAATATTTTAGGCGTTATATTCAATTTGTATAACTGTGCAAGGAAAAGTTTGATTTAAAATATCAATGATCAGAGAAGACCAATCAAAATAAAGTCAGTTCTTAGCTTGACTGATAAGTCCATTTTAGCTTTTTGAGCCACATCAGAAACTTTACATCAGTTGAAATAAGAATTGAATGGATACTTGAATAGTCAGGAAATCTTTTTCGGACTATCAAAATATCAGTAAGTACACGTGCATCTACATGTGTATGCGCATCTGTGTATATCTGTGTACAGGTTTACGTGTGCATGTAAACAAGGACTCAAATGCACCCAAGGCAAATTTTAAAAACTGCATTGCATTCCAATTATCACTTTTTTTTCCAGTTTGGAGTGAGCCCCTTTCAACCTCTGCATCCTAGGTGACCTCCCCGGTTGGACGGACCGGTTTTTTATATGTGATAGATGTATAATGTTCTCATTTTCTCCTATGAATCGCGAATCTCAATTATGCTCAGCGAAAAAGATGTTGAGTTGTAGTGTTAAAAAGCCCATCACACGTTAGATTAAAAGTGACAATGCCTTGCAGCGACCAATCACATAATTCTAATATACCAAAACTGAATCAGTGGAATGGAGATGTCATTATTGTAATGTGAATAGATCTTGAAACATTTTCGTAAAAACTACAACCTTTTCGTGCAAAATAGTAAGGTCCCGGCAGAATAATTCACAAAGAATTGCTGTGTTGAAGAGATGCACTAATTAACAAGAAAGATTATATCTTATAGTTTCTTTTTTTCTAATAAAATGAAATTGGGGGCTGCATTTCAATTGAGAGAATTTCTTTCAGGTTTTCTATCCATACATTTGGGTATACGCTCATGAATGTCTACACGATATTTCCAGAAGTTCTCAGTGGATTTTGAGCTTATGATATTACGTTCAATAATATTGGAGAACCATGATTAATAATCAATCAATAATACTGATGATCACGAAAATTTTAGATATCCTGGGAAGGGAGCAAGGGCGTGACACCATCAGTTACTGCCCTGGATGACGCCAACCATAGACCTACCACTGTTCAGATCCACGGTGGAGTGCAAACATTATTTTATTTCGGTCGAGGTAATCAGTTTGTAGAGCGGAAAAACACAGCAGCCATTGATGGAACGTGACATTAGTGAGAGCGATTAATCTTGTGCGATTGCTTGGTCTAATGATGTCCCTGCATTGACGCCAATTGCTATGTTCCAGTCACATAGGCTTATTTTTTTTTCACTGATTCATCCATTGGATTACCAGAGCACGGTATCTTCTGTTACTCGCTTATTGACTGAAGTGGGAATAGAAAAGTTTAACTGATAAAATGATTGTACAACTTTTGTATATTGGACATGACATCTTAATGTTTGTTTCGTAGTTTATGGTGAAAGCCTATGTCTGCGTTAGGATTACATTTCAAAAGGCAGTGTACTTCAAAAGTATACATGTATGGTTTAAAACAAATTTTTTTTTTCAAAAAAGGGACAAAGAGGTTGGTGTCAAGGTTTAATCTTTCCATTTAGTTGGTAAAGCCAAAAGTGTGGGTGTAGACACTAGATGGGTTGAATCAGATCAACTGATATAATAGAAAATGGAGTATCATTTGTATCAACATGTCTTTTTCTCATCTTGCCTTTGAGACTTTATTCGCATTTTCTTCACAGTGAATGTTATTTTCTTTCCATTTTAAATAAAGGGTCAGAATAATAAGCATTTTTCACAATTCAACAAGCACTATTTTTTGCATGATATAAACAAACCTTGAATAAAGATGAATTATGTCTAAATAAAATCTTGCTGACTCATACTGACTTTGATATTGATGCTGTTTACATAACTTATATACAACTAACCATAGCTTGTGAGATATATAGTTTTGACGCCAGGATTCACATTCTAAGACAGATTATGACAACGAACCTGAATAAACCAATACTAACTTTATAACGATTCACTTTTGAGTTCTGAATCATAACTAAAATTGACAATGACTCCGCTGACTACGATAATGATTAAATGACGGGAATAACAGCAACAACAACAACAACAACAATAATAATTATAATGATAATAATAATAATATAATAATAGTAATAATAGATGATCTCAATTATTATGCAATAATTATTTTGACGTAGTGCTGATTACTTAGATTTCATTTGTTTTTCGCTACATTTAATTAAGAAATTAATGCTTAAAAACTATACAACCGAACAATGCCGATTCTTGGATAACAGTTTATGATTATAATTGAATATCGAATGTAACCCGAACAATTGTCTAATTAAATAAGCGTGCATAGCATGACTGAAATACAATGCTCACTTTTATTATATTCATGTCCGGATTTTATCAATTTTGGCGGGAGAGCGGGAATCGTTTACACGTCAGTACTACGCCATTAAATGCCGATCGATATCATCAGTTTTTTTTTTTTTTTTTTTTTTTTTTTTGAAGCTCAACTGAAGAAACGTTGCTTTTGTATTCTTCTCTCTTCAAGGCACTCAAATAATCGTCAAGATTCTACGTAAGAATAAATTCAGTTTGTGGGACGTCTGCTTTCTTTCCTACCTCCTTCAACCGGCAAGAGAATCAGGTCAGCGGTCTTCCGTTCATTCTGACTGCATCTTTACGTGAAGATCAAATGTTGGAAAATTGAAGAGCTATTACTTGACAGACAGATCGGTCGTCTACGTCAGATGTTTTTTTTTCTTTCAATTTTTTTTTTCCCTGAAACGTTTTGGTATAAAACACGGGCGTCGGCTACCACTTTTTCCAGGTTGGTGGACGCAAAAGGATGTATTAAGAATACATCTTAGTGCCAATCCTGTTACACTGATTCAGGGGGTTGGAGGCAAATGCTCTGTTTGCACCCGCCCAACAGACATCCACGGTATCAAATAAGTTTTTTTCTCCAAATTATCCAGGTACGAAATCTGATGACGTAGGACATTGAATCTCATCAATTATGAAACTCAGTCGCCAAAGATACACCACGGAAAATTTCAGTACGACTCACTCTTTCAGTGTTACAGTTGAATATTAAATCAAACTCTTCTTTCGAAATAAAAATGTTTCTTTCATTTTAAGTTTCGTTTTGAAATTATATACATATTACAATGTTTATATAAATAATATTGAAATATGTTGCGTAGTTCCTACCATTATGTTTTAAGGAGAAAAACAGATACCGGATAATATTTTGGACTAAACCGGAAAAAATAATCTATAGTAGGCTCAAAAAGATGTCGTAGTTAAAACGAAAAACTGATCGAGACTGACTGTTTCAGGGTCATACCTCAATCTAAACAAAACTAACTCAGCCACTAAGCTGAATTGAAAATAAAAGTTCTCCCTACTCATTGGGGAGAGTGTGTCTGTAAAGTTTCAAGTTTCTGCCATTGACGTTTTGGGATTAGAAAAGTACAGAAGAAAGAAAAAGAAAAAAAAAACATAGATATAAAAAATATTGGAAAAAAAGAAACAAAACATAATGCATTCTAATCAAGATAATCTGTTTAGCAAAACCAGATAATTCAATCTATCGTTCATAACTTTCCATTTTCCCTCCCATCTTTATTCTCCCCTCTCTCTCTCTCTCTCTCTCTCTCTCTCTCTCTCTCTTTATTTCGTTCTTTCTCCCTTTCTTTCTTCTCCCACTTTCCCTCATCTTTCTTCCTTCCTTTCGTTGATTAGTGACGAAGGAGTAGAATTTGTCTCTCTCTCTCTTTTCCCTTAACTCTCTATCCATCGTTTTAAACTTTTCACATTTTAGTCTTAACTGAGAGTCTAAACTTGTCATGGTTGTCAAGTTAGGAAAATAAAGTAAAACTCAGTAGGAATTTGATAACAATAGAATTCGATGGTCTTAAGATGCTATGTTTGAGAACTGAAATATTTCTCTGTCACTTACGAGCTGTATAATGTATTTGTTGTGTATTGCAGAGTTTAAATATTTTAGCAGCTTCAAGACACGATATTATCTCAAATTTCTTTCTTATGCCATTAATCTTCGCTCAAGCTGAGATAAGAGGAATTTGACAAAAGTTGAACCAACGCTTGATACTAAGTTATAATGCGTTCTGCAGAAGACCTCCTTCTGTCTTGATAGACAATGGAATGACACTGAAATGACCGCTCTAGTGCACAAGTCTGTGAGAAGCGTATGGAGACAGAATCTTCCTCTCGACTTCACCAATGTAGTCTAGATGAAAGCGAGGCGTGATACGTTTGACATCAGATTGGCTGAAGGACCAGTCAGAAGGACGTTGAAGGGGCTCTTCATCCTGGTTTTGATTCAGAGTTGTCCTTCTCGTAGACTTGTTGCTTTCTCAAGACTAGAGACTCCAGTCTGTCTTGTTGTTTTATCCATAGCTCGGGGATAGAGGGTTGAAAAGACAAGAACGACAGATCTTGTTAATCACTCAACAGAAACTGTCACGTGACCAACGCCTCTCGGTAGCATGCTGTGTTGGGGGTGGTCAATTGAAAAACTTGGGAACATGGATGATCAATGAATGAGTTACTCCTCTCGTCTCTTGTTGGACAGTGATCACTAAGAAATATCTCAACTTTCAAAAACAGGTGTGAATGCTGCCAGTCATATTTAGGTAATCGATTTAGAATAATCTTAAATTGCAAATTGAACCTCCTACGAAAAAATTGATTTAGGGGTGGAATTTCCAACGAAAAAAAATTATTCTAGACTTAATGAAGAATAAATGTTTAAAATTTCTGACCTCTTTCACCATTAGTGTTGCCTGTATGCGTGATACATACGCACATAGCCAGCCAGACCAACTTGAAAACTGAAGAAACCTCTGTTGACAGTTTGGATGACAGCTTTGGTTGATGGTCTCTGATAATCTGGTCATTTGTGTAACTTGCTGATAGATAGTCCACTACTGTCTCTTGAGTGGACACTCAAATTCAATCTCATCAACTCAGTTTTCTTTTTTTTTTTTATTTTATCAATTTCCAGTTCAACAAACCGTCGCAAAAATGCTTTAAAAAACGGGACCAATAGGTGTGGATCCTGGATGCAGGATATCCACAGGGTCCGGAACCCTCCAACCCTCAGACAAAGCACAATTAACTTGTTTCAAATCTCTAGATTGAGAAATTGTGTAGATAAAAAAAGAAATGTTCCCGATTAATCATAATTTAACCTTAAACAAAAATTCAGAGATATCTTCCGTTCATAGTTCTGCGTAGGAACGTTTTACAATCAGTGTCCACGGGAAATTAATGAGTGCGCAAAAAATATCAGATCTTGTAGATGGCTTGCTGAGTTTGTTTTGTTTTTGTTTTTGTTTTTTGTTGTTTTTTTAGTATTAACTCATTATATTGAATACAAAAATACGTACATACTTTTGACACGGGAAAAAAATTGCACAGCAAAAGATTTTTGTGCTCACAGACAACAAAAAATTGTAGCTTTCGTTGTAGCTTTTGTCAAATTCTTTAGAAAATTGTACTAAGAGATTGATATTTATTGGTTATGTATCAAATTTCTTTGAATGATTTTTGTCCCCTACACTTTTGTGAATTCCAGTGTTAAAAAAGCTATCACTCGAATGTAAGTGAAAATGCCTGATCACATCATCTGCTTGTTTTTGATCTTTGAAATCAGTTTTCTTTTTCACGCATTTGTATGTATTTTCCCCATTTGAACCCTCCTCTCAAAATACAATATTTTACGCCCCTATCAAATAAGTATTCTCTTCCTACATTTCATCTCTCTCCACAAGGTCAGTAAAATAAATAGTTGAACGATTTGGTGAGGAAGCTAGAAATGTAAAATAACAGATCAGATAGAATTACGATACTCTTAAACACTTTTAAAGTCATGACAGGGCGAAAGGTTGAATTGATAACTCGAGCAAAATAAAGTAAAAACAGCCTAATGATATTGAACAGGGAACCTTGCGTATATAACCAGAAAACTTTTGGTGTCATTCAAAACTTTTAGTGTCATAAACGTAAGTCTGAAGGAAATAACAACTACAAAAACGAAGGCAAAGCAGGCGAAACAGTCTGAAGAGAAAATTGCACCGGACGACATTGAGATTTACGGGAAGATAACTGCCGTGAAAAGTCATGTCTATGTAGCTAAAGAGGGAACACACAAAAATAATTGAAAAGTAGAAAGAACGAAACAGTGACGTGTTGAAATTTGAGAGCGTAGATACAATCTGGAGGATGTGAAAAGTTAGGATGAAGATAAGATGCAAATGAAAAGGAATGAATGATAAAAGAAAAAAAATGCCCGAAATGAAGAGAAGCTATGTGAGAAATGCCGAGCTCGCTTGCGTGAACAAGAAGATTACAGATACGACTGTATGCAAGGAAGCTTGAGGACGAATACAAAAGGATTAAAGTTCGAAGTGTTCTCGTCTGTGGGGAATTGGTGTCAGTTCGATGACACCTGGAAACGTAGGATTCCATTTTTATCGCAGCTTTGTTTAGCAAAATAACAACGAATTCTTTTGCAAAATAACAACGAATTCTCTATCGAAAAGAAAGCTTTTCTGTATAAAACAAACAAAATCAATTGTATGCACTTATTTATATGATTTATAATAAAACCTTTTCAATTTCAAGAGCAGGATACGTTAATCGATTCATATCATTTAGTTGTGGCTCCGGTGGCTTCGTTGTGTCAAGAATAAGAGCGAAGACAAATTATGCAAATTGATATAAACCCTTTAACTTCGTAAGGTGGCAAGTGTAATAGTTATCAATTGCAAGATAGAAGCCATTGTCCATTGTAAGATAATCCATTGCAGGTATTCCATTGCAAGTTAAAGGCTCTGACTCACGGATAATAGTGAATTGCCATTAATCACAATAGAACGGAAATTTTATTGTAAGTCATAGAACTGCAATGGCAGAAAATATCTTTATCTTCAGTAGATAGATTAAGAAAATTAAAGCAAAGATGTTTCCATTTCCAATGCCAACACTCATACAATTCTAAAATCATATAACATTTTACCTATCCTTAAAGAGAAAATTGACAAAATAAACACATTTTTGTACTCGCCTTCATACTATTCATAACTTATCATCTAATTAATTAGCTTATAAAGACTAGATATCTTGCTAAATAATTTAGTTCTTCGTTCGTTCTGTTTTCCACCAATTGTAAATGCACAGGTAGACATTCCACCGATGGATCACCGGAGATCAAACACACTGAATATCTGGAACCTGGAACCGAGCCATAGAAGGGGTTCACATGATTTATCCCTAGAATCGCCTTTTCTTTGTGGGAATGTGTCTTGGGGCAGATGAGTGCAACAAAAACCGACCTCAATGCAATTTTTACACAGTTAATCTACCATAGTTTTTTGTCTGAATTTTATTAGACTGGTTGTATTATTCATTGTGCATGATATGATTGGCCCATTTTTCTTGTCTATGCGTTCAATAGTTCACGATGTTTACCCATGTAACCACCGGCCTTTATCGGGTGTTCCTGGTTGCAGACTATGAGATCACTCCTCGGTGCGCAAGCTCGATTGGACTGGACGAGTCACATCGTCTTTTCTTTCTTTTTTTCTTTTTTCTTTTTTTTAAATATCTGTTCCTGTATATAAGGGTTGTATTTTCGGTGTCGAATTCAGAGTTGTTTCTCTTGCATTACTACCGAAGCGTTGTGAACAAAAAATGGATCGACAATGGAAATGGTCCAACCATAACATAATCAGTTAGTTAGATTTATTATGTACTATATATCCATTTAAGAGCTCAGAATTAACCTAAAAGTATTTATAAATTCAGCTGTCCCGAACAACTGATTTAAAATTCTTTGACTAATGGAAGAGCCACTCACCTAAATAAATAAGATACAAACAGCATTTACCAATTCATGGAGAAATCCATTATTTGGGAAAAGCCTGTACCCAAAAGTGTTTATGTAAACGAAATCCACTCAAGATGTGTTTGTTATCACTGACAAAATAGGTTATCAAAATATACAGAATAAACTGCCGTGCTGAATCGATTTAGCGTATAATATCGGCTTGTATTGTCTCTGCCCTTGCTTTACTATCTTCGAGGAGATCTTCACGCTGCCATTAACTATCAGGTTCAAGATAGATAATTGATTTGCTCAGGAAGTTTATTACTGGTAACGAATGAATAGAAAAGGCTTTAAGATTTTCATGAATATTTTCCTCTTATTAGAACAGAACTGAAAAGTATCTCTGTTATTGTAAGCAATTTTTCCCTAAACTATTTCAGTGTCATTCACTTTTCAATCTTGATCACATCTCATTCATCTTCAACAAAATCTACAGGGTTTGATCACTTTTACCGCTCCCTTTGTGTATCATTTGATACATGATTCATTTTGCATCATGAAAAAAATGAATGAATCAACTCTCAGGTGTCTATTTTATTCAAGTTATTGAACAACCTAAAAAAATATGTAAGGAAAACTACGTGCAAAAAAAAAAGAAAAATTATTAGAACTTTTCTAGTTTATACTATGTGAAGTGAGTGAACAACAATCTTAGAATAAGATTCTTTGAAACAATGTTTTATTACTGTGTGTTCAACTCAAAAATCACAATTTTGAGTATAGAAAAAAATATCTAGATATCTGATTAAATCAAGTCATTTAATACCTAAATAATTTTATCCACCCCAAGGTGAATCATTCGCCATTTTAAGAAGAATCATTTCTTATGAAATCATCCTGTACACCCTAGGTCACTTTCTCAGATTCCGCTAAAGACGATCACTTATATTCATATGCTAAACTTAAGAAAAAATACAAAATATTAGGCCTGTATCTCTAATAGTTTGAAATTAAAAATCTTTGAAATCTTCAATTCTATTCTATGCATTTACCAAACGAGCCTTTCCAACCAAATATGGAATGTATAGCTGTAAAACTTCACAACTTGGGCTGTTTTTTTTTTTCTGTAGAATCCGAATATGTCATCAGATCAAGTATATCTTGGTATCCTCGCGCCGGCTCACCTATTCAATACATTATGGCAACAGGGTTGATAAAATATCAGGTTATGAATATATTTCACTCTCTTGAATGTTATTCCTTAGGCAGAAGCTACACTTCGTTATTAATGTCACTTAGGTACATTGCATATTACAAGTTGGAGAAGGTAACTGCTTTTGTTTCAAATCGTGTCGTGTTTTTCTATTAGAATGAAAACGATCCTTACTATTGGGAATTTCTTCCAGCTCTTTTCATTTGGTTTTAAACATTCCAGATTATAGATATGGGGTTGAATTATCGATAATTGCTAATATGAGTAATTGGAAGGTGCAAGTGGCCGAGCAGTTAACGGTGCGAACATTGGAATCGGTGAAATTGGTTCAAACTCCAACTGAGACAGTTCGCGTTCATTTCGCGCTGATGTTTTTGGTTTTCCCATGCCTTGGGAAAGGCATGTATCCATATCTTCCTCTTGCCAACACGTTACGGGCAAATGTGGCCGGGTAAGGCCCGTCAACTCCCTCCATGTCTTACTCTTATTTGGGTAAACGACAAACTCAGAAAGTACTGGCTCTGCGACGCGCACGATAGAGAAGTGTGACGAATCCTGGGGGAAGTCTATGTCCAACGACTGATGATGATGATGATGATGATGACGATGACGATGACGACGACGACGACGACGACGACGACGACGACGACGACGTCCATGTCCAGAAACGGACCTTTCAAAAATGTTAGTACAGTGCAAGGCTTAATGAGGAAATGGGGGGGGGGGGGTAGGAAGATAATACTCTTCCAATATTTCGATTTTGGAAGATTTGTGTGCCTCGAAGTTCAGCATTCAAAGTCTTGATTTTTATTTTGGCTCAAATACCAACCAATGACTTCGTCGAGAGATGCTCAGCTATTGAACCCACAAAGCAAATGCAGAATTCTCAAAGCCATCCAAGATAACTTGAGAGAAATGATATATGTTTAGGCGAATCGGTCTCTAAAGTTATGTAATAAAGAGCAACCATAAAATGAAATAAAAACTAATCAAACATTAATAATACAAAGCTGCGTATTCTACATAATTATAGCAGACCAAAATCAATATTTTCGATGAAACATGGTTCCTGCTGAACATGAGAGACTTTCAATATAATGAATGCGAATGGGTTTTACCAGTTATTCATTTGAGATAACAAATTAATATTAGTCTTTCGAGAAAACGAATTCTCTTTAATCAGATCTTTTTTTTTTCCTCTTTTCTACTTTTTTGTCGGAAAGAACAATATTCAAGATTTGATTTCAACGTTTTAAAGACATTCAAAATTCAGCAAAATTAAGTTTTTGAAAGTTCGAGATTTCAGATTCCTGAGTTCAGCTGTTTAGTGAATCTTATCGGTTGTCAATTGTTACTTGAGTAGTTCGGCACAAGTTAAAAGTTCAGTCTGTTGTCAGCTGTCAATAGACGAAAATACAGGGTGTTTACAAAAGAAATGAACTGTTTCAAGAAGTTTTCTAAGCAAAACTATTTGATATAATGGCACTCGTAATGCAGAGTTCTGCAGAGAAACACTTAAAAATTTATCACAGTAACATTATATCAATGTCGTACTTTTGGCAATGAGACAATAAGGCTTTCGGCTGCACCGGGCGTTCCTTCGTCTGTCAAGGTGCCAAAAACTATACTTCTCGTCGTACTCCTCTATCCAAGCTACGACACAGACAAGTTCACATTTTGCACCTCTATGCAAATATTCTGCTGCACTGGACGAATCGCATAACAAGTCACTAATGGGTTGGACAACGTGAAGGACAGATCTAATAGTTTGCGACTTTTTCTCATGAATATACGTCTAAGATAAGTTATTTACCCCTACCCATTATTTTTAATTAAATAATATGAAACAACTAGTCTAATAGCTTGCTACTTCTTCTTATCAGTATATGTCGAAGACGAAGTATTTGCACCCCCTTTCTATTTATTTAGATGATCTGAAACAATCTAAGCTTGCGAGTTTTTCCAGTAAGTATATATCAAAGATGAGGTATTTGTCCTCCCCCCCTTCCTGTTGATTTAGGTGATCTGGAACAACGCATCATGACAGATGTTGCTGTAGATGAAGATACGTGTGTTGGCTAGACACTGACAACCGCCAAGGTGCATACCGTGTGACTAAGGGTACACACATCGAGCAACTGGAGGATGCAGTAAAAAAAACTCGAAATGTTTCTCTAATAAACTGTGCATCGTGAATGCCAATACACACACACACACACACACACACACACATATATATATATATATATATATATATATATATGTGTGTGTGTGTGTGTCTGTGTCTGTGTGTCTGTGTATGTGTGTGTGTGTGTGTGTGTATATATATATATGTGTGTGTGTATATATATGTGTGTATATATATGTGTGGGTATATATATATATGTGTGTGTGTATGTGTGTATATATATATATATATATATATATATATATATATATATATATATATATATATATATATGTGTGTGTGTGTGTGTATGTATATATATATATATATATATATATATATATATATATATATATATACACATATTGGATAGTTTTGATTTAATACATTTTTGAAATGGAAAATTTCTCTTGTGAACACCCTGTATATCTACTACAATGAACCTTTTCTTTGTCCGGAGCAATGGATTCTTCCAATTAAATGCAACAAGTTTGCAGATAAAAGTTCCCTTCATAAAAAAAAATCATCTTATAGAAATTCAAATACATCAGTGAATATTTTCACAAGGATTAACTAGTATCCAATATCCTAGCCGAGCAAATAGTTCATGTTCATCGCAGGGAAAAAAAGTCCGATTCGAAACGGATAATGTGTCGTGAAACACTTTATTTTCTTTCTTTTTCAAAATGAAAGAATTGAATTTAAAACAAAAAAACTATCTTATATTGTTACAATAATTGTTTCCACTACTTAAGACTATTTTAATTTAATTAGATCATTAAAATTAAGGAATTATAACTCACTGGTCCGAACGAAACGAAACTGGCTATTTAAGTCTTTTCTCTTCTTCACATTGTTCGTTAATGAGAAAGGTGTATATAGTTCTCAATTGCAGTCGTGAGGTTTTTTCGAGCTCATCTGTTGCTAAGTCGATTGTTTTTTATGACAGCATAAAAAAAGCGTATTGTTTTCAATTGTAGCCATGACGTTTTTTTTATTTTTATTTTTTCAATTTTTTTTCGAGTTCGTCTGTCGCGAAGTCGACCGTAAACCTGAGCTATCGCACCGAAATGAGCGAAAAATATCCTTGGGTCAAAGAAGTGAGATATAATGTTACTTTCTATTGATCAGTTATCTGTAGCTATTTGCTTAACACCTTCAGCGCTAATTTGGTTGTTTTTTTACGCTAACGTGTGCAGTCAAAGAATAGAACAACGGAGACAGATTCCACAGAGACTAAATAGTAACGTTGGAAAGCAGATATTAGTCAAAGAAAAGTACGGAAGACAAAATGAAGTAAAGGCGCAAATTTCAAAAAGGGGAACGTTACGTAAGTTTGGTGCTTAACAGGTTATGTAGGTGAACTTGTTAATCCTAAAACAAGAAACCTGCGACGGAAAAGCGTAAACAATTCACCATTTTGTTTTTATGAGAGGACGTTTTCAATTTTTGTGAGTTCAATAAAAAAGTTGAGTAAATATTTGATCTTCCTTGTTTTTTCTGAAAACTAAAAAGATTTTCAAATATTTTTGGGGTCACCTTATGTCTATAAAATAACCAGAAAGTGATAACAGTTATAACAGTCTTGTACATGCAGCCTTTTCAAAGATGTAAATATCTTCATAATGGATGACAAGATTCGAGCAATGCAAATTTATTCAATAAATTAAAGAAAGCAGGTTCCAAAATCTATCAATTAAAACAATCAAATGCTATTAGTAATATCCATGAAGATCCCTGTCCATTTATCTATCCATAAAATTAACACTGTGACTTTTCCTGTCTGTCTGTCTGTCTGTCTGTCTGTCTCTCTCTCTCTCTCTCTCTCTCTCTCTCTCTCTCTTTGAAACAATGGACACTTCCACTCACAGATAACAATTTAGCTGATAGAAATATCTCCTTTCAATACAACATCATTAGAATTAACAGAATTAACAAGTCGTAAACATTTATTCACACTATCAACAGCTCCCAAGTTGTGAACAATCAATTTTTAGAATTAACTAAAAGATTGTGGAGAAACCAGAGAAAAAAAACAAAACACGGGTAGATATCTGTGTATAAATGTGTGTGTGTGCACGCGCACGCACACGTGCACACACATTTGTGTGTGTGTGTGTGTGTATAAAGTTTCTCTTTTTGAAATACCCATATATCAGTGGATTTTTCACGGGGAATAACTAATTATAAATCATTTTTTTAATTTCATGAAAGCTCATACTTTTTATTAATGATTTTAATGAATACTTGAGGATGGTGTGCGTCATTTTTCAACGTGGGTTGACTGTTCACTGTTTAGACAAGGGACTACAGATCTTACAACCTACACACAACAAGTTGGTATCAGATTCGTTTTTAAGAAAACAAACAAGTACTTGATTAGTTGTTATCTCTAGCCAGCTTTACATTCATTTAAGGTCAAAATTAACCGTTTTAGTAGCTTAGTCATTCTTCTTAAGAGACTCCAGTTTTATGTTGTGAAATGTTGTCCAATTATATATGATCTTTAGTACGGGACGCCCACCACCAGGTGGAACAATTGACTTGTTTGTTACATTGAAAGATGCTTTTGTCATGGAACGGCTGATTACTTTTTCATCTTAGCTTCACAGAAGTCGTCTTATGCAGCTATGAGAAATGTACGTCGCCATCACTAAATAAGATTATAGAAATGTCTATGAAATAGGCGAGATACAGTTAACATTTTTTCCAAGGTTTTATTCATTTGCCTCCCGACGAGGTCAAATCTGACGTGAGGTTGGTTTAACATGGAGTCCACATGTACGCGTATGGACAAGGACGAAAATTGCCTGGCCCTTCCAAATAGAGTATCAAAGACGTTAGGGCAAGTCTGCCCTCCTCTTTATGCATTGGAGAGGTGCTGCCCTGGGACAACTGACCCTGGGAGACTGTTCATATTTTACTCTTTTTGAGGCCACTGGACGAATGTTGGGCCTTTGTGCAAAGCATTTTTCCGAGCTATGCACACGTATTTCTCTACACTGGGACCGCACCCATTCAAAAGGTGCATGTTCAGAAGGAGCCGGACTCTATGGTGTGTGGAACAACCTGTCAAATTACCATGTAATTGATTTTCCATCCGTCGTACAAAACTACAGCTCCGAAGTATTCCGGTTACTTCTCTTTGGTGTTGCCAATTTAAATACCTAAATTTAGATCTATAGTTCCATATAAAAGATCTATAATCAGTCATTTTTTAAAATTTGTTTCTATTCGAATTCTCAAGAAATGCTGACCAAAAAACAAACTCAAACTCGACACTGCACTACCTTGTAGTTCTGATTAATATACCTGGCGAATGTCGTACAATGCCCAATTGCAGAGAAATCGCGATGCATTAGGTTTCTCGAGAACCGATTATCCAAACAACTTCAAACTTGACTCTGCAATACCTGGCTAATATATCTGGTGAATATCAACTTCTTATAATGGACAGTTGCCGTGTTATCCTGTGTTACTGTGTGGTTATATTGAAATGAAGAAATCCATGTTATTCATGTTTTTTTCAACTCCAAAACGCAAGCACACAAATGGAAGGAGCGACCATAAATCTATTTATCGCCCAAGGCAGGTCTGTCTGGAAACCAACAATCTTGGGCAAAACCAACAATTTTGACATTTTCCTAAAAGTTTTTTTTGTGATACTTGCTCAGTCCAGATTAAAGTGATATTTATACGGCTATCCGCAAACATTCCACACTTCATCCGGTTATACGTGCAGAGCTTTCTTGCGATAAAAAATTTTTGAATATCATTTTCGCCAACTGCTAAAAAGCTGCTCATTTGGCATAAGGCCAAAATCATTGCCTATCCGGTGAGAATCGAATTCAGAAGTCACTGTTTGTGCATTTGATCCTCTAACCTGCTAGCCGTCGTTCCAAGTCAGGTGCCGAGAATAATCCCTGTATCATATTCTATACAAAAATATTGTTATACAGTGAGCTCAAAAGTATTCAATAGATTTGAAAAAAAAATTCTTACACACTCATACGCATTCGAAAATTGACAGAATTTTGACCACAGTTTCCTGATTTTTCAACATAGTTTTTCAATGTTCAATTTTGTTTCAATTTTTTGTATTCTTCAATCTCAGGTCCAAATTTTTTCAAGTTCGTACTTGTATAAGGATGTTGAAATTAACTTTTTGAAATGTATCGGACACTTTTTGCACTCACTATATCTATGGCCCTGGAGAAATGTTAATACACATTTAATGATTATACTTACAAAAAACCTAATACAGATCTTGATGCCTTTTGCAAGTATTTGGAAATGTTCAGATCGAAAATGAATTAAATAAATAATTGGACTTATGTTGTAGTTTTTTGTTGTTTTTAATTTCAGACAAAAATGTATAGTTATCCCCCCTTCATCGAGGTTGTTGCAATGTTAGGACCACACAAGACCCACTTCCGGCTTGCCAGGTCTGTCGTAGCTTAGTTATGCTTACGGAACCTGGTATTCCCAATGGTCACCATCGTAGGTTCTGGCCAGACTCGGTGTTACATAACTTCATTGACCTTACCTGAACTAATGAACCCCAACGTGATTTGGCGGTGACGTCATAGCCATCGGGTAGAGGTTGCTCAATTCCAATCCCTTAGGCTGAGTTGATTCGCGGAGAGGCGTGGGGTACCGTCTCTTTGAATCTTTGGTATGACACGGTGATGAATTGAACCCCAGTCCTACGAAACCGGAGGCGTGTGCTCTACCACTGGGCCGCGGTAAGTGTATATTCTGATTGAAAATATCAACAAAAATGATGAATGACACAGAATTTCTCTTACAATCAAATTATTGATTTTCAAAATCGAGTGATTATCGTTTTTCCAAAAGAAAAAAATATAATCGTGTGCGTTGAGCTTATGCTAAATTTCACATCTGCAATCTCAAATAATTCGACTGTTTCTTTCCAGTTAACTTCTCGATAATAATGGCTTTGGGCAAAGAAGAATCAGCACAAAACCGACGTCTATGTTAAAAGTTACTTCTGTTTCAATACGCCTGCGTGAGGACTGGAAGGGGTCATGGCGTGCGATGACGTAAAAGATTGATTTCAACGAGAAGACTGAATAAAAATTTGGGTAATTATTTGGAGTAGGTAAGATTTAACAAATTGCCGTTTATTTAGCTAGGGAGATAAACCACGGAGACGATGTTGCTGCTACTACTTACAGACTAAATTTCTAAATTGGCCATTTTAAATGGCTAAAGGTGGCTAGACTTTTGGAAAAATGTATGGAAGAAATTGCTGAAAGTTGCTAGATTTTTTAGAAATTTTACAGAAGAAAAGAAAGCAAAAACTAAGTACATGTAAAACTAATTTATCAAGTTTAACTAAAAGGGATATGGACGTATTTTGGCTTATTACCCCTAATCCCAAACCTACATACAAACTCTTATTACAAACATGCCTACCAACCCAGTCCAAAGTATAATCGAAAATAATATGAACATATGTGAAAATCTAGCCACTCTTAGCCATCCAAACATGGCCAATTCAAAAATTTCTAATCCGTCGTAGCATCTCCGTAGGTTACCTCCCTTGCCAAATATCGACATTTTGCCAAATCTTACCTATTCCAAATAATTACTAAAATCTGTTCTTTTTTTTTTTACCTTTTGGGAGCCTTATTTTAACAGGTTTATTAATAAGATCCACATTTACCAGAATCTAGATATTTTTAGATTTTTGTTACTATATTTTAGATGTTTTCCTGTGGAAGATGCCGATGATGTCATTAACAGAATTTATTCTGACTATATCTATTCTCCAGAGGGATTATATCAAATGATTTCAAATTTTGTTGCTACTGTGGTTCACTTATTGACTGCGATGGCGAGTCTTTATTTAAATCAAACGTGGATTTGTTTCATAAGTGAAACTACATAACTTTCTTTTCGACCCCGTCTCTCTTCCTTTTTTTCTCTTCCTACCCTCTTATTAAACTACCTAACATTTATCTGCTTTCTCCTTTTTACCTTCTCATTAGAATATCTAACTTTCTTTCCTGACCTCTCTCTTCCTTCCCTCATTAAAATTCTTGACATGTTTCCGTTTTCTCTTTTTTATCCTCTCATTGAGTTACCCTGGTTTCTTTTCTGTGTCCTCTCTCTCTCTCCCTATCCTCTAATTAAACTCTCTTCTTACCTTCTCATTAAATAACCTAACTTTCTTTTTTGACCAGCAGCCCCCTCTCTCTCCCCTTCTCTCTCCCCCTCTCCCCCATCTCGCTCTCCCCCTTCTCTCTCTCTCTCTCTCTCTCTCTCTCTCTCTCTCTCTCTTTCTCTCTCTCATCGAACCACCCCACTGTTTCCTTGTGTTATCACTGGAAGCGTAACATATGCATGCAGGTGGGAACAAGCAGCATAACATTATAGATAATAATTCTAATACGAAGACAATTTCCGTTGGGGTTCCACTCAGTTCAACCGCACAATTTAATTTCTTTTCTAATGCGAATCCAATGAAATTCACGTTTTCTAACAATTGGTGGAAATATTCAATTTGGGAGAGAGAAGGAGAGAAAGGAGATACATAAACGGGTAGTCTGCATACGTCACTCAGCCTATATTGGATTTAGCTCGACGCAATCTCATATAATACATTATCATCATCAGTCCGTCGTTGAATATAGACCTTCCCCAGGATTTGTCACACCTTTCTATCGTGGGCGTCGTGGAGAAAATACCTCCCAAATATTTCGAGTTTGTCTCGCCATCCCATATTCTGCCAGCCTCGGTTCCGCATTTGATCTTTGGGATCCCACGTTGTGAGTCAATCCCATTTAGTGCACGCTATATGGTTCTCAGTTTGAGGGTCAGTCTCTTGGTTACGTTTCACGTTTCAGCTCCATAAGTGACAATCGAGAGAATGCAATGGTTGTATACCCTTAGTCTCATATATATATATATATATATATATATATATATATATATATATATATATATATATATATATATATATATATATAAGTATTTAAGTATGTATCATTGTTCTCCACCGTTATCCCCATCAAAGGTGTCGCGGGAATAGGCACATACGGGCAATTGCTAATTACCTTATTCCCTAATGCTCACCCACCCTGGCACAGATCAGGCTCAACATTACATGACTACGGTGATCTTATCCAAGGTGATCTAGGGAAGAGGTTCCTCAATCCTAGTCCTTGTGCCAAGAACTCACCATTCTCCAAATTTTTGGTATGCTTTAGCGGTGGATTGAACCACAGCCTACCAGACCGTTGGCTAGCACTCTATTAAGCCATAGAGATGGACAGGCCATAAGATGAGTGTTCAATAGATACGACCTTCAGTCAAAGTTGACTTATTCCAACAAATATCCCACTGGATTTCGATTAGAATTAATCATTTCCCCATCCTTGATACACGACCGTTAACTCATTCCGAATCCGTGTATCTTCTTCCAAGACACGTTGATCGGTTGAGACGTTCATTTGATTAAAAGCGGAGACAACAACGCTTTATATGCAAGTAGTAATTACTTGCTCATCTTGCATGCAAGTGAAACGCCATCGTAGGTCCTTCTGCACATCACTCGACTTATCATGGACACTGGCAGTTGCAGCTATGGCGCAAATTACACTGGTCAACAAAATTGAACTTTTGACGCCGATTACGAATCTCGAGTCTGAGTCATTCTAGCACGTCTCATTCTTTTCTATGAACATGTACCGTTTACAGTTCTTCTGTAAATATCGGCGAAGGTCAGACAAAAACAAGATTTGTATCAGTCGGAATTTTTCAATGCAGAGAATTAAAATTCCTATGCATAAGATATACAAAGAGGATACTGTGCAGAAGGACAAGTTAGAAATGTTGAGCTTTGAATCCTTTACGGTGTTCTGTTGGAGTTGCTTGCTAAAATGCAGCTTTTGTATCATTATGAAAAATAAACGGATTATATTTTAGGGATCTGCATTCAAAACTACATAAAGTACAACACAACGCGTCCCATGAAAATTTGTTGTTGACCAACGTTTCTTCCCAACAAAAGATGTTGCATAGAAAGTTTGGAAAGAAAATGAATAATGTTGGTGTAGTCACCATCGACATAGAAAAATTCACGTTATTCTCAGACAATTCTTCAAGGCATTATAAGACACACAATATTCACATTTATAAATAAAATTGTCCTATTCCAAGCCACTGAATAGGATGCGTTTAATGAAATCATTTGACAAAGAACTGAGATATTTTTCATAATTAATTTTCAAAACAAGAAACTAGATTCACAAATATCTAAAACTAAAAACCTGAGGAGGTGGCAATTTTTTAAAACATATTTTTCATCGAAGATAAAAAAAAAAGAAGGGTAATTAATCAAATATATAATAGCGAATATATACAGTATGTACTAAAAGTTGAAATTTTTTTTATAGTTCTTATATTCATTTTGACAATTTTTATTGACATGAGGGCGTCAATATTCATTCGCAGATTTTACAAGTAATCAACTATTAAAGAGTATTTCTCGGCTGTTTCCCAGTCCCTACTCCCACTATTTGTTCCTCTTGCGATGCACATCGGTTGGAACTTGAAGACGTCTGTTGCAATTTTGGGACATCTGTTGGAACTTGAGGACATCTATTGGAATTTAAAGTAAGAAATTTGACCAATAGGACGCTGCTGAACCATGCAGCAAAAATATAGGACAATTCTTAAAATGTCTCTCATAACGAATACATTAAATTTTTAACAGAAAAAGAACCAATGCAGATTACTCTTTATTCTTCTTACTATTCTTCTGGCTAAAAGCTGATAGGGATGAATGATTATTCGAATTCTTAGGAAATCCAGGTTTAAAATACTACAGAAGCCAACCAAACTATTGATAATTAAATTCCACTGAATAATTGAAATATTTTTTTTTTGTCCAGTGTTCTTAGACTTCAATTCTAGAATTGTCATTAAAATTCTAAAAGTTAAAAACTTCAAATTCTTACAAATGGAGGTCTTTCTTGAGTATTGCTTCTTTTGATGGATGCCTTTGATGGGATTGTTAAATTCCAGCTATAACTTCTTTATTCCAAATTCTATATTGTAAGATAAAAATAACAGTTCTTCAAGTAGATAAAAATACATGACCCATAAAGGTAAGTGATGACCGATTAAAAAGAATATATATCTTTGACCAAAAGATTCTTATTTTGTCCCAAACTCATTTCATAATGTTTTATAAAAAGTAGCTTAACGTAGTTCATCTGCATGATCTTTATTGAATTGGTTTGCAAAGTAAAAATAGAAAGCTTAGTCACCAAATCAAAGTTTTTGCAGTCGAACCAGTAGAAACTATCAACCAGGACTGTCACCCAAACTGTCTTATAGTTTTCTTAGGTTTCCAAGTCAATCTGACTGCCTGGCTATGTACTCATGTATCACACACACTCGCGGCATCAATAGAGCTAGAGTGCTGAAAATTTAATCATATACGCCTTATGATGTCTTTTTGTTTTTTTACCCCTCCTCCTAATTAGCTTTTTTTTCAAATAGGGGTCAATTTTCGATGTAAGCTCATGCTAAATAGGTCCCTTAGTTTGTAACCGGTAGCGTTCACGCTTGTTTTTCTTTTCTATTCAGATTTTTTTCTAGTTATCACCTTCCAACAAAGGCGAGAGAAGTAACTTATTCATTGATCACCTCTTTTCGGAAAGTTTTAATTGATCAATACTAACACAGCTTGGTCACGTGACGATTTCTATTGAGTGACTAACCAGAATTGTTCAATTATTTTCCCTTTGGAAACTTCTTATGCTACAACCAGCATTTGGAAAATATTTAAACGATGAGTCACACTTGAATATTATCTTTTCAGTAGGCTTTTATTACGCTTTGTGTATAGAGCATTATTAGTAGACAAAAGTTTGCAATTATAGACATTGTTCATTTAAAAATATCTTCCTATAATTATATTGCTTAGTAGTAGATCATTGGTGGCGAAACCGAAAGGTCATTGAGTATGTATATATTACTAATTCAGACAGACCGTGTTCAAGAAGTTATTAACAATTTTGAGTCAGAACAATAGTCGTCCTCTGCAGTAGTAAGTCTTGCGTCATGTAGAAATAAATCAGTATGACATAAGCACATTATAAATTGATGTTCAGTCCTTTAGTTATTCCAGACAGGTTTAACACCAAGTTTTGTGGTGCCACTGTTACAGATGTGCTTGTCAAAATTGACAGTCGAATCTGACCCTCCAGATTCGACTGCTAGTCCTGGAGTCAATCTTCCGACCTATCCATCAAGCAAAGCATTTTTAATTATCATTTGGACACATGTCTCAAAACTTACAAAACAAGCATCGGATGTCGAGCTTTAAGTTTTAGGCTAATACATTAACATTCTGACATGATCTCAAACTGTCCAAATGAATGTATAAAAAGATTTTTCTTTTAAATGTAAATGTTTTCATGATTGGCATTTTTGGATTTACAGTTCAAGAATAACAAGCAAAACCGATTCTTCTTCTGTCAAATAAACACATGCGCACAATTATTGCATTCGTAGCTATGAAAGTTGAACTATAGTTACTAGTTCAATTCGATAATAAGTTATTACTCCGGAACTTGTTGATAGTTTTACTGTTATCGAACTCCATATAGAGTTGACCATGTTTTCATTCCGTAATAAGATTCTCACGCCAAAAACCGATGAGTCATACACTTAAAACGATGCGAACACAAAAATTCATGACGAGTTAGCTTAGATACTCAATGTCAAACAGCAAAATGATAGTGTCAGATTTCTTTGATACAATGCTTTTGTATATGCTACAATTCTTTTTCTTTTTTCTTCGTCTCTTCTTATCTCAGTCCTAACCGTCCATAGTAGAAACTTTTTGCACACACACACCCCTCAATGAGTAGGGAAACATTTTTTTTATCTAGGCTCAGAGGTTGAAATACTTGCGTTCAGAGTGATGTCTGACCCTAAACCAGTCGGTTTTGTCATCATTTTCTTTTTTATGTGAACGTATGCTCGAATTATCACACGTCTTAATTCAAGTGACAATCACGATTACTGGTTTTAGCGAATCATTTATAAAAATTAAAAGAATTGTTTTTGTCAGACTCCAGTCCAAATTTGGAACTGACTTTGTTCTTCTGTCAAATAAGAACAAGAACAATCCTCACCCTATTCACTGATGCACCGACTATTGTGCAAAACAGCTACCGTTTATTCAAAAGCCATATAACTGCTTCCAACCCAAATTCTCATCTCGTTTATTCTCGGTCTTTTTTATCTCATTCAGTGCGACAGTATGTATTCAAGAAATGGACATATTTTGTCTGACAGAATGAATATGTTTAATTCAGCGGTTGTTTAGCACAATGGTGAGTGCATCGCTACGTTAAAGCATCCGAGGTAGGTTCGATTCTTGCAGCAGCCACATTTTTCTAATTGTTTTTTTTTTTCTATTTACGTTATCTGAATTGAATTTTTTAACATATATATATATATATATATATATATATATATATATATATATATATATATATATATATATATATAATTCATTCTGTCGGATCAAATACGTCCATTTCTTAAATGTATATTCTATACAAAAGTTGCACTAATTATCTCAAGTCGGAATAGAATTATGAGTGGGGTTTCACCCTGCAGAAACCAGACTTGTGTTATTCAGGTTCGCTGATTTGACTGTTTCATCGGTCAGATGTCCTTCAATTCACTTCTACAATCTTTATTTAAATGTTTTTAGGAATGTTTATTTATGATTTAGAAAATTTTGGTCGGTTGGCTGGTTTAACGACATATCAGTCCTCAATGGGTTATCCAACACCACAATCAGTTATGAACTCGTCTGTCAAGAATTTGTTGTTCTTTCATAATTTTTTCTTTACAAAAAATATAATTGGGAAAATTTTTATAGTTTTTCCTTAACAAAAACTGGGAATACATGTTATTTTCTTTATAATTTTTTTTCTTTTGCACACACACAAAAAAAAATGGGGATATAGTTTTTCTTTTTCATAAAAATTGGGAATATAGTTTTTCTTCTTCAAAATAAAAATAAACTTGGGTATGTAGTTTGTTTTTTTGTTTGTTTCTTTTTGTTTTCGTTTTTCACAAAAAAAAACTTGGGAAAATAGTTTTATATTTTCACAAAAAATAAACTTGGTAATATAGTCTGTTTTTTTCCACAAAAAAATACAAACTTGGGAATATAGTTTCTCTTTTTCACAAAAAATAAACTTTGGAACATAGTTTGTTTAGTTTTTTTTTTTCACAAAAAACGGGGACATAGTTTTTGGATGGGATTGAATAAGGTTTGGTTGAATTCTTTTCTTTAGACCTGTCTGGCTAGGAATCGTATTCCCACCAGAATTGTTCTCCGGGTCATGGAATACGAAAACCACTCCACCACGCCAATGTATTTATACGCAGAGCGGTTGATTTAGAATAAGCGAGTTTCGTGTTTGTTCAGGTGACTTTGTTTGGTAGCTCATACCAAACAAAGAAAATGGAATCTAATACATTAAAATCGACGTTTTATTTTAACGATGAAGAGTCTGATTTATCTGTTAAGTTACTTGAAGAGGCAGTGATAACCAGGAAACGTTATTTAGACAAAAATGGGCGAAATCATATTCTTCCTATTTACTGAAGTTCAACCAAACTCTTTATAGCCTGCCTCGAGGTGATATTCAGAAACCTAGACTGGGAAAACAAAGGAATCAGAATACACAGTGAATACCTGAGTGACCTCAGATTTGCAGACGACATCGTCCTCTTTGCAGAGAACCTCCTCGGCCTCCCACTATTGCAAGATGAACGAAGAAAGCAAGAAAGTTGGCTCTCGCATGAACTACAGCAAAATGAAGATCCGAAATAAACACAAAACGATCAAATTCGGAAACGCAAAGCTAAAGAAAGTAGACCATTTCATCTACCTAGAACAACGAATTTCCATGGAATCCTCAAAAGAAGAAGAAATCAAGCGAAGAATCACTGTAGGGTGGCAAGCCTTCGGTAGAGTAAACTCAACATTAAAGAACAAAAAAAATCAATTAGTCCTAAAAAGAAGAGTATACAACCGATGTATCCTCTCGATAGTCACCTATGGAGCTGAAACATGGAACTTAACCAAGAGACAGACCCGCAAACTGAGAATCATGCGGCGTGCACATGAGAGAATCATGCTCAACATCACATGGAGAGACCACAAGACAGCACAGTATATTAGGGGAAAAACAGGAGACCGAGACATCAAGGAAACCACTGGGAATCCCAAATAGCAATGGGCTGATCATGTTGCAAGGATGGCAGATAGCTGATGGACATCACAACTCACAACATGGATCCCCTGAGATCGAATGTAGAACCGAGGACGGTTGAAAATGAGATGGCGAGATGAATAGGACGGGTTCAGAAAATATTGGCTCTGCGACATCCTCGATAGAGAGATGTGGCAAATCCTGGGGAAAGTCTATTTCTAACGACGGACGATAAAAGACGGGTGATGATGATGATGACGATGATATAATTCTACGCAGAATTGTCGTGCAGTCTTTATATTTTTCGTATTTCACAACATATAAGACGCACGGTCTTATAAAACAAACCTCAATTTTTGCAGACAGATTTCCGAAAAAAAGATAAAAAATGTAAAGAGACCCCCCCTCTTTTCACAATATTTTTATTGCCTTCACCACAACCATATTAATTAAATGCTCCCACCTATTCATATCTTTATTAACCACCACAGCGGCATTTTTAGTAAGCTAGTATTTAGTTAACAACAGCGTTCGCCTCCCAAGACAGAGCTTAGAAGAAAAAAGTGCGTCTTGAATGCCGTGAAATACGGTAAGTAAGCCAAATCGCATTGGATACACCTGTCCTCGTACGAACACCGAAGTTAAGCAACGCAGAGCCTGGTCAGTACCTGGACGATTGACCAACTGGGTATAACGGGTCCTGTCAGCAGCGGAATCATGCAGAGATGATCCCGTGACAATTCCATTAATACTCCTTGGAGGAGACCGATTTCTACGCTACGCTCACAAGCGGAAGCCCCCCACCCCCCGCGCCTGCTGACTGGCCTGGCTGCGAGGGACGAAAAATGAATGAATGCAGCTGTTGAAACGAAAGAAAATGTTTTGAAATCGACTGAAATGTATTGGAGTTCTTCCCTGTGGGTTTATTATGAACATGAGAAAAATACCTCGTTAAAATTTTGCATTTTAGAACAACCAAATATTTGGTTTTGGTTTCCGACCGATATTAATAAAAAGCAATTGTAGATGTTTTGAATACCAACCACTCCATGATAACCACATATGCATTGTAGACGGATAAGTTTTACATACCAACTACTTGAATGATGGCCACGCCAAAATACAAATCACGAGACTGGCAACTAAAAATAGATAGCACTCGGAGACCGCATGCTTCGGCCAACGTCATACACAATCTAAAGTTTTGATGATGATCAAACTTATCACAAGGGAGAAAATCATAAATGTACAAATATTGATTTCCCTTAAGATGTAAAGCTGGCAGGGTTTTATCTGTTCGTTTTGGGGGGTTTTTTGTCTTCATCTCTTTTCCTATAGAACAATAAAAATTTTAAAAAAATAGATATCTCTCAATCAGAGTCCCAGACTCGCCCCATTTTATCAACCCTTTCGTAGCCCATCATCAACAAAATTTAATTGAAAACCTCCGAAGGTTTTCAATTAAATTGTCACACAGCCAAACGGACACGTTAGTAGAGGTGAATTACAGGACAAATAAAGCTGGTCTCATGTTGTGTTTTCTTGCACTGAATCAGGTCTGACTCAAGGCTTTGGCTCTCTCTCTCTCTCTCTCTCTCTCTCTCTCTCTCTCTCTCTCTCTCTCTCTCTCTCTCTCTCTCTCTCTCTCTATCTATCTATCTATCTATCTATCTATCTATCTATCTATCACCTAATGATTACCTGTAATTGCAAACGCCAGTACCAGTGATTCATTCATTCATTCATTATTGAGCATCAGCTCTCCTACAACGAGGGATGATTGGCTCGCCATGGGAGGCTCTCTTCATGATCACCAACTGCTCGCAGCGCCTGGTATACCAAGTTGGTCACCCAGTATTGACCAAGCTCGATGTTGCTCAATTTTTTCGCGATTTGGCTGCAACCCACTAACCTATGTAATATGGTCAATTCACTTTCCCTGATCAAACGAGCACCTGATCTCATGAGCAAACGTAAGCACGCGTTCATATGTATCGTAACTAGTGATTATCGAACTTATTAACACCTCGCCGGTGCAGTGCGCCGACCCATATAATATGGGGAATTTACTCTCCGTGATCAAACGAGTACTTGATCTTATTGATGATGGTTGGTAAGCACGAGTCCACGAACAAAAAGTGTCATTATTTCACAGTAGTCATCTGCTTTTAGCGAGACTTTTTTTTTCCTATCGGAATTGTCGATTTTCCTTTCATCAATGTCAATGCTATTATCCAGCTCAGACATAGTTGTAAGAGAATCGAGTTCCTGTTTCCTGGCATCAAACAAAAACGTGTGGCAATAATCGATGCTCACAGATGATATTCTTTCCTCGACAATGACTATTTTATTGGAAATTGAAGCGGTTACTTTTTTCTTTTCCTTATGATTCTTCCTCAAATACTTCATCGCTTGGATGACTTGAAAGATAGTGATAACAGGTCTGGTTAGTCACTCCATAGAAACCGTCACGTGACCAACGTCTTTTGACAGCGTGCCGTGTTCAATTAAAAAGTAATCAATTAAAAAAATTTGAAAAGGGAGTGGTCAATAAATAAGTCACTTCTCTCGCCTCTTGTCGGATGGTGATCAAGAATCCCCGAATTTTCAAAAAACAAAACAACAAAGAAACTAGTGTAAACGCTACTGGACATAAACTAAGTGACCAATTTAGCATACACTTACGTTGTGAATCGAACCCTTCACTAAAAACCTATTTAGAATTTTAGAAGCCGTTTTTTCTAGACATCATTATCAGTCTCTTAACGTTCGTCGTTGGACATAGACCCTCCCCAGGATTCGCATTTCTCTATCATGGGCGTCACGGAGCCAGTACTTTCTGAATTTGTCTAGCTCGTCTCTCCATCTAATATTCACCCAGCCTCGGTTGCGCATGTGATCTCTGGGGATCCATGTCGTGAGTCGTGATGTCCATCGGTTGTCCGCCCCTCTTGCAACATGGCCAGCTCACTGCCATTTGAGATTTTTAATGGATTACATGATGTCCATGACTCCTGTCTTCTCCTGGATATATTATGCTGTCATATGGTCTCTCCATGTGAGGTTGGGCATATTCTTTCATGTGCACGTTGCGTAGTTCTCAATTTGCAGGTCTGTCTCTTGGTTAGGTTCCATGTTTCAGATCCATAAGTGACTATTGGGAGGATGCATTTGTTGTATACCCTTCTTTTTAGGATTTATGCAATCGCTTTTTTTGAAAGTTGAGCTTGTTCTGCCACAGGCATCCTAGGGTGATTCTCTGCTTGATTTCTTCTTCTTTTGAGGGTCTGATGAAGGTTCGTCTTAGGTAGATGAAGTGGTTTACTTTCTCCAGTTCTGTGTCCTCGATTTTGATCTTAGTTTTTCTAACGTGGTTGTGGCACATGATCTTTACTGTCTATATTGATTCCATCATTATTGTCTTCTGAAGATTATCTCGAATCAGGATGTGAAGAGTTTGGGTGAGCTGGTATCACCTTGTCTTATCCTCTTTTAGAGCTGAAAAGGCTCTGAGTCTTTGTGTAGTCTATTAAAGGAGCTGCTGAGACTATATATATGTTGCAGCACTTCGACATATACCGGATCTACACCTTGTAGTGTGATAGCCTCCATAGCCTTAGGGATTTCCACCGAGTCAAGGGCCTTTTTGAAGTCGATAAATGCTACAGCGAATGGTATATATTCTGCTGCTTTTTCTTTCAGCTGATTTATCGAATGCATGTGGTCCATGGTCGAGTAGCTTCTTCAAATGCCAGCTTTCTCTCTTAGTTGGTTGGTTTTCATCTAGTGCTTTTGTGATTCGGTCGGAGATGATTTTCGTGAAAATTTTGTATATGCAGTTGAGTAGGCTTATTGGTTGTTATAGTTGTTGTGATCCTTAGGGTTTCCAATTTTATATAAAAGCATTATGATTGCTGTATTCCAATCATCTTGGACTTCACTTTGTTCTAGGCACAAGTTGAAAAGGACGGCCAGTCTCCTCGAGATGATCTTATCCGCTTTTTTTAGAAGGTTGATGGTGATGTTGTCAGGTTCAGGGGTAGTTCCTTTCTTCGTCTGTTTAATGGCTTCTTTCACCTCCCACGGGGTTACTTTTGGGAAGTCTTCGAGGTTTTCCTTTTTCTTTTTTTTTTAGGCTGTTTGACAGCTTGTTCATTGTTTTGTAGTCCTTGTTTGGATGAATAGAGTTTTTGGTAAAATTCTTTGGCACGTTCGACAATCCTGTCTCTGTCTGTTGTTAGGTTTCCATTTTCCTTGAGTGTGCTGGTTATTTGCTTCCGTCTTGACTTTGTTCCTAGCTTTGAAGCCCCGATCTTTTTCAGAAGTCGATTCAATAATTGCCGTCGTGTATCTTCTTCTGTCTTCCTTCTGTTTCTTCCTGATTAGTTTATTTAGTTCGGTCTCTTCAATTTTCTGCCTTCTTGTTGGCGGTGGTTTTTGCGTTCTTCCATGAGATTCCTGGTTTCATCTGAGATTTTAACAATGGTTTGTGTGCTCGTTGGCTCAAATATAGTGGCCACTTCTATTATAGATGCTATTATTTTATTGTTCAGTTCGTTAATGTTCGCGTCGTCTTGTTCAGTAAGAATTTTTAATCTGTTTTTCAGTGAGAGCTTGAAGGATCAAGTGTGTTCTTTTGGTACACTAAATGGTTGCTGTTTTGTGTAGAACATTTTTCTGCATTCATTGTTGGTATTTACTTACATTTTACATCTTACCATTCTGTGGTCGCTTCCTATGATTTAGGACTTGGTTGTTCTTGATGGTATTGCTTTTGTCCGTTAGGATGAAGTCTATTTCGTTCTTTGTTTTCTGGTTGGGGCTCTTCCAAGTTCATTTCCTATCGGGACCCTTCTTCAAGAAGGTGTTTATGATTTTGAACCCGCTAGCCGATGCAAAGTTTACAAGACCTTCTCCTCTCTCGTTTTTCGTTGTGTTTGTTTTGTTTTTTTGTTTGTTTGTTTGTTTGTTTGTTTTTCTCTAATTCTTTTATGCGTAATCTTGAAAATAAGATATGAAAAGATTTTTACCTATGTAGTTGGAACTGCTTTGACTGAATCTGACCTTTGTTTCCTCCGGAAATATTCTGTTTTTTTTAGAGGGGGGGGGAAGGGTTGAGAAAAGGAATCTCTTATAGGAAGAACCGAGTGTATTTGCTCTTAAGTGGATGATCGAATTACTTTGTAGGTATGATGTAAGATAGGACCCTATTTTGTGCACATCTTTGAAACATTCAATGTTCTGTTAAACAATAAAAAAATTCTTTTTGATAAATG
The DNA here is from genome assembly GCA_963457665.1 of Thysanoteuthis rhombus. Classification (NCBI taxonomy): domain Eukaryota; kingdom Metazoa; phylum Mollusca; class Cephalopoda; order Oegopsida; family Thysanoteuthidae; genus Thysanoteuthis; species Thysanoteuthis major. The sequence continues at coordinate 40,042,445 of OY735213.1, forward strand.
CTTAAAATATTCGTGAGAAATCTGACTCTGCATCAGGGAATTTCCCTACTTTGGATGCTTTTGTTCTGTTCAAAACATTCCATTTACCATTTTTCCCATTTGTTTTTGGAAAGTCCAATTGTCTCAGACACATGACGGATGCCCATAGAACGTGGCGCCCGGGCAAACTGCCGATATTGCCAATACCTAGAGCCAGTCCTGGCATCATCTCAAAGTTGTTTACTTTCAGCAGGCAATATACATGGATTCTATTTTCAACCGTGACGTAAATCGACAATTCTAAGAATGGCTAAATTGCATGTCAAGACCAGATTTAAATAGGTTGACAGTGTTTACAAGGAATCTAGTGACTCGAAGAATGAGTGGTTAAAGAGGGATAGACAGCGTTCCTGACGAAGAAAGATAGCTGTTATCTTAATAAAAGTAGGATAAGATGAGGGAAGAAGAAACATTTTAAATCATTAATATTTTTATTACGGAAACAAATGTTGAAAATTTTGCAAAATGCAGTCAAAAATTGTATAAAAACGTCCCAAGTTTTTTTTAACAGAGTTATTTGTGCTTATGCCGTTGTTGATTTTGCACCGAGAGAATCAAGGATACTTCTACTGAATCTTGATATGGGTTACACCTTCCCATCTCCCACAGGTAGTAGATTTGGGTGTGTGAAGACTGAAAAGTATTCCGTTGCTCAAAACAGAGTCATAATGACACTCAACTTGTTAATTCCTAAATATACATTACCCTTAATTACTAATTTTACAATAAATAGTGAGCTTAACTCGTTCGTTTCGCGTCGTATGAAGACGATGTTGTATAAAAGCGGTGAAGTTATTGCGTCGTTACTGAATTTCCCACAATAAAGAAATTTTAGTAAGTGCGCTAAAGTTCATATATCAGTATTTCCTTCTTACTAAGAATTTGCCACATGAGAAATGACTGATTTTTTTTCTTCTAGTAAGGTGTCAACGTGGATCATGGAGCAAGAAAGGTTGAGAAACCCTGCCCTAAGCCATATTCAAAACCATCAACCAGAACTGTCATCAAAACTTTCAACATGTTTTGTTTTGTTTTTTTTGGGGGGGGGGGGCAGTTTTCAAGTTGTTCTGGCTGGCTGTCTATCTATGTACATATCGCGCTCACAGGTCGCACCTATTGAGCAAAAGGGCTGAAATTTGAAATATATACTTCTCATTATGTCCACAAAAACCGATTTTTTTGTTGTTTTTTAACCCACATCCCAGGTTTTCTGAGGGAATTCAACTTGGTCAGCAAATTTTCAAGCTAAATCGATCAGTTAGTTCATGCTCAGCAGCATTTTCGCTTTTTTTTTTGTAAGTTCAGACTGTTTTAGTGATCACAGCTCAACGAAATGCGAGAGAAGTAATTTATTAGTTGATCACCCCCCCACCCTTTCCAATGCCCTAACACAGCATACTGCCAAAAGGCTTTGGTCACGATAACGTTTCTATTGACTCACTAACCAGACCTGTGATTTTTGAATATTTGATATTTACTAAGTTTAACTTAATATGTCACACAAGTCCACCTTCGCATGGCACAAGTCCACATCTGTGGGAATTAGGATGTGAAGAATGTATTGCAGCAATTTTACAAGTGGGGGAAGATTTCTTGCTTTGAAAAAGGGGTATAATTGGGAACTAGTCTGGCAAAGTACCCTAGAAATTTATTAAGCTCAGCTGAATCCAACATAATACCACGAATATATATCACTTAATATTGTGGCCAAATGCTGGCATTAACGTCCAACTTCCGGTTCTTATACTTGAACAGCACTAGGCGCATCTTGCTTGTTTCTTTTCTTATCAGGCTGATAGAAAACTGGAAATAAACTTATAATTATGCATGTAAAAGAAAATGAATTTTATGTGTATTTTAGAGGACCTTTATAACATAATATACGCTAAACACTGGTTCCACACTATAATGATATACAACGAAGTTAATTGGTTTGGTTGTTGTTAGACCCAAGCCCTGACTCATAGTAAAGTTCAACCGAAAAATGTTTCTTCAAACCTATAAGGACGTATTATATTTACTTTTTTTAGTGTTTTCCCAAAGTCGACGGAATCTCTCTAGAGAATTTGTAATATTTGCAACTTCGATTCTCTGGTCGATGATTGCAACCAAGAACAAAACATTGGCAACTTTGCTTATGTTTGTCGTCTGCTCAAAAATTCTGATAGAAAAAAAACGGCAAAATGACTAAAATTTATCAAGATGTCTTATCTAGTATAAACTGGTGTTCTTATACTGACAAATGTACAAAATTGCAGTCGAAATAACAACAAAAAAACAAAACGAAAATACAAACAAGCAAGATTCCCTTAATGCTATTCAAGTATTTTTTTTACTAGTGGGACCAGAAGCAAACTAATGACGTTGGACTTAGTCCCTCTGTTAGATTTGAACTAATTCCAGTAGTAATGGGTTGTAAGACTAGCTTTCAACCAATGCACCACAGCAAAGCACCTATGTAATTTCTCAACACTTGATAGCTGCTTTAGATATTTACACCACAGTGGTAGGAATTTCCTTTGGCAATCAAAATAATGTGTGTTATTTTTGCAATTAACAGGGTTAACAAGGTATCATGGGTAGTGACGTTTGGTGTAGAAGAGTAGAACAAATCCTCAAGGACATCCCTGAATAGTTTTTAAATAGTATACAATAAAGTAGGTCTCCGACTTCTCAGGTTCTTGCTTAGAATTAGGTCTTTTGGAGAATATAAAAACAGGTCTGGTTAGTCACTCAGTAGAAATTTAGCAGCATGCCGTATTGAGGATGATCAATTAAAAAAATTAGAAAAAGGGTTGATCAATGAATGAGTTACTTCTCTCGCCTTGTTGGACAGTGATCAGTGAAAAAAAAAAAAAAAGAAGAAACGGCCCAAATTTTCACTAAACAAATATGAATGCTGCTAGATATACCCTGGAGGGCTAATTTAATTGACTTAAATATTCAGGGGGTGAATTTTGAGGAAAAAAAAGGTTCTTTCTTGACACAACCAGCTGTGTAGCTCCATTGGTGCAGTCTGCACACTTGATACATACATACACAGCCAGTCAGCCAGACCAACTTAGAAACTAAAGAAACCTATTTTGATAGTCTGGGTGACACTTTTGGTTGAAGGTTTCTAATAAACGATGTTATTTTGCAATAATCTAAGATTAGGTAAGCAAGATTGGCTAAAAAGAAACGGACCTGTCAAGTAAAGAGTCATACATCAAATTACAACTCGGTGAAGGAATTAAATGATGAAGAAGATTCTTACATAGGAACCATTTTGTCTTCAGGTTTGTATCAACAGTGAAGAATTTCGAGCATGCGACACTCGCCAATTTATTTGAGATTAAATTAATTCTATCTGGGACAGAAATTAGGTTTTCTTGGATATGAATACTTACTTCCACCAGATTTGAGAAGAAGATTTGATTTGTTTCAAGTAGAGAATATATAAAAATGTACTAATATATTTCCTTCATAATAATTTTATTTTCTGTTCATAAAACATCATAATCAGCGTGTCTTTCTTTCTTTTTTTTGCAATATCGATTTTTTTTTCATGGTACTTATCTGTCTAGGCAAGATAATTTCAAGTCTATATTTGAAAATGTACTTTTTACAGATTTTTAGAAAAAATCAGCTTTTAGGTCCATTGTTGAGAAGTAGGTGACAGACATGTCTGATGATTGGCTTTACCCTGCCACTCTGGCCGATGACGTGTTGATTGTGAAGAACTGCTTGAGTTTGAACTTGGCTCAGGGATCCCATAGTCACTGAATCATGCTCTGATTTGGCATAAGACAACGTTCCTTCTTGAATCTTTACATTATCTCAACACCTCTTATTCTAACTCTGAAAACACCTTTCAAAAGGTGATTGAGTTGATAAGCAGGTTAGGGTATTAACCCCCCCCCCCATCCTTGTGTGAAATGTGACACAAGGTCCTGTTTAAAGTGGGGGATCACCCATATACACATGAGCAATATCAAAAATTGCCAAACCCCCGCAACTAATATTCTGAAGGTGCCAGGGAAACCTAGAGCCCTCCCCTGGGGGTTTACTGCCGATGGGCAACTGATCCTTTGAGACTGGGTATGCTTTACTATTTTGTGGCCACAAGACATTTCCTGGGCCAAGTAAATAAAAGTGTGGATGATCAGGTTGATAGTCATTATACTTGGATTTCTGGTGATAGCTTTATTAATCACTGGTATCCATAAGAGACCAGTTTAATAGACATTGCTGGGTTTAGTGTTCCGACATTTATATGTATCTATCTATGTAGCTTTCTAGACTTCACCCTGCCCTTATCATTCATAACAGAAACTGAAATTTTGCACTCACACTTCCCTCAATGAGCAGGGAAAACCATATTTTTTTGTATTTTGAAAATCACCCTTCAAAATATGTTTTTAATGAGAGGGGGTTTCAATATACAATTTAAACTTATGCTAAATTGGTCAGTAGTTTGTGCCTGTAGGTTCTTTGAAAAGTCAGACCAATTTTATCGGTCATAGCCCAACAAAAGTTGAGAGATGTAACTTATTCATTGATCCCCTATTTTTCTAACTTTTTAATTGATCCCCTATTTTTCTAACTTTTTAATTGATTAGCCCTAAAACAACATATATGGGTAGTGGTGATTCATAATTTCCCTCGGAATGCTAGTTTTTTTTATATAACTGATATGTTTAACTTTTAGCAAACAATGGAAACTTTGTAGGATCTGTTATAATATCATCATGTCTTTCTAAATATGTGCTTTTGAATTGCTATGTACATTCACATCAAATATCCAAACAAATTTAAACTAAATAGGTTGCAAGATTCATTAGCTGTAATCTGTGATTTGAACTTGCTTGTTGGAGACTTAGATTATATTTACTAAACAGAGATCAGTGTTTTTCCTCTTGTCATAAAGAGAAGTTGACTCTAATTCATTTTTAAGCATACATATACAGGATGTCACAAAAGTGACTTTTTTTTTTTCTCAGATTTCTGTCCAATCTTACTAAGATTGATATCAATCCATAGCTCGATGAAATCTTTTGATACTTGAGATCTATATCTATCCCCATTAACATGGCGATGACACAAACATTAGACCTGGGGTGTAAAATCGCAGTCTGGTAAGGGTTTACCACTAACAATTTCTTTTAGAGGGGCTACACAACAAGCAAAGTTTATGCAGCAAAATCAATAGGCCTTTCTTTATGAGCTTGAGTCAAGAATCAGAGATTGTTGCACAAACATTCCACTCCAAATGCTTGCTACTGTCAGAATGCATTTATCAATCACTAGCTCGGTTGAAGTGCTATGAAGAAGTTAACTCACATGTAAAAGTCTCCCAGTAGGATAATTCTTATTTGAAATTGACAAAATTTAGATAACAAGATTCTCAAATATACTAGTATTTGTGTACTGATTTTCAGAAGATTTTGTCAGTTTTGGAAAATTATAGGTGTATAGTGACTTTTGAAACACCCTGTAAAAGTGTGTACATAAGTGTCATTGTGTATGATTCAATATATGGAGGGAAAAACATACAGCATGATTTTCTGAAAACTTATAATCGAATAAAAAAAAAAAATGTTCCATAACTTTCCCACGTCTAGAAAAATTCTTGAAGAAAAAACCAACAGTGACACCATTTCTTATGTCATTCACAGGGCCTCTGAGAGGAATTTTAGAAAGCTGTACAAGGCTGTTTTCATAGGCACACACTCACAACACACACACACACACACTACACACACACGCACTACACACACACTCACTACTCACACACACTACACACACTACACATATACACACACACTCACTACACACACTACACATACACACACACACCCACTACACACATACACACACACTCAATGTATAAATACCCTCGTTCTTTAACCATCCTTTTTTTATCTGCTATAATCCTTTTAATAAGTCAAACTATGTTCACTTGCCAATGAATTATAGTAAATCTATTTTATTAATGGATATATCTTATCAGCTTGGTTTCAATACACAGCTCTACTCAAGAAACTCTTAGGGTCCCCACCCCTTGGGCTCCAGACCCAGATGTGATGCACTGGCTACACTCTTATCTCAGAAACCCTTATATATATAATGTTCCAAAATTTTATCAAAACCATTTTTGTTATTCAAAATATTAAAATCTTTTCTTTTATTTTTTTTGTAAAGTATATTTTTTATAGTCTGCTTTCTTCTTGAATTGCTTCATTTCTGGAATGTATGGTAGAATATTTATCTCATTTGACAGAATGTTAAGTAGACTGGCTGGACTATAACAATAGTCTCAGAATAAGAGATGAATCTGAGCTGCAGTCCCACATTGTTTTGGGAATAAGGCTTTGCTTTGGTCAGGAATTCCACCTCAATCTGACCCCTTTTTATAATTCATTTAAAATATTCTGGTTTGGAAAGATAAGTAAAAGATTGTTTAGAAATAATTATACTTTTGCTTTGGCACAGAATTTATACTTAAATGATACTTTGATTTCTTCATTGACTTATTCTAAGTATTTGAAATTTGATGGATGCTTTGAAAAAATCATAATCTTTTCAAGTCCTGGGAATTGTTTTCTCAATTCTTATTTTTTATAATCACTTATATTTTCATGCCATCCTCAGCTCTGTCTGTCTGTCTGTCTGTTTCTCTGTCTGTCTGTCTGTCTGTCTGTCTCTGTCTGTCTGTCTCTGTCTCTGTCTCTGTCTCTGTCTGTCTCTCTCTTTCTCTCATATATATATATGGTAAATGGTAAAAATTTGGGAAAAAGAAACAAATGAAATGGAAGTGAAAATATATGTCAACACAGAGATTTTGTTATTAAGTAAACAAAAAGTATACAATTTTGTTTTTGTTGTTGTTGTTGTTGTCTCAATTACTTTCTGAAAGATGCCAAATTCTGTTGACCCTTAAGTGAAGTGAACTGGTTGAGCCTGAACAGAATCATTTAATTTAATTGGAGATATGTGAAACCTGCTTAGTCCCTAAAATGGTGACATCTTGATACCATTGGTGGCAAAGGAGCCACAATAATCAGCAGCAGCAGTAGTAGTCATAGTGATAGCAGAAGTAACTAAAACAGTTGGATTACAAGGCCAAATGAGGTTGGCAGTGTCAGTTGTTGATAAAAAGGGAAAAAAACAAACAAAAACATGAAGATACAGAGTACTCTGGGGTCACAGGGTTAACAGTTCTGTACTAAGGGTGGAGAAATTTGGGTTGAAGAATACTTCCAGTAGCACAAATCCCCAAGGACATACTTTTTAAATAGTATAGAATAAAATAGGTCTCTGACTTGTGTGGGTTCTTGCATAGAATAAGAGATGAGGACAGATCTTCTGGGGGATGTAAAAAAACTCCTTGAAAATAATCCTGAGTCAATTATGATACATATATATATATATATATATATATATATATATATATATATATATATATATATATATATATATATATATATATATATATATATATATATATATATATATATATATATATATATATATATACATATATACATATATATGTATACACATATATATATATACACACACACATATACATAATATATATATATATATATATATATATATATATATATATATATATATATATATATATATATATATATTTATATATATATATATGAAGATAACTGAATAATCTTGAAATCTTATCCCCCAAATGGCCTTAATAACAAACTGAGCCATCCAAAAAAACATTGTACTTTAACCTCCAAGAAACACCACCAATAGAGCACAAGAATCCACACTTTCATAAAAACATATTAAGAAAAACACCATTCATCCTCCTTTGAATATTTAATTTAAACATTTTTTTAAAACTCAAACAATTTTAATACAATCTATTTGAATGATCATTACATAATTTAATATGACCAATTTTATTTAAATTGGAATTAACTTTAAATTTATTTCCAAATTTTAATTAATTTGAACATTTAAAGTAATGCTTATACTGTAGAACTTGCAGCATTGAAAATGTATCCGTGTTTGTCTGCATCTCTGTGGTAGATGTGTTTCTGTTTAAATCTGCAATCACATTCATATTTATTCAGAAGTCTTTATGAAATATGAAACCAAACATGATTATATATTTTATTATTGTATTTCATGAATACAAAACAGCAAAAACATTACATTTGCGGGTTACATAATCAGAATAAAAGACTCCTTTCAACAGCTTTGGTTTTCCCATCTTGAAACCTTTTAAAAAGATAAGCATCAAAATGATAGGGATCTTATTTTATTCTATTCTATTTCATCTATTTATTTGTTCATCTATTTTTTGCAACAAAAAAGTTTATATGTAACTGATGGTTATTTTTCAAGAAAATTCAGGAAAAAAATGACAAGTCTGATGAAAAACAAATATTTTCAAGAATGCGGGAAATGTATTCATTCAGGACTGAGTGAATATCTTGTGTAAGTAATCCTGATTAAGCCATATAGTCAGTGGTAAATTAACCATTAGACTGAATGGTTTAAACATAGGGGCCCAGATTGAAAAGAGATCTTAGAGTAAAAAAAATATAATTCTATTGAGTGTACACTCAATATATATATATATATATATATATATATATATATATATATATATATATATATATATATATATATATATATTGAGTGTAGACGTTGGTATTTTGAATTCTGTTATTTATTCATACATGTGTTATATTATACATGTGTTGAGTTATACATAGTGCAGGGCACGTTATTTAACATGACTAAATGTCATTTTATTCTATTGTATGTGGGGTCGGGTGAAAGGGCAGAGAGAGACATACTATAGCTCAGCCCAGGGGCTCTGGGTGGTAGATAATTCATCACAGCATATACTCATAAGATTTGATAATATTTTTATAAATTGAATGAATGATCAATAAAGTTCATAATGTTTTTCATTCTGTCAAAATATCTGAAAAAGATCTTTCTTTTTTCATAACGGATCAGTTTTACTTCAAATCAGATCTTCTTCTTTGAATCATTCTGACAATTAATAAAGATACAATCATTCTTCATCTTGACATATATATATATATATATATATATATATATATATATATATATATATATATATATATATATACACACACACACACACACACACACACATATATATGTGTATATATATATGTATATATATATATACATACATATATACATATATATGTATATATATATATATATGTATATATATAAAGATGAAGAATGTTTGTATGTTTGTATCTATATCAATATATATTATTTGTCTATATGTATACATATCATGTATATGTAAGCTTATGCAATGCTCTTCCATAGGAATAGAGATCTTTGGTGGACGGGGAATTTAAATATATCGCTTAAATTCAGCCTTACTGACCGTCCAGTTCCCTAGCAGAGGTAGGATATCGGCCTCCAGGTTTGAGGCGAAGGTTTCAATCCTGCCTCATGGTACTGGATGGGATAACAGGTAGTCTATGGCCACACTGAAAAGTGGTGATAGAATGAAACAGCTGCCTGTGGACGACACAATGATATATATATATATATATATATGTAGGCAGATGTATATATATACATATATATATATATATA